>CM024757.1:92164402-92764402 GCA_014218235.1 Colocasia esculenta
ATTTCAAGCATTTGATGTATAACGTGAGAAAAAATGCAGAGAAACATTCTCAGAGTGCAGACCCGACTCTTTGGAGGGAGCGGGCGCCCAGTTGGATGAGGGGAGAATATTGGGAAACTCTTTGCAACATCTGGGCTGCAGAGAGATGGCAACAAACATCCTCAATAATGAAAGTTAATCGGGCTGCGAATCCAGAAGCAAACATGCATACTGGTGGGTCTGTCTCTTTTGCGACCCATCAGTCCAGATTGGTAAGTAATTTGTCCATTTCTGGTCTCTTTTATTTATAAAGGTACTCATTTATGTCATGTTTTTTCTGTGAAATAGGAGAAGGAGCTAAAAAGGCAGCTGACATTTTCCGAGGTGTTCGATAGAACATACAAGAAAAAGGAACGGATGCATACATTAGCGATAGAGCCCAGTGGTTGCAGTAAGTTTTAGAGATATTCACTATTTAATTTTTCACATTAATTGAATATTAACTACTATTGTTTTTTCTGGTTTCTTGCAGGAGTCATACAACCAACAAATGACAGAGAAGTACGTCGGGGAGGACGAGCAGCCGCTGTAATCCTGAGGTATGGGTTGCGGCATCTGGGGCCCCAAAGAAGGCCATGTGTATGGTTTTTGGCACAGCATCAACACGAGCCGGGGTTATCTGGAGGATCTAGCTCAGGGTCACAGACCAGTGCATTCCACGCAGGAGTTGGTACTCCAGGTACTTCTCCAGGACAGCTGATGGGCTTCATTGACAGTAGGATATCGGGATTAGAGTCTCGTCTGACGGATTCGATGGAGACTCGTCTAGCCCAAATGCAGAAGCAGGTGACCGATGCACTACAGGCCCAGCTCTCTCAGTCCCCTCTCCCAGGTTATCTCCTAGGTCCTTCTCCCAGATCAAATTCCTCCCTCCACAGGCACCACCTCCTCCACAGGCAAACCATCGACATCAGCACATGCCCCTCACGTGAGTAATTTTATTTTATTTCAGAGGTTTAATTTTAACAGTTAACTCAGTTTAACTTTAATTTGGGTTGATCGACGCACAATTTCTTGTTAAGCGAGTTAGGTTAGTTAAAAAGGGAGAACTTAGGTAGGTTGGGGGTTCAAAATTAGAAATACTCATCCGATTGGCCTCCGTTTGTTCCAGCACGGTCGGGTCGATGAGTGTGACTTGTGGAAACTGACGGAGTTCAATTCGGACTCCCGGTTGACCTCGACGTTCCAATCGTCTTAACCAAGTTAGTTTAGTTAAAAAATGAAAACTTCGGTTTGAGGCCCAAAATTAGAAATACTCATCCGATTGGCCTCCGGTTTGTTCCAGCACGGTCGGGCCGATGAGTGTGACTTGTGGAAACTGACGGAGTTCATTCGCTCCCGGTTTGACCTCGACGCTCCAAGTCGTCTTAACCAAGTTAGTTTAGTTAAAAATGAAAACTTCGATTTGAGGGACCAAATTAGAAATACTCATCCGATTGGCCTCCGATTTGTTCCAGCACGGTCGGGCCGATGAGTGTGACTTGTGGAAACTTACGGAGTTCAATTCGGACTCCCGTTTGACCTCGACGCTCCAAGTCGTCTTAGCCAAGTTAGTTTAGTTAAAAAATGAAAAACTTCGGTTTCAGGGACCAAAATTAGAAATACTCATCCGATTGGCCTCCGTTTTGTTCCAGCACGGTCGGGCCGATGAGTGTGACTGTGATAACTGACGGAGTTCAAATCGGACTCCCGGTTTGACCTCGACGCTCCAAGTCGTCTTAACCACTTAGTTTAGTTAAAAAATGAAAAACTTCGTTTGAGGGACCAAATTAGAAATACTCATCCGATTGGCCTCCGGTTTTGTTCCAGCACGGTCGGGCCGATGAGTGTGACTTGTGGAAACTGACAGAGTTCAATTCGGACTCCCCGTTTGACCTCGACGCTCTAAGTCATCTTAACCAAGTTAGTTTAGTTAAAAAATGAAAAACTTCGGTTTGAGGGACCAAAATTAGAATACTCATCCGATTGGCCTCCGGTTTGTTCCAGCACGGTCGGGTCGATGAGTGTGACTTGTGGAAACTAACGAAGTTCAATTCGGACTCCCCGGTTTGACCTCGACGCTCCAGTCTCTTAACCAAGTTAGTTTAGTTAAAAAATAAAAAACTTCGGTTTGAGGGACCAAAATTAGAAATACTCATCCGATTGGCCTCCGGTTTGTTCCAGCACGGTCGAGCCGATGTGTGACTTGTGGAAACTGACGGAGTTCAATTCGGACTCCCGGTTTGACCTCGACGCTCCAAGTCGTCTTAACCAAGTTAGTTTAGTTAAAAATGAAAAACTTCGGTTTCAGGGACCAAAATTAGAAATACTCATCCGATTGGCCTCTGGTTTGTTCCAGCACGGTCGGGCCGATGAGTGTGACTTGTGGAAACTGACGGAGATCAAATCGGACTCCCGTTTTGACCTCGACGCTCCAAGTCGTCTTAACCAAGTTATATTTAGTTAAAAAATGAAAAACTTCGGTTTGAGGGACCAAAATTAGAAATACTCATCCCGATGGCCTCCGGTTTGTTCCAGCACGGTCGGGCCGATGATGTGACTTGTGGAAACTGACGGAGTTCAATTCGGACTCCCGTTTTGACCTCGACGCTCCAAGTCGTCTTAACCAAGTTAGTTTAGTTAAAAAATGAAAAACATCGTTTTGAGGGACCAAAATTAGAAATACTCATCCAATTGGCCTCCGTTTGTTCCAGCACGGTCGGGCCGATGAGTGTGACTTGTGGAACTGACGGAGTTGAATTCAGACTCCCGGTTTTGACCTCGACGCTCCAAGTCATCTTAACCAAGTTAGTTTAGTTAAAAATGAAAAACTTCGATTTGAGGGACCAAAATTAGAAAATACTCATCCGATTGGCCTCCGGTTTGTTCCAGCACGGTCGGGTCGATGAGTGTGACTTGTGGAAACTGACGGAGTTCAATTCGACTCCCGGTTTGACCTCGCGGTCCAAGTCATCTTAACAAGTTAGTTTAGTTAAAAAATGAAAAACTTCGATTTGAGGGACCAAAATTAGAAATACTCATCCGATTGGCCTCCGGTTTGTTCCAGCACGGTCGGGCCGATGAGTGTGACTTGTGGAAACTGACGGAGTTCAATTCGGACTCCCGATTTGACCTCGACTCTCTAAGTCGTCTTAACCAAGTTAGTTTAGTTAAAAAATGAAAAACTTCGGTTTGAGGGTCCAATGTTAGAAATACTCTTCCGATTGGCCTCTGGTTTGTTTCCAGCACGGTCGGGTCGATGAGTGTGACTTGTGGAAACTGACGGAGTTCAATTCGGACTCCCGGTTTGACTGCGACGCTCCAAGTCGTCTTAACCATGTTAGTTTAGTTAAAAATAAAAAACTTCGGTTTGAGGGACCAAAATAGAAATACTCTTCCGATTGGCCTCCGGTTTGTTCCAGCACTATCGGCCGATGAGTGTGACTTGTGGAAACTGACATAGTTCAATTCGGACTCCCGGTTTGACCGCGACGCGCCAAGTCGTCTTAACCAAGTTAGTTTAGTTAAAAAATGAAGAACTTCGGTTTCATGTGTCCAAAATTAGAAATGCTCATCTAATTGACCTTCATTGCTTATAGTTTTATTTAATTTATACTTCTAAAATAAGTTATTGCTTATAATAGTATTTAATTTTAACTTTTATTGGTATATATTATATTGTAGGTTCCTTCATCGGTGGAGTGGAGGACACGAGGATGAAGACGAAGACAAGACGGCATCATGATTTTCATTTCATTATTATTATTGTTTGTAGACATTTTTATTATTGTTGTTGGCATTATATTATTGTGATGTTGTGGATATTTTTATTGTTATTGTGGACATTTTATTATTCTGTGTTGTGGACATTTATTATTGTTGTGTTTGTGATATTTTTATTATTGTTGATGTTGTCGACATTTTATTATTATTTTGTTGTGGATATTTTTATTATTTTTGTGTTGTAGATATTTTTATGGTGGACATTATTATTGTTGTGGATATTATTATTTTATTTAAGCAGGTTATTTTCCTAAAAATATATATTTTTTAAAAATATATATATTTAAAAAATAGAGACCGATTAGGGACCGAAATAATTCGGTCCCTAAATAGGGACCGAATTTATCCGGTCCCTATTCGGTCCCTATTTATAGGGACCGAATGGGGACTGCTAAATCGGTCCCTATATAGGGACCAAAATAAATCAGTCCCTATTCGTCCCTATTTTAGGGACCGAATTGGACTGATAAATTCGGTCCCTATTTAGGACCGAAATAAATCGGTCCCTATTCGGTCCCTATTTTAGGGACCGAATTAGGACTAATAAATCGGTCCCTATTTAGGGACCGAAATAAATCGGCCCTATTCGTCCCTATTTTAGGACCGAACTAGGACTGATAAATTCAGTCCCTAAATAGGCCGATCTTATTCAGTCCCTATTCGGTCCCTATTTAGTGACCGAATAGGGACCGAATTAGTCGATCACAGATTTGTGACCAGAATTTTTTGACCGACATATTCGGTCACTATTCGGTCCCTATTCGGTCTCTGAGATGTTTAGGGACCGAATAGAGACCGAATATTTCGGTCTCTATTTTCGATTTTTCTTGTAGTGGATTGATATGATTGTAATGACATAGAGGGTCGTTGGACTTTCTTCCGTTTTTGCTTCTAATGAAAAAGGAAAACTTACTACCCATTTGTATTTGTCACCCTTAAAAGCCATTTGTCACTCTTATTGAATAAGTTTGCCAATGGGTGACAAATGACTGTTAAAGATGACAAATAGTCTTGGACAGTAGTAAACATAAGGGTGTCAAATAGCTGTTATGGGTGACAAATACGTGTTTGATGGGTCGCTTATCACCCATCTAGATGGTAGTAGGTATTTCTCAAATGAAAAAAGGAAGTTTCTGCTTCCATCATCATTATACCAATTAGCTACTTTAGATTTGCATTTCCATTTAATTCCAACAAATAAAACTTATTCAGGACATCATTCTAATCTAGTAGGTGACTGTATAGAAGACTGTGGGCTTGGAATGTAAGGTGGGACAGTGTGCTTTGCTTCCAAGTATGGCCCGGGAAGCACTCAGGGCACCAATTGCCTTGAGCGACAATAAAGAGGTGATCATAGGAGTCTAAGCATTACTGGGATGCTTTTTGTACTAGGGTGGTGGAATGGGATCTGCCTAGATGAAGATAGATCAACAAAGTAGCAGGTGGGTTTAGGATCACTAGAGAGGAACTAGAAGGAGAAGAAATGAGGAGCCAGTTTATGGGATTTATCCCTTGTCTCATGTACAAAGATTACCTGTTGGGAAATACTTGTTGCAAATCAAAGGTTTGCAACAAGTGTTGCAAATCAATAGGAGTTCGCCACCCAACCCCTTAGGTTAGATAATCTGACATGAGATATTATTGTAATATCTCATATCATGAGGTGACAAACTCTCATTAGATTTGTAACATTTGTTGCAAACCAAAAGTTTGCACCCTATTGTTGAATGTCAGAAAATTACATCTAGAGGTCTGGAAGTATTCACTTGTTATGTCTTAATGTTTGCACAAGAGATTCTTGATGGAACTCAAGTTATGTATGGGTAAAGACAAACATCAGTCATTGGAATGTCGGTCCAGTTGAGGCTTGATTTGCATCATTACAGTCTACTATTTCATCTGCATAGAGGTCTTTAGAAGACCAACCTTGAAACGAGAACTGGATTACCCTTCAAAGATTAAAACTTGAAAAGAAATGGATCAGATAAAGAAAATACACACAACACCACTCTATCTTAACTGTTTAACAATGTGCATCTCTCTCTAATATATATTTGAAATGGTCTTTCTTTCTTCTTTTTGAAATGGTTGCATCTCTATATGGGTCTAGAGGTTGGATTTTGATTGATTTTGCCTAGTGACGAAATATCAAATGATGCGTTGATACATTTTATAGCTGCCAATGCTTTAGATTTTTAGATACATTCTGTAGCTGCCAATGCTCATGTTGCTAGCTTTTAATCAAATTAAGCTTGCTCCCCTCTCTTCTGAAGATAAACCCAGCCCTGCCTCACTTTTGTCCTGGTCCCAACACTACTAGCAATATGAATTTTTAATTTTTCTTTTACCCACCCTCCTTTAGGCATTGCCCTATCTTCTTTGATCATTGGAGGGCAGGTGGTACCGCATTAGGCTTCCCCCTTGCTCTATTATCTTAGTAGAAGCTAGAATCATTTAATCAAAATGGTCCTGTCAAATACATCACGTCCATCATGGTGGAAAACATACCTTGAGCAATACAATAGATTTTGAACGTACATCCGTACTCTCATACAAGCGAAAATTAGCCCTCTAAATTCTTGAGTTAATAGCAAAAGTGCCTACCTACAAGTTTATTTGCAGAATTATAGAGGTAGTGTCATCCAAAAACATAATTTACAGGTGAAATGGAAATATGTCTCAACATGTAAAGTGGATATTAACCATTTAACCATAATGGATATGTGACACTATGTTCATGTAAGAAGATTACCAAAGAAATATGGAAATGAGATGAGTAATACTACAAAATTAACTTGTAAACAAAACCTAAAATCAATGACTGACTACCACTCAAAGAGTGCTCAAAAGGCACACACACAACATCAAGAACAATTTCACATGTATAGTAACTGATGGGTTTTCACTGATATGACCACTTCAAGGACATCTCTCGACCAATTGCCCTGCTATAATGAAAGCAACCCTCCAGGCCCCCTCCCCACCCGACCATATAATAGGAATCCAAATAGCATTATCTACTTGTTTGCCCAGTGATTTGTACTAATAGCACTTTTAATATAGGTGGCAATTAATAATGGATATTAGTTATGTTTTTCTCTCAATTTGGATATATATTTAAATGGGCATCTCTTAGGATATGTTTTGTATCAAAATAGATCGAGAATAGAGTGAAAATATCTTCAAAATCTTAAGAATATCTTCAAAATTTTGAGAATATCCTCACTCTATCTCCAATCTATTCTAATACCAAACATATTCTTAGTGACCAAAATGACGAACCACACAGATTAGTGAAGAAATTTTGGTAAAATGCAAAGTGCAATTTAATTAATTTGGTGCAGAAGCAACTTTGACATATTTTAGTTCTGGGGGATGCACAATAATATTTAAGAATAAAACATCCAAATTTGTAGCTTCACACCTCTGCACTCTTTACCCCCAACCACTGAAGTTTGCTCACATTTTTTTTAGTAATGCTATGCTCCCAACTAGTTGGGAGCATAGTTTCACGTGAAGGGGTCATGCCCCTCTACAGCACGCCATGTAGAGGGATGTGGCCCCCAGTGCATTTAATGCACCTTTTGTTTTTTTTTTTTAACCCTCGAACAATGCATAAATACTCATTTAGTACATACAAATAGTATAATAGTGCACACAAATGCAAAATAGCGATTTAGTGCATACAAATAGCGATTGTGTGTATTCTTATACTATTTGTATGCACTAAATTACTATTTGTGTGCACTAAATGGGTATTTGTGTGTACTAAATGAGTATTTGTATGCATTATTTGAGGGTTAAAAAAAAGTGCATTAAATGCATCAGAGACCGCTCCCCTCCACATGGCACGCTGTGGAAGGGCACGGCCCCTCCACATCACGCTATGCTCCCAGATAGTCGAGAGCATAGCATTTCTCTTTTTTTTTGGCACAAGTAGATGGCCAAGATCAGAGACCCCAATTGAGGCGCACGCAATTGGAAAGGTAGCTACGACACCACTGAGGAGGACGTCCTATCGTACCAAAAGACTTTCAAGGTTATCAATGCCAAGAAGAACTGTACATCCTCTGCGTCTGCGGTGACCACAATAACAAAGTCGTCATGCCCGTCTGTTTTCGAGGATGAGTTAGAGACACTCTCTATTGGCCTCTTTGTGTCTAGTTCCTGACTGCCAAATGGGTAATGCAAATAATCTACAATGTAAATTCACTATAAACTATATACCATGTTTGATGAAATGCATCACCATGATGCTATGATTTTTTTTTGAAAAGTGGATAATACATCATGATGATACAATTAACTCCTTGCTTGTTTTGGACCTAGCAGAGCAGATGCATAGGAATTACATGATTAGCTTCAGGAATAACATGAAGAAGTTTCTTCTTGCTAGCTTGACAACAGACATAGGGATCGGTCTTGGCCCGATTGGAGAGCTAAGACGTCCCCTTCCTCCCCTCCACCACCACGTCTGTGTTGGATGCTTCGAATATGGCAGATATGCCCCCCAAGACATAGGACAATGCCCCCTCCCCGGACGCCCCTGATGCAGTAGAACCAAAAACAGAGTATGGAAAGGGAGGAGAAGAAGAAAGAAATGTGAAAGATGGCTATCATGCTCATCCTACACATTATGCCCTACCTTTGTATTTATTCAACGCATGGTAGAATGAGGATGGAAGAGGTTGTTACATGGAAAAGGGCGACCACATGGTAGCGAAGGCGTAGGCCTCTATATGTTTTGCTCCCTGACCTTGAAGGCCCATGATTTTAGCAGTGTGATAAATCGGAAGACGTGATAAGTAAGTATTCATAAGTCATAGACAATTAACTATTACAAGGAGGGTCCACAATTAAATAATCAAAATATCTTCATTTATTCATAATAAACGAATATTACAATCTCCAATGTCCAAATAAAAAGAACAATTCTCTACTACTATAACCCATCTATCTCTCAAAAGAAAAGTAAAAGTTAAATAATGACCATTTTAAAATTAAGAATGACTATCTAAATATATTCTACACTTGACGCACAAGTCTCATCCTTAAGCTTTATTCCTTTCAACTTCGCTACTTGAAAATGTTAGTGAAAGCGGGTATGAGCATATTCGTCCAGTAAGATTTAGATCTCGATGTGCAGACAATAATATAAGTGATTAACATTTTTACAGGTAGAATTTCTATAATGATGGGATAACAACATAGCATGACAGTAACCAAGAGTCGTATGATAGGAGTAAGAATAGTAGCTCAACAGGTGCATGACGATTCATATAATTGATTATCAATAATTAGTGAACAAGGATTCCAGAACGAGTATGTATCAGATGCTCAATAGGAGGACTGATCATATTTCAAACATATCAAATAATCATTCAGATAGTCAAACATATCATATCACACGAAGGCACTTTCAAATTTTTCACACATTCTGGTGCTATACAAAACACCACAAGTCCATACTTCTATGGTCAATAAGTATGTCGGGGGGATCCCTAGGACCAAGCATGACCCTTATTTGCATTGGAATTGGTCATTGGACCGAAGTCCCAAATAGCGCCAATCACACAAAACATATTATGGCCAACAAATTTCAAGAATAAGCACATAGTAATAAGGATATGATTTTCATGAGTTTTTTTTTTTTTAAGGTCCTTAGGGTCTCTAACTAGGAGAATGCACCCTCCCCCAGAAGGGAAGAGTGATCCCACTCTACCAGTGAAAACACCTGGGCCAAAATATATATAAAGAAAAAGGAAATTACACAGAAGAAGATATCCCCCCCCCCCCGTCAAGTACATCTGACATGTTGGAGGCCAGTTTTATCAATGACAACCGGCCCCTTACATGAACGTGGTATTGAAAGAGAACCCCATAAGACTTCATTGTGTTGAGAAGAAATAGCGTGATTGGCAAGCATGTCCGCCACCTGGTTAGACCAATTAGAACGCGAAAGGGCTAGTGGAACCCCAAATAATACTTAAGACGACAAAACCCAATAAGGTGTAAAACCCATTATCACATGTGTAAAACCAACTCGAAATAATAAGAAAATTTAAGATGACAAATTAATTAATGGGAAGCAAATAATAGTATAGTATTTAGGGTCAAACAAACATGTTTGGGTTAGCAAAATCTTGAGGATAAAACTCGATAATCTCGAGAACTCATTATCACATGTGGGAAATTGCAATGAAGTTAGACAAAATTTGATATGTATAAACTAAACATTGTATTATAAAGAGTAATAAATAAACTTGGGTCAAACAAAACCTCTTGGGCCAAGTTTAAAGCCAATTGGGATTAAATCGAAGAATAACATTTAAGATAAACACATTATTATCACATGTACGACACATGTTTTAAATTTTAAATAAAAATTGTGAATAGGCATCAAATGATATTATCTAACATTCCATCAAGAAATTTGGGCCAAAAAATGTGTCTTGGGTTAAAAAAATAAAATCAATAGAAAAACACCTAGAAATTCGCAACAAACAAAAGGGGCTTACTTAATGGGCTAATTAGGGTTAACTACATATCAATTGAGCTTCTAAAATTGCCCAAATTCATGTCCCATCATGGGGGAAAAATTTTCTCATCTTCCCCAACCCTAATTATGCTAGAAATCTCAGAAAAGTTTGAAAACTAGGTTGGAAATTTGTAACCCCCAATTTGAGTCACAATAGGACTCTTAATACAACCCGACCCCTATATATATCAGCCATAAACCCTTAGGGGATGAATTAACATTGTATTGGGGTTGTGAGGAGGTGCTCTTGGATGGCTGGAGAGGAACGAGGAGGTGGATCCATCCCGTTCTTCTTCCCCTTGCATTCTACATCGGCCTAAAAACAACTTGAACCTGGAAGCAATCAAAGGTAGGTAATCTCAGGCACAAATCTAACATGACATATACCATCTGAAAGCTCTTAAAGTCTACTTTCATTTGCCTTTTATTTTGCCCAATTTTTATTGTATGTGTAGAGAGTATTAAGCATTTTCTGATTATTGCGTAGTTTTAGGGTTTTCTTGTTCATCTCATGATTCACACATCCCTAAGCTAAATTGAGTCAAACCAAAGATGTAGGATTCTTCTAATTAAAGTTTCCAACAAGTTTCATGTTGAGAGTTTTGTCTAAAAATCTCTAGAACCTATTTTAAGCTGAAACATGAGATCGCGTAATCCAGTCCACGATCGGACTAGGCACTTGAATCGCGTCCCATTCAATGGAAGCAATTTAAGTCTTTTGAATCGCATCAACTGAGGTGGATGCAAATTTGAAGGGTTTTTAACCCCGTCCTATCACCCTGATGTGATTTTGAGGCTGACCTTGACCCCTGTTTGCATCATTTTGCGCACTTTTTTTATTTTCAGGTCATGGGCAAAACACATCCAATTAACTGGGCGCGATATTGAAGATTTTTATCACCCACCTGACCACTCAATTTTTGTGTTAGTTTGAGTTTGAGGCCCATTGTGAGACTAAAAAAAGGCATCCAATCAAATGGACGTGATTTAGACCCAAAATAGTTTTGTCTTGTTTAAGTATTTTAACCTTTCCAAAATTATGTTGACTAGTTTCGATGTGATTTTACTGTGTGACAGAGACCTGTGACTTCAACAAATCTTTATTTTAAGTGTTAGTATGCCTCTTTACAGTGTTTTTTAAGCCTATGTGTACCCAACACCCTAAAAGCAATCAACCACATGTTAAAAAGTGTTAACAACATGAATATGATTCTAATGTTCTACATGAAGTGATTGATCATTCTCTTCGTGTGATTATACTTCATCTTGTCCCTATTCTCCAATTTATTGTTAAAATTTCATGATATAAGTTGTGCAATAATCATGCTTATTGTGAACACATGCTATGCCTAGAGATTAGCCCTACTTTATGTAAGCTTTTGTAAATTGATACTTGCTATTTGTGAACTTTTTAGATTTTGGATTACTTTATTTGAGATACTTTCCACCATTTGCACAAGTTATTGCTATTCTAATGCATGAACGATTAGGAAAGTTTTGTATACGACACTTTCACACTTGCACTTTCGGCATACTCTTCTTGACGAATTGGAATCTTTTTGTGGGACATTCTGCTCTGCCAGACTAGAGACCTTTTTGTTAAGACTTTCAAAAGTCTCTCTACTTTGTGGATTCCCTCATAGAAATCGAGCTGGTTGTACTATGAAGTTTTCTAGAGATAGAGAACATTACGTTCCGTGTACGATCTGTTATTTGCCTAAACCTTTATCAAGACACTAAAAGTTTATAGAACCTAAAACAAGCAGATATGTTGTCTGATTGAACTCTCGAACTATTGTTATACTTTTGAACTACCCATCATTGTATTCCATTATTTGATTCCCAATTATAAATTTTCATCTCATTCCATATCAATTTCGCAATAAGATTTTTCATCGTTGGCTTATTTATCTTTAAATCTGATATTGAATTCTTACATTTTAAAAAAATGTTTTTTGCCTATTTGTTCTATTTATTTATGATTTAAAAAGTTAGGTTGTTACACTAACCATGAGTCTGTGCTTCTTGCAGAAGGCCAACCACATGGCAGTGAAGGCATAGGCATCCCTAGCGACGAATAGCACGAGTGGCGACCCTCTGTTGTCCCTACTGCACGCAGCCCCTGTGCCCTTAAATATTGAGTGCAAGAAAGGTACCTGTAATGACCCTCTTTGTAATGGTACTATTATACCAATCCACGTCGGTACAAAGGGCGCCGACACAGTAGGACATTTACACAACACTATACAATAGGTTGAAACGTACACGAATAACAAGGAAGTACAGTGGAAATAAAATGTAACTCTTATTCCATCATCTTTCACATATTCCACAATCTATATAGCAATGTAAAGAAATAACAAAAGTCCACATTATTACAAGTCCAAATGAAATACATTGTTTATGACATTGTTTACATACTATGAAAAGAAATGTAACAACACTGCAATCGCCACAAGTAGCTACTCCTCATGCTCGGAGTCGCTCCTCACAAAGTCCTCCTCAAGTACAGGGACACCTGTCTCACCTGTACGCCAAAGTAAGTATGAGTCTTCTAAGAAGACCCAGCAAGTAATCTAAAAATAGCATCCTTACACATATCACATACACATACTAATCTAACTAACAATAAAGGAAACACATGGCACATGCTTCATATGAATTAAGCAAATACATAAGAACAACCTATGACATGCTTTCTATACATAATAAATAACATGATTCTTAGTTTCAAATTCTATTCATATCATTTTACAATTATACACAATTTAATCATGGGAATATGCACATGGTAAATAGCAAACTTAGCATGATATCTAATCATTTTCACATGCATTCACAACACTTATTCACATATTTAGCTTGTTGTTTTAATATAAAATTTACACATTCACATGGTATCACATATCTTCACATGTTAACACATTCACATTACACTATCACATGCTCATATTTCATATTTGCACAATTCACATATTCACATTTTTTACACTTAATTGCCATGACACATAGTATGAACCACCATAAGAAGGAAATACATACACATAACACATACTCGTCACCTAGGCAACATAGTGACGAATCTTGGTTAACTGTGCAGAACCGGGAGAAGCCCTCTCCACCCTAACCAGTGGTACTTGTCCACCTCCAGGATTTCATTCTAATGCCCATAGGATATCACATACACATTGAACCTTCCTATAGGGACTTTACTATAGTACGGCTCTACAGCCCTCTATGGTAGCAGTGTCAATATTGGCACAATTTACACATTATCACTTATATTCACACCTAATCCCTTTTCACATGCACTTTAAATAACATTCACATATCAGGTTACAGAACTTAACCATACTATTTCATAGTGATAAACAAATCATAACAATGCCCTAACATGCTGCTAAACACTGAAATTCACATGATTCAAGTTAAACATGTTTATCATGGTCAATTACTCTTGTTCAAAGCAAATAGTACTTACTGACATTACAACAGTACCAAACTTTTATCACATACTCTATATAGGTAACATATCACATGTTTAATTTTCCAGATTTTTCGCAGCTATAAAACTAAGTTCAACAAATTAAACAGATTACATGCAGATTTATCAAGAAATTCCCTTTAACATAGCATACAGTAAAACAGTCAGTGTTAACAGCTCTAAAACCTGAAAACAATCACACTAAGGTCATGATGATTTTTTATAACCCTAACATGCAACAGAACTATTTATTCAGAATTAACCCAATCAAAACATGCTAATTTCCTCACTACAGAAATTATATTAAATAAAACCTTGTTCAGTAATTCGAAAGAAATTCATGATGTGACCTAAAAACCATATCTGACAAACCTTAAATTTTACAGCATGTACAAACAACCAGAAGATCAAATATCATCACACAGAGATCAAAATAATTGTTCTGAAAAACTTGAAGAACTTGGCGGCATGGGGCTTGCCGCCAACATGGGTTAACTGTAAGGCCCTATATTTTTACTCTCTTATATAGGTGTTAAATTGTGCTTATGTATGTGAGAGAATGTGTATATAAATTATTTTTGGTCTTGTTGTAAATATGTATGTATATATATTGTATATTATGTAATGCATTGCATAGATGATATTGTATTTAAAATATACATTGTAAATTGTACATAACTGTGTGGTGTATATAGAGTTTTCTACAGTTTAAGTTTTGTTCTGTCGACCAGTAGGCGTCCACATCTGTAGACACCGACCCCAAGTCAGCGGCCACATCGATGGACGCTAACCCAGTATTGACGGCCAGTGATCTGGACGTTTACCTCCCAGATCAAATGCGTTTGCAGATCCAGAAACGCCTCCGGATATGTCGCCCTCTGATTAGGAAACCATTCCACAACGGTAACCTAGCCTACCCTCTTTGCGTCTCCAACCCTTAGCCTATAAAATACCCAGATTCCGGCCGGAGATGACCCTTTTGACTCTTTTGTCAAAACCCTAGTTTTCTTTGTGCGAAACCCTCACTTCATGCTCTGAGATCCGGCAACTGGTGACTTCTTACGGCATTCTTCATCGACAAGGAGGGAGTCTGAACATTGGGGAAGGCTTCTCTGACATCGGGTTGTGCTCTACATCGACACAAAACCCGGATCGGAGGGATTCTGAAGGCTCTTTGGCTCTGGCTGAGGAGAGCTTCTTCGACCTATAACTCCATTCGTGGATTTTTTACAAAGGCAAGTAACCAAAACCCATGGTCCATACATGTGTCTAGTAGGTCCTAGGCATTTTTACGGATTTTAATCGTGTCCTGGAACCCCCCTTTCTCCGGTGTTTTGTGAGTTCTGTCTGTTTTTTGCAGACAGGAACTTAACGGCAATCTTTGATGCCGTTAGTATCTGAAGTTGGTGGCGGCCTTTGTTGCCGTTAACATGGTAGGCAGCCACCCCCTTGCTGTTTAGTTCTTCAGGCAAGAACAGTGGACTGTTCTCACCTTTATGATTTATTTTTTGAATTTTTGCATATGAGGATATACTGTAACTTTTATATGTTATGTAATATATGTAGTGGATCATGTTGTGTAATTTCTGTGAATTTTCGTTAATTGTACTATTTATTAAAAATTCCCGAAATGCATGTTAGGCAGGTTTTATATCTTGTAAATTTGTTGTTTACATGATCCATGTGGAAATTGAGTACCATAGAATTTCTATAAGATGTTTAAAGATGTCAGTCTAGGTCACAAAAATTTGTGATTTTTCTGATATCTGTATAATTAATTATGATTTCTGAACTGTAAAATAGTGAATATGCATAATTAGTTTTAATTCTTCAATAAACTATATGATGCAACCTAAATTCCTAAAAATTTCAAGTGATGTTATAACTGTAAATACAGGTCTTGAACTATTAAAAACGATTACAATACTGTGATTTCATGAACAATCGAGTTATGAGTAAACATGTAGAATCACTATTTTAAATTCTATAAATCGTGTATAGCTCAGAAAAATGTGAAATTCTATAAGCATGATGTCCAACCCCGTAAACAATCTGTGATAAAAATTTCATGTGGATTGGACAATAGTAAGTAATAATTTGTTCATTTCATGAAGAAATGACTAATTAAAGCATGTTCATTGTAATTATAGATTAACTAAATAGTTTCAGCATGATTAATGTTAATCTATGGTTGATTAAATATTGTTAACAGTAGTATCATGATAGGGAACCGAAACCGTGTGTATAATTGTGAATATGGAATTATGTGTTAAATAGTGTGAAATCGTGTGTTTAAAAATGGAAATTATGTAAACGTGCCAATGGGTGACACTGCTACCTTAGAGGGCTGTGGAACTGTACCGATGTAAAGTCCCTATGGGAAGGTTCATATGTATGTGATGTCCCATGGGCATTGGGATAAAATCCTGGAGGTGGACAAATACCGCTGGTCAGGGTAGAGAGTGCTTCTCCCGGTTCTGCGCAGTAACTAAGATCTATCATTTGATTGCCTAGGTGATAAGATATATGTGTGTGATGTGACAAGTGTGTGTCCTTCTAGAGGTGGTTTGGACTATGTGTCATGGCATAAAATGAGATAATGTGATTTTGTTTATATGTGAAATAGGCATGTGTAAAAAAAATGTGCAAAAGATTTTGTGGAACTGTGAATTAATATGATAATATGTGAAATTGTGAATCAGACTATTAAATGTGTTATACCCATGTAAAAACAGCAAGCTATTTATGTTTATAAATGTGTTATGAATGTGAAGTTATACCTAGAATCCATGGTAGGATCATCTCTTTCACTATGTGTAAATTCCATGCTTATATGGTTATTGTATCATGACATAAACATGATGAAAAGTGCTTGCAATTAGAATGATAAAGTATGTGTAGAAAGCATGTGTTAGGTAATTAAATTCTAAATGTAAATATAAAGCATGTGGCCTATATCAAAGGTATTAGAATAGCATGTTTAGATTTTTTAAAAAGATTGTTAAATCCATGTTACATGAAATCGTGACTTGACTTAAAGGTAAAATGTCTATATGATGTGTGTATTTATTATGTGTGTGGATTTGCTTGCTGAGTCTTTGGACTCACTCTTGCTTCGGCGTACAGGTGCAGATATATCTACTTCTTTGGAGGAGACAGTTAGGAGTGACTCCGAGCGCGAGGAGTAGCACCTTTGTGGAGATTTCAGCATTTTGTACTTTTCTTTCATAGTATGTAATAAAGAACTTGATGTAATTCAGTTGTGGACAATGTAATTTACTTTAAGTTTTCAGTTGTGAAATGTTTAGTTCCTTCTTGTACTATATAGACTATGGATAAATGTGGATGATGGAATAAGATCTTTTATTTAGTTCTTTATTTCCGCTGTATGTGTTTATATTTGTGTACATCTCAACTTATTGTATGTGTTGGGTAAATGTCCCACTGTGGTTACGCTTTCTATATCGATGTGGGTTGGTATAACCGTACTGATATAAAGAGGGTCGTTACAGAGATGGGTATCAGAGAGCTATGGTTGAGATTGTACATAAATATGCATATACCATCATCTTCATTATATGCTAAGTCTCTATAGATTGTCCACATAGTTAGGAATCTGATAGATTAGTCCTTAATTGTGATTAAATTATTTTACAGTATATGGCTTCACGTGGTAGACGTGGTGGTGTACCTGCTCGTGATGGCGAGCAGAGGAGAGATGAGCCTAGGCGTGAGGACCAGGGTGAGCAGCAGGCCCTAGCACCCCAGGGTCCTGTGCTTCCTCCTCCACTGCTAGTGGACTATGGAGTGTTCATGTAGGGTCTAGTGCAGGCCATGCAGACGCAGGCCCATACTCAGGCTGCACTCCAGGCTCAGCTGGAGGCTCAGGTTAGAATAATAAGATAAAGTAGTCTGTTTTATTAAATGCATGTTTGTTATGTTGTATGTGTTGCTTATGATGTTGGTTGTAGCAGGCTCAAGCGCCAGTTCCCCAGGCTCAGGACCATGGTGGACCCTCCATCATGGAAAGATCAAGAGGATGTTGCCACCCTCTTTTAAGGGGGAGAGCGACCCATTGTTAGCTGAGAGCTAGATGAGGGAGATCGAGAAGATCTTCCGGGCTATTAGGTGCGCTGAGGATGACAAGGTCACTTTAGCCACCTATATGCTACAGGTATGTGTAATTTAATTCGGTGGTTATTTCTTTAAGTATAGATTATGTTGGTTAGTCCTTATGGATGGTTTTGGCAGGAGCGAGCCGACGTGTGGTGGTCCTCGTTGTTACGTACTTGGTTCGAGGATGGTGCTGTGGAGGTCGGTTGGGATGAGTTCGTGAGGCTATTCCAAGCTAAGTTTGTTCCGGAGCACATCCAGGACAAGATGGAGTAGGAGTTCCTCTCTTTGACTCAGGGCTCCATGACCGTACTGGAGTACGAGGCCAAGTTTTCCGAGCTATCTAAGTATGCCCCTCATATTGTAGCTAATGAGCGCAGGAAGGCGAAGAAGTTCGTGATGGGACTGAGGCCATCACTGAGGACGAGGTTGGTAGCTTTCGACCATCGTACCCTCGACAAGGCGCTCAACACAGCGTGTCGACAGGAGGGAGAGATGGAGCAATATTTGGAGGAGAAGAAGGCTTCTCAGAAGAGGCCTGCAGCTCCTTTCCAGAGGTAGGAGAGGAAGAAGGTGGCTTTTCAGTCACCGCAGCATCCCGTGGCATCGGGAAGCAGTCAGGTACCTTCTCAGCGTTCTCCTAGTGGCCAGAAGGAGTGTCCTCATTATGGGAGGGCACATGGTGGTACGGAATGTTGGAAGATGGCGGGGAAGTGCCTGAAGTGCGGTAGCAGCGAGCACAAAATCAAGGATTGTCAGAGACTTCAGCAGGGAGTCCAGCATGGACCAGCCCCAGTAGTAGCAGCAACAGCGCCAGTGACAGGACGACCAGGGAGACCTCGAGCCCCAGCTCATGTGTTTGCGTTAGCTCGTGAGGACGCCGAGCAGGTGGAGCATGTCACCGAAGGTACGGTTCTTTTCATGGGTATGCATGCTCGAGTTCTATTTGATACGGGTGCCACTCACTCGTTCATTTCCGAGCGTTTTTCTAGGCAATTAGCATTAGAGTCAGGATTAGAGTCTGAGGAGTTAGAAGTCCCTTTGTCTGTACACACACCTGTGGGCACGGTGTCGACTAGGAAGTGTATTCCGTCTTTACCGGTGTGCATTGAGGATAGAGTCCTAGAAGGGTGCTTCTTCTTGCTTAAGATGAAGGACTATGATGCTATTCTTGGTCTGGATTGGCTAGAGGAGCACTATGCATTAGTGGATTGTCGTGGGAAGAAGATTGTTTTCCGCATTCCTGGTGAGGATGAGTTTTCTCATCCTTTACTAAGGAATTTAGTGGGAAAGTTTGTCATCTCTGCCATGAAGGCAATGCGTATGGTTAACAAGGGTTGTGACGCTTTTCTTGCCAGCGTGGTATTAGTACCCAAGGTTGATGAGTCACCTACTCTTGCAGAGATAGATGTAGTGCAGATGTCTTTCCTGATGATTTATCTAGATTGCCACTGGCTAGAGAGATAGAGTTCACGCTAGAGTTGCTTCCTGGCACCTCTCCTATCTCGAAGGCCCCTTATCGGATGGCACCTGCGGAATTAGCTGAGCTAAGGAAGCAGTTGCAGGATTTGCTAGATAAGGGATTCATACGCCCTAGCATTTCTCCTTGGGGCGCACCTGTATTGTTTGTAAAGAAGAAGGATGGGTCACTCAGGTTATGCATCGATTATAGGAAGCTAAACCAAGTGACGGTGAAGAATAGGTATCCCTTACCTCGGATTGATGATTTGTTTGACCAGCTACAGAATGCATCAGTCTTTTCCAAGATTGATTTACGTTCTGGCTATCATCAGTTAAGGATTAGGAGTGAGGATGTGTCCAAGACAGCCTTTAGAACCCGTTATGGACATTATGAGTTTTTGGTCCTTCCTTTTGGTCTGACCAACGCCCCGGAAGCGTTCATGGATCTCATGAACAGGGTGTTTAGACCATATTTAGATAGTTTTGTGGTAGTTTTCATTGATAACGTGTTGGTCTACTCTCCGGATGAGGCCACAGATCGTCAGCATTTGAGGGTAGTATTAGAAGTTCTCCGTGAGCACAAGCTGTAAGCAAAATTCAGCAAGTGCGATTTTTGGTTGTGCGAGGTTCATTTCCTTGGGCATGCTATCTCCGGTGTCGGTGTAGTAGTAGATCCAGTGAAGGTCCAGGCTGTTATGGATTGGGAGATTCCCAGGACCCTTTCGGAGATTCAGAGTTTCCTTGGTTTGGCGGGTTATTATCGGTGTTTTATTGAGGGATTTTCATCTCTCGCAGCCCCATTAACCAAGCTGACTAGGAAGGGTGAGAAGTTTGTTTGGTCCGAGGAATGTGAGAGTAACTATCAGTTATTGAAGGCTAAGCTTACTTCCGCTCCAGTATTGGTATTACCTAGTGGTGATGAAGGTTTTGCCATTTATACAGATGCATCTCGGATTGGCCTTAGCTATGTGTTGATGAAGCAAGGAAGGGTAGTAGCATATGTTTCTCAGCAATTGAAGGAGCATGAGCATAACTATCCGACTCATGATTTGGAGCTTGCGGCAGTGGTACATGTACTGAAGATCTAGAGACACTATCTTTATGGTGTCAGGTTTGAGGTGTTCACTGACCACAAGAGTCTGAAGTATCTTTTCTCCCAAAAGGAATTAAACCTGAGGCAGAGAAGATGGATTGAGTTCCTGAAGGTCTATGACTTCGACCTCCAGTATCATCCTGGAAAGGCGAATGTTGTAGCGGATGCCCTTAGTAGGAAGAGGTCATCACTCCAGCAGGATTAGAAGATGTTGGAGGATGCGGCGTGTACGATGATTGAGTTGGAGCCATCATTATGTCAGGCTTTTGTAACTCAGTTGTCCATTAGGTCTTCGGGGTTGGATGAGGTGATCGAGCAACAGAAAGCCAACCCTAGACTCCAAGAGTTAGTGGGCAAGGCGAGCATTGCTCGTGATGAGGATGGTGTGATTAGAGTCCATCACCGTGTTTGTGTTCCTGACATCGTAGATGTCCGTGAGCATGTATTAGCAGAGGCTCATAGGTCTAGATTCTCTATTCATCCGGGTAACACTAAAATGTACCAGGATTTGAAGAGATCTTTTTGGTGGTCTGGTATGAAGAAGGATGTAGAAGAGTTTGTATCTAGATGTCTTGTGTGCCAGAGAGTGAAGGCCGAGCGGCAGCGACCATCTGGTCTTATGCAAAAGATGGAGATCCCAGTATGGAAGTGGGAAGCTGTCACTATGGATTTTGTTACGGGTTTGCCTCAATCTAGACGGGGTAATGACTCGATTTGGGTAGTAGTAGATAGATTCTCGAAGACTGCACATTTCTTGCCCATGAAGAAGAAGCAATCAGTAGAGAGTTTAGCTAGATTGTATGTTAGTAGTATTATTAGATTGCATGGGGTATCGAAGTCGATCATTTCGGATCGAGATCCGAGATTTACTTCGAGACTGTGGAAGGGTCTTCAGGATGACTTAGGTTCGGAGTTGAAGCTCAGTTCGGCGTTTCATCCCCAGACAGATGGACAGTCTGAGAGGACTATCCAGATGCTCGAGGATATGTTGAGGGCGTGTATTCTGGATTGGAAAGATGATTGGGAGCGCCATTTACCTCTTGTGGAGTTCGCATATAACAACAGTTTTCATGCGAGTATTGGTATGGCTCCATTTGAGGCGTTGTATGGTAGGCCCTGTAGATCTCCCTTGTGTTGGGAGGAGACAGGCGATAGGCAGTTGATCTGTTCGGAGTTAGTTCAGAAGACTTCGGATAAGGTCCAGATGATTAGGAAGAGGCTTGTTGCGGCACAAGATAGGCAGAAGAGTTTTGCCGACAACATGAGGAAGGATTTGTTCGAGGTAGGTGAGCATGTCTTTTTAAAGATATCGCCTACTCATGGTGTAGTCAGATTTGGTAGGCATAGTAAGTTGAGCCTTAGATTCATTGGCCCGTATGAGATTCTCAGACGATTGGGCAACGTGGCATATGAGCTAGCTTTACCCCCAGCGTTAGCTAGTGTTCATCCTGTTTTCCACGTATCTATGCTCAGGAGGTATGTTAGAGATCCATCTCATATTATTAGTCATGAGCCAGTGGAGATCCAACCAGATCTTTCTTATGTGGAGCAACCAGTAGCTATTCTTGACCGGAAGGTTCAGCATCTCCGGAACAAGAGCATTGCATCAGTGAAAGTTTTATGGCGCAACTTCTCGCGAGAGGAGGCTACTTGGGAGCTTGAGGATGCGATGAAGAAGAAATATCCCCAGTTGTTTGAGTAGTTTCGGTCTAACTTCGAGGACGAAGTTTCTTTAAGGGGGAGAGGGTGTAAGGCCCTATATTTTTACTCTCTTATATAGGTGTTAAATTGTGCTTATGTATGCGTGAGAATGTGTATATAAATTATGTTTGGTCTTGTTGTAAATATGTATATATAGATATTGTATATTACGTAATGCATTGCATAGATGATATTATATTTAAAATATACATTGTAAATTGTACATAACTGTGTGGTGTATATAGAGTTTTCAGTAGTTTTAAGTTTTGTTCTGTCGACCAGTAGGCGTCCACATCTGTAGACGCCAACCCCAAGTCAGCGGCCACATCGATCGACGCTAACCCAATATTGACAGCCAGTGATCTGGACAATTACCTCCCAGATCAGATGCGTTTGAAGATCCAGAAACGCCTCCGGATATGCCACCCTCTGATTAGGAAACCGTTCCCCAACGGTAACCTAGCCTACCCTCTTTGCGTCTCTGACCCTTAGCCTATAAAATACCCAGATTCCGGCTGGAGATGACCCTTTTGACTCTTTTGTCAAAACCCTAGTTTTCTCTGTGTGAAACCCTCACTTCATGCTCTGAAATCCAGCGACTGGTGACTTCTTACGGCATTCTTCATCGACAAGGAGGGAGTCTGAACATTAGGGAAGGCTTCTCCGACATCGGGTTGTGCTTTACATCGACACAGAACCCGGATCGGAGGGATTCTGAAGGCTCTTTGGCCCTGGCCGAGGAGAGCTTCTTTGACCTATAACTCCATCCGTGGATTTTTACAAACGCAAGTAACCCAAACCCATGGTCCATACATGTGTCTAGTAGGTCCTAGGCATTTTTACGGATTTTAATCGTGTCCTGGAACCCCCCTTTCTCCGGTGTTTTGTGAGTTTTGTCTGTTTTTTGTAGACAGGAACTTAACGGCAATCTTTGCTGCCGTTAATATCTGAAGTTGGCGGCGGCCTTTGTTGCCGTTAACATGGTAGGCGGCCACCCCCTTGCCGTTTAGTTCTTCAGGCAAGAACGGTGGACTGTTCTCACCTTTATGATTTATTTTTCGGATTTTTGCATATGAGGATATAGTGTAACTTTTATATGTTATGTAATATATGTAGTGGATCTTGTTGTGTAATTTCTGTGAATTTTTGTTAATTGTACTATTTATTAAAAATTCCTGAAATGCATGTTAGACAGGTTTTATATCTTGTAAATTTGTTGTTTACATGATCCATGTGGAAATTGAGTACCATAGAATTTATGTAAGATGCTTATGGATCTCAGTCCAGGTCACAAAAATTTGGGATTTTTCTGATATCTGTATAATTAATTATGATTTTTGAACTGTAAAATAGTGAATATGCATAATTAGTTTTAACTCTTCAATAAATTGTACGATGCAACCTAAATTCCTGAAAATTTCATGTGATGTTATAACTGTAAATACAGGTCTTGAAATGTTAAAAACAATTACAATACTGTGATTTCATGAACAATCGACTTATGAGTAAACATGTAGAATCATTGTTTTTAAATTCTATAAATTGTGTATAGCTCAGAAAAATGTGAAATTATGTAAGCATGATGTCCAACCCGTAAACAATTTGTGATAAAATTTTCATGTGGATTGGACAATAGTAAGTAATAATTTGTTCATTTCATGAAGAAATGACTAATTAAAGCATGTTCATTGTAATTATAGATTAACTAAATAGTTTCAGCATGATTAATGTTAATCTATGGTTGATTAAATATTGTTAACAGTAGTATCATGATAGGGAACCAAAATTGTGTGTATAATTGTGAATATGGAATTATGTGTTAAATAGTGTGAAATCGTGTGTGTTTAAAAATGGAAATTATGTAAACGTGCCAATGGGTGACACTGCTACCTTAGAGGGCTGTGGAACTGTACCATAGTAAAGTCCCTATGGGAAGGTTCATATGTGTGTGATGTTCCATGGGCATTGGGATAAAATCTTGGAGGTGGACAAGTACCGCTGGTCAGGGTGGAGTGTGCTTCTCCCGGTTCTACGCAGTAATTAAGATCTATCACTTGATTGCCTAGGTGATAAGATATATGTGTGTGATGTGACAAATGTGTGTCCTTCTAGAGGTGGTTTGGACTATGTGTCATGGCATAAAATGAGATAATGTGATTGTGTTTATATGTGAAATAGGCATGTGTAAAAATGTGCAAAAGATTTTGTGGAACTGTGAATTAATATGATAATATGTGAAATTGTTAATCGGACTATTAAATGTGTTATACCCATGTAAAAACAGCAAGCTATTTATGTTTATAAATGTGTTATGAAAGTGAAGTTGTACCTAGAATCCATGGTAGGATCATCTCTTTCACTATGTGTAAATTCCATGCTTATATGGTTATTGTATCATGACATAAACATGATGAAAAGTGCTTGCAATTAGAATGATAAAGTATGTGTAGAAAGCATGTGTTAGGTAATTAAATTCTAAATGTAAATATAAAGCATGTGGCCTATATCAAAGGTAGTAGAATAGCATGTTTAGATTTTTAAAAAAGATTGTTAAATCCATGTTACATGAAATCGTGACTTGACTTAAAGGTAAAATGTCTATATGATGTGTGTATGTATTATGTGTGTGGATTTGCTTGCTGAGTCTTTGGACTCACTCTTGCTTCGGCGTACAGGTGTAGATATCTCTACTTCTTTGGAGGATACAGTTAGGATTGACTCCGAGCGCGAGGAGTAGCACCTTTATGGAGATTTCAGCATTTTGTACTTTTCTTTCATAGTATGTAATAAAGAACTTGATGTAATTCAGTTGTGGACAATGTAATTTACTTTAAATTTTCAGTTGTGAAATGTTTAGTTCCTTCTTGTACTATATAGACTGTGGATAAATATAGATGATGGAATAAGATCTTTTATTTAGTTCTTTATTTCCACTATATATGTTTATATTTGTGTACATCTCAACTTATTATATGTGTTGGGTAAATGTCCCACTGTGGCGATGCTTTCTATATCGACGTGGGTTGGTACAACTGTACCGATATAAAGAGGGTCGTTACATTAACGGCACACGATGTTGCCGCCAACCCAAGATCTTGACGGCAGCAAGCTTGCGGTCGAGTTCCTGTCTGCAGAAGTGCAGACAGAACGCACATAACATGAAGAATTGGGGTTCCAAGACACGAGATAAAATCCAGAAAAATTCTGAGACCTAAAGGACATGTCTAGGGATGAGATCCCTCAATTACTTGCCTGCAAATAAATATCTATTGGGTCAATTTAGCCGAAGAACCTCTCCATGACCAAGCCAAGAAGATGCACAATCCCCTCCCGAATCCGGTCTTTGTGTTAATGCAGATCGAACATCGTAGTCGAGGAAGATTCCTCAATGAAAAAAACACCTCCCAGTCGATGTAGATCACTGGAAGAAGCCCACACATGCCATATCAAGCCTTGCAAAGTTCAATTTTTCTCACCCCAAAAACCCTAGGTTTTCCTTTGGGTGAAAAGACTTAACTCGGCCGAAATCTGGTAGTTTTATAGAGCCAAAGGGTTGGGGTATGCATTACCTTAGGTTTCCTACCGTTGGAGAGTAGTTTCCTAATCCAGAACGCAAGAAACGCAGCTATTTCCAGATCTGGAATCACAACAGAAACAGAGAAGTAGACGGCCACTTACCTGCCGTTAACAGGAAATCAGCGTCCATCGATCTGGACGTCGACATGAAATAAACGGCACACTGGTTGCCATCAACCTGCCCTTAACATCAATTGATGTTAATGTTGACGTTGACTGGGATTTCGGCCAGAACACAGAAACATCAATAATATACATACACAACACAACATATATATACCTACAATATGTACAACTGTTGCCCAGCTAGCAAGCCCAGAGGGGGGGTGAATGGGATTCTTAAAAAATTATTTAAGACTCAAAACCTGTTCACAAAATAGTCACACAAAACACACTTTGCAGATTGTTAGTGTTAGTGAATCGAAAGATCAAACACACAAAAGCAATCTCACGACGCAAAGAATTATCCTGGTTCGGATCTCCTCTCCTTAGGAGTCCTACGTCCAGTCCCTGAGCAATATCTCAAGATTTCACTAACAATGATACAGTCCCCCTTAAGGACACTACAGCACCCAGCACCCCAGCTGGTCTTCCTTCACCCAAAAGGAACAACACCCTGGATACCCCACCAGGTCTTCCTTCACAACAGAAGGGAACAGCACCCTGGATACCACACCTGGTCTTCCTTCACACCCGAAGGGAGCAAACACAAGAGAATGTGTCAAAGAGATGATGCCCCTAGATCAAACTTATAGAACACGCTTGATCTGAAGCAAGAACTGAGAAGAAGTGATCTGCAATCAAGGACTCTTCTCAGACAAAAAGGCTCTCTCACAGATCTAAACTTAGCATAGAGAGCAAGATCTAAGACTAATGGGAGTTTTTGCTTAGCTCTAAGAAAAGCTTGCATAAGGTTGAAAGTGTTGTTACTCGTCGTTCTCTGACCGTTCTGCCTTTTCTAGCCTCCAGGAACTTCATTCTTCTATATATATATATATATATAATCTTTTGAAATTCAAACGTTGAAGTGCCCGTTGTCTCTATGCATAAGTGTACGTTAGACTACTTGACATTTGGAGGCTTCCAGTCAACAGTCCTTTATTTTTTGTGCACGTAAAGAGAGAGAGAGAGGATCTTCTGTAATCTCTTTTGGCTTCTAATTTGTCCAACGTTGTATGACAGGTGCTGTCAGAGACCTGCACATATTTAAAGCTTGAACGATAGACAGCTAAGTTGTTTCTGGTTGTCAGTCAACATCAGAATGAATGTTCATCAAAATAGAAATATCATCTTGTTGTTCTAAAAGATGTTTTCAGAGAAGATAAGATAATGGATGATATTGTCTGCATGCATGCAGAGATACGTACTGTCATAATAAATGCATGGCTGTAAAAAGGATATACGTGAAGACTTTGACTTTTCAACATTTTTCAAGGATTAATTCGAAAATCGAATCGTTGTTTTCCATGAAATCGTTATATACATGACTTACGAAATCGTTGTGTAGAAGAGTGAATCGATGTGCATTCATAAGTAAAGAGATACATACACAAATTGTTGTGTGTATAGATAACCAAATCGATGTACAAATCGTTATGACGTTATGAACAAATCGATGTACAAATCGTTATGACATTATGAACAAATCGATGTACAAATCGTTATGACGTTATAAACAAATCGTTGTGATGTTATGAACAAATTGATATACAAATCATTGTGATATTATGAACAAATCGATGTACAAATCGTTATGATATTATAAACAAGTCGATATACAAATCGTTACGAGAGCAAATCGTTATGATGACTAAAGAAATCGTTACGAGAGCAAATCGTTACGATGACTAAAGAAATTGTTAAAATGACTAAGAAATCGTTACGTGAGCAAATCATTATAATGACGAAAGAAATCGTTACGAGAGCAAATCGTTACGAATCACTTAACGAATCGTTGTGAGGGCAAGTCTTTGCGATCACTTAACGAATCGTTGTGAGGGCAAATCGTTGCGATCACTTAACGAATCGTTGTGAGGGCAAATCGTTGCGATCACTTAACGATTTAACACATAGAATCCTTGTAAGTATAAAATCGTTATGAAACTAAGGAAATCGTTATATCTCTATAGAAATCGTTATGGCCTATAGTGGAAATTGATGTGTACTTAGACAAATATTGATGCTTTGAACTTACATTGTTGTAGTGTGATGAATACTTACTTGCTTGACTTGTTTTCCCTTGTTTTATTTCCTGTGCTTAGACTTCATAGAAAATGTGTTAGTAACCTTTATCATAGTTTTGTTAATCACCAAAATAGATGTGTAATTTATTTAAATTACATAGAGATAGACTGATCATCAATCTCCCCCTTTTTGGTGATGACAAAACTTAACAATTAGCAAAGATCATCTGAAATTAGTTAAGGAAATAACATAAAAATAATGTATTTCAGAAATGCAATATTTTCTCCCCCTTTTGTCATTTAAGCAAAAAGATCACATGCTTGAGACAAAGATGAAGAGAAAAGATAAATGATTGTATTACTCTTGAAGGGGTATAGGGAGATAGAAAGTGGGAGAAAGAAGAGAGGCATGCCGGGAAATAAGTTCCCAAGCCTTAATCTCCTGTTCTTCAAAAAGTTGTTGGAAGATGCCAGAATCTATAGTGAAGGATACACCCATCTCAGGACGCATGCGCTCAATGTAAAGCAGCCATTGATCTTCTAAGAAACACACATACTGATCCTTATCAAGGGTGAACCTGAAATGGCTGGACTTCCCAAAACTGGCACGCTGAAGAAAGTGAGCAATGTTAACAGGATAGAAGAGCTGATGATCCTTCAGGTCTTTTAGCAAGGAAATAAAAGCTGAGTAGCGCACAGCCCATTGCACAAACAATTCCTGAACTGGATTGATGGAATTCAAGTCCAGGAAAGCTTCAGCAGAGAGAGGTGGCTTGCCTGCTCGGACTAAGGAGTTGTTCAAGGATTCCAACTGGAGAGCAGATTGATTGTAGTGCTTCTCCCAATCTGTGGGAGAGAGCCTTTCACATTCAGATATCAAAGGAGCAAGCACTGCAGAAGAAATGTGGCCCAGATGATATTCGCGAAAGATAAACCTCTGAAAGGAGGGAAGTCGAGTCTGTTGAGCTGAAATTCTCCCCATGACTCTGGAAAATCTTTCAAAGGCATGAGAGCCAACAGAGGAATCCAAGACCAAGGAGTGTAACTTTGGAAGAAAGACTACTTCAGGTATCTGCAGAGTGGTGAAGTCCACTGGGAAGGGGAAATTAATGGGACTTTCAGATCGAAGAGTAGCAAGAGCCCCATGGAATTGGCCAAACTGAACTTCGGGTAGCTTTTGTAGATAACGAAAATCATTGTAAAGCTGGAAGCACCTGGTGATTCTGATTTCTTTGAGAATGAAAGGGCCCCAAAGTGCTTGGTGATGAAATACAAACCATTCAGAAAGGGTGAGAGGATGATCCTGTCGAGGGGTGCTGTCTGATCTGGCAAGAAGATACTTGTTGTAGAGAGTCTTATGCCCTTTGGCCCATTGATCTTCAGTCTTGCATTCTGCCAATTGGAGATTTTGAGTTGGCCGGCTTTGGAAAGGTGGCAGTAGGGAAATATAATGTTAAGGTGATCAGTAAGATTGAGAAAAGGAATGCCAAAAAGGTTGGCCAGAACACATTTTTGGAGATATCCACAGTAAATTGGTCTCCTTCGATTTTCAACTGTGAGGGAGTACCAAAGAGGAGGAAACATGGGTTCAGAGGAAAGAGTAAGAGTCTTTGAAATTTTCCTCTTTTTAGAAATAGGACTAGAAGAATCAGTCTTGTGAACATGTGAAGCAACTTCCAGGATTGAGATGAGTGTGGTTCGTTCCAACTCATCCTCAAACTTATTTTGAAAAACACTGGCAAGTCGTGGATCAGTTGGAGTAATTGTAACAGATGTAGGTGGAATAGGAGGATGAAGGAATGATTTAGGAGAAAGAATAGTGGATGGCTCGGCTGATGAGGGACCAGATGATGAAGAGGCTCCAGCTGATGAGGAAACTGGAGGATTGATAACAACGGGAGGAGAGGGAGAAATGGATGTGGAAATGGTAGTGGGCATGATAGGAGATGAATAAGGTTCAGAGGGAAAAGGTGCTGGAGATGAGATGGTTCTTAGTGCAGGTTGTTTGAAGGTAGGTGGAGCTGGAGGGGCTGTGGAAGAAGAAGGTGGTGAGGGAGGGTCTGGTGTTGCAAGAGATGAAGACTCATGGGCTTTGGGAGCAATGGCAGACTCAACTACACTTGGATCCACACCTTTAGAGATCAATGGCCCTGGTGGCCCAACCACAACTTTAGATGGCCCTGATGGCCCCAGCTTCTCAACGCCACAAGATTCCGCTGCAGGTATATATTCTCATCATTTTGTGGCTCGGATGGCCCTGTTGATGCCTCTGGAAACTACCCTGATGATCTTGTATTTTCTTCTGCTGGCCTTGGCCCTGATGGCCCTACATTACTAACTGGTTCATCATGAGAGAGATCTGGAGGGGCAGAGGTGGTCTACACCCTTGAAGAGATGAGCTTCTTGACACTGTCAAACTCACCTTTAATCCATCTGCATAACTGCTTGAACATTCTAAAATCATCTCTCAAGCTATGAACTTCAGTGGACATAGTTCCAAGTTCATTTGATACAGAAGTTTGGCTGATAGAGATGGACTGAATATCTGATTGCATAGATGAGATGGTTTTGCCTTGCTCAATCAACCTTCTGATGACAGGCTTCAAATTGACTTTCAGTTGTTTCTTCTTTAACCTTCGATGAGCTACTCGTTTCCCTTTTTGGCTTGCCCTTGCAATGGGCTCCACAAAATCAGCTTGTTTCTCAGAGAATTGATCATTGATAGAAATATTTTCAGTGTGCTCCCCCTGAGGTGCTCCTTCTTTCTTAGATGATTACTTCCCCTGAGCAGGAGCATCTTCCATTTGATCTTCTTCAGCAGTGATTTCTTGCTCCCCTGAATGGGAGCTTCCTCCACAATGATTTCCTCAGTGTGGCCTGGAGCCACAGTTTCTGCCACTGAATCACCACCAATTTCTGACTCCTCCTGAGTACTTTTTGGATGGAGTCCAGCACATCCCTGAGTATAGTGGCTACTCGGGAAGAGGGAGGAGGATCCTCTGAACTATGGCCAACAAGCTCAAGGACCTCTAGAGGGATATCCTCAATTCTGATGCTGGATACTGCGGCTGCTACTGTTGCAGCTCTTTCAATTTGAGCTTCTACTGCTGCTGATGGTTCTGTTTCAACAGATGGTGTTGCTGCTACTTATGGTTCTGCTTCTGCTTGAACTGCTTCCTGACCTTCTTGGGCTTCGCCAATGATGGCTTCACCCTCAGCCACAGAAGTCTTTGACCATACACCATTTACCACAGAGAATCCACTTTTCCTTAAATTTCTGGACCAGATTGCTTGGCCCATCTTCTCAGACACATCTCCTACTACACTTATGCCATAGTGCTGAAAAATCTTCGTCAGGAGATGGGCATAAGGTAAAGAAACATTCAGCTTGCTCTTAGTGTCCCATACCTGAGAGCTTGCAAACTTCATCCTTTCAATCATGAGCTCTACAGTGTTGATTTCTTGATTCTTGATAGCCTAGAACATTAAATCTGAATCAGCCCTAGTGCAAGTTGAAAAGGTAGCACTTCTGGGAACCACAATCTGACAAACTACAAAGTGTAATATGCGATTGAATGCATTCAACTGATTTACATCTACTTTGTCATCTTTCAGTCTGAACTCGGGACCAACTATCCCTAAACCCTTTTCTTGGATATTCACAGTGTGAACTCCACTGTGTCCGGAGGTACCCACACCAAAGAGTGGTGCCAATAATTCTCGTGTGACCCTAATCTGGGTTCCCTTGAACATGGAAGTCAAGGTCACGTCTGCCTCTGACTTCAGACACACATAGAAAGCTTTTACCAGGTCTGGAAAACTTACTTCAGAGAAAGTAGCCATTTTCGTCCACTTCAATTTGTCCAAAGCTTTGACGATGCTCCCCATTTCGTTCTTCTGCAAATCTGCCACATCCACTGCTTTGTGACCGCATAGCTTGACTTTCACAGACGCAAACCTTACTTGTTGTTCGTCGGTAAGAAATTCGGCTCTGTAGCCCCCGACGCTGCCGGAACTACTAGAAGAGGCCATGGATGTGAACGGAGAGAGTTTCTGGAGGACTGGAAAGAGGAAAGGAACAGAAGCCCTCAAGAAATTTTTGGCGGGAATTGGTTGGAAGCTTGAAATCTGAGAGAGTCGATGCCAGAGTCGATAGGGTATCGCCTCAGGCAGAAGGAAGAAGACGATGAAGAGATGTGAATCGTTGCCGCATAGATTTTGGGAACATTAAAAGAGTGACTTTTAGAATTAGGGGTGCCATGATGGCAGAAAACGACAAAACTGACTAGATCGATAGGAATAAACTCTTATAAAATAACAAACCGTCATGACAAAATTAAAAGGATTAGCAATAATTGGAATTTTGCTCAAATTTTTGGAGGGAAAATAATTCAAATTCTGAAAATTAATATTTCAGTTTTAAACAGATACATCTTTCACAATTTACACATGCCAAATTCCCTTCTAAGGGAAGTAAATCTCTCTTTAGGTAAGGCATTTGTGAAGATGTCTGCTAATTGATTGTTTGTATCAATAAATGAAATATCTATGTTCCATTTGCTACATGATCATGAATAAAATGATATCTAACCTCAATGTGTTTAGTCCTTGAGTGTTGTACTAGATTCTTGGTCAAATTTATAGCACTGGTGTTGTCACATAACAGTGGAATTGTCTTGATATGTAGCCCATAATCCTCAAGCTGTTGCTTGATCCATAGGAGTTGTGTACAGCAACTTCCAGCAGCCACGTACTCAGCTTCAGCGGTTGACAGTGCTACTGAATTCTGTTTCTTGGAGGACCATGATATCAGACATCCTGCAAGGAATTGACAACAACCACTGGTGCTTTTTCGATCTATTTTGCATCCAGCGTAGTCAGCATCAGAGTATCCTACTAAGTTAATTTCACATGATTTTGGATACCAAAGACCTAAGTCATGAGTTCTAGCTAAATATCTAAAAATTCTTTTTACTGGAATTAGATGAGATTCTCTAGGATCTGCCTGATACCTAGCACACATACATACACTAAATAAAATATCAGGTCTACTAGCAGTTAAGTATAGTAAGGATCCTATCATACCTCTGTAGATTTTTTGATCTACATTCTTACCATCTTTGTCACTGTCCATCCTTATTGATGTGCTCATAGGTGTTGACAGTTGTAAGGTCTCGGGTCTTTAGTGGATCCTTATTGGGTCTGTAGAGGTCCTGTGTAGTTGACGGCCAGGGCTTGCCGTTAAGTCTGAGTCAGCGTCCAGTGATGTGGACGTCTGAGATTGAACTCAGTGACAAGCTATGTGGACGTTAATCTGTAGGCGGTTCAGTTGGCGGCCATTGATGTTGACGTCGACTAACCAGTCCTGTTGAAATAGGGCAGCCCGAGAGCAGAGTTCCTTCTTCTCCTTTCTCTCCTTCCTTCCACCTTAGCCTTTCTTGATTTCTGTAGCTTCTGTTGAGTAATTTGAGCTCGTGGGAAGCCCCTGGATCGTGTGGCGTTGCTAGATCGGGCGGGAATCGCAAGGTTTGGCGTGATTCGCGCGGAGTCTTCGGGGAGATCCGGCTCGATTGGTGGCTGTTTGGGGATTCTTAAGGCGTTCTGAGGTAGGGACTTAACTCCTATAACCTTCCCCAGCAAACCAGCATGTCCAATTAACTTAATTGATGTGCAAATCATGGTTTAGGGTTTGGGTTATATCGTGCCGGAATTAAGGGTGGATTGGATAATCTAGGTGTTAGATTGTCTAATTATGATTTTCTGGTAGTATGGATTGGTGAGAGGAAGTGTTTCCCTCCATCAGTCAGAGTTTGGATTGTGTTTCTGCCCATTGGGACTGATTCGGGTCAGTTCTGGGTATGGGGGGGACTGAAGATATCAACGTCCACATCTGTTGACGTTGAGATCTTCAGGGGTGAAGTAAACGACAAGGTCGATTGCCGTTTAGTTCCTGTTAACGACATGAGGGTTGTCGTTTACCTTATGTTGGCGGCAATCGATGTGGCCGTTTATATCCTGTCTCCCAGCAGACTTTAGCTGTGTGATTAGAGGCGATTGACATGTGATGTCCGCCCTAATAGCACATTTGGGCCAGGCTTATTGTGTGACTCCGCCTGTGCATAGTAGTAGTTGTTTGTGGCACGAGGTGTTTACTACTGTACGGGGTTTCAGACGTTGAGTGTGTTCCGTCTGTTGTACGCGCGTTGCGTTACCGTGTACCCGTTTCTGTTGTGTTACCTAGGCGTGGGTGCGACTCCGTCTAGACGACTAGCGTGTGGTTGTCCTCCGCTAGTGAGCCGGGACATAGAGTGTGACTCTGTCCTGTGCGTACTCCTTTTGGTGGTTTTGAGCCGGTCTCCGTGGAGCCCCTTCTCTACCGCTAGGGTCAAGCGTAGGGAAAAAACCGGTCGTGGACCAGACGCGAGAGAGAGCGTCTGTAGTGTGCACACGTGGCTGGGGTTGAGAGCCTTTGTGGTGACGGGACGCCGAGCCACAGACCCTAGCTGAGTCCTACTTGCTGTGTGTGTGAGTGTGTGTTACTGAGCTGTGTGGTTTACAGTTTTGTGTGGTGCGACGTGTACTTACTTTCTGTTTTACTTTCCACACTTTAGACTGTTACTGGTGGGGTTACTTTTCCCTACTGGGTCTCTTTTCTTGAGACTCACTCCCTTCCCTTTCAGGTGGGTCTTCGTCGACTCCCGTTCCAGGCGAGTCTAGCCACTCCGGTGTTGGTGCTCCCTAGCTGCAGTGAGTAGTACCTTTTTGCTGTACTTCTGTACTCTGTACTTTGTCTCAGACTCTGAGGTTGTATATGATATGTTCATATAGTGGAAATTTTACTGCTTTGCATGGTGTGTATCTTCTTACATATACTCTCCTCGGACTCTAAATTCCTACCCTTCCGAGCTTGTCTCGTGGGTTAGCGGGTCAGAATTCGGGTTACCGGTTGTTACTGGTAATGCGGGCTCTGGGTCGTTACAACAGTGGCTTGGCATTATCAAATCCAAACTTCTTTAAAAGTTCCTTAGTGTACTTAGCTTGGAAGATGTGAGTCCCTTCCTTTCCTTGTTTGATTTGCAATTCAAGGAAGTAGTTGAGCTCTCCCATCATGCTCATCTCGAACTCTCCCTGCATAAGCTTCTCAAAGTACTTGCAAAGAGATTCATCAGTAGAACCAAATATTATGTCATCAACATAAATTTGAACAAGCAATATATGTTTGATCTTGGACTTGATAAATAGTGTACTATCTACTTGACCTCTAATGAAACCATGGTCTAATAGAAATGAGCTAAGCCTTTCATACCAGGCTCTAGGTGCTTGTTTTAAACCATATAGTGCTTTGTGTAGTTTAAAAATATGATTCGGAAATTCAGTGTCATCAAAGCGTGGAGGTTGTTCTACATAGACTTCCTCCTTAATAAAACCATTAAGAAATGCAGACTTTACATCCATTTGAAATAATTTCATATCTAGTGCAGATGCATATGCAAGTAAAATTTTAATAGCCTCAAATCTAGCTACAGGTGCATAGGTTTCATCGAAATCTATGCCTTTCTCTTGGGAATAGCCTTGAGCTACCAATCTGGCCTTGTTTCTTATGATCACACCAGCTTCATCCAATTTATTTCTGAACACCCATTTAGTGCCAATCACTAGATGATCTGATGGTCTAGGAATAAGTGACCAAACATGGTTTCTCTTGAACTGATTCAGTTCATCTTGCATGACTAAAATCCAAGATTCATTAGTGATAGCTTCATTGACTATCCTAGGCTCTATTTGAGAAACAAAAGCTAAATAATCACATGGAATTATGTTACCTCTTGTGCTTACCCCTATAGATGGATCACCAATGATATTTTTAGGAGGATGATCTCTCTTATATCTCCATTCCTTTGGAAGATTTTCATGTTCTATATCCTTTTGTTGCAGGTCTTCTAGAGGAGGATCTTCCTTGTCCTCAATTGATGAGTTCTTTAGTTTCTTGGACAATTCATCTGCATCATCATTATCACTATCTTCTTCCTTTCTCAAGGAAGGGTTAGTTTCGTCAAAAATAACATGTACTGACTGCTCAATCAATAAAGTACGTTTATTGAACACTCTATATCCTTTTGGTTTAGAAGCATACCCCATGAAGATGCCTTCATCTGATTTGGCATCTAACTTACCAATGTCTCTTTTGTCGTTGTTGTGGATGAAGCATGGACATCCGAATGTCCTGAAGTGACTGATCTTGGGCTTCTTTCCCTTGAACAATTCATACGCAGTCTTTTCAAGATAGGCCTGATCATTACTCTATTGATGATGTAACTTGCTGTGTTGACTACTTCAGCCCAAAATATCTTGGCAGATCATATTCTGATAACATTGTTCTTGCCATGTCCAATAAAGTCCTATTCTTTCTCTCAGTAACTCCATTTTGCTGTGGTGTCTTTGGTGCTGAGAAATTATGCTCTATTCCTTGATCATCACAGAATTTTACGAATTTATCATTTTGGAATTCTCCTCCATGATCAGACCTGATTCCAATAATGTTGAACTTCTTATCTTTCTGAACCTTTTTGCTGAAGCTTACAAAGCTATCAAATGTATCATCTTTGTGTTCCAGAAAGGATACCCATGCGAATCTTGAATAGTCATCTACTATAACGAATCCAAAATTCTTTCCTCCAAGACTTGTGGTCCTCATTGGCCCAAATAAATCCATATGAAGGAGTTCTAAGGGTTTGGAGGTTGTTACCACAGTCTTTGACTTGAAGGATGACTTAGTGTGCTTTCCTTTTGCACAAGGTCCACAGACACCGTCTATTCTTGTGCTGACCTTTGGCAGACCTTCCACCAGGTTTCTCTTGATCAGCTTTCTCATGCCATCGAGACTACAGTGGCCCAATCTTTTGTGCCACAGCTCAGTTGACTGCTCTTTGCTGGCTGCTAAACAAATGTCTTGATCTTTCGCTATTCAAGGTAAAGTACGTATAGATTCTTTTCTCTGTTGGCTTCAAAATCACGTCTCCATCCTTCATAATACTGCATTTGGATTCTTGAAATCTGATCTGATGACTTTTGTTGCATAACTGGCTAATGCTGATAAGGTTGTGCTTCAGGCCTTTTACACACATAACATCTTCAATTATTGTCTTGCCTTTGCTGCTCACTGATCCATTACCTATCACAGTCCCTTTTCCATTATCTCCATAGGTGACTGTGCCTTCTTCAGCTTCTAAATGGGTAAACAACCTTCTGTTTCCTGACATATGCTTTAGGCATCCATTGTCTAAGTACCACTTGGATGCCCGAGGTTTTTCCTGAAATGAAAACATCAAGTTTTAGGTACCCAAGTTCTTTTGGGTCCTGGTTGGTTAGTGTCATTATTTTTTCTTTTGATTATCCATCTTCTATGTTTAGTTGGACATGTTATTTTACTATGACCTAGCTTGTTGCAGTGACTACAGCATGTTGTTTTAGTTACTTTTTCATATGGAGTATATTTAAAGTTTGATTTATATGTTATATCTTGTTCAGGTACGAATTTTGGAGTTGGATAGGTTTTAGGGTATATTGTTATATCTTCATTATCTGGTGGAATGTAACCTAATCCATTCTTCCTTTTACCTAATCTTCTGGCTCCTTTTAGTATTAAGGAATTTTTACCATTAGTAAATTTTTCTAACGTACTTGATAGTTTATCATTTTCTTCTGTTAGTATTTTGATTTCTCTTTTTAATTCGTTTGAACTTTCTTGTTTTTCTAATTTTATTATTTATGTATTTTTATCTTTTAGATTTTTGCATAGCAACTCATTTCTTCTTTTAAGTTCACTAACTTGCTTCTCTAGTTGTTCATTTTCTGATTTTAAATCTGAATTGGTATTTTCTAGACATGCAACATTTTTCTTACTAGCTTTTAATAATTTAGATACTTCTCTATATTTATCATACAGTTCATTAAAAGCATCTTCTATGTTATCTGAATCAAAATCATTACAGGAATCAAAGGATGAGTCAAAGGTTACCTTTTCTGTGATGTCTGCCATGAAGGCTAAGTTAGCCTTTTCTTCTTCCTCACTGTTTGAGCTTGACTCGCTGTCCGAGTCACTGCTGTTGTCCCAAACTGCTACCATGGCTTTCTTCTTATATCTTCTAAACTTTCTTGAACGGTCCTTCTTTCTGAATTCAGATTTCTTGAGCTTTGGACACTCTGCCTTGATGTGTCCTAGCTTCTTGCACTCATAACAAATTGGTTCATTCTTCTTTATGTCCTTTGCTTCAGGTTTCTTGGAATCCTTTCCCTTTTTGAAGTATCGTTTGCTAGATTGATACTTCTTTTTCTTGGCCAATATTTGTTGTAGTCTCCTAGACAGCATTGCTTCTTCATCTTCACTGTCCTCACTACTAGCTTCATCTTCTGATTATTCCTTAGAGCTGCCTTCTGCTGCTTTGAGGGCATTTGTGTGCTTCTTTCTAGTTGATGATTCTCCTAATCTTTCCATGTTTATCTCATGGGCCATGAGGGACCTAATGAGTTTTTCCAATGACATCCTTTTCAAGTCATTGGCTTCTTCTATAGCTGTTACCTTGGGAGTCCAAGAAGATGGTAGGGATCTAAGAATTTTCCTTACCATGTCTCCATCTCATAGCTTTTCCTAATCCTGCTAACCCGTTGGTGATGTCTGTAAATCTGCTGAACATTGGGTTATAGATTCTCCTAGCTGCATCTGGAACCTTTCATATTGTGTCACCAGAATGTCTATCCTGGTTTCCTTGACTTTGTCGGTGCCATCATAAGTGATCCTGAGTTTTTCCCACATTTTCATGGCGGATTTGCAGGCAGATACACGGTTGAATTCCTTTTTACTGAGGGCACAACACAGAATGCTTTTGGCTTTGTAGTTGAGATAAATCTTCTTTCTATCATCTTCTGTCCATTTGTCCTTTTCGTTGGTGACTAGAAGATCTCCTTCTTCTACAATTGACCAGATCTGAAAGTCAAATCCTTACAAGAAGTATTCCATCTTGGTCTTCCAGTAGGTGTAATCTTCTCCATCAAATAGAGGTGGCCTGTTGACAGACTAGCCTTCGGAGTGACCTTGGGCTCATTTGATCTTTTCTCTTCAGATCGTTGGATCTTCTTCTTGTCGAAGAGACTAGCTCTGATACCACTTGTTGCCCAGCTAGCAAGCCCAGAGGGGGGTGAATGGGATTCTTAAAAATTATTTAAGACTCAAAACTGTTCACAAAATAGTCACACAAAACACACTTTGCAGATTGTTAGTGTTAGTGAATCAAAAGATCAAACACACAAAAGCAATCTCACGACACAAAGAATTATCCTGGTTTGGATCTCCTCTCCTTAGGAGTCCTACTGCAACGACCCACTTCCACCCGGTACGGTTATACCAACCCACGTCGGATGAGAGCAAGCCGCTACAGGGGAGAATACCCCAACAAGTAACAAATGGGCTGAGATATACACAAATAGAGTCGAATAAATGCAACGGAATTTAAATAAGTCTTATTCCATCAACTTTTAAATCCACATACCACAGTCTGTATAATTCAACAAGAGATAACATAAGAGCAAAATGTTCCAAATACATAGCCGACTCCAAGTACATTTGAAAAAAATCCAAACTTCAATTGTAGCATTACATACTTATGAAATATAAACTACAACTCTTCAATCCCTTGGTCCAACTCCACTTCAAATCTTGTTAGCTCCTCAGCTACTAGTTTCCTGAAATGTTTAGCAAGAGTGAGTCTACGCAATAGACTCAGCAAGTAACTTAAGATTCAATACATACATGCTTTTTACCAATTAACACAATAAAATTTCAGTAGTTAAATCATACATGATCATGCTATAACCTAAACAAATTCCATTAAACAATTATCTAAACAAATGTAAGACTAGAATCTACACAAGATCACTAACATCATGGTGTCATTAACATGAGTAAAATACACATTCACACATTTTCATGCTTTATCCAAGCCATTGTAAAGTTGCACAACTAAACTATGGAAACATATACAAGATAGGTAGCACTCCTAGCATGATTTCTAACTCACTTCACATGCAATCATAACAATTTACTTCACATTTAGCTTGCTGATTTTATACAAATTTTATGACATTCATATTACCTTTGCATAGGGGTCACCTTTAACTATACAACATGATACTAAACACATGTGCATCCAATCATTCAAATTCCATGAATATGAAAGTATATACTTACATTTTGGTACTAATGGTAACATAACTTTTAGCAATTGACAATTTATACATAAACACATACGCACACATTTGTACACATCCATAAACAATTTATCAATTAACACTATTGTCATTTACCTTTATACTATTTTCTCATTACACGCAACCATATGATAATTCTTGGCTTTCACATACACTCACTTTGTTCCATCACACAATACTTATACACATTTCTCATTAATTCCTCTTTCACATTCACACACTTCTTAATCATTTCACTTTGCACATAACGTGTGCCACATTTACACCTCTCTCGCACATACCTTGTGCTATGGACACATATCACTTTTCACATCACATATGCTTATTTTCACTTAATGCCAAGACACAGCCCAAACCACCACATAGACGATCACATGACACACACATTCACATTCACATACTTAATCACCAGTATAGTGATAAGTCTTAGTTCCTGCAGAAACCGGGGAAAGCCCTTCCCACCATTACCAATGGAACTTGTCCACCTCCAAGATTTTACAAGACCCTTTGCTAGGGTATACACTTTATCAAGACCCTTTCCTAGGGTATCACATAACACATTGAGCTTTCCGTAGGGGCATTACTACAGTACAGCTCAAGCATCTAGGGTGGCAGTGTCTTATGGGCATACTTGTTTATCTTGTCACATTAACCATTTCACACACCTATACCACTTGTTCTCTCACATTCCATGCACACACTCATACATAATTCATACACACATAAGTCCTCCTTTACTGATTTTAACCTCACTGTTGCAACTACCAAATAATCATAATACAGATATAATCATACTGAAATTTACTGAATCACATCAAGTCACAATTAACATGCTCACATAGTCATTTTTCACATTAAAATCCATAACAATACTTACTGTCATCAAAATAACATGAGATTTTAACCACAGACAATTTTAAGGTTTATAATCGTACATACAATTTTTCAGATTTTTCTGAATCCTATCACATTTACAGAAATTAAAACATTCAGTTTCATGCCATTCATAATTCACTTTAACATGGAACATAACACGAACATCAGATTTAACCATTCACAACCCTGATCCTAACATAATCATCATCCCAGAAATTTTCCCTTGATTTATTGCACAGCACACAATTTAATGTAAATTTTACAATTTCTACGCATGTCTTCTATTTCCAAAGCAGAAATTTCAGTAAATCCCACAGTCATGGAAACATTCTCAAAATTTCAGGGCATGGACTGATACATATACACATGATATAGAAAAATCTAGGGCATTTAATTCCTCAGGAATTTGGTAGACAGTAGATGAACATGCATAATCCATTTTTCCCAACATGTATTTCAATAATCTAAAAAAATTTCATGCCATCCACAGAAAAATGCAGAAATTCCACACACATCACATTATCTATTTTACATAGCATATAAAATTACACTATATCCTCATTGCGAAAACATATCGAAAATAATCATCTACCAGGAAGAACAGCTCAATGTTCTATCCTGAAGAACTTGCGGCAGCCTCTGGCCGTTCAAGGGTTTTGACGGCACGATCGCTGGATGCCGATGGGAGATCTTGGCATCAATGGTATTGACACCAAGTTCCTGTCTGTGCTAGGGCACAGACCGAACTCCAATTACAGAGTGAAAGGGAGGGTCCAGGACACGATTTAAAATCCACAAAATTTGATGGGACCTAGGACACATGTATGGGATTGAGATCTATGGGTTACTTGCCTCTAAATTAAATCTAAAAGATCAGAATAAGCTGGTGAAGCCCTCCTTGGGCAGCGCCAAGAAGTCTCCAGAAATCCTTTGCTTCGGGTTCTAGGGGGTTGCAGGTTGCAGTCCAACGCCAGGGAAGCCTTTTCCTACGTATGGCCTTCCTCCTTGTCGTAGAAGATCACCAGAAAACGCCTCCAGTCGCCGGATCCAAGCCCTCCAAGGTCAGTCCTTCCTCTCTCTCTCAGTTAGGGTTTCCTTTCTATAAAGAGCCAAGAGAGCTCTCTAGGTTGCAAAAGGGATGGTTGTTTATAGACTAGGGGACAAGAGGGGCTCGTGCAGGGGTTGAAGGGACATATAAGAGCCGTTGGGAAGACATCTGCCCAATCAGAAGCCTGGCCCAATGAGTTCTCTCTGCGCTCTGTTGCGCACAAAAATTAGGGATATTGACGTCCACATCCATGGACGGCTACATTAGGGTTGGCGTCAGTCGATATGAACGTTGACATATCATGGGCGTCCATCCATGTTGACGCCAAGACACTTTTGCCAGTACTTAAAATCATGCAGAACCATGCTTAATCCACTATATGCACATGAAACCTATGTAGTATAGTGTATACACCACTACACCATGTAAACATCCAATATTTACTACTAATCCTACACATACATACATAGGTACATCAAGATAATAACACGTACATGAATATCGTATACGCATACAATGTATAATATATATATATACATATATATACACACAACATGACTCAACACACAAAGAACTGTGTTTACACTACGTATACATACATGTATAAGGATAATATGTATATTACCACACCGTGCAATCCATAACATTTATACCTGGGCATACACATGCATACATAAGTATACCAAGGTGTTACATATGTAAAATTAGGTACACAATTATCTCATGCATAAGATAACATACATGCGTACATACACACATGCACTTCATATATTCGTACACAATATCCATGAAAGGGGTAATATAAGGTACACTTCAATATTAGATGGTACTTGCATAATATGTGAATAGATACCTTATACACAAAATTGGCCAATTACTTATATTCACATATAATAATATACATCCTCGCATATACCCATGCAAATTTATATTTATAATATGCACCATTTTCATGCACGCCATTTATGCAAAAACAAGTAAACATCATATACATAAAATAGAGTGGGAAAAAAGAAAATTTGGGGCCTACACCTACGTCCAGTCCCTGAGCAATATCTCAGGATTTCACTAACAAGGGTACAGTCCCCCTTAAGGACAATACAGCACCCAGCACCCCAGCTGGTCGTCCGTCACGAAAGGAATAACACCCTGGATACCACACCAGGTCTTCCTCACAACAGAGGGAACAGCACCTGGATACCACACCAGGTCTTCCTTCACACCCGAAGGGAGCAAACACAAGAGAAGAAGCACAATCCCCTCCTGAATGTGGTCTTTGGTTGATGCAGATCAAACATCGTAGTAGCGAAGATTCCTCAATGCAAAAAAGCACCTCCCAGTCGATGTAGATCGCCGGGAAGAAGCCACACATGCTAGATCAAGCCTTGCAAGTTCAATTTTTCTCACCCAAAAACCCTAGGTTTTCCTTGGGTGAAAAGACTTAACTCGGCCGAAATCTGGTAGTTTTATAGAGCTAAAGGGTTGGGGTATGCGTTACCTTAGGTTCCTACCGTTGGAGAGTAGTTTCTAATCCAGAACGCAAGAAACGCAGCTATTTCTAGATCTGGAATCGCGCAAAGAAATAGAGAAGTAGACGGCCACTTAGCTGCCGTTAACAGGAAATCAGCGTCCATCGATATGGACGTCGACATGAAATAAACGGCACACTGGTTGCCATCAACTGCCTTAACATCAATTGATGTTGATGTTGACGTTGGACTGGGATTTTGGCCAGAACACAGAAACGTCAATAATATACATACACAACACAACAATATATACCTACAATATGTACAACTGTTGCCCAGCTAGCAAGCCCAGAGGGGGGGTGAATGGGATTCTTAAAAAATTATTTAAAACTCAAAACCTGTTCACAAAATAGTCACACAAAACACACTTTGTAGATTGTTAGTGTTAGTGAATCGAAAGATCAAACATACAAAAGCAATCTCACGACACAAAGAATTATCCTGGTTCGGATCTCCTCTCCTTAGGAGTCCTACGTCCAGTCCCTGAGTAATATCTCAAGATTTCACTAACAAGGGTACAGTCCTCCTTAAGGACACTACAGCACCCCAGCTGGTCTTCCTTCACCCGAAAGGAACAACACCCTGGATACCCCACTAGGTCTTCCTTCACAACAGAAGGGAACAGCACCCTGGATACCACACCAGGTCTTCATTCACACCCGAAGGGAGCAAACACAAGAGAATGTGTCAAAGAGATGATGCCCCTAGGTCAAACTTATAGAACACGCTTGATCTGAAGCAAGAACTGAGAAGAAATGATCTGCAATCAAGGACTCTTCTCAGACAAAAAGGCTCTCTCACAGATTTGAACTTAGCACAGAGAGCAAGATCTAAGACTAATGGGAGTTTTTGCTTGGCTCTAAGAAAAGCTTGCATAAGGTTGAAAGTGTTGTTACTCGTCGTTCTCTGACCGTTCTGCCTTTTTCTAGCCTCCAGGAACTTCATTCTTCTATATATATATATATATATATATATATATATATATAATCTTTTGAAATTCGAACGTTGAAGTGTCCATTGTCTCTATGCATAAGTGTACGTTAGACTGCTTGACATTTGGAAGCTTCCAGTCAACAGTCCTTTATCTTTTTATGCACGCAAAGAGAGAGAGAGAGGATGTTCTGTAATCTCTTTTAGCTTCTAATTTGTCCAACGTTGTATGACAGGTGCTGTCAGAGACCTGCACATATTTAAAGCTTGAACGATAGATAGCTAAGCTGTTTCTGGTTGTCAGTCAACATCAGAATGAATGTTCATCAAAATAGAAATGCCATCTTGTTGTTATAAAAGATGTTTTCAGAGAAGATAAGATAATGGAAGATATTGTCTGCATGCATGCACAGATACGTACTGTCATAATAAATGCATGGCTGTAAAAAGGATATACGTGAAGACTTTGACTTTTCAACATTTTTCAAGGATTAATTCGAAAATCGAATCGTTGTTTTCCATGAAATCGTTATATACATGACTTACGAAATCGTTGTGTAGAAGAGTGAATCAATGTGCATTCATAAGTATAGAGATACATACACAAATCGTTGTGTGTATAGATAACCAAATCGATGTACAAATCATTATGACGTTATGAACAAATCGATGTACAAATCGTTATGACGTTATGAACAAATCGATGTACAAATCGTTATGACGTTATAAACAAATCGATGTACAAATCGTTGTGATGTTATGAACAAATCGATATGCATTTAATCGTTGTGATGTTATGAACAAATCGATGTACAAATCGTTATGATATTATAAACAAGTCGATATACAAATCGTTACGAGAGTAAATCGTTATGATGACTAAAGAAATCGTTACGAGAGCAAATCGTTACGATGACTAAAGAAATCGTTACGTGAGCAAATCGTTATAATGACTAAAGAAATCGTTATGTGAGCAAATCGTTATAATGACTAAAGAAATTGTTATGAGAGCAAATTGTTACGAATCACTTAACGAATCGTTGTGAGGGCAAGTCTTTGTGATCACTTAACGAATCGTTGTGAGGGCAAATCGTTGCGATCACTTAACGAATCGTTGTGAGGGAAAATCGTTGCGATCACTTAACGATTTAACACATAGAATTCTTGTAAGTATAAAATCGTTATGAAACTAAGGAAATTGTTATATCTCTATAGAAATCGTTATGGCCTATAGTGGAAATCGATGTGTACTTAGACAAATATTGATGCTTTGAACTTACATTGTTATAGTGTGATGAATACTTACTTGATTGGCTTGTTTTCCCTTATTTTATTTCCTGTGCTTAGACTTCATAGAAAATGTGTTAGTAACCTTTATCATAGTTTTGTTAATCACCAAAATAGATGTGTAATTTATTTAAATTACATGGAGATAGACTGATCATCAACAACAATATTTAAATACAATATGCACAAAATTAAATAAATACAATATGTACAGAAATAAACATGTATATACATAAGTAAATAAATAAACATGCTATTTACAACAAATATCATATGCATATAATTAAACATAATATGATAAAATTCGAGTAAAATGAACAAAATTCGAGGGCCTTACACCCTCTCCCCCTAAAAGAAAACTTCGTCCTCGAAGTTAGAACGAAAATACTAACCAAACAAATGGGGATACTTCTTCTTCATGGCGTCTTCAAGCTCCCATGTAGCCTCCTCCCGTGAGAAATTCCCCCATAGCACCTTCACGGACACAATGCTCTTGTTCCTGAGGTGCTAAACCTTCCGGTCTAGGATAGTTACTGGTTTCTTTATATATGACAAGTCTGGCTGAATCTCCACTGGCTCGTAACTAATAACATGCGACGGATCTCGCACATACCTCCTGAGCATAGATACGTGGAAAACTGGGTGCACACTAGGTAACACTGGGGGTAAAGCTAGCCCATATGCCGCGCTGCCCATCTGTCTAAGAATCTCAAACGGGCCAATGAATCTAGGACTCAACTTGCTATGCCTGCCAAACCTGACAACGCCTCGGGTAGGCGAAACCTTAAGAAAAACATGCTCGCCAACTTCGAACTCTAAATCCTTCCTCCTGTTGTCGGCATAACTCTTTTGCCAATCCTGCACCGCAACAAGCCTCTGCCTGATTAGCTGAATCTTATCCAAAGTCTCTTGCACCAACTCCAGACCAATCAACTGCCTATCACCTGTCTCCTCCCAGCACAAAGGAGATCTACAGGGCTGCCCATACAAAGCCTCAAACAGAGCCATGCCAATGCTCGCATGAAAACTGTTGTTGTAGGCAAACTCCACAAGAGGTAAATGACGCTCCCAATCACCCTTCCAATCCAGCACGCACGCTCTCAACATATCCTCGAGCGTCTGGATAGTACTCTCGGACTGACCATCTGTCTGGGGATGGAACGTCGAACTAAGCTTCAGTTGAGAACCCAAAGCCTTCTGAAGACCCTGCCACAGCCTCAAAGTAAACCTCGGGTCTTAGTCAGAGATAATCGACTTTGGCACGCCATGCAACCTCACAATGCTACTCACATACAGCCTCGCCAAACTCTCCATGGACTGCTTCTTCTTCATAGGCAAGAAATGCACCATCTTGGAGAAACGATCTACAATCACCTAAATCGATTCATTACCCTTAATAGATCTGGGCAAACCCGTCACAAAATCCATAGTGATTGCTTCCCACTTCCATACAGGTATTTCCATCTTCTGTATAAGGCCCAATGGTCACTGACGCTCGGCCTTCACTTGCTGGCATACCAAACATCTAGACATAAACTCGGCCACATCCTTCTTCATACCAGACCACCAGAAAGATCTCTTCAAATCCTGGTACATCTTAGTGTTACCTAGATGAATAGAGAACCTCGACCTGTGAGCTTCTGTAAGTACATGCTCACGAACATTCACAACATCAGGAACACAAACTCAGTGCTGAAATCTAATAACATCATCCTCATCTCGAGCAATGCCTGCCTTGCCCACCATTTCCTAAAGCCTAGGATCAGCTCTCTGCTGCTCGATCACCTCATCCAAAAATGTGGATCGGATAGCCAACTGAGCCACAAAAGCCTGACATAACTGTGGCTCTAACTCAGTCATCGCACATGCTGCATCCTCCAGCATCTTCCAATCCTGCTGAAGCAAAGACCTCCTCCTACTGAGAGCATTCGCTACGACATTCGCCTTCCCTGGATGATACTGAAGCTCGAAGTTGTAGTCCTTGAGGAACTCAATCCACCTCCTCTGCCGCAGGTTCAACTCCTTCTATGAAAAGAGATACCTCAGACTCTTGTGGTCAGTGAACACCTCGAACTTGACACCATAAAGATAGTGTCTCCAGATCTTCAGTGCATGAACCACTGCCGCAAGCTCCAAATCATGGGTCGGATAGTTATTGTAACGTCGCGCGTTTTTCGAATCCCCGTGGATCCAGGTTTAGTGGGTTTGGTGGCCAATGTGAGGCCCATTAGTGTTGTGTGTTTCTTATTAGATCCTTACCGGGTTTGGTTATGGGCCTGTGTTGGTGTTCAGTACGCTGGACATCAACAGTGTGTTGGTGTCCAGGTGGGTGACGTCAACTTTGTGTTGGCGGCCATGGTGTGCCGTTAACATGGTTTTAGCGTCCATCGATGTAGACGTCCATTGCTTGAACTTGGCGTCGAGAGATGTGGACGTCTGTGGGGTGGCAGTTTGGTTAGCGACATATGTGTTGACGTTAACCTGACGCACCTATGTTTTTTATGGCAGACCCGAGCCCTGTTCTTTCCCCTCTCTCTCCCTTCCTCTTCCCCCACCTTCACCCTTGAGCTTCTTCGCAAGTTCTGACGGTCGGCGGGAGCTCGTGGGAAGGCTGTGGTAAGCGTGGTAGCTGCAGATCGGGTGGGGAATGGCGGATTGGAGCGTGGTGTTCGTGGGGCGTTTCTCGGGTTTCGGCGTGATTCAAGGTTCTCCGAGAGTTTAATTGTGTTTCTGAGGTAGGGGTCGAGCCCTGTTAGCTTGTTAGAAACATTAAAACATGACTTAACTACTTGAACCAGCATGATAATGCATTTTCGGATTAAGTTGCACTATGAAGGGATAATGGGTGGTTTGAGTAATTTAATGTATGAAGCATGCTGTGTTGGGTTGTTTTGGGTTCATGCATGTTTAAAGAACCGTCCCAGTACATTTTCTTCTAGTTTTAACGGTTGGAAAACCTGTAGAGCTAGATTAGGGTTTCTGCAGGGTTTAAGGCCGGAGAACTTGGTGTCAAGATCGCTTGTCGCCAATCTCATCAGCCGGGATATAAACGGCTAGATCGCTTGCCGTCTATTTCTTATAAGCGGCAGTCGATGTTGCCGCCAACTTGTGCATGTATTCATGCAGTATGGTTTACGTAGCTTTTCTGGTTATGAGTATTGTGTGTTTGTGTGTGTGCATGGCGATGACCGGTGTGAGCCAGTGCACTTGTTATGCTCTTGAAGCATATTGCTCATGTAATGGGCATGTTTTACGTGAATGATGTGTGATGTACGCAATTGTTTTACGTAGTATGTGTGGTGCGTTGGCACCCGTGGCACTCTTGGAGTGCGTTGTCCATGTGTTGGACATGTGGTTTACATGGAAGACGTGTGGTACACCATCCAGGGTGTAATATACACGTATTGTCTACGTGGTTTGAGTGTGTGTTTACTACACACTTTGTTGTAATGTAATTCTTATGATTTGTCGTAGTAACTGGGCAGTGAGGTTCCTGTGTGAGCCTAGCCATGACTTTGTGGTGTTTGGGCAGTGAAGGTCTATACCGACCTAGCCCTGGACCGTTGTTGTCTTTCGAATAATATTATATGGATTTACGTATTAAGTGGTGTGTGTGTTGCCACGGAGGTCACCTCATGACCAATGATAGGCAAGTTTGTGGTTCAGTTATATGTTGGTGTGGGATAGCTTTGGGGTCACACGGTGACCGATGTTAAGCTAATCCTAACACTTGTATATCGTAAATTATAAGTAAAGGCTATATGTGTAAGTATCGTGGTTTGAGCTTGCCGAGTGTGGTGGTCCGGCGCCTATTCTGGAATGCCTCTCTAGTCGGGTACCCCAGGTTCTTTGTGAGCCAGGCACGTGTGTTTGTTGTGTTCGGGGTTTTGTCCCGGTACTGGTGTTGTACCGTTGAGGTCTGTGTCGTCTTCCTGGACACCCTCACTCCTGAGTTTGAGTTGTACGTCCGGCTGAGGGAAAGACGGCAGTGGGGCAGCGACTTCCCAGAGTTTGTTCTTGTGTCGCTTGTAGGACGGACACCAGTAGTCGACACTGGTCCCCAACTAGTCCTGTTTTCCAGTGTCTCACTTTAGGGTGCTCCGGCCAGAGACCCTAGAGGTGCCAGGCATGGGCCTGCAGCTGTGTGTCTGCAGGTGTGGTGTTGGTTGGTCTCCACAGTTGTTTGACTTCTTCCTTGTGGAGCGGCAGTTGGACCTTTCGTCCGTGACTGCGAGGCTGAGAGGTTGTTCTTGTGTTGTGTTGTCCGGGTTAGATATTGGCCTGATCAGCCAGTAGTTCGTTCCCGTGTGGTGGCGTCGTTCCCTTCCGACTCATGCTTTGCTACTTGTCCTGGTTCGTGTGTTTGTGACTCGTGGTCGAGGTTTGACCAATTCGAGGTGTGCCCTGGTGTTGGCACAATTGTGGTTGAGTTGTAGTTTATGTGATTTGCCGGTTGAGGTTTTACTTGTAATATTTTGCTTAAATAAAGGTATAATATAATTGTGGTTCAGTGTGGTGTCTACCATCTGCTTGTACCCTTGTTCGGATATTTGTGTTGTGGTACCTCAGAGTAGCAGGTACTTGTACCCTTCATGGGTTATTTTATAGTTTTGTGATGGTACATTGTGTACCAACCTTTTCAGGCTCTCGAGTGTTGTGGAGGTCTTGTGGTTTGACCTGCCACTTGTTGTAACCTAACTGTTTTAAGTAGATCTTTGTTTATATTTTATTGTGGATTAGTTTGTGATTATTAAATATGTTACCTTTGTGGGTATTATGCCGATGAGGCTTGTGGCTTAGGCATATTGTGGTTTAGTAGAGCCATGCTCCGTGGAGGCCGTGAGAGACCTTCCACTTGTTGAGTTTTACTCTTCTTGGGTATGATTCCAATTATAGTTTTAGTGTGTTATGGATTGGCTTTGTGGTAGCCAGTTCTGTTACCTTGTGTGTAGTTTCCGACGTAGTGTGATTTGGAGTATAAAGGACCAGCTCTTTGTTAGCAGTCCTGTTATTCAAGTGTTTGAGGTTTGCCTGTGAAGCTTGCAGCTTAGGCAGTGACCTGCCTGTGTGGTTTATAGTTTAGGCAACCAGTTGTTGTAGCAGTGTGCCAGTGAGACTGTGGTTTAGGCACTTTAGTAGTTAGGTTAACTAATGATTTTATGTTAGTCCTATAGCCCTACTTTCCTTCTGAGGACTTTGTGTTTATTATCATGAGTAGGTTTAATTGTTATTTATTGTCATGATGTGAGCATGAAATGGTTTGGCCATTGATGTTGCCAGTGAGACCCATTGGGGTTGAGGTGTCTATGGTTACGGTGTTGTTTTGGGTAGCCCCTACTGAGTCAGTGACTTGTTGAGGCTCACTCCCCTATAGTTCTTTTCAGGGCTTGCCGTGTGTTTGGCTTGCAGTGGCGTTGTGTCGGACTTGTACCACCAGCAGTTGTTTAGTAGTTAGTGTTGTGTGAGCTTGTGCTCCCTCGGGGTATGCCCCAGGTAGTTGTACTTTTTAAATTGGACATGTATTAATGTAATGGGACAGTTGTACAAATTTGTGAACAGATATGAGCACATATACTTTCTTGTGTCTTATATTCTTGTGGTTTGTCTTTTATACTCTTACTGGACACGTGTGTCAGATATCCCTTGCGAGACTTCGGTCCGTTCGCGGGAGGCGGATCTGGATGTGGAGCCTTATTGGGCATAAGTACCCCGGTCCGTCACAGTTATGCTTATGCTCCTTCAACTGGCGAGAAGCATATGCGACTACCTTACCATGCTGCATCAATACACAATCAAGACCAATCTGAGAAGCATCAAAACCCTATGCACCACTAGGCAAGATCAACATAGGTGCAGATGTAAGCCTCGTCTTCAGTAACTGAAAACTACTCTCGCAATCCTCAGACCACACAAACTTTACACCCTTCCTTGTTAGCTTAGTCAAAGGTGTGGCGATAGATGCAAAGCCCTCAATGAATCTCCTATAATAGCCTGCTAAACTGAGGAAACTCTGAATCTCCGATGGGGTCCTTGGAATCTCCCAATCTAACACTGCCTAGACCTTCGTCGGATCAATTGCAACTCCAGCACCTGAGATAACATGCCCAAGGAAATGAACCTCGCACATCTAGAAATCGCACTTGCTGAACTTGGCATACAGCTTGTGCTCTCAGAGAACCTTCAGAACAATCCGTAAATGCTCACGGTGTGTAGCCTCATCAGGAGAATAGACTAGCACATCGTCAATGAACATCACTACAAAGCTATCCAAATAAAGTCTAAAGACCCTTTTTATGAGATCCATGAACGCTGCAGGGGCGTTGGTCAAACCAAATGGAAGCACAAGGAACTCATAATGCCCATAACGAGTCCTAAAAGTAGTCTTGGACACATCTTCACTCTTAATCCTCAACTGATGATAGCCGGACCACAGATCAATCTTAGAGAACACAAATGCATTCTGCAACTGATCGAACAAATCATCAATCTACGGCAAGGGATACCCGTTCTTCACAGTCACCTGGTTTAGCTTCCTATAATCAATGCACAACCTGAGGGAACCATCCTTCTTCTTTACGAATAATATAGGTGCGCCCCATGGTGATACACTAGGGCGAATAAATCCCTTGTCCAGCAAATCCTGCAACTGCTTCCTCAGCTCAGCTAACTCCGCAAGTGCCATCTGATATGGAGCCTTAGAGATAGGAGAGGTGCCTGGAAGAAACTCTATAGTAAACTCTATCTCCCTAGCCGGTGGCAATCCAGACAAATCATCAGGTAACACGTCTGGAAAATCCTGCACTACCCCAATCTCCTCAAGGGTCGGTGACTGATCATCCTTTGACACTAAGACCACGCTGGCAAGAAATGCGTCACACCGCTTGTTGACCATCCTCATCGCCTTCATGGCGGAGATCACAAACCTTCCCGCTAAGTTCCTTGGCAACGGATGTAAGAACTCATCCTCGCCAGGAATATGGAAAGTAATCTTCTTTCCTCTACAATCCACCAAAGCATAGTGCTCCTCAAGCCAATTCAGACCTAGAATAGCATCATAGTCCTTCATCTTGAGTAAGTAGAAGCACCCAACTAAGCCTCGGTCCTCAATACACATAGGTAAAGACGGAAAACACTTCCTAGTCGATACCGTACCTGCTAGTGTGTGCACAAATAAAAGGACCTCTAATTCCTCAACCTCCACTCCTGACTCTACTGCTAACTGCTTGGCAAAATGCTCAGAAACAAACGAGTGTGTGGCACCCGTATCAAACAAAACCCGAGCATGCACTCCCATGACTAAGACCGTACCTTCCGTGACGTTCTCAGCCTACTCTACATCCTCTCTTGCTAGCGCAAACACTCGAGCTTGGGCTCGAGGCCTTCTTGGTCTCCCTGTCACTGGCGCTGCTGCTGCTGCCGCTGCTGGGGCTGGGGCTGGCGCTCCTCGGTGAACACCCTGCTGCAGTCTGGGACAATCCCTGATCCGATGCTAAGTACTGCCACACTTGAGACACTTCCCTACCAACTTCCAACACTCGGTGCCACCGTGTGCTCTTCCGCAATGAGGACACATCTTCTTATTGCTAGGCCTGAAGCTGGGGGACTGCGATGCAACTGCCTGCTGACTCGATGTTGCTAGACGCTGCGGTGACTAGTACACGGCCTTCTTCCTGTCCTACCTCTAGAAAGGTGGCGCGGACCTCTTCTACACTGCCTTCTTCTCCTCCAGGTACTGGTCCATCTCGCTCTCTTGTCTGCACGATGCGCTGAGAGCCTCGTCCAATGTACGGTGGTCAAAAGCCACTAACCTAAACCTCAGTGATGGCTTAAGCCCCCTCACAAACTTCTTTGCTTTTCTGCGCTCATCAACAATTATATGGGGAGCATATTTGGACAGTTCGGAAAACTTGGCCTCATACTCCAACACCGTCATGGAGCCCTGAGTGAGAGAGAGAAACTCCTGCTCCATCTTGTCCTGGATGTGCTCGGGATGAACTTGGCCAGAAATAGCCTCGTAAACTCGGCCCAAGTCACCTCGATCGCACCATCCTCGTACCTGGTACGAAGTACGGAGGCCCACCACACATCGGCTCTCTCTTGCAAAACATGACCCATAAGCATCATCTAAACAAAACCTTAACTTAACACAAGTACATAAATATATTTTAAGTACCTGTAGCATGTAGGTGGCCAAGCTAACTTTATCTTCCTCGGCACACCTGATGGCTCGGAAGATCTTCTCAACTTCCCTCATCCAGCTCTCCGCTAAGAGTGGTTGACTCTCCCCCTTAAAAGAAGGCGGAGCCATCCTCTTGAACCTCTCCATGATGGAAGGACCACCATGGCCATGCTCCTGGGGAACTGGAGCTAGAGCTTGAGCCTGATACAACAAGAAATACATAAGCAACATAACAGCATACATTTAACAAAATAGACTACCCTTATTTACCAATTCTAACCTGAGCCTGCAGCTGAGCCTACAGTGCTGCCTGCGTATGCGCCTGGGTCTGCATTGCCTGAACCAGACCTTGCATAAACACGCCATAATCCATAGGTGGTGGTGGAGGAAGTACTGTAGGACCCTGGGGTGCTGTGGCCTACTGCTCACCCATGTCCTCACGCCTCTGCTCATCATCCCGAGCCTGAGCACCACGCCTACCACGAGTAGCCATAGCCTGTAAAACAATTTAATCTAGTTAGAAACTAAGTTATTTAGTCCTAACCATTTTCTTAACTATCTTTCATTCATTATCAGATATTTTCCCACATATGTGGACTAATTCTATAAAGACTTTGCAATATAGTGATGATGATGGTTTATTCATGTACAATCTCAACTTTTTTTTTCTCTGATACCAATCTCTGTAACGACCCTCTTTATATCGGTACGATTATACCAATCCAAGTCGGTACAAAGGGCTCCGTCATAGTGGGACATTTACCACGCCATAATCAAGCCATAATCCACAGCTGGTGGTGGAGGAAGTACTGTAGGACCGTGGGGTGTTGTGGCCTGCTGCTCACCCCTGTCCTCACGCCTCTGCTCATCATCCCGAGCCTGAGCACCACGCCTACCACGAGTAACCATAGCCTATAAAACAATTTAATCTAGTTAGAAACTAAGTTATTTAGTCCTAACCATTTTCTTAACTATCTTTCATTCATTATCAGATATTTTCCCACATATGTGGACTAATTCTATAAAAACTTTGCAATATAGTGATAATGATGGTTTATTCATGTAAAATCTCAACCTTTTTTTTCTCTGATACCAATCTTGTAACGACCCTCTTTATACCGGTACGATTATACCAATCCACGTCGGTACAAAGGGCGTCGTCACAGTGGGACATTTACCCACCACTATATAATAGGTTGAAACGTACACAAATAACAAGGAAGTACAACGGAAATAAAATGTAACTCTTATTCCATCATCTTTCACATATTCCACAATCTATATAGCAATGTAAAGAAATAACAAAAGTCCACATTATTACAAGTCCAAATGAAATACATTGTTTATGACATTGTTTACATACTATGAAAAGAAATGTAACAACACTACAATCGCCACAAGTAGCTACTCCTCACACTCGGAGTCGCTCCTCACAAAGTTCTCCTCAAGTACGGGGACACCTGTCTCACCTGTACACCAAAGCAAGTATGAGTCTTCTAAAAAGACCTAGCAAGCAATCAAAAGATAGCATCCTTACACATATCACATACACATACTAATCTAATTAACAATAAAGGAAACACATGGCACATGCTTCATATGAATTAAGCAAATACATAAGAACAACCTATGACATCCTTTCTATACATAATAAATAACATGATTTTTAGTTTTAAATTCTATTCATATCGTTTTACAATTATACATAATTTAATCATGGGAATATGCACATGGTAAATAGCAAACTTAGCATGATATCTAATCATTTTCACATACATTCACAACACTTATTCACATATTTAGCTTGCTGTTTTAATATAAAATTTACACATTCACATGGTATCACATCTCTTCACATGTTAACACATTCACATTACACTATCACATGCTCATATTTCACATTTGCACAATTCACATATTCACATTTCACATATTCATACTTTTTACACTTAATTGCCGTGACACATAGTCCGAACCACCATAAGAAGGACACACATACACATAACACATGCCCGTCACCTAGGCAACATAGTGATGAATCTTGATTAACTACGCAGAACCGGGAGAAGCCCTCTCCACCCTAACCAGTGGTACTTGTCCACCTCCAGGATTTCATCCTAATGCCCATAGGATATCACATACACATTGAACCTTCCTATAGGGACTTTACTATAGTGCGGCTCTATAGCCCTCTATGGTAGCAGTGTCAATATTGGCACAATTTACACATTATCACTTAATCACATTCACTTATATGCACACTTAATCCCTTTTCACATGCACTTTAAATAACATTCGCATCTCAGGTTACAGAACTTAACCATACTGTTTCATAGTGATAAAAAAAATCATAACAGTGCCTAAACATGCTGCTAAACACTGAAATTCACATGATTCAAGTTAAACATGTTTATCATGGTCAATTACTCTTGTTCAAAGCAAACAGTACTTACTGACATCACAACAGTACCAAACTTTTATCACAGACTCTGTATAGGTAACATATCACATGTTTAATTTTTTAGATTTTTTCGCAGCTGTAAAACTAATTTTAACAAATTAAACAGATTTCATGCAGATTTATCAAGAAATTCCCTTTAACATAGCATACAGTAAAACAATCGGTGTTAACAGCTCTAAAACCTGAAAACAGTCACACTAAGGTCATGATGATTTTTTGTAACCCTAACATGCAACAGAACTATTTATTCAGAATTAACTCAATCAAAACATGCTAATTCCCTCACTACAGAAATTATATTAAATAAAACCATGTTAAGTAATTTGACAGAAATTCATGATGTGACCTAAAAACCATATCTAACAAACCTTAAATTTTACAGCATGTACAAACAACCAGAAGATCGAAAATCATCACACAGAGATCAAAATAATTGTTCTGAAAAACATGAAGAACTTGGCGGCAATGGGCTTGCCGCCAACATGGGTTAACAGCACATGATGTTGCCGCCAACTCAAGATCTTGATGGCAGCAAGCTTGCCATCAAGTTCCTATCTGCAGAAGTGCAGACAGAATGCACATAACATGAAGAATTGGGGTTCTAGGACACGAGATAAAATCCAGAAAAATCCTGAGACCTAAAGGACATGTCTAGGGATGAGATCCCTCAATTACTTGCCTGGAAATAAATCTCTATTGGGTCAATTTAGTCGAAGAACCTCTCCTCGGCCAAGCCAAGAAGATGCACAATCCCTTCCCGAATCCAGTCTTTGTGTTGATGCAGATCGATCACCAGAGACGAGGAAGATTCCTCAATGCAAAGAGCACCTCCCAGTCGATGTAGATCGCCGGAAGAAGCCCACACACGCCAGATCAAGCCTTGCAAAGTTCAGTTTTTCTCACCCAAAAACCCTAGGTTTTCCTTTGGGCAAAAAGACTTAACTCGGCCGAAATCTGGAAGTTTTATAGAGCCAAAGGGTCAGGGTACGCATTACCTTAGGTTTGCTACCGTTGGAGGGTAGTTTTCTAATCCAGAACGTAAGAAACGCAGCCGTTTCCAGATCTGGAATCGCAACAGAAATGGAGAAGTAGACGGCCACTTAGCTGTCGTTAATCGGAAATCAGCGTCCATCGATCTGGACGTCGACATGAAATAAACGGCACACTGGTTGCCGTCAACCTACCCTTAACGTCAATTGATGTTGACGTTGACTGGGATTTCGGCCAGAACACAGAAACATCAATAATATACATACACAACACAACATATATATACCTACAATATGTACAAGAATATTTAAATACAATATGTACAGAATTAATTAAATACAATATGTACAGAAATAAACATGTATATACATAAGTAAATAAATAAACATGCTATTTACAAAAAATATCATATACATATAATTAAACATAATATGATAAAAATTGAGTAAAATGAACAAAGTTTGAGGGCCTTACAGTACCTGTGTTCTCAGACATGCGTGCGCGACCGCAATGCAGTGTAGTTGACATTGGCTACTCTAGAGAAGCAGTGCACCGGTGAGCCCTATTGGAGAAGGATGCACAAGAAGTTGGATTGGAGAAGGGAATTGCACCTCTCCTTGGCCAAGCAAAGAAGATGCACAATTCCCTCCTGAATCCGGTCTTTGTGTTGATGCAGATCGATCACCAGAGTCGAGGAAGATTCCTCAATGCAAAGAGCACCTCTCCTCGGCCAAGCAAAGAAGATGCACAATTCCCTCCCGAATCCGGTCTTTGTGTTGATGCAGATCGATCACCAGAGTCGAGGAAGATTCCTCAATGCAAAGAAGGATGCACAAGAAGTTGGATTGGAGAAGGAATTGCACCTCTCCTCGGCCAAGCAAAGAAGATGCACAATTCCCTCCGAATCCGGTCTTTGTGTTGATGCAGATCGATCACCAGAGTCGAGGAAGATTCCTCAATGCAAAGAAGGATGCACAAGAAGTTGGATTGGAGAAGGATGCACAAGAAGTTGGATTGGAGAAGGGAATTGCACCTCTCCTCGGCCAAGCAAAGAAGATGCACAATTCCCTCCCGAATCCGGTCTTTGTGTTGATGCAGATCGATCACCAGAGTCGAGGAAGATTCCTCAATGCAAAGAGCACCTCCAAGTCGATGTAGATCGCCGGAAGAAGCCCACACACGCCAGATCAAGCCTTGCAAAGTTCAGTTTTTCTCACCCAAAAACCCTAGGTTTTCCTTTGGGCAAAAAGACTTAACTCAGCCGAAATCTGGTAGTTTTATAGAGCTAAAGGGTCGAGGTACGCATTACCTTAGGTTTACTACCGTTGGAGGGTAGTTTTCTAATCCAGAACGTAAGAAACGCAGTCATTTCCAGATCTGGAATCACAACAGAAACGGAGAAGTAGACAGCCACTTAGCTGTCGTTAACCGAAAATCAGCGTCCATCGATCTGGACGTCGACATGAAATAAACGGCACACTGGTTGCCATCAACCTACCCTTAATGTCAATTGATGTTGACGTTGACTGGGATTTCGGCCAGAACACAGAAACATCAATAATATACATACACAACACAACATATATATACCTACAATATGTACAAGAATATTTAAATACAATATGTACAGAATTAATTAAATACAATATGTACAGAAATAAACATGTATATACATAAGTAAATAAATAATATGCTATTTACAAAAAATATCATATACATATAATTAAACATAATATGATAAAAATTGAGTAAAATGAACAAAGTTTGAGGGCCTTACAGTACCTGTGTTCTCAGACATGCGTGCGCGACCGCAATGCAGTGTGGTTGACATTGGCTGCTCTAGAGAAGCAGTGCACCAGTGAGCCCAATTGGAGAAGGATGCACAAGAAGTTGGATTGGAGAAGGGAATTGCACCTCTTCTCGGCCAAGCAAAGAAGATGCACAATTCCCTCCCGAATCCGGTCTTTGTGTTGATGCAGATCGATCACCAGAGTCGAGGAAGATTCCTCAATGCAAAGAGCACCTCCCAGTCGATGTAGATCGCCGGAAGAAGCCCACACACGCCAGATCAAGTCTTGCAAAGTTCAGTTTTTCTCACCCAAAAACCCTAGGTTTTCCTTTGGGCGAAAAGACTTAACTCGGTCGAAATCTGGTAGTTTTATAGAGCTAAAGGGTCGGGGTACGCGTTACCTTAGGTTTCCTACCGTTGGAAGGTAGTTTCCTAATCCAGAACGCAAGAAACGTAACCGTTTCCAGATCTGGAATCACAACAGAAATGAAGAAGTAGACGGCCACTTAGCTGCCGTTAACCGAAAATCAGCGTCCATCGATCTGGACGTCGACATGAAATAAACGGCACACTGGTTGCCATCAACCTACCCTTAATGTCAATTGATGTTGACGTTGACTGGGATTTCGGCCAGAACACAGAAACATCAATAATATACATACACAACACAACATATATACCTACAATATGTACAAGAATATTTAAATACAATATGTACAGAATTAATTAAATACAATATGTACAGAAATAAACATGTATATACATAAGTAATAAATAATATGCTATTTACAAAAAATATCATATACATATAATTAAACATAATATGATAAAAATTGAGTAAAATGAACAAAGTTTGAGGGCCTTACAGTACCTGTGTTCTCAGACATGCGTGCGCGACCGCAATGCAGTGTGGTTGACATTGGCTGCTCTAGAGAAGCAGTGCACCAGTGAGCCCAATTGGAGAAGGATGCACAAGAAGTTGGATTGGAGAAGGGAATTGCACCTCTTCTCGGCCAAGCAAAGAAGATGCACAATTCCCTCCCGAATCCGGTCTTTGTGTTGATGCAGATCGATCACCAGAGTCGAGGAAGATTCCTCAATGCAAAGAGCACCTCCCAGTCGATGTAGATCGCCGGAAGAAGCCCACACACGCCAGATCAAGCCTTGCAAAGTTCAGTTTTTCTCACCCAAAAACCCTAGGTTTTCCTTTGGGCAAAAAGACTTAACTCGGCCGAATTCTGGTAGTTTTATAGAGCCAAAGGGTCGGGGTACGCATTACCTTAGGTTTGCTACTGTTGGAGGGTAGTTTTCTAATCTAGAACGCAAGAAACGCAGTTGTTTCCAGATCTGGAATCGCAACAGAAACGGAGAAGTAGACGGCCACTTAGCTGCCGTTAACAGGAAATCAACGTCCATCGATCTGGACGTCGACATGAAATATACGGCACACTGGTTTCCGTCAACTTACCCTTAACGTCAATTGATGTTGACGTTGACTGGGATTTCGGCCAGAACACAGAAACATCAATAATATACATACACAACACAACATATATATACCTACAATATGTACAAGAATATTTAAATACAATATGTACAGAATTAATTAAATACAATATGTACAGAAATAAACATGTATATACATAAGTAAATAAATAAACATGCTATTTACAAAAAAATATCATATACATATAATTAAACATAATATGATAAAAATTGAGTAAAATGAACAAAGTTTGAAGGCCTTACAGTACCTGTGTGTTCTCAGACATGCGTGTACGACCGCAATGCAGTGTGGTTGACATTGGCTGCTCTAGAGAAGCAATGCGCCTGTGAGCCCAATTGGAGAAGGATGCACAAGAAGTTGGATTGGAGAAGGGAATTGCATGAAACGTGGATGGGGAAAATTTGGTGGGTTTCGAATGGGCCACTGGCAAGGAAGTCTGATATGCCACCATAATAATTAGGGCCTACAAAAATAAAAACCACAGTTCAAACCATGGCCTAAAACTAAAAACACCGATAGTTCCTTATCCAACCGTTGTGTAAGATAGAATTTGTACTAGTGTCAAACGCAAGGTGGAGATGTAGGCAGAGTACTAGTTGACACTAAAATGTCGGGTTTCCCTAAAATGGGAGGAGGAGGAATACGTACCTAAGGCGTTACCTTGGGTGGTGCTGGGGGAAATTTTGGGGGATCCTTTGCTGGCAGAGAGGATGCAAGCTGCCTGGTAAAGGTAAAGGTACTCACCAACTGATCTGCAAGAGTCGATAATCCTTTCATGGCCCGTCCGGGGTTGGTGATTTAGGGTTCATTTGGTTGTATATAAAACAGTTTAATAGAAAAATAGTTTTTTACATAATAATTTTTACGGGAAAATAAAAATATAATTATCTATTTAGTTGTCAAGTAAATATAAAATTGTATGGAGAAATATGAGATCTTATAATACACTCAAATGAAAGAGAGTTATATATTCTTTGTGTATTAATATTATTCATCAAATTTTTTATTTTATTTTATTTTTATTTTTAATATTTTAAAAAATAAAAAAAATTAGATGACTAATGAAAAATAAGTAACTTTGACAAAGATAATTTAAAATAGGAGAAATAAAATAAAAACACAATTTGAATGAATAGTATTTTACAGATATTTTAATAAAAAATAAAAAAATAAATTAACTAATAAAAGATAATTAATTTGATAAAGACTAGTTAAATAAGTGGAAAAAAATAAAAATGTAACTTACGTGAATAGTACCTACAACTTGTACTGTAGCAGCAGTATGGAAAATGGCATCCGCATTTTTACCGCGGATGCCAAAATCCAGGATTTATGTGATTTAATTTTTCAAATTTTATTTTTCAATAGTACCAAATAATCTAAAAAATAAATTTTTTTTTGAAAATTATTTCCTAACACATGTTTTCCGTTCAAACAAACAGAAGCACGAGAGGGCATGGAATTGTTTGGTGGAAATCGTGGGGTTGTTATTAATCTCACCCCTGGTATTCACCTTAGCGTGACTGGCTTCTATGCTATTGAAACAGACTATTCCAATGCTTCTCATTGGAGCCATGCTGCTATTTGATTCCTGGTGCTAATGATGAAGCTAGTCCTGAACCTATAAAAGTTATTGCGGACTGACTTTAGATGGATTCAAGAAGACAACCTCAAACCTGTAGATGGACGGGGATGTGAAATTACTTATGCCTCTAGTATTGCCGATGTCGATGTCGACATCATCTGACTTGCAACAAGTCAACCAATAAAGGGTTTCTGGTGTCAACCCTCCAACGGTTAATTAGATGATAGCTCGAGAAGGAGACCAAGGAAAGCAACATATGCAATGGAAAGATTGAGAGAAAGACAAGTGCTGAGATTAGGCCACGATCTCTAGTGTTGATCTAGAACCTCTGGCCTTTTTTTTTCCTTTAGTGATGGGATACTTTTATGGGTGAAAGTGGTGTAGGTTGGTTTGGTCTTTGCATCATGATTGAAGTGGATACATTCTTCGGGGCACTAGGCTTCTGAAGTAGACTCCTGGCTAGACTCTCTGTCTCCTTCTTTAGGTAACTAGCCACAATAAGAACCAACTTGGTGTGCTGGTCGTGGTTGGATTCTAGTGACTTGTGTGAGTCCCAGTCCAAGCTGGACTCTTGTTCGATTCTTTCTCCTCTTGGGCCGATGAAGCTTAACGGGCTGGCCGAGTTGGGCCTGATTTGTCAGTAGGCCATCGGATTTGGGTCGATTAACCCATCAAGGGTTATCTCAGATTCATCTAGAAGTTTAAAGACTTGGAAATATTTACTTTCGTCATGATCACCAATAAGGCAATCTCACCAACGGAGTAGAATATAATTCATCGAATAGAAGGATAAACTTCTTTTTTCTAACATTGAGCATTTATATTCTTGTATAGCGTATCTTGGGCAATATTGCAAACATGTTTTATCTGATTCTCATGAAGAACTTGTGAATCAAATCAAAATGGAGAAGGCGACCTGCCCTAATTAAAGAAAATGGAGAAGGCGAATGACTCTTTACTTGCCTTCATTTCTGAATGGAAACAGCTCTCTCATCGTAATGTAATGTTGAATAGGAAACAGTAGGAGAAATATATGCAACAATGAATCATGTGACTTTCAAGTATTGAAGTTTCACCTAGAACCTTTTGCCCTATTTAGATTAATATATGTATTAGTTTATTAGAAACAAAATATATATGTATTTTTTTAATTAGTTATATTTGGTATTTGAATAGACTGAGGATAGAATGAGGATATCTCCAAAATAACTTCAACAAAATTTTAGGGATATCATCACTCTATCCTCAGTCTATCCAAATATTAAACATAGTCTTAGAATATATTTGGTATTGAGGATATATTCACTCTATTTTCGATCTATCTAAATACCAAATATATTCTTAGTTACAAAAAGGGATCCCAGTCTCTGGGCAGCCAAATGAGAACAGTCTTCCGACTCTCAAGGGATAAAAGCTGACTGTAGTATAAGGTCATACCGTGTACCTTCAACTTGACGTGCACAAGGCAGTTCCAAATTAGTCTGGGCAGCCAAATGAGAACAGTCTTCCGACTCTCAAGGGATAAAAGCTGACTGTAGTATAAGGTCATACCGTGTACCTTCAACTTGACGTGCACAAGGCAGTTCCAAATTAGTCTGGTTGACATATACAACCAAAACAGCTCCTGGACATGAGAGTAGTGGAGAGATCATGATAATTGTGGAATGGTTGCCTCGCTGTCGGGAAGGAGATCCGCCCTACCCAGATATGATGATCACCGGTTACTTCCTTCCCTGGTAGATAACTCTGTGCGCGCCAACCACAACTATGATTTGGTTCTAGAAAGGTTTCGTGCCTTACCTGGACAACAATAATGCACATATATACATGCCATGACCTATCTGCTGCTCCTAATTATTGCTTGGCTGCTTTGGCCTTGTACGAATAAGGATGCATGCATGCCTGCATATATGCTGTCCCATGCCAACCGTTCGATCGAGGGATACTAAATCAATCTAGCTAATTATAATGCGTATATACGCATCTGCGGAGAAAAAATTTTGCAAGACAAAAGCTGATCTCTACATTCCAATTAATTAGTTCTACACATGCATTAAGGGAAAAACATTGGTCCCAAATTAATCCCAACTCTGCCACATCAATATATTGGGTGAATTCCAAGATTAATTCGTACTGACAAAATTCTGTACATACACTATCTACTTTCATTTCCTATGGCTCCAGAGCATATATGCATGGAGAAATGCTAGGTGTCCGGGCTCCCGGATATAAATGTCACCTTGGAACCGTCGGGGTGCACTCGATTGGGCCGCGTGGAGAGTATCCACGTTAGTATTTCAGCACACGTTACCGCCTACTCGCACGTCTTCTCGAGAGACACCATCATGAAACCGCCTACATCGAGCAACGATCACAGAGAGACTTTTTTATAATCCCAAGTTTGCCATTCCCGCCGTTTCTGCTGAAATAATCTAAAAATTAGTCTATTCTAACTCAGATAGCAAGAGCCTCGCATGCATCCTCCAAAACTCCAATGAAAAACATCTGGAGCTCTATGTATCCTCACCGCCAGATTGCCCGTTTTCTTACCCTTGCACTCTACGGTGGAAGCTGAACTTCATGCAAAGTACATCTAAGTTCAGCGACATGGAGAATGTGACGATGCAGTGTGGGTCTCCAGGTACTGCATCGGCGGGAGTGATGCTTCAGATGTCGCCACCCAAACATGCACCACCATTTTTGTCATCTTATCAGATAAGTAGGTCATTCTTATACCCTTTCATGAGGCCATACACACCATCGTTCATGCATTACATCCCGACGGCATATGTTCAGCTGCATGCAAATAACGATGAGAAGAAAGCAGAACATCAGAGCCCAGAAGTACCTCCCAAACAAAATGTAAAAGCATAACAGACTCTTGGAGGACCTTCTGAAGAAGCAATCAGAACTGTTATACATGAGAGTAACGACGACGTTACCTAAATAAGATCTGTGCTGCAAACCCCTGATTTAGGCACCGTTTGGCACTGCTTTTTGGCAGATTTTTTGGGACAAAATCACTAACAAGACTTTGATCGTTTCCAAACATGATCGACCGGCCTATACTTTTGAGCTTGGGCGATTTTGAAAGGAAGAGAGAGATAGAGAGAGCCGCTTATTTCTCTCTCTTTTGTTGCAAAGCGGGTGGGAGGCCGCTTTCTGTGGCAATGCATCGATTTTGAAAGGAAAATGACAGTTTTACCCCGTGGCGCCTCACACTGCAAAATTTAAATGGGGGCAGTGTGGTAAATCCCGTGCGGGAAGTTGGGGTTTGTTTTTTCTTTATGGCAGTGTCGTTTTGCTGGCCGGCACAGACAATGAGATGAAAATCTCATCACCGTGCGGCGCAAGATGCAAAATTGGCTTTCACCGATTTTACCTTTTTGAAACGCTGTGCCAAACGGTGCCTTAGAGAACAAGGATATTGTACTTGTCTGCAATTGTAAGTGGACATGTAGTTGTTTGTGACTTTATTTGCAGTCCATTTGCCACCAATTGTAGCTTATTCTTTTGATTTATCTCTGTTATTATATATGGCTATCATATTTGTTACCAATGGTGACCAATATGTCACCGAGGGTGTCCTACTTGTCGTTGTTGCTGACCTATTTGTCACTGAAATTATCCTACGTTGACCAAACTTTTCATATTAATGACTAAACCTTAATAATTTGTCACTGAAATTTCTTATTAGTCACTGAAATTTCCTATTTGTTACTGGAATCTTCTATTTGTCTCTAAACTTGTTCTATTATTCTTTGAATGCCAGCTATTTGTCACTGAACCGTAGCCATTTGTCACGTAAATTTCCTATTTGCCACTAAAATTTCCTATTTGTCTCGGGAATCTTCTATTTGTCTCTAAATTTGTTCTATTGTTCTTTGAATACCAGCTATTTATCACTGAACCTTAGCCATTTGTCACTGAATTTTTCTATTTGTATTGGTACCTTCGGTATTTGTCACTGAACTTAGCCACTTGTATTTGACAGCACCTGAAGTAGAGGATGATTTGAACCATGATAAGGGAGAATCTGAAAGTTTAGAACCTTTCGATGGCATGATTTTCAAAAGTATTTTAGATGCATAGAAATTATACAACACTTATGCTAAACGAGTAGGATTTGGCATCACAGTTACTGACAGTAGAAGAAAGAATGACTTGTGTGTCTACAAGAGGTTCAATTGTCATTATGGTAGTCAATCTAGAAGGGGAAAAGATGTGATAAGCCACAGAGATTCATCTAAGATTGGATGTAAGGCATCGGTGAGGGTTAGACATGACAAAGACACAAACACCTACATAATGTACAATGTAATTTTGGAGCATAATCACATTCTTCATCTAACAGCTGCTATGTATTTTAGATCACATCGCAAAATTTGCACCCCGAAGAAAGCTGAGATTCTGAACATGCATATTGTTGGTATTTCCACATCCAACATTGTGTTGGCCATGGCAAAAAGGAAGGGGGGCATCCGACAGTTGAAGTGGATAGAGAAGGACTGCAAAAACTTTCTTGATAAAGAAAGGCAAACACAATTGAAGGAGGGTGATGCAAAGACAATGATAAACCATTTTCAGACAATGCAAGCTAGGGATCCGACATTCTTTTACACTATAGTTGTTAATAACAATGGTACTTTAAGAAATGTGTTTTGGATTGATGGTAGGTCTAGGACATCTTGCACATACTTTGCGGATGTGATTTGTTTTGATACCACATACTTGACAAACACATATCAAATGCCATTTGCACAATTTGTGGGAGTAAATCATCATGACCAGTCTATTCTTCTAGGATGTGCACTACTAAGCAATGAGAAATTGATAGCTTTTGTAACATCCTCCTTTCATTGGTTAGCCACCTTCTGATGAAGGTAGCGACGTATCGGGCCGTCGCCTTCTAAAGGTGATGGGATGGCTATCACATTTTGGTTAGGAACGTGACAGGCATGTTGTTGCGTTCAGCCTTTTGACCGCAGCATGTAGTTTTGTCGTTTTGTTGTCAGGACAGTTGGGCCAAGTGTCATATGTTGACAGATGAAGGCGACATGTCAGGTGTCACGTTCATGGTGTCAGGTCTGCGAGGATGACACGTGGCAGTTCCGTTGGTCAGGTCTGACCATGACTTTGGGGTCGCGACAGGTTAGCCATCGCGTTTAGTAAGTGAACGCGATAGGTAAGTTGTCGCGTTCTCAAGTCGGTGGCCTATTTGTTCAAGGTCAGCAGGCCAACCCTCTTTTTCCCCTTTCTTTCTTCTTCCTCCCTTCCTCTGACCCCTCTGTGTGTGTTCCTCCGTGGGGGAGTTTGTGAGGGTGTCAGTGGGGAAGGTTGTACCTTTTCTCCCCGGCATGGTGTCCTCTTCGGTGTGGTGTTTCCCTCCTCGACGTGTGACGTCTTTTCCGGCTTATAGGAGGACGATCGTGGCTCGTGGACGGCATGACTATGGAGCGTGGAACGAGGAGGAGGTGGCCATGCACACGAGAAGACCCCAATGGGTTGGCTCTTCATTTTGAGGTAGGGACCCTTGCCTTCCCCCTAGTTCTATCATGCTAGGACCTTCATTCCCCTCCTCCAAGCCATTAGAATCCATGCTAGGTTGTGCATGTGTGATTGGTGTTCCCTTTGAGCTTGGTTTGGGGTTTGGGTGATGAGGGTTTCATGCATGCATGTGAGGTTCTTGGAGTGTATATGCATATCCTTGACATGCATGGGCGTGCATGAGGGTGGTTTGTGCTTGTGGAATGTGTTTACATCGTCCTACATGCTCCCCTCCCTCTATACTTTCCAGATTGTGGTTTAAGGCATGTTTTTGGAGGTCTCAGGTGTCTCTTTCTGTGGTCGCGACCCAGAAGGCGACGTGTCGACCCGTCGCCTTCTGGTATGAACGCGACGCTACACCCTATCGCGTTCTGGTAGAGACAGGGTGGCTTCGCCTTCATACTCGGTTTCCCGTGGGTTGTGGGAGGTCTCGGGTGGTCACCTGGACCTCTGTCTGAGGTCGCGACAATGCCCTTGTCGCGACCCAGTTCGCGACAGTTCCCTTGTCACCTTCAGACCCAGGTCACAACAGGCAAGGTGTCACCTTCAGGTGGCGATAGCCCTTGTGTCGCCTTCTCAGACAGAGAGTGGCTTGACGACATGTTCAGAGTTTTTCCTTCTGCTGCGACTCTGTTTCTTAGCACCTATGTTGTTTCCTAGCACGGTCCTACTCTAGTCGTTAGCCCAGTGCTAGGCACTTGTGGGCTTGTCTGTTGAGAGGTTGTTACCGTTATCTAGACCCCCGGTCCCCGCACGCCTGTTAAGGGAGTTCTCCGGGCGGCGGGCAAGCTCGAGTTACAAACTCTGGTAGCAGAGGGGAAAATGGTGGGAACAGCGGCGTAGAGTCATTTGTAGAGCTCTCTTAGCTAAGTTTGGGACGCCGAGGTGGTTTGGTGTTCTTCCGGCGCAGATCAGTTAGTCCTTCTCACTGCCTCACTCTACGTGGTTTCGGTACCATTTAGAGGGACCAGGCGTGGGACCGTAGTCCGGCCAAACTATGGATGTTGTTGTGTTACTTTAGTTCCACGTCTCACTCCGACGGGAGGTGCTAGACATGGACTGGTGGTCGAGGGTAAGGCGCGTAGCACACCTGACCGGTTGACTAGTGGTAGTTGACCTCCATGGCTAGTGTCTTTGTCCAGGTAGTTGTTCATTGTTCGTGTTTGCAGCCTTGGGTTCTTCCCAATGTCATGGTTTACACAGGTTTCCAGTCTCTATGTTTGGTTTAGACCGATGGCCGTGTAGTTACTTTACACTTCCGCACTTACTCTGTTAGTAGGATAGATTTACTTGCTTAATTTCTATTTTAAACATATATCTATTCTGTTGTTAGAACCAGTGGGAGATTGGTAGTCACTACTGGGCTTCTTCGTGAAGCTCATTCCCTCCTTTACAGATGAGACTTCACACCAGTACCCTCCACGGCGGGCTGAAGAGATGGGGCCGTAGTAGACGGCGTTTTTCGTGAGTAGTGTTCCCTCTTACTTGTTTCGTCACCCTCGGGGTATGCCCCTAAGGGATCTATTATTCCCTTTCCTTCTGCACTTGTACTTTGTTTACTTTGGGACTGTACTAGACTCATACTTGTGTTGGACGATTTTCCTTCACTTGTTGGTACATTTTAGTGTTGTTGTTTTACTTACTCCTGTTACATATCTTGTTAGACTGGTCTGTTAGCCCTTTCGGGTCTTCGGACCCGTAGGCGGTGGTGCCGATGGTCGGATCCTTGGCAAGAGCCGGGGATCCGGGCGTCGGGGCCGTTACAGCTTTATATAGATTTTTAATTGTTGGCAAGAAGCCAATGGTGGCATTCACCCAAAGGCAATCATCACAAATCAGGATAGGGCTATGGAGGTTGCAGTAGCCCAGCTATTTCCAATGGCATGGCATCGCTTTTGTCTTTGGCAAATAATGAAGAAGATACCTGAAAAAATTGGCCACATGCATCTCCAATCCACATTTCATGAATGAGTTTCAAAGTTGCATCTATGACACAATCTCCACCTTTGAATTTGAAGAAAAGTGGGATGACTTGATAACCAAGTATGAAATTGCCATGCAAAATGATTGGTTGAAAACTTTGTACGAATGTCGTAGAAAGTGGGCACTTGTTTTTTTGGACAAATTTTTGCTGGTAGGTTATTATTGACTTAAATTCATATTGTCTTTCGTTTTTACTTTATCTGTTATATTTACATTGTTTATGTGTTTGTAGGTATGTCTACCTTTCAACGAATTGAGAGTACAAACTATTTTTTCGATGGATTTGTCACAGCCAAAACTACTTTATCTGAGTTCATTCTGAAATACACAGTGGCACTTGAAAGCAGGTTTGATGCAGAAAATCAAGCATACTTGAAGTCCTTAGATACAGAAGCATACCTAAAGACTTGTTCCCCATTTGAGAAACAAGCCGCGATAATATATACTAGGTCCATATTTTAGAAATTCCAACAAGAATTGATAGAGGTCACTGCTTCTCACCCACAACGATTTGTGAAGATGAAAGTAACTTGACGTTGATAGTAAAGTCCTTTGAACGTGTTAAATTCAAAGGAAAATGTAAGGAGATGCAAAAAGAGTACACTGTGAAGTACCAAAAATAGGAAAAAAAAGTGGAATGCTCTTGTAGATGCTTTGAATTTAAGGGGTACTTATGTCGACATACCTTACTAGCATTGCAATATGCCAGAATTGACCTCATACCAAGCAAGCACTTCTTGCAGAGATGGTGCAAAGATATGTGGTATAGACAAACATGTTAGTCATTTAATGTTTAAAAGGAAGATAAGAAATGTTCATCGTCACGGTACACCAACTTGATATTCAAATTCATGAAGGTGGTTGAAGCAGCCTCATGATCAGAGCAAGCTTATGATATTGTAGTAGCTTAAATACCACAAATTTTTGGGAAAGTCATCAAGTCCATGAATGGGCTGTCTGTGCAGTTGAACAAAAGAATAGATTCTACATCGAACTGTCATATATAAGATACACCAAGTGCGTCAACAAAAGGAAGAAAACGTGAGAAACATATACCATCTACCCTTGAGAAGATCAAAAAATAGAGCAGAGCTTCGAAAAAGTGCATTGAAACACCCACTGTTGCAAACTATGACAAAGTTGGTGAAGTATCATTCTTTGCAACACAATGACCTCTAAAATTGTGTGATACGTAAAAAAAAAAACATTTTATGTGATGTAATTGTTGCATTTGTCACTGTAATTATTGGATATGATCTTATTTGTCACCACAAGTTTTTTATTTGTCACCAGAATCAACCTATTTGTGATCACAAATCGACTTTTGTATTCTGCAAGTATACAAGGCACGAATCAACCTATTTGTCACTAGAATCAACTTATTTGTCACCACAAGTGACCTATTTGTCACCGGAATCAACCTATTTGTCACTCGAATTCGCGACTCCATGGGAAACAACTTAAGGCACGAAGTTAGCTATTTGTCACCGGAATCAACTTATTTGTCACTAGAAACAACCTATTTGTCACCACAAGTCGACTTTTGTATTCCGCAAGTATACAAGGCACCGAATCAACCTATTTGTCACCATAATCAACCTATTTGTCACCACAAGTGACCTATTTGTCATCGGAATCAACCTATTTTCCACTAGAATTCGTGACTCCATGGGAATCAACTTAAGGCACGAAATTAGCTATTTGTCACCACAAGTTTCTTATTTTTCACCAGAATCAGACTATTTGTCACCACAAGTCAACATTTGTATTCCGCAAGTATACAAGACACGAATCAACCTATTTGTCATTAGAATCAACTTATTTGTCACCACAAGTGACCTATTTGTCACCACAAATGATCTATTTGTCGCCGGAATCAACTTATTTGTCACTCGAATTCGTGACTCCATGGGAATCAACTTAAGGCACGAAGTTAGCTATTTGTCACAAGAATCAACTTATTTGTCACCACAAGTCAACTTTTGCATTCTACAAGTATACAAGGCACGAGTCAACCTATTTGTCACCATAATGAACCTATTTGTCACCACAAGTGACCTATTTGTCACCGGAATCAACCTATTTGTCACTCAAATTTATGACTCCATGGGAATCAACTTATGGCACAGAGTTAGCTATCTCTCACTGGAATCAACTTATTTTTCACTAGAGGTAACCTATTTGTCACCACAAGTGTCCTATTTGTCACTGGATTCGTCATCTTTGTCAATCAAATTCGTGACTCCATGGGAATCAACATATTTGTAAGAAGTTAGCTATTTGTCACTGCAATGGATCAATTTGTCACCATAATCAACATATTTGTCACTGGAATCAATATACTTGCCACCAAAATAAACATACCAAATGAGAAAAAAAATGTAAAAAAAGAGAGAAAAAAAACTTTTCGTTGATTCTTCAGTTCTATGATTTTGGTCGCAAAATGGGCTCTAAGGAGATTAGAGTCATGCTCAGTGAAGGTCCATCTGGGGAATGCCCTCCTAACCAACGCTTCAATGTATTTGACTACATAAATTGCATAATTGAGGCTACCAGTTGCTTGTTGAGGACATTGGTTGTCAAAGTGTAGTTCTCACTTATCAGCACCTAGAAATGCCCCATACTCCGTCAACATGCGCCTCACAGTTGTGGCCTAGAAAAAAAAACAATTCAACAGCAAGGAATTATTGGCTGAAGGAAATTGTTTGAGAAACTTACCCATTTTCTTTCCGAGTCCTTGTGGATGGGCCCACTTTGCAATGAATTATATGACACAAAGTGATGATTCTCTATGTCCATAGCAAACAAATGCCAGTGATTTCGGGAGTGTAACACGAAGAATAGCCACTTGTTCTGCTGGAGGGCCTCCAAATGCTCGTTCTCGTAACAACATTGTAACAAATGTAAGGCTTTCTGTTGTGTTAAGCAAGACATTTCTTGGATGTGATTTACGACAATTGTTGGAAAATAAACCCACATGTGATAAGTATTTGTAATGTTCTTCTTCTAATGCAGGAGGTAAATCAATCCATGAATAACCTGCATATGGTCCATAGTCAGTACAAAGAAACTGGCTTTGAAGGGAGTTTAACTATAAAAACATAAGATGAAATACAAACCATGTCTTCAGTCACGCAACCGTAAAGAAGGTTTACCACGTGTGACTTTCGGATGACCACGCCATTACCAAATTCAAAAACTCCAAAACTATAGAGGATGAAAACATCTTAATACATAAATTCTGAAATAAATATGAAATCACACAAATTCATGCAACTTACTCAGTTTCAGTGCTGGCATTTGCACACAATTGAATGAAGCTGTCGACAATGGCATTGTCCTTGTCGTTCAATTCCCCTTTGCACACCAATCTGCACTGACTTGGACCTTCGGTGCAATGTCGATCACCTAGGTTGTGTGCCCATTTTAGATGAATGGAATAATAGGTTATGCAGTAACATAATAGAGACTTAATTACCACTGTCTTACCTTTCTTAGACATTTTAACGGGCTTCTTAACCCGTTCATAAGGGGACTAATCATAGGCACCAGGACGTCGGTCCTCACGCTTCTTGATCGCCCGAACCAGGAGTCTGGGCATCAACCTCCTCAACATGACTTGTTGGAACCTCCTCAAAATGACTTATTGGTGGCGCCTGATCATCATTCATCATTGGAGGCTGGACATCGGCAACAATGTCCAAAGGAGCATCAATCAGCCCATGTTCAGGAAATGTAAGGGTTGTCATAGCTGTAGGGGTTGGCCCAGCTACCCCTTCTTCATGGGTCACCGATTCATCCCTTTTATGAATGTACCGCATGATTTCGTCAATTTGCCTCTTTTGATCATTCATGTTAGCGGTTAACTGGTCAAATTTGTCTTCACGAGACTTTGACTCTGCAATTTCCTGTAGAAGAGAGAAGGAAGCAGCAGCTAAAGGAATATCATTTTCTTGTTGAGGGGGGCATACCCTTGATGAGTCCTCTTGGACTGTTTGGTTAATTGATCGCCCCTCGTATATGGTTTCCCATTCATTCTGCTCAACCGCCAAACTTTTGGTAACCTGAAAAAAAAATTATAGCAATAAACATCATATTATGCAGTTCATTACTCAATAAGAATTTCATTGTGAAAGGGACTCAAAAACCCTATTGGCTGGTGAGGGATCCTATGGTAAATGGTATAGTCTTGCCGCCGATTTGTCCCCACCTGAAGAGGCAAGGATATGCCATCTGATTTATTGGTTGCCTCACCCTGGTGTGCTCAAGGAACCAAACCTGAAAAAATAAACAAGTTAAACCCAAAGGAGGATGGATGATGTGTTTACACAAAGTTTTTAAAGAAACTTACACCAAGAGAGGCAACACAACCATAAATGAAATAATGAGCTTGGGATACATTCCCACTTCTTCTCTTTGCAGGACAGTTTGTACCAAATTTTTTATTATTTACAGAACTAACTAATTTGTCAAAATTGTGCAATGTTACCTCCTATACTGCGGCTTCCCAATTGAACTCTTTTATTCTCCATATGTCATCCAAGCAGGAGAGCATTTGCTATGGACAAGAATGCCCTAATCTAGGACAAAGAAAGGTGCATAGGAGGAGCACCATTCACAGCCAAACCGTGTCCTCTACATCTGCTTCATCATATGAATTTAACAGTTGTTGGATGAGAGAATGCACCTTCTTCCAATGAAAATTTGTGGCCACCCGAAACCGCTCATGCAACCTGGACTTCTTCTTCAAGCTGTCATAATAGCGGACCAGACGTCCGAAGCTAGGCAATCCCAAAATAACACCCACATACTCAATGGTAAATAGGACCTCCTTCTTGCCCAACATGAGGGTGTTACCTTCAACATGAGTGCTTATGATCTCCTCTAAAATCCTCATGCTGAACGCACAGCCAGAAGTATTATCAACATAAAATGAAAAAGGGGTGCTCCTCATTAGAATTTTATGGCATTCCCCGAATGCCATCTGATCTCTATCCTTCATATATATATCCGTGGAAGAGCGAGCTTTAATAACTGCAGCATTCACTACATTCCATCAACAAAGCTAAAGTGACTTGAATCTTGTTCATGTTGATGTTAACAATGAACTGAGAGTAAGAATCTAGAAGTGATTGCAGGATGAGGTTTGTGCTCATTTCTTTAGTTCAACCCCAAGCACAATTAACCTCTCTATCCACTCTATCATTTTTCAATACATGATTTTGTACTGAAGACCTCTCAGCCATTCTTACTCTGAACAAACTTTTAGATATCTCATATCTTTCAATTTACTCTGCTCAGCAAATAGCTCCTTCAAATGGAGCAAGATGGCTTTGGCATCCATTTCTTCATGCTACCTCTGCAACTCATTGCTCTGTCATGTCCTAGTAAAAATCCATTTACTGAATATGACAGATATAAAACACGAGAAATAACATAAAGGTTTGTTCATAAACAACTAGATTTGCAGAAATTATTACGTAATACTCCTCATTTTAGTCTAATGAGGAGCAAGCAAAAGTAGACTGTAACTTTATTACATTCTCATTTCTATCTACAAAGAAAACAAAAGATGACTGCACGTCTTGGCATAATGTGGTCATCTCAGCACTCAAATCCCCCCTTAAGCAACATCTCCATCTTGTTCACCTGGAAATATAAAATTAAATGAGCTAACTAGCCCAGTAGGATTCAACTCCTTTAAATCGAAAGAATTTAGATGCATATACACAAGACAAGAACAAGTAAAGATTGCTTGCCCTGAGTGTTCAATGATAATGGACAAACGAGACAATTCAATAACATGTAATGAACAAGATTAGTTTAGAAGCAAGACCAATCAAGATCAATAATTCAGGATGACTCTTTGAACTCAGAATCAAACATATTTTCACACACACAAGCATGTTGTGATGACTAATCAGTCACGAGTTGATGTATGCCAACATCCACGATGTCCTCATCGCTCCCGCGCGGCCACTAACGAATTCGGGCGCTCTCCCCAGGACTGAACCAGCCCTTTTTTTGCCAGGCATAATTCTTAAATGAGTCCAAGACTCACAAATTGTCATCATCACACACTCATCCTTGTAAGGAATCAAGGATATACAAGGATTTACTCATAGTTTACACACAAGAATTAAGGAACTCTGTTCCTTCACTAATTTCAGAAATTGATAATCTCACAAGGTCAATTGTATTTGGAACTTTTGAAGGAATTATTCATGGTAAAGAGAAAGGTAACATGATTGGTTTTAGTAGGTGTTTAGGTGGTAAAGACCACAAGATATAGGTGGGCTATTAGTTGGAACAATTGAGTAAGATTTTCAGCAAAGAATGGAGCAAGATAGGTGCTAGAACATGGCCCTGCCAGTGCCTGTCGACAGCCAGAAATTTACTGTCGACAGGTGCTATTCTCCAAAGCCAGAACTGGAGTTCTGTGGGTGCCTGTCGACAGTCAGGAATGGGGCTGTCGACAGCCACACACAGGTGGAATTTCTGAGTTCAGGAAACAGGGCCCTGTCGACAGCAAGAGGCAGGACTGTCGACAGGTCCTGTGTGGACTTTCAAAAAGTGTTTAAAATCAACTAGAAATTGTACTAACAAGCTCTTCTATCATTCCTAACATGATTAGGACTTTAAACAAGTATGATCTCAGTTTTATGAATCAATATAACATGACAAGAAAATGGAGAAAGATCATGGGATATGATTCACATGGATGATCAACAAGAAGTTAAACTCAAGGGAAATTCATTGGAAAAGCAATTCTCTTAGTACTCTCTTCTCTTCTTTCATTACTCATTTATCAAAGTACACTCACTTGAGACTTCCATGGTCTCCCAATGAATTGATTCCACTAAGGAGAAAGAACCGTTATGGTTCAATTTACACTACACGGGGAGATCAACATGACTTCAAATTCTAAACAAGTTGGAATGAAAAAGAAATGATGGATTATCTCCCATAACCAAACACTAACTTAATCATGATGATGGTTTAATTCTTAGCATGGAACTACTTTCCAAGTCTAGAAAATAGTACATACATGGTAAAGGATCACTTTAACTTACTGGAATTAAGTTGGAATGTAAGAAGAAGAGGAGAAGAGTAGGAAGAGAATCCTACCTTACTGAGTAGTGGAAATTTCTCTTCACTATGGAAATCCACAGAACCAAAGGAAGGAATAGAGAGCTTGTACGTCTGAAAGTCTTAACAGATGTACTGCACTTGAGGAATGAGGGCCCTTTGTAGATTAAGTAGCAGCAACACCCAGCAACCACCAACACTATCTCGGACAGGAACAAAGGTGTAGGAAGAACAATGGCTTCAGCTACTCCCAGCTATAGAGCCTTGAACACATAACAGCAACACAACAAGAGGGAGGAGAAGTGTTCGGAAAGATGGTTATGAGACATAGCCGGGTATCTTTATACCCCAAGGGCCTTTGCATGCACAATGACACATCGCCCCGTAATGTGTCACAGTAAAAGCCATGGGCTTTTACCATTTGACACGGGTTACATGCACAACCCACAAGTTACACATGGTAACTATCGTGTTACCTATTCCCCTTGGTGTGCTAGCCTTCCCACAGCCTCACACGTAGGCACCCAGAAAAACCCAAAAAAATAGCCACCGTAATTGGCTCAAAATTCAACTGGTCCAATTGTCCATATTGTTATATATGTAAACGATGTCCGTTTATGTTAAGATTTTAACCATAGGCTAATATGATGGTTTTTCTAATTATGGTGATTTTTATTTAACTTTTAGATTTTATTTTACACTAGGTGAAAAATCACCTGAAAAATAGTCGTGTCGACTTATCCTCGAAACCCGCATGCCGAAAAATTCGAATATTTATATTTCTGAGATCTCCATATTTTTTTGGAAATTATGATGTTCTCAGATTTTGATTTCGTTGTCGTTTTCCAGTGTCACCCTGTGGAAGCGCGCACCTCTGTGTATGACACTGGGGTAACGTATGTTACCACTAATTAAACCCAAATTCTAATTATTTCAATTTAATGACAATACTAATGTATAATAACCACATTATTCATATGTTTCTAACACTTTTAATTTTCGGGGTGTTACAACTCTCCCCTACTAAAAGAAATTTGGTCCTCCAAATTTAATAACACAAGGAGATGGTTACTAACCTGTAAACAAGTTCGGATACTTGATCTTGATGGTATCTTCTAGTTCCCATGTTGCCTCTTCTTGTCCACATTTACTCCATTGAATCTTCAACAAAGGAACTACTTTGTTTCGTAGTTGCTTGATTTTTCGATCAAGAATCTGTACAGGTCTTTCTCGTATGCTAAATTGCTGTATCTCCAGATCTTGATATCCAATGATGTGTTCCGGGTCATAAACATATTTTCTCAACATGACACGTGAAAAATATCATGTACATTAGATAATTGCGGTGGTAGTGCCAATTGATACGTCACTTCTCCAATTCTCTTTAATATCTCAAATGGTCCAATGTACCTTGGACTCAACTTTCCTTTGATTCCAAATCTTCTAATTCTGTGTCGGGGAGATACTTTAAGGAATACATGTTCTCCTTGCTGGAACTCCAATTCCCTTCTTCGATGATCAGCATAGCTTTTTTGTCGATCTTGGGCAGCTTTCATTCTGTCTTGCACTAATTTGATAATTTCTGTGGTTTCTTGGATCATTTCAGGTCCAAGAATATGGGATTCTTTTAGTTCCACCCAAAACAGTGGTGATCTACACTGGCGATCGTATAAGGCTTCGAATGGTGTCATTTGAATAGTAGACTGGTAACTATTATTATAGGCAAATTCCATAATTGTTAAATAAGTGTTCCAGTCATTTCCAAACTCCAATATACAAGCACGGCACATATCTTCGATAACTTGGTTTACCCGTTCTGTTTGTCCGTCAGTTTGAGGATGAAATGTTGTGCTAAACTTTAATTTAGTCCCCAATGCATCTTGCAATTCTTTCCAGAAATGTGAGGTAAATCTTGCATCCCTATCTGACACGATATCCTTCGGAATTCCATGTAATCGGACAATTTCTTTCATATAAAATGCTGCTAAGACACTCACAGACCATCTTGTCTTGATTGCTAAGAAATGAGCTGACTTAGTAAGTCGATCAATGATTACCCATATGGCATCAAATCCACTTCGTGTCCTAGGTAATCCCACGATAAAATCCATATCGATACTGTCCCATTTCCATTCTGGCACTTCGAGTGGTTTTACTTTTCGGCCGGTTTCTGATGCTCAGCTTTAACTTTCTGACATGTCAGGCATCTTGCTATGAAGTCTACAATGTCTTTCTTCATATTGCACCACTAGAAATGTTTCTTTAAATCTTGATACATTTTGACAGCTCCAGGATGAATGGTGTAACATGACCGGCGAGCTTCTTCTAAAATTTACTTTTTGGTCTCGGGATTATCTGACACACACAACCTGTCTCGGAATCGAAGATTCCCATGAATATCCTCATTAAAATCAGGTTTAAAAGTTAACTTTTCTCGGATCTCTGCCAATATAGGTTCATTATCCTGTTGTTCTCTAATTTGTTTTATCAAATCTGATTGAACTATCAAGTTATCAATTACAACTTTTCCTTCTGTGACTCAACCTTCAAGCTTAATGTGGAGAACTCTTCTAACAATTTACATTCCTTTACTTGTAATTGAAAACCTTATGTAACGGACCGGGGTATTTATGCCCATTAAGGCTCATATCCAGATCCGCCTCCCGCGAACGCACCGAAGTGTCTCAAGAGGATATCTCACACACGAGTCCAGTAAGAGTATAAAAGACAAACCACAAGAATATAAGACACAAGAAAGTACATGTGCTCATATCTGTTCACAAATTTGTACAACTGTCCCATTACATTAATACATGTCCAATTAAAAGAGTACAACTACCTGGGGCATACCCCGAGGGAGCACAAGCTCACACAACACTAACTAAAACTGCTGGTGGTACAAGTCTGACGCAACGCCACTGCAAGCCAAACACACGGCAAGCCCTGAAAAGAACTGTAGGGGAGTGAGCCTCAGCAAGTCACTGGCTCAGTAGGGGCTACCCAAAACAACACTGTAACCACAGACACCTCGACCCCAATGGGTCTCACTGGCAACAACAATAACCAAACCATTTCATGCTCACATCATGACAATAAATAACAATTAAACATGCTTACGATAATAAACATAACGACCTCAAAAGAAAAGTAGGACTACAGGACTAACATAATATCATTAGTCAGCCCAACAACCAAAGTGCCTAAACCACAGTCTCACTGGCACACTGCTACAACAACGGGTTGCCTAAATTATAAGCCACACAGGCAAGTCATTGCCCACGCTACAAGCTTTACAGGCGAACCTCAAACACTTGAGTAACAGGACCGCTAACAAAGAGTTGGTCCTTTATACTCCAACCACACTACATCGGAAACTACACACAAAGTAACGAACTGGCTACCACGAAGCCAATCACACACACTAAAACTATAATTGGAATCATATCCAAGAAGAGTAAAATTCAACAAGTGGAAGGTCTCACACGGCCTCCACGGAGCATAGCTCAACTAAACCACAACATGCCTAGACCATAAGCCTCATCGGCAAATTACCCACAAAGGTAACATAATTAATAATCACAAACTAATCCACAATAAATTATAAACAAAGATTTACCTAAAACAGTTAGGATACAATAAGTGGCAGGTCAAACCACAAGACCTCCACAACACACAAGTACCCGGAAAGGTTGGTACACAATGTACCACCACAAAACTACAAAGTAACCCACGAAGGGAACAAGTACCTGCTACTCTGAGGTACCACAACACAAACACCCGAACAAGGGTACAAGTAGGTGATAAACACCACACTGAACCATAATTATATTGTACCTTTAATTAGGCACAATATTACAGGTGAAACCTTAATCGACGAGTCACACAAACCACAACTGAGTCACAGCTGTGCCAACACCAGGGCACACCTCGAACTGGTCAAACCTCGACCACGAGTCATAAACTCACAAACCACAGTCACTAGCAAAGCACGAGTCAGAAAGAACGACGCCACCACACGGGAACGGACTACTGGCTGATCAGGCCAATATCCAACCCGGACAACACAACACAAGAACTACCTCTCAGCCTCGCAGTCACGGACGAAAGGTCCAACTGCTGCTCCACTAGGAAGAAGTCAAACAACTGTGGAGACCAACCAACACCACACCTGCAGACACACAACTGCAGGCCCATGCCTGGCACCTCTAGAGTCTCTGGCCGGAGCACTCTAAAGTGAGGCACTGGAAAACAGGACTAGCTGGGGACCAGTGTGAACTACTGGTGTCCGTACCCCAACTACGAGCGCGCTACAAGTGACAAAAACAAACTCTGGGAAGTCGCTGCCCCACTGCCGTCTTTCCTCAGCCGGACGTACAACTCAAACTCAGGAGTGAGGGTGTCCAGGAAGACGACACAGACCTCAACGGTACCACACTGTACCGGGACAAAACCCCGAGCACAACAAACACACGTGCCTGGCTCACAAAGAACCTGGGGTACCCGACTAGAGAGGCATTCCGGAATAGGCGCCGGACCACCACACTCGGCTAGCACAAACCACGATTCTTACACATATAACCTTTACTTATAATTCACAATATACAAGTGTTAGGATTAGCTTAACATCGGTCACCGTGTGACCCCAAAGCTATCCACACCAACACATACCTGAACCACAAACTTGCCTATCATTGGTCACCTTGTGACCTCCAAGCTAACTCACACTAACATATATATAAATCACAATAGCCAATCATATTTGACCTATCATTGATCATCTCATGACCTTCGTGGCAACACACCACTTACTACATAAATCAATATAATATTATTCGATAGACAACAACGAACCAGGGCTAGGTCGGTATGGACCTTCACTGCCCAAACACACATAAAGTCATGGCTAGGCTCACACAGGAACCTCACTGCCCAATTACCACGATAAATCATAAGAATTACATTACAACAAAGTGTGTAGTAAACACACACTCAAACCACGTAGACAATACGTGTATATTACACCCTGGATGGTGTACCACACGTCTTCCACGTAAACCACATGTCCAACACATGGACAACGCACTCCAAGAGTGCCACGGGTGCCAACGCACCACACATACCACGGAAAGCGATTACGTACATCACATCATTTACGTAAAACATGCCCATTACATGAGCAGTATGCTCCAAGAGCATAACAAGTGCATTGGCTCACACCGGTCATCGCCATGCACACACACAAACACACATCTCATAACCAAAAGAGCTACGTAAACCATACTGCATGAGTACATGCACAGGTTGGCGGCCACATCGACTGCCGCTTAAAGGAAATAGACGGCAAGCAATCCAGCCGTTTATATCTTGGCTGATGAACCTGGCGTCAATCGATGTTGACGCCAAGCTCTTCAACCCAGACCCTGCAGAAACCCTAATCCGAATCTACAGGTTTTCCAACCGTTTAAACTACAGAAAAACATATAGAAACAGTTCCTTAACATACCACAACCCGAAACAACCCATTACAACATGCTTCATTCACTAAATTACTCAAACCACCCATTAACCCACACATGGTGCAACTTAATCCGAAAAACAATAAAAATGTTGGTTCAAGTGATTAAGTCGTGTTTTAATGTTTCTAACAAGCTAACAGGGCTCGACCCCTACTTCAGAAACGCAATTAAACTCCCGAAGAACCTCGAATCACGCCGAAACCCGAAGAAACGTCCCACACCCCGCACCACCGCGCTCCAATCCGTCATCCCCGCCGATCTGCCGCTACCACGCGCACCACGGCCTTCACACGAGCTCCCCCGCGACCGTCAGAACTCGCGAAGAAGCTCAAGGTGAAGGTGGGGGAAGAGGAAGGGAAAGAGAGGGGAAAGAACAGGGCTCGGGTCTGCCATAAAAACACAGGCATGCCAGGTTAACGTCAACCCTTTGGCCGTTTAACCAGACCGCCACAACTAGATGTCCACAAAGCCTGACGCCAAGTTCAACAGTCAACGTCCTCATCGATGGACGTTAACACCATGTTAACGGCACACCACTGCCGCCAACACACAGTCGACGTCACCCACCTGGATGCCAACACACTGTGTCCAGCAAGCTGAACACCAACACGGATCCAAACCAAACCCGGTAAGGATCTACACACAACACTAATAGGCCTCACATTGGCCACCAAACCCGCTAAACCTGGATCCACGGGGATCCGGAAAACGCGCGACGTTACACCTTAGCTATAGGATTTCTGCTAAGTGCATCTGCCACAGTATTTACTTTCCCTGGATGGTATTCAATTTTGAAATCATAATCTTTAATATACTCCATCCATCTTCTTTGTCTCATATTCAATTCTTTCTGTGAAAACAAATACTTAAGACACTTATGATCAGAGTACACTATAAATTGATTGTCATATAGATAGTGCCTCCATAGCCTGAGTGCAAAAACTACTGCGGCTAATTCCAAATCATGTACTGGATAGTTTTTCTCAGAGTCTTTAATTGCCTCGATGCATAAGCAATGACTCTTCTATCTTGCATCAATACACATCCTACTCCAATACTTGAAGCGTCGGTATAAACCTCAAATAATTTACCCTCTACCGGCAAGGCTAGAATTGGTACCGATGATAGACATTCCTTTAATAACTGAAATGCTTGCTCGCAACTCTCACTCCATATAAGCAGTTCCTTTTCTAGTCAATTCTGTGAGAGGCGAGGCAATTCTAGAGAAATTATGGACAAATCGCCAGTAATACTAGCCATACCCAGAAAATTCTAACCTCAGTGAGGTCTTTGGTTGCTCCCATTTTTGTATGGTCTCAATGTTTGAAGTCCACAGACAATCCTTCTTTTGAAATAATATGTCCCAAACACATCACTTGCTTCATCCAAAATTCACATTTACTAAACTTTGCATATAGTTTGTGATCTCGTAATAGTTGTAGAGTAATTCGTAAATGCATCTCGTGTTCTTCTATGCTCTTAGAATAAATCAGTATGTCATCAATAAACACAACTAAAAATTGATCCAAATAAGATCTGAACACGTCATTCATTAGACGCATAAATGCAGCAGGTGCATTAGTTAATCCAAATGGCATCACTACAAATTCGTAGTGCCCATATCTTGTTCGGAAAGCTATTTTGTGAATGTCCTGATCTTGAATTCTAAGTTGGTGATAACCAGACCTTAAATTAATTTGGAGAAACACTGAGCTCCAGATAGTTGATCAAATAAATTGTCAATTCTCGAAAGTGGATATTTGTTCTTTATAGTCAACTGGTTTAGCTGTCGATAATCTATGCATAATCGCATCGATCTATCCTTCTTTTTAACAAATAACACCGGAGCACCCCAGGGTGAAGTACTTGGTCTAATAAACCCTTTTTCTATCAATTCCAATAATTGTCTTTTCAGTTCTTTCAACTCTTCTGTTGACATCCTATACGGTGTTCTTGAGATTGGTGTAGCTCCTTGTACCAATTCAATCGAGAAATTCACCTCTCTATTAGGTAGTATACCAGGTAACTCTTCAGGAAAAACATCAAGAAATTCTCTTACCACTGGAATATCTCCCAATCCCATGATATCTTGATTAGTAGAGTCACAAAAGCCAAGTACCCTTGACAACCCTTCCGTACTAGCTTACAAGCTTAACTGGTGAAATTATTGGTATTCTCTTGGTGTGGGGTTTATCAAAAGTTATAGAACAAATTTCCTTTCCTGGGAAAGTGATCTTCCTAATTGGCAATCTGAATTGGCATGATACTTAGATAACCATCCACCCAAGGATCACATCATAATCCCACATTTCCAAACATATCAAATCACCAGATAAGTTATGTCCATTAATTATGATCTGACTAACAGGGTAATACTCCTTAAGCTTTTTACCCTCACTCAAAGGAGTTGCCACTTCCAATTGAGTAGGCAATGGACAGTTGTATTTCCAAAGATTTAGCAAAATCATAACTAATGAAGGAGTGTGTAGCTCCTGAATCAAATAATACATGTGCAGGTTTTGAGTTTACTATTAGTGTACCTTCAATTAGTCCGCCTTCCTGCGGGGATTCAGGCTCTACCTCTTGAATAGCTTGTATTCTCCCTTGCTTTGGTTGCCTTGCTTGGGGATTCGGTTTGGCTGGCGCATTTTTTATCATCGAACACTCTGAAATTCGATGCTGAGTACTTCCACACTTGAGACATGCTCCCAACCTACGCCAACAGTTTTCTGCCTTGTGTCCACTAATGTGACAGTGTTTGCACACATCCTTGCTTCCACTCGGAGCCTTCCCTGTCTTCTTTCCATTGCTGAATTTTTTGGACATTTCCCGGCTCAAACTTTCTCTTCCGATCTGAAGATCCTTCTCCCGACCTTCCTTTAATTTTATCCACCATATCATTGCAGCTTCCAAAGCCAAAGCTCTTTTGACCATATTCGATACGTAATAATCAAATGTGGAGTTAACTACATAATATAGATAGGGCGTAGTCCATTCATGAACCTCTTGGCTTTTAACTTATCCGTGGTTATGAGGTGTGGAGCATACTTAGACAATCGAGCAAATTGGGCCTCATATTCGGACACTGACATTCTTAGTTGTTTCAGATTAGCAAACTCATTTGCTTTCTTTTCCTAGACAACCTCAGAGAAATATTGGTCATTGAATAACTCTACAAATTCATCCCAACTAATTTGAGTTGGATCCTCCAATGTGGATGTTACTGTGTCCCACCATGCTCTGGCATCCCGTTCCAACTGAAAAGTCACCAATCGGATCTTCTCTTCCTCAGTGCATTTAATCACTCCAAATATCCTTTCAATATCTCTTAACCAATTTTCCGCCTGTCTGGGTCTGTACTTCCTGCAAATTTCGGAGGATCTAAACTTCGGAAATCCCTGAATAGACTTGTTTCATTATGGTTGTTATTCTTAGCTACAGTCCTCATCACTCGGGTCAAGTCATGCATCGAACTTTCCATTTTCCTCCAATTGGCCTCACTTCCTTCCATGACAAAATTATGAAAATATCTGAAACATTCAATAGGACATACATTAATTCCACAGTCCATCCAAACTTGCATTTATCACATACACATTTCAAATCCATCTAACACACCATTTCTATTCATTAACCAAATATTTACATCAAAACATACATCATAAACCAACAACTAAGTCACTGCCATTCCTCCTTGCAACTTTTCACAGTACAAAACATACTTTCACTAACCTCTCACTTTCCCTTCACATGGGAATTATATATGCATTCAGCATTTAAACAAAAAGAGAGTTTTACAAAAAGAAGGACAAGTTGCCTAAGTCTTTTCTAGTTCTGGGTCAGGTCTATGACAGACTCTGCAGGTGGTGGCTGCTATGCTTCTCCGGCTCCGTGGTATAATTCCCTTGCCGCATTGGTTAAAGCTTCCCAATACCCTTCAAACTGGAGAAGCAGCATATCTTGCCCCAGCCGGAGATTGTCTAGCCTACACATGACTTGAGTCATTACTTCCACTGAAGCACTAGGATTGCCGGCAAAGAAAGCACCCGCAGTCAAATTAAGCACTTCTTCCTTAATTTGCATATGAGCTTCCTGCTGGGCTTGGGCATACAGCTCAATGTCTTGACATAGCATTTCTAACGCTGCTACCATCCTATCTTGGGCATTCATGTCCATACTGAAACAAATATCAAGTTAAGCATTTAAATGATAGCAAAGTCATGCTAGCTAATCCCAAATTTCTACCCCAACTCACTGGTTATCCCTAGGTTTATCGTACTAATGCTCTGATACCAATTTAACTATCACGTCCTAGTAAAAATCCATTTACTGAATATGACAGATATAAAACACAAGAAATAACATAAAGGTTTGTTCATAAACAACTAGATTTGCGGAAATTATTACATAATACTCCTCATTTTAGTCTAATGAGGAGCAAGCAAAATTAGATTGTAACTTTATTACATTCTCATTTCTATCTACAAAGAAAATAAAAGATGACTGCACGTCTTGGCATAATGTGGTCATCTCAGCACTCAAATCCCCCCTTAAGCAACATCTCCATCTTGTTCACCTAAATATAAAAATTGAATGAGCTAACTAGCCCAGTAGGATTCAACTCCTTTAAATCGAAAGAATTTAGATGCATATACACAAGACAAGAACAAGTAAAGATTGCTTACACTGAGTGTTCAATGATATGGACAAACGAGACAATTCAATAACATGTAATGAACAAGATTAGTTTAGAAGCAAGACCAATCAAGATCAATAATTCAAGATGACTCTTTGAACTCAGAATCAAACTATTTTTCACACACACGAGCATATTGTGATGACTTCAGTCACGAGTTGATGTATGCCAACATCCATGATGTCCTCATCGCTCCCGCGCGGCCACTAACGAATTCGGGCGCTCTCCCCAAGACTGAACAGCTCTTTTTTTGCCAGGCATAATTCTTAAATGAGTCCAAGACTCACAAATTGTTATCATCACACACTCATCCTGTAAGGAATCAAGGATATACAGGATTACTCATAGTTTACACACAAGAATTAAGGAACTCTGTTTCCTCACTAATTTCAGAAATTGATAATCTCACAAGGTTAATTGTATTTGGAACTTTTAAGGAATTATTCATGGTAAAGAGAAATGTAACATGATTGGTTTTAGTAGGTGTTAGGTGGTAAAGACCACAAGATATAGGTGGGCTATAGTTGAAAAAATTGAGTAAGATTTTCAGCAAAGAATGGAGCAAGATAGGTGCTAGAACATGGCCCTGCCAGTGCCTGTTAACAGCCAGAAATTTTGTGTCGACAGTGTTGTTCTCTAGAGCCAGAACTGGAGTTCTGTGGGTGCCTGTCGACAGCCAGGAATGGGGCTGTTGACAGCCACACACAAGTGGAATTTCTGAGTTCAGGAAACAGGGCCCTGTCGACAGCAAGAGGCAGGACTGTCGAAAGGTCCTGTGTGGACTTTCAAAAAGTGTTTAAAATCAACTAGAAATTGTACTAACAATATCTTCTATCATTCCTAACATGATTAGGACTTTAAACAAGTATGATCTCAGTTTTATGAATCAATATAACATGACAAGAAAATGGAGAAAGATCATGGGATATGATTCACATAGATGATCAACAAGAAGTTAAACTCAAGGGAAATTCATTGGAAAAGCAATTCTCTTAGTACTCTCTTCTCTTATTTCATTACTCATTTATCAAAGTACACTCACTTGAGACTTCCATGGTCTCCCATGAATTGATTCCCTAAGGAGAAAGAACCGTTATGGTTCAATTTACACTACACAGGGAGATCAACATGACTTCAAATTCTAAACAAGTTGGAGAAAAAGAAATGATGGATTATCTCCCATAACCAAACACTAACTTAATCATGATGATGGTTCAATTCTTAGCATAGAACTACTTTCCAAGTCTAGAAAATAGTACATACATGGTAAAGGATCACTTTAACTTACTGGAATTAAGTTGGAATGTAAGAAGAAGAGGAGAATAGTAGGAAGAGAATCCTACCTTACTGAGTAGTGGAAATTTCTCTTCACTATGAAAGCCACAGAACCAAAGGAAAGAATAGAGAGCTTGTACGTCTGAAAGTCTTAACAGATGTACTGCACTTGAGGAATGAGGGCCCTTTGCAGACTAAGTAGCAGCAACACCCAGCAACCTCCAACACTAGCTCGAACAAGAACAAAGGTGTAGGAAGAACAATGGCTTCAGCTACTCCCAGCTATAGAGCCTTGAACACATAACAGCAACACACAAAAGGAGGGAGGAGAAGTGTTCGGGAAGATGGTTATGAGACATAGCAGGTATCTTTATACCCCAAGGGCCTTTGCATGCACAATGACACATTGCCCCGTAATGTGTTACAGTAAAAGCCATGGGCTTTTACCATTTGACACGGGTTACATGCACAACCCACAAGTTACACATGGTAACTATCATGTTACCTATTCCCCTTGGTGTGCTGGCCTTTCCACAGCCTCACACGTGGGCACCCAGAAAAACCCAAAAAAATAGCCACCGTAATTGGCTCAAAATTCAACTGGTCCAATTGTCTATATTTTATATATTTAAACGATGTCCGTTTATGTTAATATTTTAACCATAGGCTAATATGATGGTTTTGCTAATTATGGTGGTTTTTATTTAATTTTTAGATTTTATTTTATATTAGGTGAAAAATCACCCAAAAAATAGTCGCGTCGACTTATCCTCGAAACCCGCATGCCGAAAAATTTGAATATTTATATTCTGAGATCTCCATATTTTTCTGAAAATTATGGTATTCTCATATTTTTTTTCGTTGTCGTTTTCCAGTGTCGCCCTGTAGAAGCGCGCATCTCTGTGTATGACACTGGGGTAACGTATGTTACCACTAATTAAACTCAAAGTCTAATTATTTCAATTTAATGACAATACTAATATATAATAACCACATTATTCATATTTTCTAATACTTTTAATTTTCGGGACGTTACATGCTCATTGAGGCAACCATGTAGCATTGGGCAATGGTGGAATCCTACTTCACTTCTCATATTCATTCATCTCTCCTTCAGGGGCATTTGATGCTGACTTAATAGGGCCTCACTATCCAGACATAAGTGATTTGCTCATACTTGAGGACAATCTTCCTATTTCTGAGCCAACAAGAATAGTTTGGGTATGCCATGTAACAGATTACTTGACAACATTTTATAACCTACAGGTGATAAAAGAAATATAATTAGCAAATGTTCAGTTATTATTTAAAATAAGATATAGTCTTTAATCTAGTTTAAACTCCCACCAATTTTTGACAAACTGCATATCCCTCAATTATATAGAACGGGAGATGTCGAGAATCTCCTAGTGGAGATCAGAATTTCAATGCTTCGTACCATGGCTTTGTGTATAGCACAACAAGCCATGACACAAACAAAGGACACAATCTCCCATTCTATATAATTGAGGGATATGCAGTTCGTCGAAACTTGGTGGGAATTTAAACTACATTAAAGACCATATCTTTTTTAAAATAATAATTAAATATCTATTAATTATATTTCTTTTATCTCTTGTAGGCTAAAATGTCATCAAGTAATCCATTACGTGACATATTGGATGTCAATCGTTTGACAAACCCTAACTATTCTAATTGGCTTAGAAATATGTAGATTGTCCTAAGGTCTGAGAAAATCGCTTATGTCCTGGATAGTGAGGCCCCTACTGAACCGACATCAGATGCACCATAACCCAATGCCACATACTTCAAACATTGTATCATTTCTGATATAAATAATCTACACAATAGCATTAATGAACTCCTTCCAACGCCATCTGCAGTTGTAGCAACAGATCATCCTCGCCATCCTCTAATTGCCACATAACGAAAAATTACACCAAGAATAAAATTTAAAGAGAATTACTTGGTGCAAACCCCCATTGGGGGTTTGCAACAAACTAGAGCCCATGTTGGGGGTGAGCACAACCCTAGAGATGTGCCTACCCCAATGACATCACCCCCCTCCAAATGGGGGGGGTTGAGTTTGTTGCAAGACTTCTCCAAATTTAAATGTACATATGTGTTATAAGAAGAAGCCTTATGGCGAGTATATCACGGAAGGGAGATAGAAGTACATCGAAATGTGAGAGTGAGAGGAGGTTCTCAGACCTCCAAAATTAACAATTAATTTACAAATTATCACATTTACACAAGAATTAAAATAAATTACACAGCTCATTTCTATGGCCATGGTAACAGCATAACTGCAGAAATTAGAGCCCTTTGCGATGGACTCCGCTTGGCATCTAACCTTGGTATCCAACTTTCTATGGTTAACAGTGACTCTTTAACACTGGTTAATTCTCTCAAGACGGGGAGATGTCCTTCTTGGTGTGCCTATTATTGGTGGCGGGATGCTAAAGTCTTTGTGCAGAGGAATTCTTTCTTGTTAAACCATATTTTTCGAGAATGTAACCAAGTGGCGGACTGCTTAGCAAACCATGGCATGTCCACCAAGCTGAACCAGGTCTTCTGGGGACAGGGTATCGTTCCACACTTGTGTGAAGGTCCAATAGTCTTGGACAGATCGGGTCTTTTTCATGTAAGGTCTATATGACCACAGATCATGTACCATTATCCTTTCCTTCATTTTTATAATAAAATTTCGGCCCAGGTTCTATGTTGGTGGAGTGGGTCCATTCTCCCTCTCTGGGGGAGGGTGCACTCTCCCAGACCTTGAACCTGAGGACCGCTTTTGATTAAAAAAAAACAAACAAACATCATCCGACATGAAGTGGCGTATATCCATGACCACTTATATAATCTTCCATTCATTCCATACATGGAAGTGCAAATCACATGGCTAAATAAAAGTTTTGAAAATAAATAATTTTAGTTTCGACAACTAGGTCCAATCAAAATTGGAATATTCAAAAATTTTTGAAAAACAACATTTTAACATGTTTTAATCTCCATTAAAACATGTAATAATAAAAGCATGAACATACATTCTAAAATCATTTAATCAAGAGTTATTCCATGCAAAACAAATTTCTTAAATAAATATTAATAATAAGATTATTTATCCTATTTCAGAAATATTTTCCTCCTTTTATGATTATTATTTTTTATTAAAAAAAAGGGCCACATAAAATGGTCCCTTGACCAGGGCTCGGTCACTGCCCGGTAGGGCCGTCAGGCACAGCCGCGCCTGTGCCCGGTCCAGCAGGGCCACGCGCCCGCTGCAGCTAGGGTTTCCCAGCTGCGGCGGCGCTGTATGGCAGCCCCCCTTTCCCGCGGACATACCCCAGGGAGGAGGCCACCGTCGCCCAGACCCCTGTCCGGCGGCGGTGCTGGATGGGGCTGCCAGGCGGCAGCGGCCCACGATGGGTGCCACGGCGACATCCCAATTTATTTTATTTTATTTGTCCCCATCGAGATCGGCTGGAGGAAGCAGAAAAGGTCCGCCGTGGATCGGCCTGTTCCGGCGCCGTCAGAGCCCCTATGGCCGCTGGTGATGCCTCTGGTCCAAACCAGAGATAGCAGCAACCCTCAACGGTACGGAAGTGCCATTGCAACCATGATCAAGAACACGTTATGCATGGAATAATCATCAAGAAAATGATTTTAGATCCCCCAAACGAATGTAGATCGCAGTGGACTTGGTTTTGATACCACCGTTAGGATCTGTAGTGACCTAAGATCGAAAAATGCAGCGAAAAAGGATTTTAAATTTGATCTCAATCTATTTTTGAATTAAAATTTAGGAGAATTGCTAGCTGTACCTACCCACGTATGCCTTGTGCCTGTGCATGGCTACGCACACACGGGCATCAAGTATTTCCCAAAAACTAGTGTATCGGGTAGTCAAACATCATCTTTTTTTTTGATAACGAGAATCCCGCCCCGTGTGGCTTTGCGGACTCAGGATTGGTGTTCGTGAATTCCAAGGTCAGGACTTGGCAGCTCCTACTTTCCGTATACATGTATTGTCCTTACCCCACTTGACCAGAAAAGCCCCGATTTACACACCTCGAGGATTGCATGTAAATCAGGTAAATCCCCCCCCGGAATCGAACTCGGGACCTAGTCAAACATCATCTTGCACGGATTCGAATCTACGTTCATTCGGTTCCATTGATGTCATGCTACAAGTTGCACAGTCGTCCGATCTTTAAATGTGTTTACGTGGTCTTTCTCATGACGATCTATGCATATTCTCTCGAATGTCGTAACACTCATTTGGATCCACACCGATCTCTGCACCATAGTGATTGAATGATTGAGCGCTCCCTCTTGTGGTGTAAGAGAGAGAGAAAACAAGAAAAAAAGATGACCAAGTGGGATCATATTGATGGCTAGGGTTGTCCCATCAAGATATTATATAGAGATTAGAATTTTTTTTACAAAAACCCTTGATCATATATATATTTAAATTGTCGTTTGAAAATCTATTATGTGCGATCTTTTAGGCCTAAATATCAGCCCAATTAATGGCCCAATAAGCTCAATAACTCGTTACTGACTTAATATCTCATATTAATTAATTAACGCTCTAAATCAACATTATCTAGCCAACTCAGTCGGGTCTCCGATCACGTTGGATGTCAAACAACACTATGTGAACCCGACAAGTATTTGTTATCAGTTGCCGCACAGATATAATCTTTCATTCACACAATACTCTCGAAATAACTTAGGGTATGATATATTGTCAAATCATAGCTTATTGTTTAACTTGGATCTGATGCTTTAGAATGATATCAGGAAACTCTTTTTGATATCTTGACTGCCTAGCCAAGGACTCCAATGCATCGATCCCTTGAGTATTCTTCCTCTATATATCGAGGGTGAATGATTCTTTATTGACCACTCAATCTTCTTCGAAAGTCTTCCGTAGTATCTGAATTTTAACTGTTTAGGATCCTTTGAATAGAAATCCGTAGGTCAATGTCAAAATATAAAAGTCTAATATTAATAAGTGTTCTTGATGTCTCAGGTCTAAAGATCATCTACACAACTATGACAATCAAATCAAACTAATTCTTAAGTGGACAACAGATACATCTTGAGATTGATAATTGTGGTGGCTATTTTCCGCCACCTAGGCCCATCATGTCAAAGCCCATTAACTCCGTCCCATCCGGTAGTGGCCTCCTCGTGCGAGCCCACGCCTTCGTACGGAGCAGGTGAAAGGAGACATGGGCGTTGGTCATCCTTCCGAAAGGACTGCCGAGCTCGTCAGCAGGCAGCTTCCGAGCACGGACCTCAACCTCGCTGCCCGGAATACCCCTGGATGTTGCCGAATAGCTCGTTCAACCCCTCGTGTGGGTCATCTGCTCGGAAGGCGTCATCAGGGGCCACCGAGCTGACTCCCCGGCTTACGCTGCGGTTATAACTGCCCCAGGTCACGCGCTCCATCATCAAGAGGCACGATCTGCCTGGATCCCCAACTGTCACTGAGCGCATAACCCCCGTTATGCGCGCCCATCAAGGCGCCTTCTCAGGCACGATCCACCGACGTTACGCACGTTGGCCTTGGCACCGACGTCTATAAAAGCACAGGTATAGTACCATGCAGGGTACGTTCTCTTCTTCACGCGAACACGCTCTCATACTCCGAAACCCCCTGCCTCGCAAGTTCTCCACTGACTTAGGCATCGGAGGGTTTCCCCGGTCTTCACCGGGCCCCCCTGATCCTCTTCTGGTTTTGCAGGTCTTCGTCCTCACCAGCGATCGTCTTCCATATTCTTTCTAGTGGAGGCCCGTTTGGCTCAGGCCCAAACAGGATCATACCACCACATTTGGCGCCGTCTGTGGGAAACGAGCTGCCATGGCTCGAGGACGATCCTCATACCAGAACGTAGGAAGCAGGGCGACGAGGTCTCGCCAGTCGCGAGGGGATTCCCGTCGCCGATCCCCCCCTGGTGACGTCGCCGTCGCCACCGCCGGCGCAAACCACGACGTCCCAGCACCAACAACTGCCGCACCTGCGACTGCCCTCGAAGTAGCAGAGCTTCGGGGGCAAATGCAGCAGTTGACGGGCGTCTGCCTCGCCCTACAGGCCCAGTTGGCGGGAGCAGCGGCCCCGGGGTGGTTCCCTGCCGCGCGAGCGGCAGGCGGAATCGTCGCATCGCCGCTCCGCGTCCCCCCGGTGCCTCAGGAGCAGCAGGCGGAGTCGCCGCGCCGTCCCCCCCGGGCCCCGACGGAGGAGCGGGCACCAGAGCGCCGGGGCGTTCGCCTCGCCGCTCTATTGTCTCCCCCCGTCCGCCGCGATCAGTCGTGGGAGGCAACTCCCACGCCTCTGGACGAGGGGGCCCCGCCAACTCCGAGCAGGAGCTCGCCAGGCGCCTCAAGCGCGTGGTCGATCTGGAGCGCCGTATGGACGCGATGGTCCAGCGGGCGGAGGGGAAAGCTCCAGCGGAGGATGACTTGGACTTCCGCTCCCCTTTCAGCAGGGAGATCTTGGAGGCCAAGTCTCCTCCAAGCTCCCTCTACCCACCATCGCTCCCTACGACGGCACGACCGACCCGGCCGACCACATCCACGGCTTCGAGTCGCACATGGTGTTCCACGGAGCATCAGACGCGGCTAAATGCAGGGCTTTCCCTGCAACGCTCAAAGAGACCGCCAGGGCCTGGTTTGAAACCCTCCCTGCGGGCTCTATCACTTCCTTCCGCCAACTGAAGAAGTCCTTCAGGGACAACTTCCTGGGGGGAGATCGCAGCCGCGAACGGCGGCTTCTCTTCTGGCTGTGCGCCAGAAGAAAGGCGAGGCACTCTGGGACTTCGTCAAGAGGTCCGAACAGAGGCGCTTCGCATCTCGCGCCTGGACGTCCCTCTGGCCACCAGTGCCCTCATCCAGGGCACTTGCGACGGCTTTTTGCAGAGGACCCTCGGCGTCCAGCAGCCTGCCACCCTCGCCGAACTACTCTCCATCGCACAGCGCCATGCAGCTTGCGAGGAGAGTCTGGCGGCGAGCAGGGCCGAACAGGGGGAGCAGTCGAACAAGAAGCGGCCTTCCGACAATGGTTCCAACCGAGATCGGAAGAAGGGACGGCGCAACGGCGATTCTCCGCGCCGTCCGCGCCCCTTCACCAACTACACCCCCTCACCGTGGCCCCCGAACAGATCCTGGCAGAGATCAGGAACGAAGCTTTTGTTCGGTGGCCCCAGAGAATGCGCTCCGACCCCCGGAAGCGCGATCAAAATAAGTACTGTCGCTTTCATCGCGACCACGGCCACGACACCTCCGAGTGCCGCCAGCTTAAGGACGAAATCGAAGACCTTATCAAGCGCAGCTACCTTGGACGGTTCGTGCGCCAGAATGAAGAGCGCCCCTGACGCCGAGACCGCACTCCCGAGCAACCGATCAACAACGAGCCCAATGGGCAGGAGATCAACGTGATCGTAGGTGGCTTCGGCGCGGGCGGAGAAAGCACTCGAAGCCGACGCGATTACGCAAGGCGAGTGCATGTCGTAGACAGGCCTTCGGCTGTTCGGTCGGCCCCATACCCTGCCAGTCCTGCACGCGCACCGCCCGAGGAGGCTATAACCTTCTCGGACGAAGATCTTGTAGGGGTTACGACCCCACACACTGATGCGTTGGTCATTTCGGCCACCATCAACCACTGTAATGTGCGTCGGATTCTGGTAGATAATGGAAGCGCCCCCGATGTATTGGCTTACGACTGTTTTGTCCTCATGGGTCTGCGAGCCGATCAACTCACCCCTGTAAATTCGCCATTGTTCGGCTTTTCGGGAGTTTCGGTCCAGCCCATGGGAAGGATTCGCCTTCCGATCACCCTGGGAACAGTCCCAAGGGTTGTGACCAAGATCGTTGACTTCTTGGTCGTCAACAACATGCCTGGATATAATGCTATCCTTGGCAGAGGCCTGATCGGGCGTATCAAAGCAGTACCTTCGTCACTCCATCAGAAGATGAAGTTTCCTACCCCGAGCGGAGTAGGCGAGGTGCTCGGCTGTCAGCGCGAGTCTCGTCGTTGCTATGTCCTCTCCTTAAGGGACAAGCAACCACTCGCTGAGGCAGCCCCTCCAACCGCCGATCAGCCTTCCACCAGCCGAGGGACGCCTGCGGAAGACTTAATCCCCATCCAGGTGGACGAGGACCCCGAACACGTTTTGTATATTGGTGCCTTGTTAACAGAGGCCGAGCAGCAGCACTACACAGCTTTCCTGCTGGCCAATTTGGACGTGTTCGCCTGGTCTGATGACGAGCTTCCAGGCATCCCCCCGGAGGTCATGGTGCATCGCCTCCGGTTGGATCCCCGGATCCCACCAGTTCAGCAGAGGAGGCGACCTGTGAACCGAGAACGACAGACCGTGATCCAGGATCACGTGGTCAAAAGCCGAACTGTTGGGCTCCTCCGAGAAGCCCAATACCCAAGATGGATCTCCAACGTGGTCCTCGTGCGCAAGGCCAATGGCAAATGGCGTGTGTGCGTGGATTACAAAGATCTTAATAAGGCAACGCCCAAGGATAACTTCCCGTTGCCGCGCATTGATCAGCTGGTAGACGCTACTTCCGGGCACGAGCTTCTCAGCTTTTTGGATGCCTACTCTGGTTACCACCAGATCAGCATGCATCCCCCGGATCAAGACGCCACGACGTTCGTTACAGACTTAGGCTTATACTGTTTCACCAGGATGCCTTTCGGTCTGAAGAATGCAGGCGCGACTTACCAGCGGCTGGTCAACAAGATGTTCGAGCAGCAGATCGGGCGTAACATGGAGGTCTACGTTGATGACATGCTGGTCAAGACACTTCCAGGTGCCGACCACATTTTTGACCTCCAGGAAACTTTCGCAACCCTGCGAAGGTTCAATATGAAGCTCAATCCTGCCAAGTGCGCGTTTGGTGTTCGGTCGGGTAGTTCCTTGGGTTCCTCGTATCCAATAGAGGAATAGAGGCAAACCCGGAAAAAATCCAAGCCGTACTCGAGATGAGCAGTCCAAAAAAGTGCGCGACGTCCAACGCCTGACGGGGCGTCTGGCGGCACTGAACCGGTTCATGTCCCGAGCAGCAGAAAGAAGTTTTAACTTCTTCAAGTTGCTCCGAGGCCCTAAAAGCTCCTCGAAGCAAGGGGGGCAAGTACGTGGACTGATGAGTGTGAGGCTGCCTTCACTGAGCTGAAGGCATATTTGGCAGCCCCTCCTGTTCTCTCAAAGCCTGTGCTCGGAGAACCTCTGTTCGTGTATCTCTCGGTCACTGAACACTCCATCAGTGCAGTCTTGATCAGAGAAATAGGAGCGGCGCAGCATCCAGTGTACTACATCAGCAGGGTCCTCCAAGAAGCTGAAAGGAGGTACCCCAGAGCAGAAAAACTCGCCCTTGCTCTCGTCACGGCTGCACGGAAGCTCAGGCCCTATTTTCAGGCCCATTCCGTTACAGTGCTAACCGATCAACCGCTGAAATCCATCCTGCAGCGGCCGGAGGCTTCCGGTAGGTTGGTTAAGTGGGCGATCGAGCTGGGAGAGTTCGACATCAGCTTCCGACCGAGGACGGCGATCAAAGCGCAGGCGTTAGCAGACTTCGTGGCGGAATGCACCCTTCCGGCCGAGCAGGATCCACCGTTGGCAGACGAGCCCCCATGGGAGCTTTATGTTGACGGATCCTCTTGTGTCACCGGAAGCGGAGCAGGTTTGGTCCTCACCTCCCCAGAGGGGTTAGAGTTCCAATACGCCCTCCGTTTCCGCTTTCAGCCTCCAACAACGTCGCCGAGTACGAAGCTTTACTGTCCGGTATCCGCATGGCTAGGCACCTCGGGGCCATTCGGCTTAGAGTCTTTAGTGACTCCCAGTTGGTCGCCAGCCAGGTGAGCGGACAGTTCGGAACAAGGGAACCTCGCATGGCTCAATACCTCCAACAGGTCAAGAGCCAGACAGAGGGCCTCGTATACTTCGAGGTTATACATGTTCCACGGGAGCAGAACGCGCGAGCTGATGCACTGGCCAAATTGGCATCTTCAGGTGACATCACCCCTTCTCGCTCTGTGTTCATTGAAGAGCTCGCCTTGCCGAGCACGGAGATTGATGTAGCCGCCATAGAAACGGGCCCACCAACCCCAAGTTGGGTGGACCCTCTCATGGCGTACCTCCTCCGAGGTGAGCTTCCTCCCGAACAAGACGAAGCTCGGAAAGTCAGGATGCGCTCGCAGCATTTCACCCTCGTAGAAGGCAAGCTGTACCGGCGGTCCCTTGCAAGACCTCTTCTGCGTTGCCTCAACCCTGAGGAGGCCCTTGCGGCCATAGAGGAAGTTCACGAGGGGCTGTGCGGAAGCCATCTGGGGGGCAGAACGCTAGCGCGCAGCCTCATCCGAGCAGGGTTCTGGTGGCCTTCTCTTCAGAAGGATTGCATGTCCTTCGTCAGGAAGTGTCCAGAATGCCAAAAGTTCGGAGTACTCATCAAGCAACCAGCCGAACAGCTTCACAGTCTGTTCGAGCCGCGCCCTTTCGCCAGATGGGGCATTGATATCTTGGGTCCCTTTCCAGAGGCCCAAGGTCGGAAGAAATTTCTGTTCGTAGCCATCGATTACTTCACCAAGTGGATCGAGGCCGAACCCGTACCACAATCACCGAACAAGCCGCATGGAAGTTCGTATGGAAGAACCTTCTCTGCAGGTTTGGTGTCCCAAGGGTGATTACGTCTGACAACGGGAAGCAGTTCGACAGCACCTTCTTCAAGCAGAAGTGCGCCGAGCTCGGGATCTACAACCACTTCACCTCCGTGGCTCATCCCCAGGCTAACGGTTTGGTCAAAAACGCCAACCGAACACTGCTGCATGGGATTCGCACGAGGGTTGAGGCCGCAGGTGGATCATGGATCGATGAGCTCCCAAATGTTCTTTGGTGTCACCGAACAACTGCTCGGGTAGCCACAGGGGAAACACCTTTCCACTTGGCCTACGGGTCGGAAGCAGTTGTGCCTTTGGAAGTAGCCCTTCCAACCATCCGAACAACCCACTTTGACGAAGCCGCCAACAACCGTGCTCTTCGAGAGAACTTGGACATGCTGAGCGAACGACAAGGGGACGCCAGCATTCGTCTCGTTGCCTATCAGCAACGACTCGCACGATACTATAATGCGCGAGTTCGGGAAAGGCGGTTCAATGTGGGAGATCTGGTTCTGCGCCGCTGTTCGGCTTCGGACCCCCGAAGAGCAGTAGGCAAACTAGCCATCAAGTGGGAAGGACCTTATCAGGTCACCCACGTCCTCGGAAAAGGCTCATATAAGCTAACTACTCCTAGTGGCGAAGCCATACCCAGGACTTGGCATGTTTCTAACCTTAAGGCTTATTATTTATAAAAGCCTTCTCTTTCCAGCATCCTACCTCTCTTCTCCCAACTCCTGTTGCTACACAAGCATTTAGCATACACACCTGATCGGAATCTCCTTTTCGGTTCCCAACGATCTGCGTTTTATATGCAATGCTTATGAAGCTTTGCGGATTCCGATCCGAACAGGAACAATCATAAAGGGAAGAAGATAGAGAAAGTGAAGCTACAAAGCAATTCTATGAACAGAATACTTCATTCACAAAAAGTTTTTTTTTACAAGAAAGCTCTTATCGGCCGCGGTTACAAGAAGGAGAGTACAAGAAGCATAAAGTTCAAGGGGCCTGCTGTGAAGGACCGGCGTCGTCATCCGAAGGAGGCATCCGTCCAGACTGGAATTGTGCGAACCGCACACCATCCAGACGAGCGTCCTGAGTACGACGTCGGCACTCCCGAACAGCAGCCTCGAAGGCTTCTCGGGCGCGTTCAACCCAAGAAAGCCGCTCTCCAAGATCCTTCCCAGCGTTAAGGCCCACTCGGTAGCACCGGGCCCCGTATTGCTCCAAGTCTTCCTTGTACTCTGGCCCGGCCTTGTAATCGGCAACGACGCGAACCCCCGCGTCCATTATCACCTTGGTTAAGGCTTCCTTCTCGGCCCTCGCCAAGGTGGTCTCAAGCTCCGAAGCCTAGAGGGCAGCTTTGAGGTTCTTCACCTCCTCCTCCAGCGTCGTCTCGCGAGCCTTATGCCTCGCGGCGAGGTCCTCACAGAAAGCCACCTGCGCCTCGTTGACATACTTCTGCTTCTGACCCCGAGCAGCTAGAGCCTTTAGGGTGCCCAGTGATTTGGCCAGGCCATCCATGAGCGCCTCCAGGTCAACATCGCTTGTTCCATCGTCCTCTAGCCCCTCCGGTTGGTAACCTTCAGCGGACCTCTCCGGAGTCAGCTCGGAAGGGAGGTCCAAGCACCTAGCCAGCTGTTCGAGACGGGAAACAGTGGGGCTTGCGGGCAGCTTCCTTGGTGATACCTCGACACGGCGAAGCGATGCCTCCAGCGCTGCCACCGAGGGCACTTCGGGGATTTTCCGGTGTAGCACCTCAGTTAGAGGCCTGGTGTCGTCTCCGGAACTCTCGTCCCCAGCTGTAGTAGCGGCAGACGAGATCGGAATGTCACCAGTTACAAGGCCTTCGGACGGCCCAACTCGGAAGTCGTGGCAGCAACGTCCCCGGAAGCCGAAGTTCGACTCGTTCCGGCGGCCTCCTGTCGGTCGTCGGCTGCACCTCCCCACCGTCCTCGGCAACGGAGGCTACAAAGGCTGCATCACGGCCCTCCTCGGCATCACCAGCAGCTTGAGCGCCCTTTTCCCCGAGAGCGGCTACACTCTCGCCGACTACAAAACCCTCAGCAATCACCTCGGCTGCATCCTCGCCGACTACACGGCCTTCGGTGATCAACGAGGTGGGGGGCATGGGGGGTAGGATATCTTCACTCCTTTGCGAGATATCCCCCCTCGGAAGAACTGCCTCGCCAGTACCACAAACGGCCTCTGGCGTAAGAATCAGGTCTGGGGCGACCACCCCGTCCTCAGAACCGAGCTGTGCACCTTGTCAAGCGCATCGCCCTGCTCGGAGTTCCTTCACTGGGCAGGACCTCTTGGGCTTCACGCACTGGCGACTGCTCCCGCCCTCCGGAGCGGTCTGATTCATCGCTGACCATTATCAGGCCCAGCTCGGCAGACATCTTCATGACCGCCTCCGAGCGGTCCACGGCGGAAGTTGCGGGCGTCCTCTCCTCGGACGTCCCCGTTCGCGAGCGAGATCTTCGAGCCAACAAAGGCTCAAGATCCTCCTCTGCTTCTTCCTCCACTATCGCAGCCCCTTCTGCAGCGCGCGGCATCGGCTTCGTCATCTTCTTTTTCTTGCGAGCTCGGGGTCGTCGAACACCCCTTCTTCGGGAGAGCGGCCCCCAGCCTGCGACTCCACTACGGTCGCCTTGCGCTTCTCCTTCCTCTTCGTCTGAGGGAGAGAAGTCGCTCCTGCAGCTGCCACCGTCTCAGGTGCCTTCTTCGTGGCACCTCCTTTCGCCACGGCCTTCGCCTGCTGCGCGGACCCCTTCGTAGAGCCTCCCTCGTCCAGCCTTATTGAGCATAGGCTAACAGGGATTAGCTCGGCATAATCGGCCATTTCTTTCCGGTCCCGACCAGCAGCTTTTTCTTCATCATCTAGAAGAAGCAAAAGAAGAGTTAAAACATGAATGAAGGAAAAGAGAACGAGCAGAGCAGCAGAAGACTCACCCCAGGCGCGGCTAAGCTTGTATTTCACAAGCTTGTACTCGGTCAGGTACCCCTCGGCGTGGTTCACCCCGACCGTATTCAGCTGCTGGGAGGCCGCGGCCGCCTCCCTGATCAAAAAAGGCGGGATGTCCGCCCTCCTCAAAGGCTCCATCACCCTCACGGGAAAATCCCACTCAGGGATGTTCGCTCCTTTCCGTCGCCCCACGGAGAAGAGGCGCCCTGTCCACCCCTTGTTGTTGGACAGCCGGGGTGAGAAGTTGACCCGCATCCGTTTGTACGATGTTTCACGTACACAATCCCCATCCCGGACTGCGGAGAGCACGCCAGACTGAAGTGGTTGCGGAAGATCTCTGCAGTCGCTTCGATCTTCTTCTTCCTGCATAATGCAGAAGACGAAGATGGTCCTCCACGAGTTGGGCGTCAGCTGAATCGGCGCCACTTTCCAACTCCGGAGTAGTTCCTTCGCAATCTCCGGCATCGGCAGCCGGAGACCAGCCTCTAGCAGATCTAATGAGAGCACGAAGCACCCCGGTTTCAGGGTTAGATACGACTCGTCCTCGCGCATCAGGACGATGTCGTACTCCTCGCCTATCCGGAAGCGCTCGCGGAGGCCCTCGAAGCTCCGGTACTTCGCCGCTTTCGCTGCCACCGGCGGCATCCCGCTGGCTTCAACGACCTCCTTTCCCTTCTGAGCCATTATCAGGGAGCAGACGACACAACACAAGAAGAAGGAGAACAGTAGCGGAGGAAAGAGCTCAAGGGAGAAGGAGGTGAACGATCTGAGAAACAGCAGACTCTGGAAATCCTTTCGGAGGTAAAGATCCCGTTTTCGTCCCCTCCCCTTCCTTATAAGGAAGGTGAGGCGCGAAATTCGAAGCGGGGCTGGAAACGGCGTTTCCCTCCACTCCAAGTCTCCTCTCGAATGACCCGCGGGTGACCGTTCGGGCCTGCTGCGTGACATTCTGGGTATGACATGACCCACGTGGTCATCATGAAAGCCTCATCTTCGAGGCGAACCCTTCTGCAAAAGCGTCACTATAGGTCTGTTCGGATCTCCGAGGACGATACTGCATTTATGGCGGAGGTGACATCCGAGCAGGGCACCGCCCACAAGCGCTCTGGCTTCTGAGCCACTTGAGGGCGTGGGGGGCAAGTGTGGTGGCTATTTTCCGCCACCTAGGCCCATCATGTCAAAGCCCATTAACTCCGTCCCATCCGGTAGTGGCCTCCTCGTGCGAGCCCACGCCTTCGTACGGAGCAGGTGAAAGGAGACCCATGCGTTGGTCATCCTTCCGAAAGGACTGCCGAGCTCGTCAGCAGGCAGCTTCCGAGCACGGACCTCAACCTCGCTGCCCGGAATACCCCTGGATGTTGCCGAATAGCTCGTTCGACCCCTCATGTGGGTCATCTGCTCGGAAGGCGTCATCAGGGGCCACCGAGCTGACTCCCCGGCTTACGCTGCGGTTATAACTGCCCCAGGTCACGCGCTCCATCATCAAGAGGCACGATCTGCCTGGGATCCCCAACGGTCACCTGAGCGCATAACCCCCCCGTTATGCGCGCCCATCAAGGCGCCTTCTCAGGCACGATCCACCGACGTTACGCACGTTGGCCTTGGCACCGACGTCTATAAAAGCACAGGTATAGTACCATGCAGGGTACGTTCTCTTCTTCACGCGAACACGCTCTCATACTCCGAAACCCCCTGCCTCGCAAGTTCTCCACTGACTTAGGCATCAGAGGGTTTCCCCGGTCTTCACCGGGCCCCCCTGATCCTCTTCTGGTTTTGCAGGTCTTCGTCCTCACCAGCGATCGTCTTCCATATTCTTTCTAGTGGAGGCCCGTTTAGCTTAGGCCCAAACAGGATCATACCACCACAATAATAAAACAGCTCGGCCAAAGACAAACATCACATACCGACGTTTTGCGGTCCAAAAAGTAGACTGAGGTTTGATTAGCATTAAATAAAGTATGTGAAATATTAAGCATGCCATCCAATCTGTACGAGAGAGACCCAACCATGCATGATCGGGTCAGCCAATTGAAATTAATCTCTCTTACCAATGCACCCGAATCGCTGATACTTTCTCCATAAATGGGGCCAAAAGGGTTAGCCCGTGCCTCACTTCACAGGAACTGTACTGTTCCGAGAGTTTACACCTCGTGAAAACTGCATCACGCGGGTAGAGCAAAGCATATTGGGGCGTGAAAAAGGATCAATCGGGCAGCCAGAGCTAGATAGGCAGGGGGCAAAAGGACCCGTTATAACGTAGGGATGCCCCAACTTCATGGAATTATGTATTTGGATATCTTGTTTGAAGAATGGGGCCGGGATAATCTCCTCCGCAGCAGGGCAAATTGTGAAAAAGAGAATAACAAAAGAAAAAGGGGGGATGGAAGGCACCAATAGGGTGTTCATTATTCGGTTCAAATCGAAAAATTAAATCGAATCAAACGATTCGATTTGATTCGATCGATTTGAAATGAAAAAAATTTGATTTGATTCTAAACTAAATCGAAAAAGAAAATTCGATTTAGTTCGATTTCTAAATTTTAGAAACTAAATCAAATCGATTAAATCGAATTACAATAATAAATTTTAATTTATATATATATCAAAAAAATTAATATATTTACGTAAAAATACATATTATGGAGGGTAATATGGTCATTAATATTTAATATTTTATTTTAAATATTTTTGATAGTTATTTGTTGGAAAAATAAGTAATTAAAATCTTACTTAAGACTAAGAGAATCTAAAGACCTATTTATTTTCAAATTAAACCGAACTAAATCGAATTTAGTTTGATTTCAAAGAATTTCAATTTGGTTTGGTTCGGGTTGAATACAAATTTGATTTGATTTATTTCTTAAAAATCTCATATAAATCAAATCAAACCAAATCATGAACGCCCCTAGACACTAGCCGAGAGCCGAATCCGGGTACTAAGCTGCCACTAGACCATTGTGCGGACGTTAAGAATATTCCTTGCCTTTCTCTTTGAGAAGAGGGAAACCGCAAAATCAACCAAACGATTCTCCCACATGAAATTTGGGTGTACATACAAACAAATATAATTGTATATTCCATCACCCTTGTATATTCCATCACCCACGCCATTGGCATCTGCCACATCTTTCGCGTATCCATATCATTAAGCTTACCCATGTTCAAGTTCTACGTCTCGAATACTCAAAACTATCAGAAGAGAGATCACCGCGTCAGCAACCGCCATGGACCCATTTGGATTGCTGCATTGTAGAATACCGAAGAAAAAAGAGGAGGGGAGTGGAATAAGTAAATTTTCTGCCTCAATTCATCTGTGTTCCTACTTGAAATGGAACTCTTATTAGGAAGGTTAATATGGACATCTAAAAGCAAATCAAAACCCAGCAATCCATGCCGAGGCAAATGTAACAAGTTTTAGAACCAAGTGACGGGGAGAAGGGAAGAGAGAGGGAGAGAACGTGTAATAAGGTGTCCTCTATGACACATCAAATTGGAGCCATCCCAGGCTCTCTGAAATCCTTAGTAAGAGGAAGCACAAATAGATTGACAACAGGCCAATCCCCAGCACCCTGTCGAGCTTCATCCCTCTCCTGGGCAGTATCACCAGCGCCCAGAGCAACCCTGCGACCAGGAAACCCAGCGTCTGGTACAAGGACGGCTCTGTGGGGATCCAAAACGGGGAGGGGTGAGCCGCCCAAGACGACCACAGGAGGGAGACCCCCAGCCCCACCAGAGTGTTGAAGGTGGGTCCTGCATAGCACCCGGAGATGGCCACCTGCGCCCCCTGCTGCCCGCCCTTGACGGCCATGGCGACGTTGGCCATGAGGTCCCCAATGGAGTTGCCCCAGGCCAACACCGTCAGCCCCAGGATGGAGGGGCTCACACCGATTATGTAGCCGAGGGAAACCAGCAGCGCCACGAGCTCCCGTGCCGTGATGTACGCCCATACGACGCTCATCAGGAACCCGCCCACCAGCCATGGCAGCAGCATCCTCTTGGGCGGCCTTGCGCTCTCGATCGTCACCAGCGCTGTGACTCCAAGGACGATGCCGAGCAACCCTCCTGAGAGGTAAAGTTCCAGCCTTTCCGTGGAGCCCATCTCATCCCAAGCCCAGAGTGCCGCCAGGAGGACGGGAGCAATGGCAACCGAGGCCACGGCGAACGGCTTAGACCACCTCTCCTCTGCAACAACTGGTATGGTCAATCTCCTCGGCAGGTACAGGGGCATGGTGATAAGGTAGACCCACCAGCCGCGGCAGCAGAGGCGGGAACCCGATGCTTCCGTATCCAGCATGCTTGCAAGGTCTTCTTTCGGGGCGGTTATGGTGGCCTCCCCGGCCTCCATGGCCTCCAAGAGGGGCACATCCAAGTCCCCATACACACACCTGAAGAAATGGGTTGCCGACACGACGAAGACGTAGACGGCGTAGAGGGAAACGAAGGAGATGGCTCCCCAAATGGTGATCCTCCCGGCGACGAGGATGGCGAGGAGGGACCCAAGCGCCACGACCAGGAAGCCGACGTCCCGGACGAAGCAGGTTATGGCGACCGGCGGCGACGCGTCACCGCCGCGGCCGATCGACACGCATATGACACCAACCACGACGCTGGAGACGAAGAAGGCACCCCCCAGCACGCTGCTGAGGCCGACCTCCCCGGCCCTGTCCCTGCCGCCACCGGCGGTGAACGAGACGATGCTGGCGAAGACGTCGGGGGCGCCGTTGCCCAGCGACAGAAGGGTGGCGCCGGCGACGGCGGGGGAGAGACGCAGCAAGGCGGAGAGGCCCTCCAGGGACGGGCAGAAGTACTCTGACGCGGTGTTGCCAAGGAGGTAGAACAGCACCAGCAGCCAGAGGCCGAGGAGGGCATACCCCACGAGGGGAGCCCCCCCGCAGTAGCAGTAGAACAGGCGGAGGTAGTCGATGTAGCCGTGAGATACCTCTCCATGGCCTTGTCTCTCCTCGCAACCGCCACCCTCATCTAAAATGGCAGCACGTCCCCCACGCACGACACCATCGATGGGTGAGGACGACGGACGATGATGGGTCACAGTCCTTGCCAGAAACAACAAAGTCAAGAAGGAGCACAGCAGCAGCAAGAACGCTAAGTTGAGGAAGGCAAAGAACGGGGCCCTGCACCGAGACAAGCGACGATCCACAAGCGCCATCCAATGGCGGGGGAAGATCGGAGGGAGAAATAACAATATATAGACGGACCCAACACAACCCAGTTCTGATGACCCTAATGGGAATAGGGATCTGCCCGGGAGGGTTCCGAGAGCGGTAGAATCATGCCCTTATAAGACGGAGGAACATATGATGATCGCGTAGATCAAAAGCGCAACGGGCGTCCGGCGGTGGACTGAGACTAGGGGACGAGAAAGCAAGCCACCCAGATGAAGAAGATAAGGGATGGGTTGGGGGGTGCCGGCGCAGGGTAGGGGACTGCATACGCTTCAAAAGAAGAAATCTTTGGCTGGCGCGTCATCTGGGCGTGGAGGAGACCGGCGCAGGGGAAGGGACTGGTGGCGTTCTCATGGGGATGACGGAGGAGGAAGAGGAGGGCGTGAAGACAGGAAGAAGGCGGAGTGGGGGTGGTGGGTGGGGGACGGCGGCCGCGTTGTGGGCGACACTTGGCGAGCGCGAAGACGCCACACCTCTGGGCAGAGGGGCAGAAGAGTAAGGAAGATCCTAACACACTCATTTGACACATGTATTTAACGTTATTTACTTAACACAAATTTTAAAATATTATATAATATTTAAATTTTATATAATATGAGTGATGTTAAATACATATGTTATAAAATAGAAATTTTTAATTTTAAACCTCTCAAAAAATCGTAATTAGAAAGAGATCCCCACAAATCCATCTATTTATTATTAACCCTCTAAAATCTTCGCAGTTAGATAAAAAAAAATCCCACCATCTATAACCGTCTAACTTACTTTGGTTAAGCCAACCTAACCATAGTTGAGCTTAACTTTGGTAAAAAAAAAAATACTCTAATACCCCCTTCATCCTCAAACACCCCTCCTCTTTTCTCTTTGTTGGGCCTAGTGATCCTCCTTCAAGCAAGTCGTCCAGATACTCATGAGGAGAGATTGGTGAGCCTACCTAAAGCCCAACGTCATTTTCAAATGTTCACTGCTCTCTCTTTCCTCTCCGGGATCGGGGCCGGGGTTGGAGCAGTGATTCTGAAAACATTTGACGCAGGTCTGCATGGCTCTGCTCCCCTTTCAGGGTTCATCTATGGCCGCACCGACGTCATCCTTGGTGATATACCAAATTTCGTAGGTGAAGGCCACTCAGGGTCGACATTGATCAAGTTCTCGAGGTCAGTGCGACCGTAGAACTTGGCAAGAAGGGGTTCTATCTCCACCTGTCACCAAGGACCATACCTAGGGACATGGATCCCTCTCGACTACTGCCCATCTTCCCCATTACCTCTTCGTGCATCACCTTCGGTGGCCACTCCTTCGCCACCACTTCTTGATCAACAATACACACCCCTCTGTCGTCTGACCGTCGTTCACCGCTCCCCCTCTCTCCCTCTCGTCGACTACTCCCTTTCTCTCCTCCTAACATCACTCTCCCTCACTCTCTCTCTCTCTCTCTCTCTCTCTCTCTCTCTCTCTCTCTCTCTCTTCTCCTCTCTCTCTCTCTCTCTCTTCTCTCTCTCTCTCTCTCTCTCGCACACGCACAAGGGTAAAGGTATTTTTTAAGTGATGTTTGATGGTTCCGTCCATTTTTTGAGGGAAGTCTCTTTAAATTTCAATTAGAGGGGTTTTTACTAAACATTAAGAGAATTTTGGGGGTTAATAATAAATAGATAAATTGTCAGGGGGGTTCTTAATTATGAAAACTTTGAGGGGCTGAAAACTAAAAATCCCTACAAAATATCACTAATAGGGTGTTGGGAGCAATTTAAAAAAAAGAATTATTTCTACCTAAAAAATGATGTTGAGTTCGCTTTTAACTTCAAATTTAAAACTATAAAAATGTGATGTTATCTGTTTGGTAAAAATAATAAATTTTTTAAAATTTATGTTGATGTGTTTGGGGCGGGGGAGGGGGAGCCGCCGGGGCCGGGCGGGGCGGGGCAGGGGGAGGGGGGGAGTGCGCAGGGGGGGGGGCGAGGGGAAGGAGGAGGGGGCGCCGGTGCGGGGAGGGGTGCAGGGTGCCCGGGGGGGCACAGGGGGGCTGCCGGCAGGGTGGGGGTGCCGGGGGGGCGCAGAGGGGCTGCCGGGGGGGTGGGGGTGCCGAAGGGGGGCACCGGCGCGGGGAGGGGTGCAGGGTGCCCGGGGGGGGGGCGCAGGGGGGCTGCCAGCGGGGGTGGGCGCCGGGGGGCACAGGGGGGCTGCCAGTGGGGTGGGGTGCGGGGGGGGTGTGGGGGGCAGGCGCCGGGGGGCGGGGGGGGGGGGGGGGGGAGGGAGAGCGGTGCTCTGTACGGTGGGGGGGCCGGCCGGTGCGGGTGGGGGGGGAAGGCCGGCGTTGGGTGAGGGGGCTGACGTAGTGTGGGGGGGGGGGAGAGCAGTGGGATGGGGGGGGACGCGGTGAGGGGGCGGCGCGGTGGGGAGGGGAGGGGGGTGGGGAGGGCTCTGCACGGTGTGTTAGGAGGGAGGGGGTAAGGCCCTCGAATTTTCTGGATTATTGCATGTAAATAATTCTATGTACGTATATGTACGTATGTATAGTGGTATACTTATGTGTGTATGTGTATAGCTTAGGAAAATAATGTATGTAATGCTTGATGGTAGTGTGTACTTGATAACGTATACATATAGCATGTATATAGGTGTAAAGGTGCATGGTTCTGCATGTTTTAGAGTTCTGGCCGAGGCCAGATTGGCGTCAATATCAGGACGTCGATGAGGTGTCAGCGTCCACCATGGACGCCAACACTAATCCCAGCGTCTAACGATGTGGACGCCAACTTCTCTGACCTGCATGCGTTGCAGAGCCAGAAATTCCAGAAGCAAGGCAACTCACCCATTGGGGAGATGTCCCCCAACGGTCTGAAACACATCTTGTCACCCCATGCGTGGGAGAAGAGCCTCTCCTCTTCAAAAGTGCCCCATTTGTGCAACCCTAGCTCTTCTCTTGGCCTTTGCAAGAGGAGAAAAGAGAAGAGAAGAAAACCCTAGAGGAAATCTGAGAAAAACCCCCACTTTGCACCCAAAATCTGACCCTCTGAAGCTGGATCCGGCCATCTTCCACGACAAGAAGCTAGCTGGAGTGAAGGAGGGAGACTCCCCGGCCGTACTTTGGAGCCATCTTCATCCAAGAACTCGGAGGGAGGTGATCTTGGAGGCCATTTTGCAACTTCTTGGGACTGCCCAAGGAGAGTCTCCAAGCCCTAGATCCATGGTTATATTTTTCTAAAGACAAGTAACCTAACCATAACGTCCCCGTATGTGTCTAGGTTGATTCTACCATTTTTATGCATTTTTCTCTCGAGTCCTAGACCCCCAAATTCACCTTATCTTGAGAGCTCGGGTCTGTGTTTTGCACATACCTAAACTTAACGGCAACGTCTCTTGCCGTTAAGATCATGGTTGGCGACAAGCGATCATGCCGTTAACTCCCTTTGACGGCCAGAGCTTGACGTTGAGTTCTTCGAGACAGAACATAAACCTGTTCTCTCCTCTTATATGATTAATTTCGATAGGTTTTTTTCGTGATGAGGATATATGGTAGCCCTATACACTATGTATACTAGTAAATGTGGTGTGTGGATGGATGAGTGCGCATGGTGGTGAATGATAGAAGTTATTTTGTTCCATGAAATACAAGCATGATTAGTTGTTGATCTTGTCAATCTACTATTGCATGATTAGGACTAGCCTGTATGCCCAAGTTTGTGAGGATCATGCATGTATGGATCAGCCCTATTCTGAATTTGAGATTTTGCCATGCTTGTGTAAATTATTGAAAGTGTGTTGTTTGGGAAATAGGAATTGTGCATAAGTTATGATAAATCCTTGGTAAACCAGGCATCGCCCCTAAACTGAGGAATAAATTCTGTAGCTCTATACATGTAGGGTTCAGACAGTAGCTTGCTAAAATTGTGACTTGTGTATAATTCCATATCGACTTGAATTACGAATGGCATGAAAAATGGATGTTTGATTTTCTGTAAATTCATTTTAACTTAGAAAAAAATCTGAAAAATTGCATGAAGGGTCCTAAACCCGAAATTAATTTGTGATTAAAATTTCAGGTCATTTGGACCAGAGCACGATGCCTTATGAAATTTTCCATGAAAAATGTGAAATTGATGCATGTCATTGTAAAATGATTTGATTCTTGTTTAATCCAACTTGATTAATGGAATTACCTGCTTGTTAATGTCTGAAATCTGTAGTGTCATGTTAGGAAAACAGAGGCATGCATGTGAGTGAGAAAGTGAATGAAGTGAGAGTGACATGTGTCAAACCATGTGTAAATCGGTAAAATGTGTAAATGTGTAACTGTGCCAAATGTGACACTGCTTCCGTAGAGGGCAGTGGAACCGTATTAGGGAAAGTCCCCCTGAGAAAGTTCAATGTGATGTGACCCTAAGGGCATTATGGGGAAATCCTGGAGGTGGACAAGTACCACTGGTTAGGGTGGAGACTTGTTCTCCTGGTTTGCGCAGTCCAAGAGTCGCCATTGTATTGCCTAGATGGCGTCTATGTGATGTGATGTGTTGTGTCCTTCTTTGGTGGTTTGGACTATGTGTCACGGCACCTAAATTGTGAATGTGTAAATGTGTATGTGTTCATGTTAATGTGTAAGTGAACAATGTGTAATGTGTATGTGTAAAGCGCAATTTAAGTGAATTGGAAATTTGTGTAAAGAAAATGTGAAACCAAAAATGTGAAGATATGACATTGTAAATCCATGTTGTGACAAATCTGAAACCATGCTAAATCAGTAGCTTCCTTATGTTATGATCATGTTTACATGTACAAGTGTCTAGAACCCATGCTAGGGACAAATAAATGAGTATGTGTACACAATTCCATGTTCGGTTGTTCACATGTTGTGTCTTAAATAACATTGTAGCTCTCATGTGTAGGTTATGGTTACTAAAGCATGTGAAAACCAGCAAGCTTAAGCATGTGAAAATGGTTATGTATATGTATAAGAACATGTAGATTCCATGCTAGTTGTGTTCCCTCTCATGTACGCGCGGAATTCATGTTATGGCTTTCATGTTTTGGTTAAAATGCAAAGTAGATTTCATGAGTAGGAATGATTAGAGAGCATGTTTAGGAAATTCATTTCGTTAAGGAATCTGAAAGTATGTATCATGTGTTTTACTGATAGAACTATCATGATAGATTGTTCATTTCAAGGTTTAAGCATGCCACATGTTGATCTCTTTGCAATTGTGTGTGTAGCCCACTGTGACATGTACGTGTATGGTATGAGTAGTGTTACTTGCTGAGTCTTTTAGACTCACTACTTGCTTCGGAGTACAGGTGTAGTTGGTGACGTGGCACCGTTGGAGGAGACGGTGGAGACGGACTCCGAGCGTGGAGATTTGACTGTTGGAGCAGTTGTACCCTTTTGTGTTTTCATAGTATGTAAAAGTGACATTGTACTAGAACTATCATGAGAAAATGTATAAGTGTGGACATCTATGTATTTATTTTCAGCAATTTAAATCATGTGAACTTCTAAGTTCTTTATGTTATTGCAATTTTATGTATGCTAAATGTGGATGATGAATGAATGAAGACAGTAGTTCTTTTTACTTCCGCTACTTGTTCGTATATTCACGTGTATCTCAGCTGAATGTATCGTTGGGTAAATGTCCCACTGTGATGACGCTTGCTATACCGACGTGGGTTGGTATAACCGTACCGTATAATGAGGGCCGTCACAAAGATTGGTATCAGAGCAACCGTTGAGATTGCACATGAATATACCTAAGTCATCATCCCCATTGCATGCTAAGTATGTCCACATGTGTAGAAAACACTAATAAGAAGTGAAAGATAGATAAGAAAATGGTTAGAAAACTTAGTAACCTAACTCTAATGGTGGCTGAAATTTTATTACAGCCATGGCTTCGAGAGGTAGGCATGGCGGAGCGTCGGCCCGTGAGGACGAGCAGACGTGATGAGCAGGCGGAGCACAGGCCCGGCACCACCAGGTCTTGTACTTCCCCCACCGCCGCCTGTGGCTACGGAGTATTCATGCAAGGTCTGGTGCAAGCCATGCAGACGCAGGCTCATACCCAGGCAGCACTCCAGGCATAGTTGGAGGCTCAGGTTAGACTAATGAAATGATTAATATCTTTTTAAATTGCTTATGTTGATATTATGTTGATTGTATATTGCTTGATGTGTGATGTAGTAGGCTCAAGGACCAGCTCAGGACCATGGTGGATCTTCTACCATGGAGAGATTCAAGAGGATGACCCCACCCTCTTTTAAGGGGGAGAGTGATCCATTAATGGCAGAGAGTTGGTTAAGGGAGACAGAGAAAATCTTCCGAGCCATCAGGTGCCCTGATGAGGATAAGTGACATTAGCCACCTACATGCTACAGTAGGCTTTTAATTTTGTATGTTTGTATGTTCTGCTTAAGTTAGAATTTGTTAGTTGGTGCTTATGAAGGTGTATTGCAGGAGAGAGCGGATGTATGGTGGTCCTCCCTACTACGTACACACTTTGAGGATGGAGCAGTAGATGTGACGTGGGACGCGTTCGTGAGGCTCTTTCGAGCCAAGTTCGTCCCAGAGCATATCCAGGACAAGATGGAGCAGGAATTTCTCTCCCTGACGTAAGGCTCCATGACTGTGCTGGAATACGAGGCAAGGTTTTCCGAACTTTCTAAGTATGCACCGCATATCGTAGAGGATGAGCGCAGGAAGACCAAGAAGTTCGTGATGGGACTCAAGCCATCACTGCGGACGAGACTCGTGGCGTTTGACCACCGCATGTTGGACGAGGCCCTCAGCGCTGCCTACAGGTAGGAGGGAGAGATGGAGCAATATCTGGAGGAAAAGAAGGCTTCGCAGAAGAGGCCAGCAGCGACATTCCAGCGGCAAGACAAGAAGAAAACGGTGTAACAGACGCCACAGCGATCCGTGACAGTCAGCAGCTCTCAGGTACCTTCTGTACGTTCCCCTGGTGTGAAGAAAGAGTGTCCCCATTGCGGGAAGACACACGGTGGTTCCGAGTGTTGGTTGGTAGCGGGTAGATGCTTGAAGTGCGGGAGCAGCGACCACAAGATCAAAGATTGCCCCAGACTTCAACAGGGCTCAGCGTGGAGCGCCAGCCCCAGCATAGCGGCAGCCGCGCCAGCTACAGGAAGACCAGGAAGGCCCGAGCCCCAGCTCGAGTGTTTGCTTTAGCTCGTGAGGACGCCGAGCAGCGGAGCATGTCACCGAAGGTACGGTTTTGCTTTTAGGTGTGCACGCTCGGGTTTTGTTTGATACGGGTGCTACTCACTAGTTCATTTCTGAGCGGTCATTAGCAGCAGTTAGCCCTAGAGTCAGGCGTAGAGTCTGAGGATTTAGAGGTCCCTTTGTCTGTGCACACCCCTGCGGGTACGGTATCGACTAGGAAGTGCATTCCGTCGTTACCTGTGTGCATTGAGGATAGAATCCTAGATGAGTGTTTCTTCTTGCTAAAGATGAGGACTATGATGCATTCTTGGTCTGGATTGGCTAGAGGAGCACTATGCATTAGTGGATTGTCGTCGGAAGAGGATCGTTTCCGCATTCCTGTGAGGATGAGTTCTCTCACCCCTTGCCAAGGAACTGGGTGGGAAAGATGGTCATCTCTGCCATGAAGGCGATGCGCATGGTAAACAGGGTTGTGACGCTTTTCTTGCCAGCGTGGTGTTAGTATCAGAGGCTGATGAGTCCCTACTCTTGCGGAGATTGAGGTAGTGCAGGATTTTCCAGATGTCTTTCCTGATGACTTGTCTGGATTGCCACCGGATAGAGAGATAGAGTTTACCATAGAGTTGCTTCCGGGCACCTCTCCTATCTCGAAGGCTCCATATCGGATGGCACCTGCGGAGTTAGCCGAGTTGAGGAGGCAGTTGCAGGAGTTGCTTGATAAGGGATTTATTCGCCCTAGTGTTTCCCCTTGGGGCGCACCTGTATTGTTCGTCAAGAAGAAAGACGGGTCACTTAGGTTGTGCATTGACTATAGGAAGTTGAACCAAGTGACTGTGAAGAACAGGTATCCCTTACCTCGTATTGATGACTTGTTTGACCAGTTGCGAGATGCATCAGTCTTTTCTAAGATTGACTTGCAATCTGGTTATCATCAGTTGAGGATTCGGAGTGAGGATGTGCCCAAGACGGCATTTAGAACCCGTTATGGACATTATGAGTTCTTGGTCCTTCCTTTCGGATTGACCAATGCCCCTACAGCGTTCATGGATCTCATGAACAGGGTTTTAGGCCTTACTTAGATAGCTTTGTCGTAGTGTTTATTGACGACGTGTTGGTCTACTCTCCGGATGAGGCCGCGCACCGTCAGCATCTAGGTTAGTGTTAGAGGTTCTTCGTGAGCACAAGCTGTATGCAAAATTCAGCAAGTGCGATTTTTTGGTTGCGTGAGGTTCATTTCCTCGGCATGTTATCTCCGGCGCTGGTGTTGCAGTTGATCCAGCGAAGGTTCAGGCAGTTATGGATTGGGAGGTTCCCAAGACCCCTTCGGAGATTCGTAGTTTTATTGGGTTAGCTGGTTACTATCGGCGATTCATTGAGGGTTTCTCATCCATCGCCGCCCCCTTGACAAAGCTGACCAGGAAGGGTGAGAAGTTCGTATGGTCTGAAGCATGTGAGCGTAGCTTCCAGCTATTGAAGGCTAAGCTTACTTATGCTCCGGTATTGGTATTGCCTAGTGGTCTAGAGGGCTTTGCCATTTATACGGATGCATCTCAGATTGGTTTAGGCTGTGTGCTCATGCAGCAAGACAGGGTAGTGGCTTATGCTTCTCATCAGTTAAAGGAGCATGAGAAGAACTATCAGGCTCATGACTTGGAGCTCGCAGTAGTGGTTCATGCACTAAAGATCTGGAGGCACTATCTTTATGGTGTCAGATTTGAGGTGTTTACCGACCACAAGAGCTTGAAGTATCTTTTCTCCCAAAAGGAATTAAACCTGAGGCAGAGAAGATGGATTGAGTTCTTGAAGGATTATGACTTCGACCTTCAGTATCACCCTGGGAAGGCGAATGTCGTAGCGGATGCTCTTAGTAGAAAGAGGTCTTCGCTCCAGCAGGATTGGAAGATGTTGGAGGATGCGGCGTACTCTATGACCGAGTTAGAGCCATCGCTGTGTCAGGCTTTTGTAGCTCAACTATCCCTTAGATCCTCGGTTTTGGATGAGGTGATCGAGCGACAGGGAGCCAACCCTAGACTCTTAGAGTTAGTGGGTAAGGCGGGCATCGCTCGTGATGAGGACGGTGTGATTAGATTTCAGCACCGTGTCTGTGTCCCTGATTTAGTGGATGTCCGTGAGCATGTGTTAGCAGAGGCTCATAGATCGCGATTCTCTATTCATCCGGGTAACACTAAGATGTATCAGGATTTGAAGAGAACGTTTTGGTGGTCCGGCATGAAGAAGGATGTTGCGGATTATGTGTCTAGATGTCTAGTATGTCAGCAAGTGAAGGCCGAGCGACAGCGACCATCTGGCCTTATGCAGAGGATGGATATCCCAGTATGGAAGTGGGAAGCTGTCGCTATGACTTCGTTTCGGGTTTGCCTCGATCTAGAAGGGGCAACGACTCGATTTGGGTAGTTGTAGACAGATTCTCGAAGACTGCTCATTTCTTGGCTATGAAGAAGAAGCAGTCAGTAGAGAGTTTAGCTAGATTGTATGTTAGCGGTATCATTAGATTGCATGGTGTACCGAAGTCGATCATTTCGGATCGAGATCCGAGATTTACTTCGAGATTGTGGAAGGGTCTTCAGGATGCTTTAGGTTCGGAGCTGAAGCTCAGTTCGGCATTTCATCCCCAGACCGATGGACAGTCCGAGAGGACTATCCAGACGCTCGAGGATATGTTGAGAGCGTGTGTTCTGGATTGGAAGGATGATTGGGAGCGTCATTTACCTCTTGTGGAGTTCGCATACAACAACAGCTTTCATGCGAGTATTGGTATGGCTCCATTTGAGGCGTTGTATGGTAGGCCCTACAGATCTCCGTTGTGTTGGGAGGAGACTGGCGATAGGCAGTTGATCGGACCGGAGTTAGTTCAGGAAACTTCGGATAAGATCCAGCTTATCAGGAAGAGGCTTGTTGCGGCACAGGATAGGCAGAAGAGTTATGCCGACAACAGGAAAAGGATTTGGAGTTCGAGGTTGGCGATCATGTCTTCTTGAAGATATCGCCTACTCGTGGTGTCAGTCATTTGGCAGGCATAGTAAGTTGACCCTAGGTTCATTGGCCCATATGAGATTCTCAGACGTTTAGGCAGCGTGGCATATGAGCTAGCATTACCCCCAGCTTTGGCTAGCGTTCACCCTGTATTCCACGTATCTATGCTCAGGAAGTATGTATAGATCCGTCTCATGTGATTAGTCATGAGCCAGTGGAGATCCAGCCAGATCTTTCGTATGTCGAGCAACCAGTAGCTATTCTTGACCGGAAGGTTCAGCATCTCCGAACAAGAGTATTGCGTCGGTGAAGGTCCTATGGCGGAACTTCTCACGAGAGGAGGCTACTTGGGAGCTTGAGGATGCGATGAAGAAGAAGTATCCCCTTTTGTTTGAGTAGTGTCGTTCTAACTTCGAGGACGAAGTTTCTTTTAGGGGGAGAGGGTGTAAGGCCCTCGAATTTTCTGGATTATTGCATGTAAATAATTCGTGTCGTATATGTACGTATGTATGTATCTACGTATGTATTAGTGGTATACTATGTGTTATGTGTATAGCTTAGGATAATAATGTATGTAATGCTTGATGGTAGTGTGTACTTGATAACGTATACATATAGCATGTATATAGGTGTAAAGGTGCATGGTTTCTGCATGTTTTAGAGTTCTGGCCGAAGGCCAGATTGGCGTCAATATCAGGACGTCGATGAGGTGTCAGCGTCCACCCATGGACGCCAACACTAATCCCAGCGTCTAACGATGTGGACGCCAACTTCTCTGACCTGCATGCGTTGCAGAGCCAGAAATTCCGGAAGCAAGGCAACTCACCCATTGGGGAGATGTCCCCCAACGGTCTGAAACACATCTTGTCACCCCATGCGTGGGAGAAGAGCCTCTCCTCTTCAAAAGAGCTCATTTGTGCACCTAGCTCTTCTCTTGGCCTTTGCAAGAGGAAAAAAGAGGAGAGAAACCCTAGAAAAGCTGTGAAAAACCCCCACTTTGCACCCAAAAATCTGACCCTCTGAAGCTGGATCCGGCCATCTTCCTGACAAGAAGCTAGCTGGAGTGAAGGAGGAGACTTCCCCAGCCATACTTTGGAGCCATCTTCATCCAAGAACCCGAGGGAGGTGATCTTGGAGGCCATTTTGCAACTTCTTGGGACTGCCCAAGGAGAGCTTCTCCAGCCCTAGATCCATTGGTAATTTTCTAAACAGTAACCAAAACTAACCATGTCCCCGTATGTGTCTAGGTTGATTCTACACATTTTATGCATTTTCTCTCTAGTCCTAGACCCCCAAATTCACCCTATCTTGAGAGCTCGGGTCTGTGTTTTGCACAGACCACTTAACGGCAACGTCTCTTGCGTTAAGATCATGGTTGGCGACAAGCGATCATGCCGTTACTCCCTTTGACAGCCAGAGCTTGACGTTGAGTTCTTCGGGACAGAACAGAACCTGTTCTCTCCTCTTATATGATTATTTTCGATGGTTTTTTTTCCGTGATGAGGATATATGGTAGCCCTATACACTATGTATACTAGTAAATGTGGTGTGTGGATGGATGAGTGTGCATGGTGGTGAATGATAGAAGTTATTTTGTTCCATGAAATTACAAGCATGATTAGTTGTTGATCTTGTCAATCTACTGTTGCATGATTTAGGACTAGCCTGTATGCCCAAGTTTGTGAGGATCATGCATGTATGGATCAGCCCTATTCTGAAATTTGAGATTTTGCCATGCTTGTGTAAATTATTGAAAGTGTTGTTTGGGAAATAGGAATTGTGCATAAGTTATGATAAATCCTTGGTAAACCAGGCATCGTCCCATAAATTGAGGAATAAATTCTGTAGCTCTATACATGTAGGGTTCAGACAGTAGCTTGCTAAAATTGTGACTTGTGTATAATTCCATATCGACTTGAATTACGAATGGCATGAAAAATGGATGTTTGATTTTCTGTAAATTCATTTTAACTTAGAAAAAATCTGAAAAATTGCATGAAGGGTCCTAAACCCGAAATTAGTTTGTGATTAAATTTCAGGTCATTTGGACCAGAGCACGATGCCTTATGAAATTTTTCATGAAAAATGTGAAATTGATGCATGTCATTGTAAAATGAGTTGATTCTTGTTTAATCCAACTTGATTAATGGAATTACCTGCTTGTTAATGTCTAAAATCTGTAGTGTCATGTTAGGAAAACAGAGGCATGTGCATGTGAGTGAGAAAGTGAATGAAGTGAGAGTGACATGTGTCAAACCATGTGTAAAATCGGTAAAAATGTGTAAATGTGTAACTGTGCCAAATGTGACACTGCTTCCGTAGAGGGCAGTGGAACCGTATCAGGGAAAAGTCCCCCTGAGAATGTTCAATGTGATGTGACCCTAAGGGCATTATGGGGAAATCCTGGAGGTGGACAAGTACCACTGGTTAGGGTGGAGACTTGTTCTCCCGGTCTGCGCAGTCTAAGAGTCGCCATTGTATTGCCTAGATGGCGTCTATGTGATGTGATGTGTTGTGTCCTTCTTTGGTGGTTTGGACTATGTGTCACGGCACCTAAATTGTGAATGTGTAAATGTGTATGTGTTCATGTGTTAATGTGTAAGTGAACAATGTGTAATGTGTATGTGTAAAGCGCAATTTAAGTGAATTGGAAATCTGTGTAAAGAAAATGTGAAATCAAAAATGTGAAGATATGACTTTGTAAATCCATGTTGTGACAAATCTGAAACCATGCTAAATCAGTAGCTTCCTTATGTTATGATCATGTTTACATGTACAAGTGTCTAGAACCCATGCTAGGGACAGATAAATGAGTATGTGTACACAATTCCATGTTCGGTTGTTCACATGTTGTGTCTTAAATAACATTGTAGCTCTCATGTGTAGGTTATGGTTACTAAAGCATGTGAAAACCAGCAAGCTTAAGCATGTGAAAATGGTTATGTATATGTATAAGAACACGTAGATTCCATGCTAGTTGTGTTTCCTCTCATGTACGCGCGGAATTCATGTTAATGGCTTTCATGTGTTGGTTAAAATGCAAAGTAGAATTTCATGAGTAGGAATGATTAGAGAGCATGTGTTAGGAAATTCATTTCGTTAAGGAAATCTAAAAGCATGTATCATGTGTTTACTGATAAAACTATCATGATAGATTGTTCATTTCAAGGTTTAAGCATGCCACATGTTGAGTCTTTTGCAATTGTGTGTGTAGAGCCCACTGTGACATGTACGTGTATGGTATGAGTAGTGTTACTTGCTGAGTCTTTTAGACTCACTACTTGCTTCGGCGTACATGTGTAGTTGGTGACGTGGCACCGTTGGAGGAGACGGTGGAGACGGACTCCGAGCGTGGAGATTAGACTGTTGGAGCAGTTGTACCCTTTTGTGTTTTCATAGTATGTAAAAGTGACATTGTACTAGAACTATCATGAGAAAATTGTATAAGTGTGGACATCTATGTATTTAATTTTCAGCAATTTAAATCATGTGAACTTCTAAGTTCTTTAATGTTATTGTAATTTTATGTATACTAAATGTGGATGATGAATGAATGAAGACAGTAGTTCTTTTTATTTCCGCTACTCTGTTCGTATATTCACGTGTATCTCAGCTGAATGTATCGTTGGGTAAATGTCCCACTGTGATGACGCTTGTTATACCGACGTGGGTTGATATAACCGTACCCGTATAATGAGGGCCGTCACAGAGGGAGGCCGATGGGGGGGGGGGGGGAGGAGGAGGCCGGCGCAGTGAGGGGGCATGGGAGGACGAAGTCGTGTTCGCCAAAATCTTGGAAAAAAAAATAGGTCGAGACCTGTTTTTGTTTTTTGGAAGAGATATAGTCATGGCAAAATTTCTTCTTTAAAAAAAAATAGTTGTACCAAACAGATTCCACAATTGTCTCTTCCTCTTTTTAAAAAATGAGAAAAAATTGATAAAAAATAACAACCAAACACCTTATAAACCATTTTCCTTCCCAGACCATGCCAAATGGGATTGAGAGGGTTGGGGGGCCAAATCAATCAACAAACAAAGACAAGTAAGGGGAAGCTTTTCTTCTCTTTATTATTTTTTGAGGAAGATTTTCCACGAGCGCAGACCAACGTATGTTGGAGACGGATGATTTTCACCTACCTAGTTTGGTTTGGGCGGAGAGACTGAGAGGAGATGGCCCCCTCCGGCCCCGACAACAAAGATACGCAACAGCAACATAGTCATTTTTAATTGAGAAATATTTAGATAAGGAGAATAATAATTAAAAGTGACGCCAATTATTTGATAAGTAATTGTAGATATTAGTTAAAAAATCTCACAAGATTTGTTTTTTCTCTCTCTCGTTCAACTAATAAAATTAATTGTTAAATAATTTACATCATATTTATTGTCACCAAATATTTCTCATTTCAATTCTTTAGTTTATTATGCAAGAAGGCAGGTCGAAGACTAGTATAAATTAATGTAGTTTTGTGGAGGGTATGTACGCGGCACTCGTCTCCTCGGAGACATCCGATAAAATATGTGGCATTCACGGGGATAAAGATCGGCGGAACTTTGTTTGATTGGGAGGAGGATGGGGATAGTTGCATGTGTATGTGGCTGTTTACGAAGATTTGGTCGTCTTTTGTTATTGCCACATGCATAACATCGCACAATATTCTCATTGCTTGCTTTTATGTCCATCTGGCATCTCATTGTGAATTGGAGTATTTCGTAGAGAAAAGTGCGTGATCCATGAAAGGTAAATTAAAATTAAAAATATATATTCTTATTTGCTATTCACGGACAATTATAAAAAATGTGATATTTATCGAGAGTACTCATCTGTAAAATATTTTCTTATAATTAATCTCAATTTTATTATAAGACTCTTCTTACAAAAAAAATATTTCTCTTTTATAAAAGCCTTGAAAGTGGCTCACGGCTACCTTATGGCTCCCAAAAATTCCCATTAAGTGAGACATCCATGGGTCTGCTTTTTCTATCTCAATTGGATTGACTTAACTTTCAAGCTAACAATAGACGTATAATTTGAAATTCAGAAAAAAGCCGATTCGGTAGTCTCATGCTCCTCCCCACCATTTTAGACTATCGTACGTCTTTCTCTCACCATATGCTCCACATAATGTGTAACAATTCTCAATTTTTAAATTAAATTAATTAAATTATATATATATATATATATATTAAAATTTATTAAGTAAAAATAAGTGATAGACTTTAGATAATAATTCATACATGAGTTATTAGGTCAAAAACAAGAGTCCAATTGATGAGTTAGAGATAAATAGATCAAAATCCGTAACTAGAATATTAATAAATTAAAAAGAGACAAGATAATCACTAATATGACTCATAAATATTATAAAAAGAGTCATAACACTATCCTAACTTGTTGGCCATGAAATTAGAGCTCACTCCAAGCCAATAGAAGGATAAATACTAGGAAAAGACTAGATAAATATGAGAAATTCGGAGTTGGAGGAAGAGTAAGAGTTTTAAGAGACTTGTCAACGCTAAACATACAAATACACCCTAATCCCGTTCCTGGCCGACCCTATTGATCTCTTGGAACCTAGAAGACGTGGAGGGAAGGCTCTTGGACGAGGAATCTATGAAGAAGGAGGCTTGGAAGGAGCTTCTTCGTGTTCATACCTTAGGATCTTAAAGCACTCAAAGATAGGCAATCTCTCAAGCAAAAGTTAATTAAACTCGACCCTAGACAGTTCATGATTCCAACAACAAAAGTCTCATGCTTTCCCCAATTTATATCGTGTCAATCTTGTCAATTTCATATTTGAAGTTCTGTTAAGAACATGTACCTGACCTCTCATGTTCTCCTTAACTCCTTGCCTATGCTTAATCCCGTGCCAAGAAATTTTTACTGTACATGCTACATGATGTCAGAAATCTATTGGCATATTTTTCCCAAATTTCTATTAAGTACTCTTTTCGAATTAAATCATTTTTCATCATTGTGTCAAGCCCTTGGAAGACTAGACCACAATCCAAGGTGTTCAATTTCACCTTTTGGGCTCGGGCAGGATACCTGAGAACGCGACAGCCCGATCGATCGCATTCTCAACCGGGTCACGACATAGGATCGCATCGCGTCATTAGCGTGATGGTCCACTGGTTGCATCTTCCTATTCTGTTCTGATTGCCATTAACGTGACAGACCCTGACGTCGTGACTATGTGGTCACCAATCGATATCCCCTAACAATTGCCTTGATCGCGTCGGCCCTGACCGTCACTACTATAGACCGATTGCCATGGACGCGAAAAGTCACCCCGTTGCCTTTCAGTTCATCAATCGATTGCCTGTTTCGACTACCTTGAATGCAACAGACATAGTCGTCGCGATTTGAACGCGACCGGTATAGACGTCGCATTTCACTGTGAATTTTTAGAACCCTATTATATCAATTAAATTTTGCTAATTGTGCGCTATAATCATGGTTAAACCCTTATAATGCTCTGTGACGAACAGTAAAATCATGTTAACCAATTTTCATTAATATCCACATGATTTTCTTATTTAAAAGACATGTTCACGACTCTCATATGCTATCTTTGATTCTCTCTCACATGCACATACCAAACATGATTTTTTGCCATGAGACCTTACAGAAACCACCTCAATAATATATATGGTAATTAAGTGTAAATATTTTATGTTAATTTCTCTATTATTTTAATGGACTTGTCTTCATTTTATTCGCTTGATTTGGATACCGTTATCGCGCCCCTCTACTTTCGAGCACTCAAGGCAAGACAGGCAAATGCTTTATATACACTCTTTCTTAACTTGGATGAACTCTCCATTGGGAATACTCCTGATTGGACTAGGTAATCCTTATCAAGGCCTCTGTAAGACTTCTGGGCTTTGACGGACGTCTATTGCCGACGAGCTGGCTGTACCATCAATACCTATGCTACCCTTAGGGATCAGCATGATCCAACGGCTTTAGATTGCTCTCTTACCTTGAGATCACGCCGGACCTTTGGAATATGTTTGTTGCACAACCAGTGGGCGGTTAGTGAATGCTACCATACTGCAAGCACACAACTATGCGTGTAGTGCAACTGTTACTATTGCCTGTTTAACGTTGTTTTACGTAAATTGACCTATAGTTCTCATCTATTCCTTATTCTCTCATCTATTCACACTCTCGTCTATTCTTCAATTACTCTCATCTATTTCTTGGTACTCTATTGATTGTCTAAGGTAAAAACATAACCAATGCCAGGCAAAATTATAAAGGGCCCGATCTGGTCTTGAGAGGTGTGCTCGAAAGTGCTATTTGCTCGCGGGAGTTAAATGATTAGGATGTTCAGCATTACATCCAAGTGCCACACTATCTAGATTAATCGAAGATAATCAAACAAAGTGCTATATGATGATCAGCTCATCCCCATATAATTTTATGAATTATATATCTATTTTGGTGATTAACAAAACTCCAATTAAGTGTTATCTAACAAGTTTCATGAAGCTTAGGCACAGAAGTAAATTAGGCGAAATAAAGTAACTATGTAAGTATTTCTTACATTGAAGTATTTAAAGTTCAAAGCATGAATTTTGACTAAGTACACATTGACTCGCTTTGAAAGCATAACGATTTCCTGCATAGCATAACGATTTCATAAGTTACTGCATAGCATAATGACTTCATAAGTGTCATATCGATTTCAAGTCAACGATTTGCACTCACAATGACTTGTTAAGTGAGTACAATGATTTGCACTCACATCGACTTGTTAAGTGAGTATAACGAATTGCAGTCACAACGACTTGTTAAGTGAGTATAACGGTTTGCACTCACAACGACTTGGTCGCTGTAACGATTCGATAAGTTACACAACGACTCGATCGTCGTAACGAATTGATAAGTTACACAACAACTCGATCATCGTAACGACTCGATATGTTACATAACGACTCGGTTTGGTCATAACGATTCGTTCACATCGATTTACTTATAACTATTTGGTTATAACGATTCATTCACATAAATTTGGTTATAACGATTCATTCACGTCGACTTGCTTATAACGATTTGGTTATAACGACTTGTTCATAATGGTTTGCTTATATTCTCATAACGATTTGATTACAACGATTTAGTTATAACGACTTGTTCATAATGGTTTGCTTATATTCTCATAACGATTTGTCTCTACAACAATTTGGTTATGACTGTATCGATTTACTTACTCATGTGCAACGATCTACATAAACAATGACTCATTCACTCAACGGTCTCATAAGTCATACTCATAACGATTTCATTACAACGACTTGTTATTTAAACATATTTTAAATGTTTTTGAAAGTCAAAGTCTTCCCTCGCTTTTCTCCGATATCCATGCATTTATTATGACTGAACATTTCACTGCACAATGCATGCTCAGATATCTTCTATTCCTATGCTTATATTGGAAACATCTTTTTAGAAAGCAGAATGGCATTTCTATTTTGATGTATATTTGTTCTAACATTGACTGACAAATAGAGACAGCGTAGCTATCTATCTTTCAGCATTTATTGTGTGCAGGTCTCTAACAGCACAACCATTTACAACATTGGACAAAATGAAAGATAAATGATATCTAGAAGGATCTTCTGTTTGCATGCATAGAACGTAAAGGTCCGTTGATTGGAAAGTCTACAATACCATGCAGTCTAACGTATACTAGAGCATAGAGACAACGGATACTTCAACGACTACTTTTCAAAGGACAATATATATTGAAGAACTAAAGACTCCAATAGATACAATGGAGAATATACGAAAGTAATTCTTTTCGAGCCTTCATCAGAGAATATGTCGAGCACCAAAAAAGAGCCAAGCCTCATTCCATCGCTCAAGCTCTTAGCTCTCTGTGTCTAGTGTAAATCTTTGAGAGAGCGTTTGTGTACTGAGAGAGTTCCTCTTTGTAGATCTCCATCTCTCAGTTCTTGCTTCAGATCAAGCACTGTTCTATTAGCTTGGTCTAGGGGCTTGTCCTTTTCTTCAACACTTTTTTGTGTTGTTCCTCTTCTAGGTTGAAGAGAGGACCTGTAGTTAACAGGTGGTTGCGTTCCCTTCGAATAGAAGGAAGACCTGAGGTTCAGGGTGTATTGTACCTCTTTTGGTTGAGAAGAGAAGGCCAACTGTGGCTGGATGTGTAAGTGTCCTTGAGGGAGACTGTACCCTTGGGTAGTGGCATCTTGAGTTGTTGCTCAGGGACTGAACGTAGGACTCCAGTGGAGAGGAGGTCCGAACCAGGATAAAAATCCTTGTGCAGTGTGCTTGTTTTTGTGTGCTTGTTATCTTCTATACTACTAACACTAACAATCGATCGTAGTCTCTTGTCTTGATCGTTTTTGTTGGCAGGTTTAGATAATCGAATTTTAAAGAATCTCATTCACCCCCCCCCCCCTCTGGGCTTGCTAGCTGGGCAACAAGTGGTATCAGAGCGAGTCTCTTCGACAAAGAAGATCCAACAATCTGAAGAGAAAAGATCAAATGGCAGCCCAAGGTCACTTCGAGGGTCAGTCAGTCAACAGGCCACCATTGTTCAATGGTGAAGACTACACTTACTGGAAGACAAGAATGGAGTTCTTCCTACAAAGACTTGATTATCAGATTTGGACGTTTGTTGATGTAGGAGATCTTCTAGTTACCAACGAGAAAGACAAATGGATGGAAGATGACAAGAAAAAAATATCTCTCAACTGCAAGGCAAAAAGTATCATGTGTTGTGCTCTTAGCAAGAAAGAGTTCAACTGTATATCAGCTTGCAAATCTGCAATGGAGATGTGGGAAAAGTTGAGGATCACGTATGAAGGTACTGACAAAGTGAAAGAAACCAGAATAGATATTCTGGTAACACAGTACGAAAGGTTCCAGATGCAGCCAGGAGAGTCAATAACTCAGATGTACAATAGATTTACAGATATTACTAACGGGTTAGCTGGTCTTGGAAAGACTTATGAAATGGGAGATATGGTCAGAAAAAATCTAAGATCCCTACCAGCTTTGTGGACTCCCAAAGTGACAGCGATAGAAGAGGCCAATGACTTGAAGAGAATGTCATTGGAGAAACTCATTGGGTCCCTAATGGCCTATGAGATCAACATGGAGAGATTGGGAGAGTCATCAAGTAGAAGGAAACACTCCAACGCTCTCAAGGCAGAAGAAGTTACATCAGAAGAATCCTCAGATGATAATGTCAGTGATGAAGGCAGTGATGATGAAGAAGCACTTCTATCCAGAAGACTACAACGCTTACTAGCCAAGAAAAAGAAATATCAATCTAGAAGAAGGTATTTTAAGAAAGGAAAAGACTTCAAGAAGCCTGAAGTCAAAGATATAAAGAAGAATGAACCAATCTGCTACGAATGCAAGAAGCCCGGACATATCAAAGCTGAATGTTCGAAACTGAAGAAAACTGAGTTCAGAAAGAAGGATAGTTCCAAGAAATTCGGAAGATACAAGAAGAAAGCCATGGCAGTAGCATGGGATAACAACAGCGACTCTGACAGTGAGTCGAGCTCAAGTGAAAAAGAAGAAGAAAAGGCCAACCTGGCCTTCATGGCTAACATTGAAGAAAAGGTAACATCTGACTCATCTTTTTCTTCATGCAATGAATCTGAATCCGATAGTTTAGAAGATGCTTTTAATGAACTATATAGTAAATACAAAGATGTGTGTAAATTATTAAAAGTTAGTAAGAAAAGTCATGCTTGCTTGGAAAACACAAACTCAGATTTGAAATCTGAAAATGAGCAACTTGAAAAACAAATTACTGAGCTAAAAGAAAGAAACGGTTTACTATGTGAGGATCTGAAAAATAAAAACGAACAAATAGCAAAATTGGAAAATCAAGAAATAGTAAATAAGTTAAAACAGGAAATGAACACATTAACAATAGAAAATGAAAAACTATTAAGTACATTAGAAAAATTTACAAATGGTAAAACAACATTAATACTGAAAGGAGCTAACATGGATTAGGTTATACTCTTCCTGATAATGAAGAAACAATAGTATACCCTAAAATATATCCAACACCTAAATTTGTAGCCGAACAAGACACTGCATACAAGTCAAACTTTAAATACACTTCAACTGAAAAGGTAAGTAGAATGTCTTGTTGTAGTCACTGCAACAAATTAGGTCATAATAAAATAACATGTCCAACTAAGCATAAAAGATGGATAATTAAGAGGAAAAATGATGATGCTAACCCATCAGGACCCAAAAGAACTTGGGTACCTAAAGCTTAGTGTTTTCATTGCAGGGAAGTCTTCGAGCATCTAAATGGTACCTGGATAGTGGGTGCTCAAGACATATGTCTGGTAACAGGAAGTTGTTCTCTCACCTTGAAGCTGAAGAAGGTACAATGACATATGGAGATAATGGAAAAGGGATAGTCATAGGTTGCGGATCAGTTGGCAGTAAAGGAAAAATACTCATTGAAGATGTACTTTGTGTAAAATGACTCAAACACAATCTTATCAGCATCAACCAGCTGTATGACAAAGGACATCAGATCAAGTTTCAGGTATCAAAGTACAGTATCTTGAAGGATGGTACAGTCATGTTTGAAGCCTGCAGGGAAAAGAACCTATATGTACTTCATCTAGAAGACTTGAAAGATCAAGATGTATGTCTGGCAGTAAACAAAGAGCAGTCAACTGAACTTTGGAACCGAAGATTGGGTCATTGTAGCTTGGATGGCATAAGAAAGTTAATCACGAGAAATTTGGTGGAAGGCCTACCCAAAGTAAGCACAAAAATGGATAGTGTCTGTGGGCTGTGTGCAAAAGGAAAGCACACTAAGTCATCCTTCAAGTCAAAGACAGTGGTAACAACTTCAAAATCTTGGAGGAAAGAACTTTGGATTTGTCATAGTGGATGACTACTCCAGATTCACTTGGGTATCCTTCCTGGAGCATAAGGACGACACGTTGGATAGTTTTGTAAGTTTCAGTAGGAAGGTTCAGAAGGACAAAAAGTATAGCATCATCAGTATTGATCTCATGGTCCTCAAAGAAGCAAAATTCAGTAGCACTATCAACAGTTGAAGCTGAGTACGTGGCTGCTGGAAGCTGTTGTACACAACTCTTATGGATTAAGCAGCAACTTGAGGATTATGGGCTACACATCAAGACAATCCCCTTATTGTGTAACAACACCAATGCGATAAATCTCACCAAGAATCCAGTACAGCATTCAAGGACAAAGCACATAGAGGTTAGATATCATTTTATTTATGATCATGTGGCAAATGGAAACATAGATATTTCATTTATTGACACGCAAAATCAGTTGGCAGATATCTTCACAAAAGCCTTACCTGAAGAGAGATTTACGTCTCTTAGAAGGGAATTAGGCATGTGTAATTTGTGATAGAATTGTCTGCAAATAACTGAAATAATAATCATTTCATAATTTCAATTATTCTCTCTCCTAAAATTAAGCAAAATCCTTAAAAATCACTTGCGTCATAAAAATCTATGACGGTTCAGTATTTTAAAAGTGTCTATTCTTCTCGAACCTGTCACCTTTGTTGTTTTCTGCATTTATGGCTCGATCTCCTCAAAAGGTGCTTTACCTTTATTTTGATATAACCCAAAATCTGCATCGTAATGATTCATCCTTCTCTCTCATCTCTTTCGACTCGCCTGAGACGATAAACCCTATCTACTCCGGCATCGACTTCGTGCAATTTCAAAGCATCCATTCCTTCCCGCTCAAAATTTCTTGAGGGTTTTTGCTCCAATCCTCTTTTCAATCAACCAAAACCTCTTCCTGCTTAAAACCATGGCCGTTTCTGGAGCTTTCAGCATCATTGGGGGCTACAGCACTGCTTTCCTCACAGCAGAACAACAAGAAAGGTTCGCTTTTGTGAAGACGAAGGTGTGCGGCAACAAAGCTGTTGATATAGCAGATTTGGAGAAAAATGGAATGCATAGTATTGTGGCCACGTTGCAGAGGATGAATTGGATGCAGATGGTGACTTTCTCTGAGGCAAGTTATCCAGAGTTGGTAAAAACTTTTTATGTTTGTCTGAAAGTTGAAGAGGATGGGTTCTTGACATCCATGGTCAAAGGAACCCAGATTCGTATTTCATATGAGCTGTTGGAATCATTGTTTGGTGTGTCTATTACCGGTCACAGCGGGGTAAACATTGTCGATATCAATGTTAAGGGTTTAGGTATCATCAGGACTTAATACAAATTGAAAGATGGCATAGGATCCTTCACTTTGTAGTTTTCCAGATCTTGGTCCCTAGAAGCGCAACTTTTTTTTCTTGCACCAAGGCGAATTCAGATATAATGTTCTGGGCCATCCAGAACCAAAGTGTAAATATGGCAGAAGTTATCTTTGAGAGGATGAAGTATAAGAAGAACAAGTTCAATGTCTCTCTTCCCTATGCTCATCTTTTGACAAAGATTTTCTAGTACCACGGCATCAGTCTAAGTAGTGAGATCTCTGAGAAAATGGGGCATGCAATTAAGTGCTGAAATTTGAAGAAAAGTGGATTCTCACTGGTTGTTGGAATTTGGACAAAGACCTCAATGGCTGAGGGTGAGGCCATTATTGGCGAAGCCCAAGAAGTCCAAGAAGTGGCAGCAGCAGTAGCACCAGAAGTTCAAATTGAGCAAGAAGATGTCAGGGCAGAAGTGTCACCAATTCAAGAGCAACAAGAAGTGGTCAGGGAAGGTATTCCAGTGATTCAGGAGGAACCAGTAGCAGCAGCAGCAGAGGTCCAAGGAAATGCAGCAGAGATTAGAGTTGAAGACTCAGTGGTCAGCAGCAGCAGGATTGAGGACATTTCTCCATAACTCATTGAGCCCGTTGGGCAAATTTCAGAGGTTGTCTCTCCCTCCTCCGTGGTAGCATCAATACTTTGGGATGTGCTAGACTCTATAACCAGCACTCAGGGGGAGCAAGTTATCAGTGGTGATCAAGAAGCTGAAGTTGTGGCACCAGGCCACATTCAAGATGTTGTTATGGAGGATGCTCCTATTGAGGGGGAGCAGTCAATTGCAAAGGAAGCTGCACCTCAGGGGGAGCATATTGCTAGTGCTCCTATTGATAATCAGTTTCAAGAAGGAGTTGTGGAAAGCACCTCAGATGAAGAGGCAAATGTTAATTCTGTGGAGCCCGTTGCTAGGGCAAGTGGCAAAGGAAAAGGAGTGGCTCCTGAGATCCCGTTACTCACCAGGAAACCACATAAGAGGCTGCAGATGAGCAAACTAAAGATCAACATGAAGCCTATTATTGAAAGATTGGATGAACAAGGAAAAATATTATGCTCTGTGTAATCAGGTATTGCATCTATCTTTATAAGCCAGAGTACTTCAGCTAAGGAAATGGGCATGGTCAGAAATGCAGTCAAATGGGTGAGAAGTGAGCTCATTAGCATTAAGGAGTCTGTAGCTGCACTTACTGATTTGGTGAGGGCGCAGTCCACAAATGCCCCTCCTGCTACTCCTCCTGCAGCACCTGTTAGCATCACAGGGCCATCAGAGCCAAGAACTGTTGAAGAAGTGGTAGCAGCAAGGTCAGTAGAGGCTGTGGAGCCTGGGCCATCAGGGCCTGTAGTTGTTGAAGAGGTGGCAGCTGAGAAATCTGAGCCATCAGGGCCAGCTGACGATATGTCAGGGCCAACAAGGCCAGTGGTCACCGAGGTTGAACCTATCAGGGCAGAAGCAGAGGTTGTAGCTCCAGAGCCCCCTGTTCCTTCTCCTCTTCAAACTCCAGCCCCTCCTTCACCACCATCTTCATCCACAGCTCCTCCAGCACCTATCACCTTCAAACAACCCATGCCTCGCACCATCTCATCTCCAACACCATTTCCTTCTGAATCCTCCTCATCTCCTACCACCTCCACAACCATTCCTCCACCTTCTCCTATCATTGAAAACCCTCCAACCTCCTCCTCAACTGGAGCCTCATCCTCTTCTGGTCCTTCTTCAGCTGGACCATCCATCATACCTCCTCCTACCCATCAGTCATTTCTTCATCTTCCTACTCCTCCCTCATTTGTTACCTTTATACCTGAAGGTGCACAACTTGAAGGTCCCTTTCTCAAAAAATTCGAGGATGAGTTGGAAATTACCACAATCCGCTCAGTTCTGGAAGTTGGTTCTCATGTGCACAGAACTGGCTCTCCTAGCCCTATTTCTAAAAAGAGGAAACTCACCAACGCTCCTACTCTTCCCACTGAACCTAAATTTCCTCCTCTCTGGTTCTCCCTCACTATTGAGAATCGAAGAAAACCCATTTATTGTGAATATCTCCAAAAATGTATCCTTGCCACCATTTTTGGTGTTCCTTATCTTAATCTAACTGATCATCTCAATGTTGTTCTTCCCTATTGCCACATCTCCAAAGCTGATCAATCTAAAATCTTCCAAATGGCTGAATGCAAATCTAAAGATCAGTGGGTCAAGGGGTACAAGGCTCTCTACAGGAAGTTTCTATTTGCAAAGTCCGATCGGTTTCCACCCCGGGATCACCCACTCACTCTCTCTGAGTGGTTTGTCATTCATCACAAGTCTACCTAGGCGCCCTTCATTCAAAAGGAAATAAAACTCATCCGGTACTTCCAGCTCTTCAATGGCTATTGTTATCTCCACAATTTGCCTGAAGTTCAGTTGGGTCAATTCCAGGGAGCCGTTGCTTTGCTTAAAGTTGAAAGTTCAGTTAACTGTTCTTTCAAAGTGGATTTCGCTACCCTAAAAATACCAAAAATTGTGTTTCTCCCCAAATTGCATTCCTTGGTCATGGACTCTGTTGCCCAGCTAGCTAGCCCAGAGGGGGGGGGGTGAATGGGTTATTAAAAATTTGATCTTTGATTAATACCTGTTCACTAAAAGGATTACAACAACTTAAACGAAGGTTAGAGTTAGAGGAAATGAGATAGCAAACACACAAAACACAACCTCAAGACACAAGGATTTTTATCCTGGTTCGGAACTCCTCTCCACAGGAGACCTACGTCCAGTCCCTGAGCAATACCTCAGGATTTCACTAATCAAGGGTACAGTCCCCCTTAAGGACACAACAACACCCAGCTCAGCTGGTCTTCCTTCACACCCGAAGGGAACAACACCCTGGATACCACCAGGTCTTCCTTCACACCAGAAGGGAACAACACCCTGGATACCACCAGGTCTTCCTTCACACCAGAAGGGAACAACACAAAGAGAGGTTTGAAAGACAAGCCCCTAGATCAAACTGCAACAAGCAATGATCTGAAGGACCTAGCACTGAGAGCAAAGAATCTAAATCTAGGCTCACTCTCAGAACTACACAAGCTCTCTTCAAATGATCTTTCACTAGCTAGTAGAGAGCAAAAGAGCAAAAGCTAAGAGGAATGAAGTTTTCTGCTCTAAACTTTCTTCAGAAGAATTTGAATGTTTTTCTTGAACGTTGTATCTTCTTCTGTTCTTCTGACTTGTATATATATCTTCAATTTGAAATCTAGACGTTAAAGAGTCCGTTGTCTCTCTTTTGAGTAGTCGTTAGACTGAATGACATCTGGAGTCTTGGAAGCTTCCTGTCAACAGTCTTTTGATTACTTGAGCACGCAAAGAGATGAGATCTTCAAAGATATCCGATGGCTTCTATTTGTTTAACGTTGTACCATGAAGCTAGTTCAGAGGTCTGCACAGATGTCAATCTCAAATAGCAGACAGATAAGCTGTCTCTGATGTCAGTCAACGTCAGTAGCAATAGTCAAGAAAATAGTAATGCCAAATAGCTTAAGTCTAAAGGACGTTATCAGAGTAGGCACGATAAAGGATGATATGGTCTGCATGCATGCAGAGATATGTTCAGATCTCATAAATGCAAAAGCGTCAGAGAGATGTCTACGTGGACTTTGACTGGTCAATGCTTTAAGATGAATAAGATATCAAGATATGAAATCGATGACTGTATGACTTATGAAATCGTTATGAGTCATAGCAAATCGTTATGAACACTTATCAATCAAGTCGTTATGAACTCTAAAGAAATCGTTGCGCAAAGCAAATCGTTATGAACACTTATCAAGTCGTTATGAACTCTAAAGAAATCGTTACGGCTACCAAGTCGTTACGAGTTTCAAAGAAATCGTTACGAGAACTAAAGAAATCGTTACGGCTACCAAGTCGTTACGAGTTTCAAAGAAATCGTTACGAGAACTAAAGAATCGTTACGGCTACCAAGTCGTTACGAGTTTCAAAGAAATCGTTACGAGAACTAAAGAAATCGTTACGGCTACCAAGTCGTTTGAGTTCTAAAGAAATCGTTACGAGAACTAAAGAAATCGTTACGGCTAGTAAGTCGTTACGAGTTTCAAAGAATCGTTACGAGAACTAAAGAAATCGTTACGGCTAGCAAGTCGTTATGAGTTCTAAAGAAATCGTTACGAGAACTTACGAAATCGTTACGGCTAGAAAGTCGTTGTGAGTTCTAAAGAAATCGTTACGAGAACTTACGAAATCGTTACGGCTAGCAATCGTTATGAGATCTTTAACAAATCGTTACGGTATCGATTTGTTTGAAACATCACGGTTTTTTGGTCGAAAGGAAATTGATCATAATACTTATGAAATCGTTATGATGACTCTATATCTGAACTTATAAGGAATCGTTCTGATTATCAATAGAAGTCTATATGAAGTATGAGAAGTTGAACAAGACTTGGACAGACATGACATGAGACTTTACCTGATTGTCTTGAACTTTCTTTTGCTTTTATTTCCTGTCCTCAAGACTCAAGTAATTCATTAGTAATGTTTTGTTAATCATCAAAATTAATATATAAATATGAATTTATTATATGGGGAAATTTGGTCATCAATCTCCCCCTTTTGATGATGACAAAATATACTAAACATCATACAAAAAAACATGTTTTTCAGAATAGCTTTAGTTTTCTCCCCCATTTTGTCAATAAGCAAAAGATAGTCTATGAGACAAGAAGAGAGAAATCATTGTATTAAGTGGGAGGAAGATAGTACATAGGAGACAACAGAGAGGCATGCTGTGAGATGACAGCCCATGCCTTGATCTCAAGATCTTCAAAAATCTGTTGGAACACACCAGAAGCAACTGAAAGGTAGGACCCATGGATGGGATGGTCCTTTGAATGTAAAGTTGCCTTTGCTGTTCCAGGAATACTCATACTGGTCTGGTCCAAGATAATCTGTAAAGGTGCTCTTTCCAAAGCTGGCACGATGGAGAAATCTATCCAGAGAGATTGGATAGAAAATCTTCTGATCAAGCAGATCCTGCTTCAGAGCATAGAAGGCAGTATATCTGGCTGCCCACTGAACATAGATCTCTTGAATTGGATTTATGGAGTTGAGATCCATGAAGGCTTCGGCTGAGAGAATGGGCTTAGCTTGACGAACCAAGGAACTGTTGATGGCCTGTAACTGAAGATGGGGTTCCTTGTAGAGAGTTTCCCATATGGTGGGAGTAAGCCTTTCACATTCAGAAATGAGTGGAGCCAAAACTTGAGAGGAAATGCGGCCAGAGTGGTATTCTCTGAAGATAACCGCAAAGGAGGCATTCTATTCTGCTTAGCTGACATTCTGCCCATCTGCTTAGCAAACATGTCAAGGCATGGGAGCCTGCATCTGAGTCAAACACTAGGGAGTGTAGCTTTGGCAGAAGGACTGGAGAGTCAACTTTGAGATCGGCAAAGTCCACTGTGAGGGGAAGATTTACTGGACGTTCTGATCTCAGCATCACTAAGGCTGAATGAAATTGGTAGAACTGTACTTCAGGCAGCTTGTTCAAATAGCAAAAATCACTGTACAGCTGAAAATTCTTGGCAATTCTGATCTCTTTCAAAATGAAGGGTCCCCACGAGTTCTTATGCTGAATAATGAACCACTCAGAAAGAGTGAGTGGGTGAGCTCGATGGGTAAGAGATTCTGCCCTGGCAGTCAAATATTTGTTGTATTGAGCTTTGTTGCCCTTGACATTGGCCCACTGATCTTCAGTCTTGAACTCAGTGCCCTCAAAGATTTTGGATTTTTGAGGGTGGGACAGCTGGGTAAGAGGAAGAACAATGTTTAGATGCTCAGAGAGGTTGAGGAAAGGAATACCATAGATGGTGGAGAGGATGCACTTTTGAACATATTCCTTATAGAGGGATCTTCTCTGAGGTTCGAGGGTAAGAGAGTACCAAAGAGGAGGAAATAATGGTGAGGAGGGGATGCTGACAGAGGATGATTGTTTCCTCTTTTTCTTGGCAGGACTGGGAGGATCAGTCCTGTGGATATGGGTGGCAGTGGAGAGAATGGTGATAAGGATATTTCTCTCAAAATCATCCGGCAGATTTGTGTCAAAGACACCAAGTAGTGAAGGTTTTCCGGAATGATAGTGACAGAGGAAGGAGGAGTAGGAGGATAGAAGAGGTGTTTGGGATTGAAGGATGTAGAGGGTGAACTGGAGTGTTTTGAGTGAGAGGTGAAGAAGGTGAGAATGATGATGGAGCTGAGGTGTGAGAAGGAGTGGGAGAGAAAGAAGGTTGAGATGAAATGAGAGAGGAAGAAGGTTGGGTGCGAGACAGAGGATGTTTGAGAGTTGGTGGTGCTGGAGGGGCTGTAGAAGGAGATGAAGGTGAAGAGAGGGTTGGAGTTGCAAGTAGAAGTGTCAGGGGCCTTAGTAGCTGTCATGGGCTCTTTCCCTTTGTCTTGACCTTCTCTGACAACTGAAGAGGGTCCTGATGACCCTGAAGCTGCACTGGTGGCCCTGGTGGCCCTGATGCTTGAGCTGATGGCCCTGCTGGCCGAGACTCTTGAGCTGGAGGCCCTGGTGGCGGGGAACAGCAGCTGGTCTGCTCTGAGTAGCTGCAGGAGAAACTCCACTTGACCTTGAAAAAACTGCTAGCATCGACTTCATATCAGACATTTCTTTATTAAACCACTTCATTGCATTTCTGACTGAAGAGAGCTCAGAGGTGGTCGAAGCTTGACTAGCAAGTATCCCTTGCACACTGGACTGCACTGCTGACAGAATCTCTCCCTGAGCCTTCAACAATTCCAAAACCGGTTTCAGATTGACTTTCCTGTGGCTCTTTCTGAGTTTTCTGTGAACTACCTCTTGCCTTTCCTTGCTGGTTTCTTCAATAGACTGCTCCCCCTGAGCAGGAGCTTCCTCTTCAACTTCCATTTGCTCCCCCTGAGCAGGAGCTTCCTCTTCAACTTCCATTTGCTCCCCCTGAGCAGGAGCTTCCTCTTCAACTGGATCTACTGGAGCACTGGACTGCTCCACAGGAATTGATTCTTCAATGTGGCCTTCTGCCACAGCTTCTTCCATTTCAATTTCACCAGACTGTGAGTCGATTCGAGTGGAGAGAGCTGATTCAACTAAATTCCTAAGAATTGAGCCAATTTTGAGGTAGGCGATCACTGGCTTTATCTGCCACTTCCTCCTCAACTACAGAAGCTGTAAGAGATTCTGGCTGAAATGCTGGTGCTACTGCCTGCTGCTCTGCTGCTGACTGAGCTGCTTGCTGCTCTGCTACTGACTCTTCTGCTTGCTGCTGCTCTGCTGGTGCTACTGTTGCTGATCTGCTCTGATGGTGTTACTACTGCCATTTCCTGAACATCAGGAATTTCTACATCACCAATTATGGCCTCTCCCTCGGCCACAGTGGTCTTAGACCATACACCTTCAATTACAGAGAAACCACTTTTCTTGAGATTTCTGGACCTTATACACTGGCCCATCTTCTCCACAACTGCCCCAGATAAATCTATTCCAAAGTGTTTGAAAATCTTTGTAAGTAGATGAGCATAGGGCAATGAGACATTTAACTTACTTTTTGTATCCCATATTTGATCTCTGGCAAATTTCATCCTTTCCAACATGACTTGCGCCATATTAATCTCCTTTTGTTGAATCGCCCAAAACATCATATCAGAATCTGCCCTAGTGCACGTTGAGAAGGTGGCACTGCGAGGAACCAAATTTGACAGATAATGAAATGAAGAAGACGGTTGTATGCATTCATCTGATTAATATCCAATTTTTCGTCTCTTAGCCTAAACCCTGGACCTATAATGCCAAGGCCTTTTGCTTCATCGTTCACTGCGTGAACCCCACTGAATCCAGACGTCTTCACTCCAAACAACATGTGCAACAACTCATGATCGACTTTAATTTGGATTCCCTTTACCGATGATACAAGGGACCCATCTGCCTCTGACCTTAAGCACACATAAAATGCTTTCACCAGGTCGGGATAGCTTACCTCGGTGAAAGTGGCAATTTCCATCCACTGCATCCTTCTCAGAGTTTCTGCTATACTTCCCATGCCATTCTTCTCGAGATTTGGAACATCCACTGCCTTGTTTCCGCATACCTTTGTCTTCACGAAGGTGAACCTTTCCTGCTGTTCTGCGGACAGGTACTCAGCACTGTAGCCCCCTACACTTCGGAGATCATCGGAGCGGCCATGGGTAGAGAGAAGAGGAACTGTTCTGGAGAAGGAGATGATGGAAGAGATGGAAGCCCTCGAGGGATTCTTCGCGGGAAGAGGGGAAAGCTTCAAATCTTGCAGAGAGTCGATGCCGGAATCGTTAGGGCATCGGCTTTGGGTGAATAGATAAAGGAGAAAGGGTAAAGGTAGAAGATGAGTCGTTCCCAGAACGATTTGACTAATTAGAATTATTTTATCGAAAACAGGAAGCGCCAAAAGGCGGTAACGGCACAAGGCGACAAAAGGGTTTGACGAGTCAAACTGCTTTTAACACAATAGCGGTCAAGGAAGAGTAAATAAACTGAGTTTTGCTTAAAGTGAGAGAGAGAGAAAATTTTCATTTATTCTGAAAAATTTATATGCCATTTTAAATACAGGAATCTTTTCACAAATTGCACATCCCTAATTCCCTTCTAAGAGATGTAAATCTCTCTTCAGGTAGGGCTTTTGTGAAGATATCTGCTAGTTGGCTATTTGTATCAATAAAGGATATTTCTATTTCCATTTGCAACATGATCACGAATAAAATGATATCTAACCTCAATATGTTTTGTCCTTGAGTGCTGAACTGGATTCTTGGTCAGATTAATGGCACTGGTGTTGTCACACAGCAATGGAATTGATTTGATATTTAATCCAAAGTCTTCAAGTTGTTGCTTTATCCAAAGGAGTTGTGTACAGCAACTTCCAGCAGCTACATATTCAGCTTCAGCTGTTGATAGTGCCACTGAGTTTTGTTTCTTTGAAGACCATGATATCAAACATCCTGCAAGAAATTGACAACAACCACTGGTGCTCTTTCTATCTATCTTGCATCCAGCATAGTCAGCATCAGAATATCCTACTAAATCTATTTCACATGATTTTGGATACCAAAGACCTAAATCATGAGTTCTAGCTAAATATCTAAATATTCTTTTTACAGAAATTAGGTGTGATTCTCTAGGGTCTGCTTGATACCTAGCACACATGCATACACTAAACAAGATGTCTGGTCTACTTGCTGTTAAATAAAGTAAAGACCCTATCATACCTCTATAGTTCTTTTGATCTACCTTTTTACCATTTTGATCACTGTCCATTCTGGTTGATGTGCTCATTGGAGTTGACAGTGGTTTGGCATTATCGAATCCAAACTTCTTCAGGAGTTCCTTGGTGTATTTGGCTTGACAGATGTGGGTGCCTTCCTTCCCTTGCTTGACTTGCAATCCAAGGAAGTAGTTTAGCTCCCCCATCATACTCATTTCAAATTCTCCCTGCATAAGCTTCTCAAAATACTTGCAAAGAGATTTGTCAGTAGAACCAAAAATGATATCATCTACATAGATTTGAACTAATAGTATGTGATTGACCTTTGACTTTATGAATAATGTGCTATCTACTTTGCCTCTATTGAAACCATGATTTAACAGAAAAGAGCTAAGCCTTTCATACCAGGCTCTAGGTGCTTGTTTTAAACCGTATAATGCCTTATGGAGTTTGAAAACATGATTAGGAAATTGGTGTCATCAAAACCTGGAGGTTGTTCAACATACACTTCCTCTTTTATAAAACCATTTAAGAATGCTGATTTAACATCCATTTGAAATAGTGTCAAGTTTAGAGCTGATGCATATGCAAGTAAGATTCTAATAGCCTCAAGTCTAGCTACAGGTGCATAGGTTTCATCGAAATCTATGCCTTCCTCTTGAGAATAGCCCTGAGCTACCAATCTGGCCTTGTTTCTTAGGATTACACCAGTTTCATCCCATTTGTTTCTGAACACCCATTTGGTGCCAATAACTGGATGATCTGATGGTCTAGGAACAAGTGACCATACTTGGTTTCTCTTGAATTGATTTAATTCATCTTGCATGGCTATTATCCAAGATTCATCAGTTAAAGCTTCATTGACTGTCTTAGGCTCTATCTGAGAAACAAAGGCTAAATAATCACAAGGGATTACATTACCTCTTGTTCTTACCCCTATGGATGGATCACCAATGATATTCTCAAGTGGGTGATCTTTCTTGTATCTCCATTCCTTTGGAAGATTTTCATGAGTAATTTCTTCTTGTTGTAATTCTTCCAGAGGTGGATCATCCTTGTCCTCAATTGATGTATCTTTAAGCTTTTTGGACAGTTCATCTGCATCATCATTATCACTATCTACTTCCTTTCTCAAGGAAGGGTTAGTTTCATCAAAAATAACATGCACAGTTTGTTCAATTAATAGTGAGCGTTTATTGAAAACTCTATAGCCTCTGGGTTTAGAAGTATACCCCATAAAGATGCCTTCATCTGACTTGGCATCCAACTTACCAATGTCCCTTTTTCCGTTTTGTGAATAAAGCAAGGACATCCAAAGATTCTGAAATGACTTACCTTGGGCTTCTTTCCTTTGAACAACTCATATGCAGTCTTCTTCAGTATTGGCCTGATCATTACTCGGTTGACAATGTAACTGGCTGTGTTGACTGCTTCAGCCCAAAATATCTTGGTAGCTCATATTCAGAGAGCATGGTTCTTGCCATATCCAAGAGAGTTCTGTTCTTCCTCTCAGCTATACCATTTTGCTGTGGTGTCCTTGGTGCTGAGAAATTGTGCTGAATTCCTTGATCATCACAGAATCTAGCAAACTTTTCATTTTGGAACTCACCACCATGGTCTGATCGAATGGACACAATACTGAACTTCTGATCTTTCTGGACTTTCTTACTGAAACTGACAAAATTATCAAAACTATCATCTTTATGCTCTAAGAATGATACCCATGTGAATCTTGAGTAGTCATCTACTATGACAAATCCAAAATTCTTTCCTCCAAGACTGGTAGTCCTCATTGGTCCAAATAGATCCATATGTAGGAGCTCTAAGGGTTTTGAGGTAGTCACCACTGTCTTTGACTTGAAGGAACTCTTTGTGTGCTTTCCCTTAGCACAGGGTCTACAAACACTTTCCAATTTTCCATTGACTTTTGGTAGACCTTCCACAAGATTCCTCTTTCTGAGCTTGTTCAATCCGTCCAAGCTGCAGTGGCCTAGTCTTCTGTGCCACAGCTCAGTTGATTTGTCTTTGCTGGCTGCCAGACACACATTTTGCTCTTTGAGTTCTTCAAGGTAGAGCACGTACAGATTCTTCTCTCTATTTGCTTCAAAGATGACTGCTCCATCCTTTAGTATGCTGCACTTTGATTCTTGAAACTTGATTTGATGACCTCTATCACACAGCTGACTTATACTGATGAGGTTGTGCTTTAATCCTTTGACTAATAGCACATCTTCTATGACTGTTTTTCCTTTGCTATTTACTGATCCACTGCCTACTACAGTTCCTTTCCATTATCTCCATAAGTGACTGTTCCTTCTTCAGCTTGGAGATGGGAAAACAGCTTCAGGTTTCCTGTCATGTGCCTTGAACACCCACTATCCAAATACCATTTGGATGCTCGAGGATTAACCTGAAATTAAGACATCAAGCTTTAGGTACCCAAGTTCTTTTGGGTCCTGATGGGTCAGTATCATTATTTTTTACTTTCATTATCCACTTCTTATGTCTTGTTGGACAGGTGGATTTTAAATGACCTAGCTTATTACAGTGACTACAACATGATGTTTTTGTTACTCTTTCAATATACTTAAAATTAGCTTTATAGGCTGTATTTTCCTCAGGAACAAATCTTGGAGTTGGATACACCTTAGGTGGAATTATAGTTTCTGCATTTTCAGGTGGTGTGTAGCCTACACCATCTTTTCTCTTACCTGAGCGTCTAGCTCCTTTTAATATTAAGGGATTCTTACCATTTGTAAATTTTTCTAATGTGCTTGCTAATTTCTCATTCTCTTCATTTAGATTTTTAATCTCTTTTCTTAATTCATCTACACTTTCTTGTTTTTCTAATTTTGTTATTTGTTTATTCTTAACTTTTAAGTCTTCACACAACAATTCATTTCTTCTTTTTAGTTCGATTAATTGCTTTTCTAGTTCTTCATTTTCTGTTTTAAGTCTGAGTTAGTGTTTTCTAAGCATGTATTATTCTTCTTACTAATCTTAAGTAATTTAGACACCTCTTTATATTTGTCGTAAAGTTCATTAAAGGCGCTTTCCAAATTGTCAGAATCTGAATCAGAATTATTACAAGAATCGAAAGAAGAGTCAGAGGTTACCTTTTCTTCGATGTTGGCCATGAGAGCCAGGTTGGCTTCTTCTTCATCATCTTGCTTGAGCTTGACTCACTGTCTGAGTCACTGCTGTTCTCCCAAGCAGCTGCCATTGCCTTTTTCTTGTATCTTCTGAACTTCTTGGAGCTATCCTTCTTCTTGTGATCATTTTTCTTTAGCATTGGACAATCTGCCTTGATATGTCCAGGCTTCTTGCATTCATAACAGATGGTCTCTCCTTTCTTCATTTCTTTGCCATCTGATCTTTTGAAGTCTTTATTTTTCTTAAAGTACCTTCTGCCGGATTGAAATTTTTTCTTCTTGGCCAGGATGCGCTGCAATCTCTTAGAGAGCATTGCTTCTTCATTTTCGCTGTCTACCTCACTCCCGCTAGAGCTTGCTTCTGATGACTCTTCTTCTGCTTTCAAAGCATTGGAGTGCTTCTTTCTGCTAGATGATTCTCCTAGCCTTTCCATGTTGATCTCATGGGCCATGAGGGACCCGATGAGCTTTTCTACTGACATTCTCTTAAGGTCATTAGCTTCTTCGATAGCTGTGACCTTTGGTGTCCATGAAGATGGCAAGGATCTGAGAATCTTTCTTACCATATCTGCAATCTCATAGGACTTTCCTAGACTGGCTAAACCATTGGTGATGTCAGTGAATCGACTGAACATCTGGGTGATTGACTCACCTGACTGCATTTGAAATCTCTCATACTGAGTGACAAGAATGTCGATTCTTGTCTCCTTTACTTTATCTGTACCTTCGTATGTATCCTTAGCTTTTCCCACATTTCCATGGAGGATTTGCAGGCTGAGACTCTGTTAAACTCCTTCTTGCTTAGAGCACAACATAAAATGCTCTTGGCTTTACAGTTCAAGGAGATTTTCTTTCTGTCTTCATCTGTCCATTGTGCTTTCTCATTTGTGACAACCAGGTCACCTTCTTCTACTATCGACCAGATTTGATAGTCGTGGCCTTGTAGAAAATATTCCATTCTGGTCTTCCAATACGGATAATCTTCACCATCGAACAAAGGGGTCTGTTGACTGACTGACCTTCGAAGTTGCCTTGGGCTGCCATTGATCTTTGCTCTTCAGATCGTTGGATCTTCTTCTTTGTCGAAGAGACTCGCTCTGATACCACTTGTTGCCCAGCTAGCTAGCCCAGAGGGGGGGGTGAATGGGTTATTAAAAATTTGATCTTTGATTAATACCTGTTCACTAAAAGGATTACAACAACTTAAATGAAGGTTAGAGTTAGAGGAAATGAGATAGCAAACACACAAAACAACCACAAGACAGTAGGATTTTTATCCTGGTTCGGAACTCCTTTCCACAGAGACCTACGTCCAGTCCCTGAGCAATACCTCAGGAGATTTCACTAATCAAGGGTACAGTCCCCCTTAAGGACACAACAACACCCAGCTCAGCTGGTCTTCCTTCACACCCGAAGGGAACAACACCCTGGATACCACCAGGTCTTCCTTCACACCAGAAGGGAACAACACCCTGGATACCACCAGGTCTTCCTTCACACCAGAAGGGAACACACAAAGAGAGGTTTGAAAGACAAGCCCCTAGATCAAACTGCAACAAGCAATGATCTGAAGGACCTAGCACTGAGAGCAAAGAATCTAAATCTAGGCTCACTCTCAGAACTACACAAGCTCTCTTCAAATGATCTTTCACTAGCTAGTAGAGAGCAAAAGAGCAAAAGCTAAGAGGAATGAAGTTTTCTGCTCTAAACTTTCTTCAGAAGAATTTGAATGTTTTTCTTGAACGTTGTATCTTCTTCTGTTCTTCTGACTTGTATATATATCTTCAATTTGAAATCTAGACGTTAAAGAGTCCGTTGTCTCTCTTTTGAGTAGTCGTTAGACTGAATGACATCTGGAGTCTTGGAAGCTTCCTGTCAACAGTCTTTTGATTACTTGAGCACGCAAAGAGATGAGATCTTCAAAGATATCCGATGGCTTCTATTTGTTTAACGTTGTACCATGAAGCTAGTTCAGAGGTCTGCACAGATGTCAATCTCAAATAGCAGACAGATAAGCTGTCTCTGATGTCAGTCAACGTCAGTAGCAATAGTCAAGAAAATAGTAATGCCAAATAGCTTAAGTCTAAAGGACGTTATCAGAGTAGGCACGATAATGATATGGTCTGCATGCATGCAGAGATATGTTCAGATCTCATAAATGCAAAAGCGTCAGAGAGATGTCTACGTGGACTTTGACTGGTCAATGCTTTAAGATGAATAAGATATCAAGATATGAAATCGATGACTGTATGACTTATGAAATCGTTATGAGTCATAGCAAATCGTTATGAACACTTATCAAGTCGTTATGAACTCTAAAGAAATCGTTGCGCAAAGCAAATCGTTATGAACACTTATCAAGTCGTTATGAACTCTAAAGAAATCGTTACGGCTACCAAGTCGTTACGAGTTTCAAAGAAATCGTTACGAGAACTAAAGAAATCGTTACGGCTACCAAGTCGTTACGAGTTTCAAAGAAATCGTTACGAGAACTAAAGAAATCGTTACGGCTACCAAGTCGTTACGAGTTTCAAAAATCGTTACGAGAACTAAAGAAATCGTTACGGCTACCAAGTCGTTACGAGTTTCAAAGAAATCGTTACGAGAACTAAAGAAATCGTTACGGCTACCAAGTCGTTACGAGTTTCAAGAAATCGTTACGAGAACTAAAGAAATCGTTACGGCTACCAAGTCGTTACGAGTTTCAAAGAAATCGTTACGAGAACTAAAGAAATCGTTACGGCTAGCAAGTCGTTATGAGTTCTAAAGAAATCGTTACGAGAACTAAGAAATCGTTACGGCTAGCAAGTCGTTACGAGTTTCAAAGAAATCGTTACGAGAACTAAAGAAATCGTTACGGCTAGCAAGTCGTTATGAGTTCTAAAGAAATCGTTACGAGAACTTACGAAATCGTTACGGCTAGAAAGTCGTTGTGAGTTCTAAAGAATCGTTACGAGAACTTACGAAATCGTTACGGCTAGCAAAAAAGTGTTATGAGATCTTAACAAATCGTTACGGTATCGATTGTTTGAAACATCACGGTTTTTTGGTCAGAAAGGAAATTGATCATAATACTTATGAAATCGTTATGATGACTCTATTTTGAACTTATAAAGGAATCGTTCTGATATCAATAGAAGTCTATATGAGTATGAAGAAGTGATACAAAGACTTGGACAAGACATGAATGAGATTACCTGATTGCCTTGAACTTTTTTTTGCTTTATTTCTGTCCTCAAGACTCAAGTAATTCATTAGTAATGTTTTGTTAATCATCAAAATTAATATATAAATAAATGAATATATATGGGGACAGTTTGGTCATCAGGATCATCAGTTGGTCCTGTATCTTTGAGAGATTGCGCGTAAGGTGAAAGAACTCAGAATCAGCAGGGTCGTTCCCCTCCTTCAAAGATTCCTCTTTCAGGAAATTCATAGGCCATATCACTTTGAGGTTCTTGCACCTTTCCTATCTGAAAGTTGAAAGGATATCTCCCACCGATTGGGGAAAAATATTACAACCAGGGTATGCCCTTCAGCTGGCAACTTTGAACAGCTCCTTGTTAAGACTAGGCAAGATCTCTCTCGGCTGAAGCCTTCTGAGACTTGAATTCCATCAATTTGGTTCAAGAACCCTATGCTCAGTGGGCAGAGCGGTACAAACTTTTTGTGGGTTTGAAGAAAGATCTCTTGCAGCATCAGATCCACTACCCTATCAAGATCAACCATGTTGCGACCCTCATTATACCGGTATGGTTATACCAACCCACGTCGGTATAGCGAGCGTTGCCACAGTGGGACATTTACCCAACAATAACATTCATCTGAGATACACGTGAATATAAGAACAGAGTAGCGGAAGTAAAAAGAACTACTGTCTTCATTCATTCATCATCTACATTTAGCATACATGAAATTGCAATAACATTAAAGAACTTAAAAGTTCACATAATTTAAATTGCTCAAAATTTAATACATAGATATCCACCATTATACATTCCTTCCATGATAATGCTAATACAACATTCAATTTGCATACTATGAAACGCAAAAGTCACAAAGTACTCCAAGGACTAATCTCCGCGCTCGGAGTCTGTCTCCACCGTCTCCTCCAACGGTGCCACGTCACCAACTACACCTGTACGCCGAAGCAAGTAGTGAGTCTAAAGACTCAGCAAGTAACACCATTCATACCATACACGTACATGTCATAGTAGGCTCTACACACACCATTGCAAAAACTCAACATGTATCATGCTTAACGTTTGAAATGAATAACCAATCATGATAATTCTATAAGTAAATACATGATGCATGCTTTCAGATTTCCTTATCAAGATAAATTCCTAACACGTGCTCTCTAATCATTCCTACTCATGAAATTCTACTTTGCATTTTAACTAAAGCATGAAAGCACTTAGCATGGTTATCCTACGTACGTGAAACAAAACACACCTAGCATGGAATCTACACATTCTTGTGCATGTACATGAACATTTCACATACTTTAACTTGCTGGTTTTCACATGATTTAGCAACCATAACCCTACACATGAGAGCTACAATGTTATTTAAAATACAACATGTGAACAACCAAACATGGAATTTTGTGCACATACTTGTTAATTGTCCCTAGCATGGATTCTAGGCATTTTACACATATAAACATGATCCTAACATAATGAAGCTACTGATTTAACATGGTTTCAAATTTGTCACAACATGGATTACAATATCATATCCTCCCATTTTGGTCTCACATTTTCTTTACACAAATTTCCAATTCACATAATTGTACTTTACACATACACATTACACATTGTTCACTTTCACATTAACACATGAACGCATGCACATTTACACATTCACATTTACACTTTCACATTTAGTGCCGTGACACATAGTCCAAAACCACAAAGAAGAACACATCACATCACATAGACGCCATCTAGGCATTACAATGGCGACTCTTGGACTGCGCAGACCGGGAGAACAAGTCTCCACCCTAACCAGTGGTACTTGTCCACCTCCAGGATTTCCCCCTAATGCCCTTAGGGTCACTTACACATTGAACCTTCTCAGGGGGACTTTTCCCTGATACGGTTCCACTGCCCTCTGTGGAAGCAATGTCACACTTGGCACAATTACACATTACACATTTTTACCGTTTTAACACATAAGTTACACATATCATTCTCATTTCATTCACTTTCTCACTCACATGCATATTTCTCTATTTTCCTAACATGGCACTACAATTATAGAATCTTAGCACTCAGAAAATTTCGCTAATCAGGTGGCTATACACAAAACAAATCATTTTACAACGGCATGCATTAGTTTCACAATTTCACACAGGAAATTCATATCGTATCATCTATTGGTCCAAATGACCTGAAATTTTAACCACAAGCTATTTCGGGTTTAGGATCCACACAAATTTTCAGATTTTTTTGAACTAAAAAAAATTTCAGAAATTCAAACATCCATTTCTCATGCCATCCACCATTCAACTTAACATGGAATTGTACACAAATCACCATCTTAGCAGCTTACTGTCTCAACCCTAGCATGCATGGAAATACAGAATTCATTCCCGAATTTATTGGACAATCCATAATTTATGGAAGATTTATCATGACCTAGCATGATCTCTATTTTCCTAAACAAATTTTGCAATAATTCGCACAAGCATGGGAATAACCTCAGAAATTTAGAACAGGGATTGAACCTCACATGCATAATCCTCACAAATTAGGTCATTTAGACCTGTCCTAAATCATGCAAACATGGTTTAACAAGATTAAAACTCATCACACATGTATCTTCATGAAATAATTGAATCCTATCATTCGTGATAATCCATCCACACACACCACATCCATCACATCAACAATATACATAGCATATAAATGATTTACAGTATATCCTCATTGTGAAACATATCGAAAATAGTCGTATAGAAGGGCAGAACAGGTCACTGTTCTGTCCAGATGAACTTGGCGGCAGTCTCTGGCCGCTAATTCACTATCAACGGCATAGTCGATGGACGCTAAGCATGATCTTAGCGGCAAGGGACATTGCCATCAATGTCAGGTCTGTGCAGAACACAGACCCGAGCTCCAAAGATGGGGTGAATTTGGGGGTCTAGGACACCAGGGAAAATACATAAAATTTGTAAAACCAACCTAGACACATACAGGGACGTTATGAGTAGGGTACTTGCCTTTAGAAAATTACACCAATGGATCTAGGACTCGGTGAAGCTCTCCTTGGGCTGTCCCAAGAAGCACTTAGAAACGCTTTACTCCGGTTCCTGAGCAGTCTCCACAGCAAGTCGAGGTTGGGGAAGCCTTCCTCGATGATCCAGCAAGCTCCTTGTTGCAGCAGAACCCGAACAAGCTTTAGATCTTCAGTTTAGGTTTGCAAAGGTGGGGGTTTTCCTCAGTCAGAAAGTAGGGTTCTTTCCTCTCTTCTTCCTCCCTTGCAAAAGGGTAAAGAGGGCCCTAGGGTTGCGAAATGAGGCTCTTTTGAGGAGGAGAGGCCCCTCTCCCACGCATGGGGTGACAAGATGGATCTCAGACCGTTGGGAGACAGCTCCCCAATGGGTGAGTTGCCTTGCCTCCGAAATTTCTGGCTCTGCAACGCATGCAGGTCAGAGAAGTTGGCGTCCACATCGTTGGACGCTGGGATTAGTGTTGGCGTCCATGGTGTTGACGCTGTCACCACATCGACGTCTATGGGTTTGACGCCAATCTGGCCTTCGGCCAGAAGTCTAAAACATGCAGAAACCCATGCACATCATGTATATTTACATGCAATATCTATATAGTATGTGCACACATACCATCAAGCAATACATACATTATTTATACCTAAGCTATACACATACACCATAAGTATACTAACTAATACATACGTAGATACATACATACGACATATACGATACGAATTATTTACATGCATTACAATAATGCAACAAAATTCGAGGGCCTTACCCCTCTCCCCCTTAAAAGAAACTTCGTCCTCGAAGTTAGAACGACACTACTCAAACAAAAGGGGATACTTCTTCTTCATCACATCCTCAAGCTCCAAGTAGCCTCCTCTCGTGAGAAGTTCTGCCATAGGACCTTCACCGACGCAATACTTTTGTTCCGGAGATGCTAACTTCCGGTCAAGAATACCTACTGGTTGCTCGACATACGAAAGATCTGGCTGGATCTCCACTGGCTCATGACTAATCACATGAGACGGATCTCGGACATACTTCCTGAGCATCGATACGTGGAACACAGGGTGAACGCTAGCCAAAGCTGAGGGTAATGCTAGCTCATATGCCACGCTGCCCAAACGTCTGAGAATCTCATATGGGCCAATGAACCTGGGGCTCAACTTACTATGCCGGCCAAATCTGACGACACCACGAGTAGGCGATATCTTCAAGAAGACATGATCGCCAACCTAGAACTCCAAATCCTTTCTCCTATTGTCGGCATAACTCTTCTGCCTATCCTGTGCCGCAACAAGCCTCTTCCTGATAAGCTGGATCTTATCCGAAGTTTCCTAAACTAACTCTGGTCCGATCAACTGCCTATAACCAGTCTCCTCCCAACACAAAGGAGATCTGCAGGGCCTACCATACAATGCCTCGAATGGAGCCATACCAATACTCGCATGAAAGCTGTGTTGTATACGAACTCCACAAGAGGTAAATGACGCTCCCAATCATCCTTCCAATCCAGAACACAGGCTCTCAACATATCCTCGAGCGTCTGGATAGTCCTCTCGGACTGTCCATCGGTCTGGGGATGAAACGCCGAACTGAGCTTCAGTTCGAACCTAAGCATCCTGAAGACCCTTCCACAGCCTCGAAGTGAATCTCGGATCTCGATCCGAAATGATCGACTTCGGCACACCATGCAATCTAATGACACTACTAACATACAATCTAGCTAAACTCTCTACTGACTACTTCTTCTTCATAGGCAAGAAATGAGCAGTCTTCGAGAATCTATCTACAACTACCCAAATCGAGTCATTGCCCCTTCTAGATCGAGGCAAACCCGAAACGAAGTCCATAGTGACAGCTTCCACTTCCACACTGGGATATCCATCCTCTGCATAAGGCCGGATGGTCTCTGTCGCTCGGCCTTCACTTGCTGACACACTAGACATCTAGACACATAATCCGCAAATCCTTCTTCATGTCGGACCACCAAAATGATCTCTTCAGGTCTTGATACATCTTAGTGTTACCCGGATGAATAGAGAATCGCGACCTATGAGCCTCCGCTAACACATGCTCACGAACATACCAAATCAGGGACACAAACACGACACGGTGCTGAAATCTAATCACACCGTCCTCATCACGAGCAATGCCTGCCTTGCCCACTAACTCTAAGAGTCTAGGGTCGGCTCCCTGCTGCTCGATCACCTCTTCCAAAACCGAGGACCTAAGAGATAACTGAGCTACAAAAGCCTGACATAGAGATGGCTCTAACTCAGTCAACGCGCAAGCCGCATCTCCAACATCTTCCAGTCCTGCTGGAGGGATGGCCTCTTTCTACTCAGCGCATCCGCTACGACATTCGCCTTTCCAGGGTGATACTGAAGGTCGAAGTCATAATCCTTCAAGAACTCAATCCATCTCCTCTGCCTCAGGTTTAATTCCTTTTGGGAGAAAAGATACTTCAAGCTTTGTGGTCGGTAAACACCTCAAATCTGACACCATAAAGATAGTGCCTCCAGATCTTTAGTGCATAAACCACTGCGCGAGCTCCAAGTCATGAGTCGGATAGTTCTTCTCATGCTCCTTCAACTGACGAGAAGCATAAGCCACTACCCTTTCTTGCTGCATGAGCACACAGCCTAAACCAATCCGAGACGCATCCGTGTAGATAGCAAAGCCCTCTACACCGCTCGGTAAAACTAACACCGGGGCTGACTTGAGCTTAGTCTTCAATAATTGAAAACTACTCTCACACTTCTCAGACCAAATAAATTTCACTCCCTTTCTGGTAAGCTGAGTCAAAGGGGCGGCAATGGATGAAAATCTCTCAATAAATCGCCGATAGTAACCAGCTAAACCAATAAAACTACGAATCTCCGAAGGGGTCTTAGGAATCTCCCAATCCATAACAGCCTGGACCTTTGCTGGATCCACTGCAACACCAGCACCGAAGATAACATGCCTGAGGAAATGAACCTCGCGCAACCAAAAATCGCACTTGCTGAATTTAGCATACAGCTTGTGCTCACGAAGAACCTCTAACACTACCCTCAAATGCTGACGGTGAGTGGCCTCATCCGGAGAGTAGACCAACACATCATCAATAAACACTACGACAAAGCTATCTAAATAAGGCCTAAACACCCTGTTCATGAGATCCATGAACGCTGTAGGGGCATTGGTCAATCCGAAGGGAAGGACCAAAAACTCATAATGTCCATAACGGGTTCTAAATGCCGTCTTGGACACATTCTCACTCCGAATCCTCAACTGATGATAACCAGATCGCAAATCAATCTTAGAAAAGACTGATGCCTCTCGCAACTGGTCAAACAAATCATCAATACGAGGTAGGGGATACCTGTTCTTCACAGTCACCTGGTTCAACTTCCTATAGTCAATGCACAACCTAAGTGACCCGTCTTTCTTCTTGACGAATAATACATGTGCGCCCCAAGGGGAAACACTAGGACGAATAAATCCCTTATCAAGCAACTCTTGCAACTGCCTCCTCAACTCGGCTAACTCCGCAGGTGCCATCCGATATGGAGCCTTCGAGATAGGAGAGGTGCCCGGAAGCAACTCTATGGTAAACTCTATCTCTCTATCCGGTGGCAATCCAGACAAGTCATCAGGAAAGACATCTGGAAAATCCTGCACTACCTCAATCTCTGCAAGAGTAGGTGACTCATCAGTCTCTGGTACTAACACCACGCTGGCAAGAAAAGCGTCACAACCCTTGTTTACCATGCGCATCGCCTTCATGGCAGAGATGACCATCTTTCCCGCCCAGTTCCTTGGCAAGGGGTGAGAGAACTCGTCCTCACCAGGAATGCGGAAACGATCCTCTTCCGACGACAATCCACTAACGCATAGTGCTCCTCTAGCCAATCCAAACCAAGAATAGCATCATAGTCCTTCATCTTTAGCAAGAAGAAACACCCATCTAGGACTCTATCCTCAATGCACACAGGTAACGACGGAATGCACTTCCTAGTCGATACCGTACCCGCAGGGGTGTGCACAGACAAAGGGACCTCTAACTCTTCAGACTCTATACCTGACTCTAGGGCTAACTGCCTAGTGAACCGCTCGGAAATGAATGAGTGAGTAGCACCCGTATCAAACAAAACACGAGCGTGCACACCTAAAAGCAAAACCGTACCTTCGGGGACATGCTCCGCCTGCTCGGCATCCTCGCGAGCTAAAGCAAACACTCGAGCTGGGGCTCGAGGCCTTCCTGGTCTTCCTATAGCTGGCATGGCTGCCGCTACTGCTGGGGCTGGCGCTCCGCGCTGAACTCCTTGCTGAAGTTTTGGGCAATCTTTGATCTTGTGGTCGCTGCTCCCGCACTTCAAGCATCTACCCGCTACCAACCAACACTCGGAACCACCGTGTGTCTTCCCACAGTGGGGACACTCTTTCTTCACACCAGGGGAACGTACAGAAGGTATCTGTGAACTGCCGACTGCCACGGTTCGCTGCGGTGTCTGGTACACCGTTTTCTTCTTGTCTTGCCGTTGGAATGTTGCCGCTGGCCTCTTCTGCGAAGCCTTCTTTTCCTCCAGATATTGCTCCATCTCTCCCTCCTGCCTACACGCAGCACTGAGGGCCTCGTCCAACGTGCGGTGGTCAAACGCCACGAGTCTCGTCCGCAGTGATGGCTTGAGTCCCATCACGAACTTCTTGGTCTTCCTCGCTCGTCTGCCACGATATGAGGTGCATATTTAGAAAGTTCAGAAAATCTAGCCTCATATTCCAGCACGTCATGGAGCCTTGAGCCAAAGATAGAAATTCTTGCTCCATCCGATCTTGCACATGCTCGGGACGAACTTGGCCCGAAAGAGCCTCACGAACTCGTCCCAAGCAACGTCGATAGCTCCGTCCTCAAATCGGGTACGCAGCAATGAAGCCCACCATACATCAGCCCTTTCCTGCAATACACCTTCGTAAGCTCCGACTAACAGTCTAACCAAACAAAACATACAATCATACAAAATCAACACATACCTGTAGCATGTAGGTGGCCAATGTAACCTTATCCTCCTCTGCACACCTGATGGCTCGGATATCTTCTCTATCTCCCTCATCCAGCTTTCAGCCAACAACGGATCGCTCTCCCCCTTAAAAGAGGGTGGCAGCATCCTCTTGAATCTCTCCATGGTAGAAGGTCCACCATGGTCCTGAGCTGGTACTTGAGCCTGCTACAATGCACATCAAGTAATATACAATCAACATAATATCACATAAGCAATTAAACAGACTATTAGTCATTTATTTGTCTAATCTGAGCCTCCAACTGTGCCTGGAGTGCTGCCTGGGTATGAGCCTGCGTCTGCATGGCTTGCACTAGACCTTGCATGAATACTCCATAGTCCAGGTGGCGGTGGGGGAAGTACAGGACCTGGCGGTGCCGGGGCCTGCTGCTCCGCCCGCTCGTCACGTCGCGGCTCGTCCTCACGGGCCGGCGCTCCACTACGCCTACCTCTCGAAGCCATGGCTGTGATAAAATTTCAGCCACCAATAGAGCTAGGTCACTAAGTTTCCTAACCATTTTCTTATCTATTTTCACTCGTTATTAGTGATTTCTACACATGTGGACATACTTAGCATGCAATGAAGATGTTGACTTATGTATATTCATGTGCAATCTCAACTGGTTCGCTCTGATACCAATCTCTGTAGCGACCCTCATTATACCGGTACGGTTATACCAACCCACGTCGGTATAGCGAGCGTTGCCACAGTGGGACATTTACCCAACAATAACATTCAGCTGAGATACACGTGAATATAAGAACAGAGTAGCGGAAGTAAAAAGCACTACTGTCTTCATTTGTAACGACCCGAGAACCCGATCCTCGGCTCACGCCGAGGACCCGATTTTCGCGGTCGCCGCCCACGGACCAGGGGGACCCGAAAGGGCTATGACAAGCGTCTGACAGGATATGTAGCGGAAGTAAACGTCAACTGCTAAGCTAGAAGCGTACAGGCGGAAACATAAAAGAGAGCGAGACCGCTGTGTACCGCTCTAAGTACAGTCCCAACGCACGCACGCTAATACAAGTAAGGGAAGGGGAGAGACAAGTCCCTTAGGGGCATACCCCGAGGGTGACGTACACTGAGAGGGGGAACCACTGCTAGCTACGGGGACCAAGACTACCGCCCCGTCTCCTCCGCCCGACGCGCGCCCTGCTGCTGCTGGGAAGACTCACCTGGAAAACAGAGGGATGAGCTTCACAACAGAAGCTCAGTAGGGACTACCAATCTCCTACAGGCTCTAAACAGGCAGAGGAACATATACAATTATTAATAAAGGAAAGACGGCAGTTGATATCTTTCTACCTACAAAAGGAAGTGCGGAAGCGAAGCTAAAGCTAATACGGTACAGAAAGTACTCTCAGTCGGAAACTCCGTACGACTGCTCGTCGTGACCACCACACGGCTAGTAACACACAGACGGAGGGAACTCCGCCTGGACAAGGAACACTAGCAACGGGAACAACACCACTAGTCAGACGGTCAGGTGCGTCCACAGACATCTTATCCTCGACCTAGGTCCTGGCCCTCGCGTCTCGTCAGAGCGAGGTAGGACACAAGTACAACAACAGTAACCGCCGTAGTCTGGCCGGACTACGGTCCCACGCCTGACCTCTCCAAACGGTTCCGGGGCCGTAAGGAGCGAGGCAGTGAGAAGAAGGACTGGCTGGCCTGCGCCGGGTAGAACTCCAAACTGTCCTCGGCGTCCCAGACCAACCACGAGAGCTCTGCAAGCGACTCACACGCCACTGTCCTAACCACCGTTTTCCCCTCAGCTCTAGAGTCCGCCTACGCGGCTGCCAACTCGAGCACACTCGTAGCCCGGAGTACTCCCTCAACAGGCTCCCGAGGACGGGGGTCCCAGGTAACGGTAACAACCTCTCGCACGGGACAAGCCCTCAAGTGCCGTGCACCGGGTGAACGACTAGTGTGAGACCGTACTAGGGAACTAGCACAGGTGCCACGGGTACAGTAAAGCGAAAACGGAAGCGGCGGAAGCACAACCTGCCTCTGGACTGAGAAGGCGACATAGGCCATGTCGCCTTCTCAATGCGACATAGGCCCTGTCGCATCCTGAATGTGACATAGGCCATGTCGCAACCCTGGTTGCGACATCCAAGGTGTCGCCTTACCAGTCAGGTAGCGACATGGCCTATGTCGCCTTCAGGCCAGACGGGGGTTCCGGAAGCACTCTCTCTGGGAACCTCCCCGAAACAGGAGAAACACTACACGGCGAGGGAGGGGAGCATGCTTATCATGCTAAAAAGCCATTAAACACACAAACCACCCTCGAACACCCCAAGAACATGGTTTCTACGCTCGGAGGAAAACCTCACTCACACGAGCATGGAGTTCTCACACTCCCCAAACCCCAATCACACGAGAACCACGGTCTAGACGGGGAGGGGATCATGCTTAGGGCGAAGGAGTCGGGTGTCCCTACCTCCACGCGAAGAACGCACCCGTTGGGGACTTCTCGTAGGTAGAAACGTCTCCTCCTCGCACCGCACGACACGAACACGACCCCTGCACGAACGGAGCGACACCCTCCTCAGCACGGCCTCCTCAACACGAGGGAGGCACCCGAAATCGCCGGAAAACTCCGAGAGGGCGAGAGAAAGAGAGGGGGAAAGAGAGGTGCGAAAAAGGGGGAAGGGGCTCGGGCGCCCGGGCTTTAAGCCCGCGGTCCTGCGAAGGCGACACACCTTGTGTCGCATTGGGAACCAGAAGGTGACAGTGGGTGTGTCCCTTCAAGAAGGCGACATACCCCCGTCGCAATTCCACTGACAACGGTCAAATCTCGGAATTCAAAAAAGTGAAGGCGACAGCCATCTTGTCGCGTTCACCCGACACCACCAGAGCCGTACTGACACAAAGGACGTCTGTCACGTCTGTCAGACTGCGTCTAGGGCGACGCGATGGGAAGGCGACATAGGCCATGTCACCTTCAAGAAGGTGACATACCCCATGTCGCAATCCCAAACAGAACCAGAACTCGACGCGATTGGAACCACGTCGCGACAGTCGCCCTGCCGCGACCCAGAGGACGGGGCCAAGGGCCCAAGGGGGCCGGGGTGTTACAACCCTCCCTCCTTAAGACATTTCGTCCTCGAAATGAAAACAACTCGGTCTCAACTGGAAGACAAAAGGGGAGATCATCACATACCGATCAATCAAACAAGTAAGGAAACTGCTCCTGCATCTCATCCTCGCGCTCCCAGGTGGCCTCGCCACCGACACGGTTCTACCAACGACCTTAACCAGCGAAATCTGCTTCCTGCGCACTGCTGAACTCTGCGGTCGACAACACTACTGGGTACTCTGGCACTGACAAATCTGGCGCTACCTTAGCTACGAGTAGTCCAACACGTGCGAAGAGTCTGCAACGTACCTCCTAAGCTGCGAAACGTGGAAAACACTGTGCACACCTGCTAGCTCTGCCGGAAGACTCAGCCTGTACGCCACCTCGCCAACCCTCTCAGAAATGGGGAAGGGCTCAATATATCTGGGACTGAGCTTTCCCCTCTTACCAAACCTCATGACCCCTTTGGTCGGCGAGACCCGCAGGAAGACCAGGTCACCGACGCTGAACTCTAGCGGTCTCCTGCGGACATCCGCATAACTCTTCTGCCTGCTCTGTGCTGCCCGAAGCTCTGCCTGACCAAACTGACTGTCTCTGCACACTGCTGCACTAACTCTGGCCCCAAAAGCTGCTCTCTCACCAACCTCGAACTAGTGAAGCGGAGTCCTGCACCGGGCGACCGTACAAGGCCTCGTATGGCGCCATTCCGATGCTCGAGTGATAACTGTTGTTATACGCGAACTCTACCATCGGAAGGTGAGACTCCCAAGTGCCGCTCCAGTCTAGACAGCACGCTCTCAGCATATCCTCCAGTGTCTGAATGGTCCGCTCTGACTGACCGTCTGTCTGAGGGTGGTACGCTGTGCTGAACTTCAACTCTGTACCCAGTGCTCTGTGAAGACTGCGCCAAAACCCTGACGTGAACCTCGGATCTCTGTCTAAAACGACTGAAACTGGGATCCCGTGCAACGAAACAACTCTGTCCACGTACAGCCTGGCTAACCTGTCCACTGACCACGACATCCTGATCGGAAGAAAGTGCGCTGCCTTGGTCAAACGATCCACAATCACCCAAATACCATCATGCCTCTGCGGGGTACGGGGCAAACCAACCACAAAGTCCATGGTGATGTCGTCCCACTTCCACTCGGGAATGGGCAACGGCTGCAGCTCACCACCAGGACGCTGATGCTCGGCCTTCACCTGTTGACAGGTAAGGCATCGGGCAACAAACTCTGCCACGCCCCTCTTCTTCATCCTGGCCACTAGAAGGACCTTCTCAAGCAATGGTACATCTTGGTGGAGCCAAGATGAACAGCATACCTCGATCTGTGAGCCTCTGACAACACTACCTGACGCGCCTCCTCGGGAACGTACAAGCGGCCTCTGAACCTAACCTCACTATCCTCGCTGAGCTCAACGTCCGGCATCCGCAAAATGTCTGCTAACTCTGCATCTGCTCGCTGCGCCTGCAACACCTGCCTGAATAGTGACAGCCGAACTGACAAACTGGAAGCCACGGCACGATCTCTGGTCCTCGACGGAACAAACAATCCCTGAGACAGCTCCTCAAACAGTCTCCACTCTCTGACCATCAGCGAACTCAAGCGCACGCGCCTACTCAACGCATCGGCTACAACGTTAGCCCTTCCTGGATGATAGGAGAGGGTTAGGTCGTAGTCCTTCAAATACTCCATCCAACGGAGCTGCCTCAAGTTCAGATCCCTCTAGGTGAAGATATACTACAAACTCTGGTGATCGGTGAAGATCTGAAAAGCCTCGCCATACAGGTAGTGCCTCCACAACTTGAGAGCGTACACCACTGCTGCCAGCTCCAAGTCGTGGGTGGGATAGTTCTCCTCATGCTTCTTGAGCTGCCGAGAAGCATAGGCAACGACCCCACCATGCTGCATCAGCACGGCACCCAAACCTGACCTCGACGCATCGGTGTAAACCACGAACCCCCGGTGCCCGACGGCAAGACCAACACTGGCGCTGAATTCAACTTCGTCTTCAGCTCCAAGAAACTCTGCTCACAGTCCCTGACCAAACAAAACTGGTGTCCTGCCTCATCAACCGAGTCAACGATGCTGCAATCTTGGCGAAATCCTGAATGAACCTCCGGTAGTAACCTGCCAGAACCAGAAAACTGCGGACCTCTGCAACTGATGTGGGCTGCTCCCACGACAACACTGCCTCAACCATGGCCGGATCCACCGCCACACCAGAACCCGAGATCACGTGCCCGAGGAAGTGCACCTCGCTCAGCCAAAATTCGCACTTGTCGAACTTGGCGTAAAGACGGTGACTCCGCAGGGTCTCCAGCACGATCCTCAGGTGCTCCTCGTGCTCCTCTTCAAAGCCGAGTAGACCAGAATATCATCAACAAAAACAACAACAAAGCGGTCTAGGTACTCACTGAACACCCTATGCATTAGATCCATGAATGCTGCAGGTGCGTTCGTCAGCCAAACGGCATCACGACGAACTCAAAGTGACCGTACCTAGAATGGAAAGCCGTCAAACCAACATCTGACTCTCTGATCCGCAGCTGGTAGTAGCCGGATCTCAAGTCGATCTTCGAGAAAACTCGGACCGATTGCAACTGATCAAACAAATCATCAATTCTCGGCAACGGGTACCTGTTCTTCACAGTGACCTGGTTCAACTGCCGATAATCGATGCACAGATGAAGACTACCATCCTTTTTCCTCACGAACAAAACAGGCGCACCCCATGGCGAACAGCTCGGACGAATGAAGCCCAACTCAAGCAACTCTTGCAGCTGGCGCTTCAACTCACGCAGCTCCGCCGGGGCCATTCGGTAAGGTGCCTTGGACAAAGGCATCGTACCAGACAAAAGCTCGATGGAGAACTCTATCTCTCGCTCAGGCGGCAACCCAAGTAGATCCTCCGGAAACACATCAGAAAACTTAGAAACAACTGGCACATCAAAAACTGAAGGCCCGCTAGGCTCCAAGGAACAAACCGAAGCAAGGTAAGCAACGCAGCCATCACGGATCAAACGACGAGTCTTACAGAAAGAAATGAACGGCCGACGGGTAGACCGGATACCTCGAAGTAGAGAACAGGCACTCCAGGTATCCCGAACCGAATGGTCTTCCTCTGATAATCAACCACGGCTGAGTGAGCCTCCACCAGTCCATGCCCAGGATGACGTCGAAGTCGCAAAGCTGCAGCGCGTACAACCTGGCCGGTAACTGGTGGCCCTCAACCTCGACTGTCACACCCTCCAGGTAACTGAAGGAACGCATGCAGTCACCAGATGGGAGATCGACCAATACGTCACACTGCCTCTCGGGTGTGTGACAAGCAAGGGACTCGTAAAACTCCTCAGAAGCAAAACACAAGGAAGCACCGGGATCAACCAAAACACGAGCAGCTCTGCCAAGGATAGGTAGAGTACCTATCACCAGGTTCGATGCCTCTGCCTGCTCCCGGGTGAGCGCCATCACGCAACCACGACCACGTCCACGCTGCGGCGCCTGCTGGGGCTGCTGTTGCGGCGACTGCTGCTGAGGAAACTGCTACTGCTGCTGGTACGGCTGGTACTACTGCGGCTGCGAGAACTGCTGGACCTGCTGCTGGTACTGCCCTCTCTGTTGCTGACGCGGTGCCTGTTGCTGGGGAGGGTACTGGTACTGGGGTGGCTGCTGCGCGTAATGCACTGGCTACTGCTGCTGCGGAGCTTGCCCCCTAGGGCAATCCCTCCTAAAGTGGCCTGGCAAGCCACAAGTGTAGCACACTGGCTCCTGACTGCCCTGCTCAGCACCCTGCTGTACTGACTGCTTTGCAAACCTGGACTGACGCCTCTACTGACGGCTCTGTCCACCCCCGCGAGTAGACAACTTCCTGAACTGTGAGCGAATTCCAGAGCTACCGGAACTGCCTGAGCCTGAGGAAGAGGAAGTCGCACTACCGCGGCTGCCCGCTGGACGCTGGTACGGAGAGGACCTGGAAGAGGCTCCTCCCTACTGCTGCTGCTGCTGCTGAGGCTGCCAAGCCTCCCTATCCAAGGCGGTGGCCTTCGCCACGGCCTCTCCCAAATGTTGGGTTTCGTATAAAGCGCAGCGGAAACGCGAATCCCTCAGGTAGATATCGTTGCCGGCCGTCGGAATCGAACTAAATCGGTAAACCACGCACAGGGAGATCTCATCTTTACCTTTGCGGGGTTGCGTAACTCCCGAATCCGGGAGGAGGTGGCGCAGGAGGCGCCGGTGCTTCAAGCCGTTCAAGTGTCCGGCCTCTAGACGTATCCACGCGAGCTCCGGACGCAAAGGGATCTCCTCGTTCTCCACGCGTCTCCCGGATTCAGCTCCACCATGTGCCGAAGAGAGGAGAGAGAGGGTGGGGTGCGCCCTGGGAGAGAGAGAGGAGGGGGCGGCCAGGGTTAAGCCTGGAGCTTGGCCCAGGGTTTAACTCTCAGCGTATATTTATAGACACCGCGGTTTTTCACAAAAACCCAGTCATTGTCTATAAAGTACACCTTGCCCAGTCTGCTCGAACTCTTATGCGTGTGACCCTCTAGGCCCAACTGCTAGTCCAGTTTTCAGCCCATTAAGCTCAATAACTCTTTATTGACTTATGGTAATTAATAACATCTCATATTAATTAATTACACAATCAATTATCGTCTCACGATAATTGACCGGGCTTCCAATCAAGTTGGGTGCCAAGCAACACCACTTGATCCTGGAAAGCATTGGGGTTCAGCAACCCATTCAAGGAACCTTTTGTATCATCAGTTACCACGTGACTTTAATCCTTCGCTCGTACAATGCTCCGAGTGCACTTAGGGTATGGTCAACTGTCAAACCCTAATGTGTGTACTCACTTGGTTTAGATGCCCATAACAATATCAGAAAACTCCTTTTCTGATAAGTAGTCTTGCCCTGGCCAGGGACTATCAGGCATCCTTCCGTAGAGCATTCACTCTCCTATTACCGAGAGCGAGCGATCCCATATTGACCACACAATCACCTTCGAAGGTATTCCGCTAGATCCGATCACTTAACTGATTAAGACCTCATGGCTAGAGATCTATAAGTCAAGGTCAAAACCCAGAAGTCCACCAACAAGGTGTCCTTGGTGTCTCAGGTCTAAGGACCAATCACGCCACTGTGACAATGAATCTAGCTGGTTGACAGTTAGGTAACATTACCATCCAGCGATTCATAACGGATCAGTTCAGTGAACTCATTCTCCAATGAGCACCTACAGATTCACCTTAGTGTCTCCACACAAGTGACTATGAGACCAGTCACCCTCATCATATGAGCAGGTGCAATCTACTAGTCTAACCGGATATTCAATGTCCTTCTTGAATATCCTCCGACTAGGAACAATTAAGAATATACGTTTAAAGGATATTAATCTCATTGTTATGATCTCATCATAATTAATATCCATTGCGTATTCATGGACTTCATAATGAAACGATAAACGAATTACACATAATGAATATAAAAGCCTTATTATTATTATCAAAGAACAAGATTGTACAAGTTATGATTGGCTTGAGGACATCCATAACTAACAATCTCCCACTTGGACTAAAGCCAATCACCTTTATGTCTTAAACCCATAGACTCTAGGTGGCGCTCAAACACAATTTGAGACAGAGGCTTCGTCAATGGATCTGCAATGTTGTCGACTGAAGGAACTCTTTCCACCAGTACATCTCCTCTAGTGATTATCTCCCTGATCAGATGAAATCGCCTCAGAATGTGCTTCGACTTCTGATGAGACCGCGGCTCTTTCGCTTGCGCAATGGCCCCATTGTTGTCACATAGCAATGGGATTGGATCAGAGTCACCTGGCATCACACCAAGGTCGGTGATGAACTTCTTCATCCACACTGCCTCCTTGGCGGCTTCAGCTGCAGTAATATACTCAGCTTCTGTCGTCGAGTCTGCAGTGGTTTCCTGCTTGGAACTCTTTCAGCTCACTGCACCCCCGTTCAAAGTGAACACAAATCCAGATGTAGACTTGCTATCATCTGGATCCGACTGGAAACTCGAGTCAGTATATGCCCGGAGTTTCAAGTCCCCTCCTTCATAGACCAGAAATATATCCTTAGTCCTTCTCAAGTACTTAAGGATACATTTCACAGCCATCCAGTGTGTTTCACCTGGATTTGCCTGATATCTGCTCGTAACACTTAGAGCAAATGCCACATCAGGTCTTGTACATAGCATGGCATACATGATAGACCCTATAGCCGAGGCATAGGGGACTCTATCCATGGCTGCCCTCTCTTCAGGAGTCTTAGGAGACTGCTCCTTAGAGAGAATAATCCCATGTCTCATAGGTATGAGACCTCTCTTGGAATTTTCCATGCCAAACCTTTTGACAATGGTATCTATGTACATGGATTGGGTCAAGCCAAGCATCCTCTTAGATCTATCTCTATAGATACGTATTCCCAATACGTAGGATGCTTCTCCCAAATCCTTCATGGAGAAGTTCTTTGACAGCCAAACCTTTACTGATGATAACATCCCTACATCATTCCCAATGAGTAAGATGTCATCAACGTAAAGTACAAGAAAGTGATAGCACTCCCACTGACTTTCTTATACACACATGGTTCATCTTCATTCTTAATGAAGTCATAAGATTTGATAGCCTCATCAAACCTTATGTTCCAACTACGAGAAGCTTGCTTCAATCCATAGATGGATCTTTGAAGCTTGCATACTTTATCTGGACACTCTTTGGATGTAAATCCCTCAGGTTGTATCATATACACTTCCTCCTCAATGTTTCCATTAAGAAAGCGGTTTCACATCCATCTGCCAGATCTCGTAATCAAAGTATGCAGCTATGGCAAGAAGAATTCTGATCGACTTTATCATGGCAACTGGTGAGAAAGTTTCGTCATAGTCAATCCTTGCCTTTGACGATACCCCTTGCCACCAACCTTGCCTTATAAGTGTCGATCTGTCCATCTGCACCGATCTTTCTCTTAAAGATCCACTTGCACCCAATAGGTACAATACCTTCGGGCAAGTCTACCAAGTTCCAAACTTGGTTGGTGTACATGGACTGCATCTCAGAATTCATGGCATCTCGCCATTTCCCTGACTGAGGACAATCAACAGCCTCTTGGTAGGTCTTTGGATCACCATCCTCATCAAAAGACATGCCTTCACTGATATGTCCAACATATCTTTCAGGCTGTCTAGGTACTCTACCAGACCTACGCTGAATGTGTGTATATTCCTGAACAGGTTCCGGAACCGATGTCTCACCCAGTGGACTTTGCACAATTGTGGATCTAGAACCTCTTCTAGATCTATTTTACTCCCACTGTCCTCTTGGGAAGGTATTCCTCTTCCAAGAAGACAGCTCTCCTGGCACAAACACTCTTTGTTCACCAGGATGGTAAAAGTAGTACCCAAATGTTCTTTTGGGTATCCAACAAATCTGCACTTATCGGTTCTAGATTCCAGTTATCTGGGTCATGTCTCCTCACGTGGGCAGGACAGCCCCAGATTTTAACATGTTTAAAATCAGGCTTTCTACCCTTCCATATCTCATATGGAGTAGAAGACACAGATTTACTGGGAACCCTGTTCAGTAGATATGCTGCTGACTCTAGCGCATATCCCCATAAGGAAACTGGTAACTGTGAACGGCTCATCATGGATCGTACCATGTCCAACAAGGTACGATTTCTCCTTTCCGATACACCATTCATCTGTGGTGTATAGGGAGGAGTCCATTGAGAAAGGATACCATTGTCCTTTAAGAATTGTGTGAACTCTGTACTTAAGTATTCACCTCCTCGGTCTGACCGTAGGATTTTAATACTCTTTCCAGTTTGTTTCTCAACTTCATTCTTAAATTCTTGGAATTTCCCAAAGGCTTCAGATTTGTACTTCATTAAGTAAACAAATCCGAACCTTGAGTAGTCATCCGTGAATGTAATGAAGTATGAGTAGCCACCCTTGGCTTGGGTAGACATTGGACCACATACATCCGAATGTATTAGTTCCAATATGTCCTTGGCCCTATCTCCATGTCCACTAAATGGAGATTTGGTCAACTTACCCATTAAACAGGATTCACAAGTTGCATATGATTCATAATCAAATGGATCAAGTATCCATTCTTATGCAACTTTTGAAGCCTATTCTCGCCAATGTGACCAAGCCTACAATGCCATAAGTAGGCAGTGTTCACACTATTCTTACTTCTCTTAGGAGAAACATCAACATGGAGATTTTCATAAGAAACATTAAGTCGATACAAACCATTCAGCAAATTTGCTAAAGCAACTAGTTTATTTCCAAATAAACTGAACAACTATGTTCTCAATGGTAAACTTGTATCTAATTCTGTCTAAACAAGAAACAAACTTTCTTTTCCTGAAGCTTCCCCAAGCTTCTGCTTTCATGAGCCTTCATTGCAAGGTAGTCCTTGCAATTTCTTTTCCAGTTACTTGCAGTGGAAGCACTCGCCCTTTTCTTCTCCTTTGCTTATGTCCTTCTTTTGTTTTTGCTTGGACTGCTTCTTTGTTGCCTTTCTCAAAGGCTTGCACTGCTCTCCTCTTCTTGTTGGACTTTCCAACCATGAGAACAGTGGGCTTTTCCTTCTTAAGGTTGCCCTCAGCAGTCTTTAGCATGTTGAGCATCTCAGCTAAACTCACCTCAATCTTGTTCATTGTGAAGTTCACAATGAACTGGGAATATGAATCTGGAAGTGACTGGAGAATGAGGTCCGTGCTTAGTTCCTTGTCAAGAGGAAAACCAAGCCCCTCGAGCCTCTCAATCCACTCTATCATCTTTAGCACATGAGTCTGTACTGAAGACCCCTCTGCCATGCGAGCTCTGAACAGGGCCTTGGATATCTCATATCTCTCCACCCTGCTCTGCTCTTCAAAGAGCTCTTGCAAGTGCTGCATGATGGATCTAGCATCCATGTTCTCATGCTGCCTTTGCAACTCATTGCTCATTGAGGCAAGCATGCAGCATTGGGCCAGAGTGGAATCCTCCTTCCACTTCTCAAACTCAAGCGTTTCCCCTTCAGGTGCATCAAGGGGTGGTTCAGCTGGGATCTCACCCTCCAGGACATAGGCAATGCGCTCAGACCTGAGGACAATCTTCAGGTTTCTGAGCCAATCCGAGTAGTTCGGGCCTGTCAATCTGTTGGCATCCAGTATGCCACGGAGTGGGTTACCTGACGACATTTTTGCCTATAAAGGAAATGTAAATACAACTAGCAGATGTTCATAATAATAATTAAATCTAGATTAGGACTTTAATCAAGATTAGCTCCCACTATTTTCCGACAGACTGTATAACCCTCAGATATACAGAATGGGAGACACCGACGGTCTCCTAGTGGGGATCGGAATCTCACAGACTCATAGCATGATCTTGTGGATAGCAAACAAACCATACTATGATCTGAAAGCGGTCAACCCTTGACACTTGCAACTCTTGCAATATCCGATCTTATTTTGGCCCCTGAATTTTAATGACCTTGTGGATAGCACAAAGTCATTAAATCCAGTCTAAGCAATACCATCATTACGTAACGAGCATAGATTTGGATGTAGCCCTTGTGGATAGCACAACAAAGCTACACCGGTCCTCTACCCCGTTTAAGGCATCATCATGCCATAGTTTTAGTCTGTCATTAGACTTGACAAGCCTTGTGGATAGCACAACAAACTTGCCCGATCTAATGGCAATCCTAAAACTATAATGATGGAGGGCCACGTAATTCATTCTAAATGATTACGCTACGGCTTAAAGTTTGAACGAGGAGGGATTTTGACATATTTTATCTTGGTCTCTATATCTGCGTGCTATTGATATATAGAATTTGGAATATCATATATTTAATTATATATATCATAGCACATTCCACACATATCATATACATGAAGAAATATGATGGATGATCATGGACTTTAACCTAGAGTGGCATTACCAGAGCCAGTTGGTAATCCACAAAAATGGTTAACAAATGGAAGCCCCGCATCTGATGCTTTAGCTGGATGTAAATTTATCTCCATGAAGGTCCTGCATGGTACTCTCCTCCATCTCCGCCAATCTGCTTCTTATAATTACAAGTAATATTTAAATTGGGCTCGCAGCCCATAAATGTACATCAGATAATAATAAGAAACCTTGAACAAGTCAAGGGGAGTACATAACAGGAGGGAGATAGAATGTACACCCGGATTTAATAGAGGGAGAGAGGGAGGCACGCAGTCCTCATAAATTACATCATTTGCCATTACCATAACATTCATCACATGATATCTAAGTCCATGACCATCCATCTACATACATCACATGCATCAACAAGCAATTATCACATAATTATTTCTGAAATATTTTACTTCAAAAATATAATAATATACTTTGAAAACCATTTAACTAAACAATTTAGCTAACATGGATATCATCTAATCAACATTAGATAAACGTCATTCAGCGTTACTGCATGAAGTCGCCAGATGTACAGTTAATAATTTAAAATTCACATTTCTAAATCAATTAACATGCTTTAATTAGATAGTAGGAATAACTAAAACAATTTTAGATTTTCCTTAACTAATTAAGCAATGGTCAAACAACTGAAAATTAATTTACAGAGATCTAAACACCTTTAAAAACTCTCAAAATAATTTTCAGAATTTTCTGGGATTTTAAAACCTCTTTAAATGTTTTTAAACAATTTAAAAACAATTAAACAATTTTAAAATTAAAAGGGGAAGGAGGGGGACCGGATCAGGTCCAACCGGATCCAGTGGGGCGCGCGGGCCACCCGCGCGGGTGGCCCGGGCCCCGCCTGGTTCCGGTAAGTCACCCGGACCCAGGCCCGCGGGTCGCCCCCTCCGCCCGCTAGGGCTCGCCCGAGGGCGAGCCCTAGCCCGCCGCCGCCCTGGTTCGCAGGGCCGCGCGGGGGGGGGGGCACCAAAGATGGGGTGAATTTGGGGGTCTAGGACACGAGGGAAAATACATAAAATTGTAAAACCAACCTAGACACATACAGGGACGTTATGAGTAGGGTACTTGCCTTCAGAAAATTACACCAATGGATCTAGGGCTCGGTGAAGCTCTCCTTGGGATGTCCCAAGAAGCTCTTAGAAACGCTTTACTCCGGGTTCCTGAGCAGTCTCCACAGCAAGTCGAGGTCGGGGAAGCCTTCCTCGATGATCCAGCAAGCTCCTTATTGCAGCAGAACCCCGGAACAAGCTTTAGATATTCAGTTTTAGGTTTGCAAAGGTGGGGGTTTTCCTCAGTCAGAAAGTAGGGTTTCTTCTCCTCTCTTCTTCCTCCCTTGCAAAAGGGTAAAGAGGATCCTAGGGTTGCGAAATGAGGCTCTTTTGAAGAGGAGAGGCCCCTCTCCCACGCATGGGGTGACAAGATGGCTCTCAGACCGTTGGGAGACAGCTCCCCAATGGGTGAGTTGCCTTGCCTTCGGAATTTCTGGCTCTGCAACGCATGCAGGTCAGAGAAGTTGGCTTCCACATCGTTTGACGTTGGGATTAGTGTTGGCGTCTATGGTGTTGACGCTGACACCACATCGACGTCTATGGGTTTGACGTCAATCTGGCCTTCGGCCAGAAGTCTAAAACATGCAGAAACCCATGCACATCATGTATATTTACATGCAATATCTATATAGTATTGTGCCACACTACCATCAAGCAATACATACATTATTTATACCTAAGCTATACACATACACACATAAGTATACTAACTAATACATACGTAGATACATACCATACGTACATATACGACACGAATTATTTACATGCATTACAATAATGCAACAAAATTCGAGGGCCTTACAAACCAGTTTTTTCGGTGCCAGCTTTGGCTCTTTCACTACCTTCAAGGTCTCTCTTGGCAACGTTGAATATGGCACCTTTATAGATGCTTAGTGCCAACTTCATATCAAAAGAATGCTTCCTGACATGGGGTCATCTTATTCTATCACTTTTGGGGCTTTTCAAGCCTATTTTGAGGAGCAGGAACGCAAGGCTTTGCCCATTATAAACCGGCATGCCTCTCTTCTGTCTCCTACTTTCTACCTCCCTGTACCCCCCAAGATAAATAGAACAGTTCTTTGATCTCACTTATCTTTTCTCTTTCTGTCTTTGTCTCATTGCTTTATCTTTTTGCTTAATGACAAAAAGGGAGAAATATAATATCATACTTCTGAAATACACATAAGGGGGAAATTGAATTCTTTATTGAATTCTCTTTATTTTTACCAGCAAAATTACTTAGGTTTTATTTCAGAACTATCTGTATCCTTGTTATATTTTGTCATCACAAAAAGGGAGAGATGATGATCAGCTCATCCCCATATAATTTCATGAATATATATCTATTTTGGTGATTAACAAAACTCCAATTAAGTGTTATCTAACAAGTTTCATGAAGCTTAGGCACAGGAAGTAAATCAGGCAAAATAAAGTAACTATTTAAGTATTTCTTACATTGAAGTATTAAAGTTCAAAGCATGAATTTTGACTAAGTACACATCGACTCACTTGAAAGCATAACGATTTCCTGCATAGCATAATGATTTCATAAGTTACTGCATAGCATAACGACTTCATAAGTGCCATATCGATTTCAAGTCAACGATTTGCACTCACAACGACTTTTAAGTGAGTATAACGATTTGCACTCACATCGCCTTGTTAAGTGAGTATAACGATTTGCAGTCACAACGACTTGTTAAGTGAGTATAACGGTTTGCACTCACAACGACTTGGTCGTTGTAACGATTCGATAAGTTACATAACGACTCGATTGTCGTAACGACTTGATAAGTTACAGAATGACTCGATCGTCATAACGACTCGATATGTTACATAACGACTCGGTTTGGTCATAACGATTCGTTCACATCGATTTACTTATAACTATTTGGTCATAACGATTTGTTCACATAATTTGGTTATAACGATTCATTCACGTCGACTTGCTTATAATGATTTGGTTATAACGACTTGTTCATAATGGTTTGCTTATATTCTCATAACGATTTGATTACAACGATTTAGTTATAACAACTTGTTCATAATGGTTTCCTTATATTCTCATAACGATTTGTCTCTACAACGATTTGGTTATGACTGTATCGATTTACTTACTCATGTGCAATGATCTACATAAACAACGACTCATTCACTCAACGGTTTCATAAGTCATACTCATAACGATTTCATTACAATGACTTGTTATTTAAACATATTTCAAATGTTTTTGAAAGTCAAAGTCTTCCCTCGCTTTTCTCCGATATCCATGCATTTATTATGACTGAACATTTCACTGCACAATGCATGCTTAGATATCTTCTATTCCTATGCTTATATTGGAAACATCTTTTTAGAAAGCAGAGTGACATTTCTATTTTGATGTATATTCTTTCTAACATTGACTTACAAACAGAGACAGCGTAACTGTCTATCTTTCAACATTTATTGTGTGCAGGTCTCTGACAGCACAACCATTTACAACGTTGGACAAAATGAAAGATAAATGATATCTAGAAGGATCTTCTGTTTGCATGCATGGAACATAAAGAACTGTTGATTGGAAAGTCTACAATACCATGCAGTCTAACTATACCAGAGCTTAGAGACAACGGATACTTCAATGACTACTTTTCAAAGGACAATATATATTGAAGAACTGAAGACTCCAATAGATACAACGGAGAATATACACAAGTAATTCTTTTCGAGCCTTCATCAGAGAATATGTCGAGCACCAGAAAAGAGCCAAGCCTCATTCCATCGCTCAAGCTCTTAGCTCTCTGTGTCTAGTGTAAATCTTTGAGAGAGCGTTTATGTACTGAGAGAGTTCCTCTTTGTAGATCTCCGTCTCTCAGTTCTTGCTTCAGATCAAGCACTGTTCTATTAGCTTGGTCTAGGGGCTTGTCCTTCTCTTCAACACTTTGTTGTGTTGTTCCTCTTCTAGGTTGAAGAGAGGATCTGTAGTTGATAGGTGGTTGCGTTCCCTTCGAATAGAAGGAAGACCTGAGGTTCAGGGTGTATTGTACCTCTTCTGGTTGAGAAGAGAAGGCCAACTGTGGCTGGATGTGTAAGTGTCTTTGAGGGGGACTGTACCCTTGGGTAGTGGCATCTTGAGTTGTTGCTCAAGGACTGGACGTAGGACTCCTGTGGAGAGGAGATCCGAACCAGAATAAAAATCCTTGTGCAGTGTGCTTGTTATCTTCTATACTACTAACACTAACAATCGATCGTAGTTTCCTGTATTGATCGTTTTTGTTGGCAAGTTTAGATAATCGAATTTTAAAGAATCCCATTCACCCCCCCCCCCCCCGGCTTGCTAGCTGGGGAACACTATACTCTCTCGATTGATGAAAGTTAATCAAAGTGCTATCTTGACTTGCGTGCTATCGTGCTATTATACGTGTTATCTCATGATATGGCCAATCCTTTATCGTGCTAATTGTGGTATATTCTTTGAAAAGTACCATTGTTCTGTTGTTTTGTTGGCCCGACTATACTTGATCGTTCTCTCTAGTTATCTTGCTAGTCAAGACATTAATCACTTAAAGCATGCATGTGCTCGAAATAATAAGACCTACTGGGCATTATCGCTCATACTGGGCTATTTGTTATATGTGTTTCAGGTGAGCCTAATGAGGAACACCACAAGAATGAGGATGGGGATGAGCAGACACAGAAGTGACCAGTTGTGTTGTCAACTAGATGATTTAGTATTAGTTAGTTAGTTAGTTGTTTTTATTCAAATAAAGTACTATGGGCCCATAGTTTTGGCTCTGAATTAGAAATTGTAATAGTGATTAGAGGATTTATCAATAAAGTTGGTTCATTTGGTATTATTCCAAATTATGCAATGGTTGGTGTTGGCCCATGGATGTGACAGCAAGGATAAACCTAGAGGGAGGGGGTGAATAGGTTATCTGAAAATACAAATAAAAATCATCACTTGAAAATTTTGGTTAGTAAATATAGTTGTGTGTAATAGATAGAGTAGCAGTTCGGAAGCAATTTAAACAAACAATCACACAAATGAACACAGAGAATTTTATCCTGGTTCGATACTTCTCAAATGGAAAACCTACGTCCAGCCCCCAAGCAAATCTTGGGATTTCACTAACCAGGGTACAATCCCCCCAAGGATATACAAACCCGCAGCTCCCCGTTGGTCCTCTTCTTTCCGAGTAGGAAGGAAACTCACTTCTGTTACAGGTCAAGAAGCCACCCTCCTGAAACAAACCACAGTGCGGTTCTGCTAGACTTAAACCCCCAGCTAGGTTCTGCTGACACCAACCCTAGCTAGGTTCTTCCCTTAACACATGGGAAACACTGTGTATAGTCCCACAGCCGGACAGACTCCACCAGCACCCAGCTGGCCTTCTCTTCACATAGGAAGAGGAACATTGTATACAGTCCTACAGTTGGACACAAGTCTTTCATAGAAAAGAAAGAACATACTGAGAGCTATACAAGATGAACACTAAGCCTCAGTTTAGTAACGAGTTAACTTAAAGTTAACTCAAAATTAGCTCAGAGTTAACTCAAAATGCAATTTGGTAACAAAAAAAAGTTAACTCAAGTTGGTTAGATTAAAAGTGGGTCAGATGTGAGTTAACTCACAATTTTCTAACCCACCTCTAGAGGTGGATTGGAGTTAACCTATTGAGTTAACTACTTTTTTATCCTGGTGGTACACAACATTAATTGCTACTTTCTCTTTTCTCAACACAACATTACCAAAGCAATCAAGAGAAAGTGGGTTAACTCACTGTAGTTAAACTAGGTTAACACACAAGAAAACAAACTAAAAGTGAGTTAACTCTGTATAACTTTAGTCATGGGTTGGAGTTATCTCTAACCCCAACCCATTGCCAAATAGAGGCTAAGGAACTCAAACTTTCAGCTCACAGACTCTTCCCCAGATTTACAATGATGCACAGAGAGAGTGAAGAGAGAAAATGAGCTTGAATGCTTGAAGACTTCATATGGTTGCTTGCATGCACACTTCTTCTTGGGCTCGAGCTCTTTCTCTCTTGCTTTGAGTGTGTATGGCGTTGAGGCTTCTCACTGGATGTTCACTCTTTGAATGATTTTTAGGTTTGCTCTTTTTGTTCTTCAGCCTTGCTTCATTCTTTTTAAAGTGCAGCTTGAACAGATCCGTTGAAGAGTAACCGTTGGAGCTCTTGGATCCATTGTGACTCTTCTATCCCTTGCTCATCATCTTCTTCATCTCCTTCTACTATCGTTGTGTCTAACGGATGATTGCTTGAGTCTTAACGGATTCCTCATGTTAAAACTAGACTCCTGTAGACATTTAATGCATGGAAGAAAATTTTAGACTTCAGAAGTATTGTGTCAGATAGCCCATACCTTCTTATATCCAAGTCCATGATTTCCACTGACATCTAGATATGTTAGGTAAGGCCTTTGCCTTTTAGCATAAGGAAGGAGTCCTTATTTTATGTTGACTCTTTTTCTTACCTACCATGATAAGATAGAAGGTAGATAGCAGAAAGATCTTCAGTCAGACAGAGAAATAATAATTTAAACATATGAAGTACATTTGAACTTTCATTTGAGTGCCAAAGACATTTTGAAACATTTGAAATATAGAGGCAATCGATGTTTAAGTATAATAGTAATCCATGTTTCAGAGGCAATCTATGTTTATGCAATATGCAATCGATGTGAAAGTATAATCAATGTTCAAGAACAATCCATGAAGACAATCGATGTTTGAGTATAACTGTAATCGATGTTTTAAGTGAAAGGTAATCGATGTTTAAAGGAAATCGATGTCTAAGATAATCGATGTTTAAGTAAATTGTAATCGATGTGAAGAATAATCGATGTTCTAATGTAATCGATGTGAACATAATCGATGTTTGAACATAATCGATGTTCTAAATGTTCAGTAATCGATGTGCCACTTCGACTGTCCAGGAACTAGAGTAGGACATGACTTCAGATGTACAAAAATGAACGTTGTCAGTCGAAGCTAAAACATAGTCAGTCGAAGTGAACTTCATATATAACTTCGGATATGACGAAGTTAGCTTCGTATATGATGAAGTGGGACTTCGACTGATCACGGCTAAAAGCATGCATGACGAAGTGCCAACTTCGGATATGACGAAGTGGACTTCGGATATGACGAAGCTAGCTTCGTATATGATGAAGTTTGTTGAGCAACTATACCTTAAAATATTATTAATTATATTAAGCTTTATGTTTTTTCTATGACAAAACCTTTTAAGACTTTCTAAATGACAAAACCTTTTAGGTTGATCATAATCTACCACAAAGTATTTTTTTATACTACTTGTCAAAAGTCATCCTACACACAAACAATCAATTGTATCAACACTAACGAAAATTTCTCTAAGTCCACAGCGTATATTGTATATCATACTGACTCCGACTCCAGACTCCGACTCCGGACTGCGACTTCTGACTCTGACTCCATATAGTCGAAGTCTGGCATGACTCCGACTCCTCAAAAGTCGAAGTCTTTATATCATTTGTTTATCCATTGAGCCTTACTCCGACTCCTTGAAAGTTGAAGTCGGACCTGCTCCAACTTCAGACAAGTCAAAGTCTACCTTCTTGTTTGCTGTAACGCCCTTCTTAGACTCGGTATAGTTGTACCACTCACATCGGATTCAAGAGTGGTGCTACAGTGGAACATCCAACATTTAAAGGTTCAGATTGAGTTATACACAAATGACAACTGATCTAACATATTTGCAACAGAATAAATTTGGCTTTTCCATCAACATTGTATTCAAATACCAAGTCTAGAGCATAGAATAAGAAACTACAATAGTCCAAGGTAATAACAGTTCACAAGTCCATAAATAATACAAAGTTCAAATTACAATTTATTCTCACATACATAATCACTCAACACACTTCCAAGATAAAGAACTAAGCCTCCACGTCCTCACGCTCAGAGTTAGAATGGACTAACTCTTCAGTATCCTCAGCCTCTCCTGAAATGTTAATCAAGTGTGAGTCTCATAGACCCAGCAAGCAACAAGGAAAGACAGTTCAAGATTTATCATATAATTACTTTTAAAACATGATAACATATTCAATTACTTATCCTTTATACAATATAGCTCTTACCTATCAATGTACTCTAAATCATTTGTCAATCATTTTTCATATGAGTTGGTTACTTATCATATAAAGGAAAAACAATTCATATAACATGTGGATTTTATCACGTAGTAGGACATAGCATTTAAACAATATCATGTGGCATGACATATAGACAAAATCATGTAGCATGTAGTCAATGTCATGTAGGATATAGTCAATATCATGTAGCATGTAGGTATAGTTGCCAAGACATAGCCCCACTATTAATAGAGATCATGTAGAATGTAACATTCACTTATCACCTAGGCAAAATAGTGATGAAGTCTTGGTTATTGCGCAATACCGGGGGAAGTCCTCCTCACCTTAACCATTAAAACATGTCTACCTCCAGGATTTCAATCCGTTGCCTACAGATTCATGTAGTCAATTTCATGTAGGTGAACCATAACCATAGGGGCATTCTATAGTGTAGTTCCATGTAGGTATCTCTATAATAGCAATGTCTTATTGGCCATATCATTTCAGGAATCTAATAAGATGTTTTCATGCAGTTACTATCTACATATAATTCTATCATGCTTTTTCATAAAATCATGCATAATTAGCAAGACAACAATATAAAATTACGCAACTCATTTCATCATTTCTGAAATCATCATTCTACTGTACAACAACAATCTATCATGATACCACATTTACTGTTTATATTAAAATTCAACATTCATGTCCCTTTTCTCACATCTGGTGATATTCCCATATACATTTTCATCATTTAGAAAATTGTAGCAGTGAGTACAGTGTTCAGACAATTCTGAAATTTTGACAGTAATTCTCTTCCTAGTAATGCATCTCACATACAAATTTTCACATTTTTCTGAATTCAGTATCATATTTTAGGATTATCTTTCATATACTTGGACTAGTTTGCATGGCATAAAGTTTAAATGAATCATACAATTTACTGTGTGAAAACTAAACATGATGAGTTTGTATTTCCATTTAACAGCAGTAAAATCTCTCAATCATAACTTCATAACATGGATTTAGCACATAACCATTTCTTTTTCTCCTTAATCAAAGAAAAACCTTTAAAAATTAATATGCATAGCCCATACAACATTGCCAAGACATTTCTATTGTATAACATTACTGACTTACACAGAACAGAGCCTAGCTGGAGACCCTATACATGCATGGATCACAGTTTATAACCAATAATCAGATTTGCAGAAAAACAACACAGATGAACTTAACGGAAATGTATGTTGTCGTTTACACAAGTTACCGTCAACATACCCTATCGTTAATATAAGTTGACAGTGGCACATAGCACCGTTAATATATAATAGACGTCCAATGCATTGACGTTTATATGAAATCAACGGCGGTCGATGTTGATCTTAAGTTCTTCTGGTCAGAAAACCCAGAAAATGCACATGAAATACCGAAACTTTAACCCCGTTCTACTCTTTTAATCATTGGTTTAAAAATCAATAAAAATGATAAATCCGTAGAGTCTAATATCCTAAACCATTCTTCCATGTTACTTGCCCTCAGTTTTGTTGGATCAAGCCCCTACCGTTGCACCAAAAGCTCGAGCTGGTAGTGAAGGTGGACCGTATTTCCTTAAGGTGGCCCAAAGCCCCACATCAACGTTGTGGTCGGCCTGAGGGGCTTCGCACAGGGCGGTTAGTCTCTGCGGCGGGATGGGTTGTCAGACCTGATGCCACTATACACACCCGATCCCAGACCAGTGTAAAGTAATAGCAATTCCCTAAGGGAGTCGATGGTAATCAACCAACAAGTTTTACTCCAGTAGAGCCTGCATTTGATGAATATCATCATGTCTCCCCACCTCATGAGGAGAATAGGCCAAGGACTCAGGGGGAGTCTAGTAAAAGCATGGATAATATGGTAGACCTAGTAATGAAGAAGCAAGAGATGTTGACACTTCTGCAAATGCAAATTCAGTAGATAGATGTCAAATTTGACTTTATGTCAGAAGAAGTCCAACAGATGAAGGATCTGTTGTTACAATTGGTGTGCCAACAGAGCACAAGTGGTTCTCTTGCTCCACCAGCTACTCAAACCACTGAAGAGCATCAGCAGCAGCAGCAACAGCCTGAGGCAGTGGATCCTCAACCAGTTAGGCCAGCAAAACAGTCTAGTGTAGACTTTCTAGCAGAGCCTGTTCAGACTCAGCAAGAGAAGCCTCAAGAATCAGTTTCTGAGCAGCAGCAGTCAGTTCAGGAAGATCAGCCTATAGAGGATGTAGCCGACCCTAAGATTAAGATCTTTAAGAGGAGGGTTAGAAGGAAACTCCATAAACATGGTCAACCTGTCTTTCCTTCTCAGCCCTTGACAATTTCCTCTCCTCCCACTGATCCAACTCCTCCCCCTGCTACTACTGACCCAACTCCTTCTACTGTCACTACTTCTCCTATTCCTCCAATTGTTGAACAACCTCCACCTCCCTCTCAACCTATTCCCTCTACTTCATCTAGTCTTTCTCCATCTAGATCTCAACTAGAAGAGCAAAATCCCCCTTCTTCAAGTACTTCACTCACTATGTATCCTTTGACGTACACTTTCCAGCCTTCCAAGGCAACCATTCCCACTCTTCACACTCTAGCTCCACATTTCTTTTCTTCTCTCCCTACTTCTTCTACTCCTCCTTCTGGCAGATCCACTCTTTCCCTTGCTGAGATTGTACCCAGTGTGGTACTCTCCTCAAGAGTTGGGTGCCAGTTGAAAGACAACCCCAGCACCCTTCTTCCTCCTTTCTGGTATTCATTCATTCATCACTCTGAACATCACATGAACTTATTCAAGGAATTCCTGTCCATCAAAGTATTTCTTGAAGTCCATGAGATGCCAGGATATACCTTTGAGGACTGGCTTCCTTTCTTAATCCAATCCTCCCAAGTACTATTGGCTGATATAAATCTTATCACCCAGAAAAGCCACAGTCTCTCCCCTTCTGATTTCTTGAAACTCTATCCTGATGAAGCCTCCAGATTCCAAGCCACTCAGGCCAAAAATCAGTTTATGGATGTTACCCTTCACCTGAACCTTAGATTTTTTTGATCTGTTTGGCACCCTCCTCAGAGAGCTGCAGACAAAGTATACAAGAATGAAGCAGTTTAATGAAGCCAGATTCAGGATGGGGGCACCTGATGTGAACAAAGGCCAATGGGAGATGCTAGTTCATGGGCAGAGAGAGATCACTCCTTCCATGGTAGTTGGGTTACCTTCTGGGCTGCATCCAAGTCTTATAGGAGCCATCTCCTCTAGAAAGTCGTTTGCCCAGGTTGTGTTTAATAGGCATATCAGAATAATAGCTAGATTCAGAATAAAGTACAACCTCAGTCTATCTTTCCATAGGTTTGCCCTCTTGCATGCTCCAAAGAACTCTCAGCACATGATAGACTTTCAGAATTATTTTGCTGAGTCTGAGAGATTCACAGAAGACCAGTGGGCAGCAACTTACCCTGAAGATCATTATGACTGCCTGAAGCTCAAATTGTCTATTCCTGAGTATCTCTGCAAAGGATATGAGACTCTTTGGAAGTCTATTGCACACAAATGGAAGCAGAGATATCTGATTTACTATCAAGCCAAGCAAGTAGGATATTCCCAGGGACTACATTGGAACATTACTGTACATGAATTTATCCACTTAGCAGCCAGAAAGAAGTTTATTCCACTGAGGAAGACCTTGCGCCATGGTTACCATAGGAGGGTTAGCTAGTTTCATCATAGACATCTTAAGTCTTATAGGAAGATCCCTTCTATAGGTCCATCCTATAACATAGATTACTATAAGTTTGAGAATTTCTTTCTTAGCAATGAGAAGAAGCTATGGGCTCTTCTTCAGCCTTTCCTGGCTAAAGTCCCTCCTTCTCTGTATCTACCTAGCTCTTTGTCTACATCATGAATATAAATGCTCTTTTCAAGATATCAATACAAATCTGATTCTCCACATGTTTGTGTATCACTGTATTTGTCTCTCTCTTTGTCTCTTATCCTTTCTGTTAATGCCACAAAGGGGGAGAAAGAAAGTAAGAAAGAAACATATAGGACACGGTTTTGAAAAATAAAATTTGTTTTCACTATCTATTTAAAAAGTTTTTGTCATTAACAAAAATGGGGAGAATTGTTGAGCAACTATCCCTTAAACTACTAGTAATTATATTAAGCTTTATGTTTTTGCTATGACAAAACCTTTTAAAATTTTCTATATGACAAAACATTTTAAGTTGATCAGAATATACCACAAAGTATTTTATTATACTACTTGTCAAAAGTCATGCTACACACAAACAATCAATTGTATCAACACTGACGAAAATTTCTCTAAGTCCACAGCGTATTGTATATCATACTGACTCTGACTCCGGACTCTAACACCGGACTGTGACTCCTTACTCTGACTCCATATAAGTCGAAGTTTGGCATGGCTCCGACTCCTCAAAAGTCGAAGTCTTTATATCGTTTGTTTATCCATTGAGCCTTACTCCGACTCCTTGAAAGTTGAAGTCGAACTTACTCCGACTTCAGACAAGTCAAAGTCTATCTTCTTGTTTGCACTCCGACTCCCTAAAAGTCGAAGTATGGCATCGATTGTTGGTCAAAGGTATATCACTCCGACTTCTCAAAAGTCGAAGTTTGTGATCAGTCTCACTCCGACTTCCATATAGTTGAAGTTCTTATTGCATATCTTTGACTCCGACTTCAGAAAAATCGAAGTTTAGTATGTCAACTTTTGTGTACTTGATACTTAGATAATTTTCTATTATAATAATCTATCATTTCTCAAAATCCATGAAATCTTAATCCTATTTATTTCAAGTTATTTGTTATCCCTATGGGATCCTTTACAGAATGAATGACACTTGAATATCTAAACGGAATAATGCTCTACTTGCTTTCATTATTTAAATATTCTGTTAGATAGGAGGAAAAACATATTCAAATTAACCATATAAAGATCTGAAATAATTTTGTAATATGATTTTGTGTTTGCTGTCAGAAGTTTAGTTCTTTTATGTTTGACAGTTGCTATGTAATAAATGTTGTGGTAGGTATAAGTTGCATGAACCATGTGACAGAGCTCACCTACCCCTGTCAGAACCCTCCCATACCTTCTGGGTACAACTGTCTGTCTGAATCTTAAATGATCTGACCTTCTATCTGTCTGAGCTTACTGGCTTTATATTTTTATATATATCTCACCTACCTCCGAAAGTATGGAGATATCCTTCTGTCTTGTCCTTTCAGGCTTGCAGGACATTTATGAAGCATGGTTTGTGCATGGAGCTTGTAGAAACATTAAAGAAGTTGTTTATCAAGCCATGAAACTACCTCCATAACCTGAAGGTGTTGGGACTCTAAAGTCTAATGGACAAACCTAAAAAGCTCAGAGTCTTCTCTCAATGGACATCGTTCAACGGCTAGCTTCCAACGACCAAATTCAAATGGGCAAATTTTTTGAAGTCCATATATATAGAAGCCGAAGCTTGAAGTCTAAAAGACATGACATACATAGAAAACACACAAGGCTTTATACATAGAAGAAGTTAGAAGCTCACACTCCACTCCAATCAGAAAGCTAGAAGAGCCACTAAAAAGAGAAAGAGAGTCACTCCTCAGTCCTCGACTTGCATGCTCTCTATAGGCGTTCAGAAGTCTTCTTCCTTGGTGGCTTATTGTATTACAGATCTTCTCAGTCCACCTTGTTGTTTCAGAAAGAGCCTGATATCCACTTTCATTAGTTTCTCTTTCTGAATTTCTGTGTTTGCTCATTGTTGTTGAGCAGACACACAAACTTTCATACTTCTGTGTAAGATAACCCGCAGGGGGTTTGTACCCTATAGTTCCCCTCTTGAGAAGGGAAGATCTATAGGTGTGATAGTCTTTGTACCCCTTGGTAAAGGGAAGACTTGCTGGTCTGCAAGTGGTTGTATTACCTCTCAGTTGAGAGAAGGCCAAGTGCGCTTGACAGTTAGTGAAATCTCAAGTGGTTGCTTGGGAACTGGACGTTGGACTTCCATGTGGGAATGGCCGAACCATGATAAATTCTCTTGTGCTATTGTGTGATTATTTTCGCTAAGTTTTCACTTGTTTCACACACACCACACTAAGTACTAACAACTCTATTTAGTGTTATCTATCTTTTAGATAAATTTTTAAAGCACAAGAAGTCCTATTCACCCCCTCTAGGACAACTATAGTGTCATCTCGATCCAACAGAAGTAAGCTTCAACTAAACATGATAAAAGCATGCATGATGAAGTGAAGCTTCGGATAAAACATGTTATTTTTTTATGCATAGATAATCTTAAAAAATGTGAATAAATATATTTATGTTATTTATGATAATCATGAGGTTTTATTATCACCAAAATAGAAGGATAAAATATAGAAGTGGTTCAACAATCTCCCCATTTTTGGTGATGATAAAACCCACGTGAATTTTCAACAAATATTCAATACAACATATGAACAGAAAATTCATAGCATAAAATATTCTCCCCTTTTTTGTCAATAACCAAAAAGGAAGGATCTTACCATTTTGCTTTAACCTCTTTTGTAGAGACTTCTTACCTATGTACTGTGAGATTTAAGGAGAGGGGTTCAACACTATGTTTGTCATAAATTTTCATCTCCCCTTAGTATATGCTCCCCCTGAATGTGAGGCTCCCCCTTGATGTGAGGCTCCCCCTCAGTGTATGGCTCCCCCTTAGTGTGAGGCTTTAATGAATCTTCAATCTTTTTCTTGGTGTTTGATATTGTTGTTTCTTGACATATCCACTTGTTGTTTGTCAAATCTTCAAGATTTTTACCTGCATTGATCATAAAAAGAGAAAACTTGCAAAACCTTATTAGTAGTACTATATATTAAATACAAATTTGTGACTACTCCCTCTTCAGATTTGAGTTGGATGAAGAGCTGGCAGTCACCAATGCCTTGAACATCCTGTGTTCCTAATGCTTTAAGGCTATCCTGCAAACAACTTATTCAGAAATAGATACCCAAATCTCTTTGGGTCTGATGGTTCGATGTATGAAAATATCCTTTCGAAATCCATACTGCCTAGTTGTGCAGGTGTTTACTGTGTGGCCTAATTTATTGTAGTGAGAATAACAATGAATGTAATTTGTTTTGCAGGCCTTAGTCTTTGTGATGTTTATTTAGAACATGATTTTTAGACACCTTTTTCTTTTGAGAGCATTTGTTCATTGCAAGAGCCTTTTTCTGAGGCATCTTAGTTTCTTTCACAAATTTTGGCAATGAATATTTTTCAACATACTTAATTTGTTTTCCTTTTTCAGGAGGTTCGTATCCAAGACCTTGTTTATTGTTGCCAGATTTTGAGCCTTTTAAGCATAGAGCTAGAGATGTTTTACCTTTTGTTAATTTTCCAATTGATTCTTTTAAATAAAGATTTTCTTCAGTTAGAGTTTTCAATTTTTCTTCTAACTCTAATTTTTCATTGTTCTTGCGCTTTAAATCTTTATTCAAAAGATAATTATTATTTTTATTTTCCTTTTATTGTGTTTCCAATTGTTCCATTTCTGATTTAAGATCAGAATTAGTGTTTTCTAAGCAAGTAAGGTTATTTTTCAGATTCTTTAATTTTTTTACAACACCTATATGTTTTTCATAAAGTTCATTAAAGACATCTTCTAAATCTTCAGACTCTGACCCTGAATCAGTGCAGGAATTAAAAGATGGGTCAAAATGTACCTCATCTAGTCCTACCATTAGGGCTAGACTTACCTCCTCTTTTTCTAAATCTGAGCTTGATGAATCTGAAGTGGAGATGTTTTCATTGTCCCAAGAACTACCATGACTCTCCTTTTGAAATTCTTGTGCTTTTCATCATTTCTTTGCTTCTTCTTGGATTTATCTTGTGACCAGTTTTCTTGAGCCTTGGACAATCTGGCCTTAGATGTCCAGGCTTCCTACACTCATAACAAACTAGTCCTTTTTCTTTTTATCTTTATTCTCGATCCTTCTTGATCCATTCTTCTTCTTCTTTAGAACTCTCTGAATCTTAGATAGTACATCATCTACATCACTGTCTTCAAAGCCTGCATTTTTTGAACTATAAGAAGAAGAGGAGGAAGGAATAGCTATGACTTTAAGAGCATTAGTGACATTTTTCTTAGATGTGCTTACAGATAGTCGCTCCATATTGATTTCATGTTCCATCAATGATCCAATGAGCTTTTCTAATGGCATAGTTATAAGGTCATTAGCTTCTTCGATGGCTGTCACTTTGGGTGTCCACTAGTTTGGTAGGGATCTGAGAATTTTTCTTATCATATCCCCAGTGTTGTATATCTTCCCAAGTCCTACAAGACCATTAGTTATGTTAGTAAATCTGCTATACATTTCGGTAATGGTCTTACCTGTCAGCATTTGGAATTTTTTGTATTGTGTAACCAGGATATCAATCATAGTTTCCTTCACTTTGTTGGTTCCCTCATATGTGAGCTTTAGCTTGTCCCATATTTCCTGGCTGATTTGCATGTTGAGATCCTATTGGATTCACTTCTTGTCAGAGCACAGCAAATGAGGTTCTTGCCTTTACTGTTCTATGAGAGCAATTTTCTGTCATTATCTGTCCTCTTCTCTCTTGGGTTGAGAACTATCAGATCTCCTTCTTCAATGATGTTCCATAGTTGATAATCATAACCCTGGAGGAAAAACTCCATCCTTGTCTTCCAATAGTTGTAATCTTCTCCATCAAACAAGGGCGGTCTGTTGACAGATTGGCCTTCAGCAAATCCTTGACCTATCATTTGATCTTTTCTCTAAGATTGTTAGATCTTCTTGAAGTTCAGAGACCAATGCTCTGATACCACTTGTTGGTATCAGATGAATGAAAGAGCTTGGCTCTGATACCACTTGTAGGTGTGGTGAATAGGTTATCTGAAAATACAGATAAAAATCACCATTTGAAAACTTTGGTTAGTAAATGTAGTTGTGTGCAATAGATAGAATAGCAGTGTGGAAGCAATTTAAATAAACAATCACATAAATGAACATAGAGAATTTTATCTTGGTTCGCTACTCTTAAATGGAAGACCTGCGTGCAGTCCCCAAGCAAATCTTGGGATTTCACTAACCAGGGTACAATCCCCTAAGGATATACAAACCCCCAGCTCCCCATTGTTCCTCTTCCTTCCAAGTAGGAAGGAAACTCACTTCTGTTACAGGTCAAGAAGTCACCCTCCTGGAACAAACTTAATGTAGTTCTGCTAAACTTAAACCCCCAGCTAGGTTCTGCTGACACCAACCCCAGCTAGGTTCTTCCCTTAACACAAGGGGAATACTGTGTATAGTTCCACAACCAGACAGAATCCACTAGCACCTAGCTAGCCTTCTCTTCACACAGGAAGAGAAACATTTTATACAGTCCTATAGTTGGACACAAGTCTTTCTTAGAAAGAATGAACAGACTGAGAGCTGTACAAGATGAACACTAAGGAACTTAAACTCTCAGCTCACAGACTCTCCCCCATATTTACAACGATGCACAAAGATAGTGAAGAGAGAAAAGGTGCTTGAATGCTTGAAGACTTCAGATGGTTGCTTGCACGCACACTTCGTCTTGGGCTCGAGCTCTTTCTCTCTTGCTTTGAGTGTGTATGGCATTGAGGCTTCTCACTAGATGTACACTCTTTGAATGATTTTCAAGTTTGCTCTCTTGTGTTCTTCAGCCTTGCTTCATTCTTTTTAAAGAGCAGCTTGAATAGATCCGTTGAAGAGTAACTATTGGAGCTCTTGGATCCGTTGTGACTCTTCTACCCATTGCTCATCTTCTTCTTCATCTCCTTCTACTATCATTGTGTCTAACAGATGCTTGCTTGAGTCTGAACAGATTCCTCATGTTAAAACCAGACTCATGTAGACATTTAATGCATGGAAGAGAATGTTAGACTTCAAAAGTATTGTACCAGATAGCCCATACCTTCTTATGTGCAAGTCCATGATTTTCGCTGACATCCAGATATGTTAGGTAAGGCCTTTACTTTTTAGCATAAGGAAGGAGTCCTTATTTTATGCTGACTACTTTTCTTACCTACCCTGATAAGATAGAAGGTAGATAGCAGAAAGATCTTCAGTCAGACAGAGAAATAATAATTTAAACATATGAAGTACATTTGAACTTTCATTTGAGCACCAAAGACATTTTGAAACATTTGAAATATAGAGGCAATCGATGTTTAAGTATAATAGTAATCCATGTTTCAGAGGCAATCTATGTTTATGCAATCGATGTGAAAGTATAATCGATGTTCAAGAACAATCCATGAAGACAATAGATGTTTGAGTATAACTGCAATCGATGTTTTAAGAGAAAGGTAATCGATGTTTAATGGAAATTGATGTCTAAGGTAATCGATGTTTGAACATAATCAATGTTTAAATAAACTATAATCGATGTGAAATACAATCGATGTGAAGAATAATCGATGTTCTAATATAATCGATGTGAAATCCAATCGATGTGAACGTAACTGATGTTTGAACATAATTGATGTTCTAATGTAATCGATGTATAATGTTCAGTAATCGATGTGCCACTTCGACTGTCCAGGAGTCGGAGTAGGACATGACTTCAGATGTACATAAATTAACGTTGTCGATCGAAGCTGAAACACAGTCAGTCAAAGTGAACTTCGTATATAACTTTGGATATGACGAAATTAGCTTCGGATATGACGAAGTTGGCTTCGTATATGACGAAGTGGGACTTCGACTGATCACGACCAAAAGCATGCATGACGAAGTGCCAGTTTCGAATATGACGAATTGGACTTCGGATATGATGAAGCTAGCTTCGTACATTACGAGGTAAGCTTCGACTGAACGTGATAAAAACATGCATGACGAAGTGAAGCTTTGGATAAAACATGTTATTTTTTATGCATAGATAATCTTGAAAAATGGTAATAATATATTAATGTTATTTATGATAATCATGAGGTTTTTATCATCAAAATAGATGGATAAAATGTAGGAGTGGTTCAACAGTTTGATGTCTATTTTTCGCTCTATACTTTATATTTAACTGTAGCCCACTCCGATATTCTGCGTCGGGACGTTACAATTTTGTGGTATCAGAGCCTAGGTTGTTCTTAAGTATAGGATGATCTAGGTTGACCCACCTCGACTAGAGTCAATTATCCTACCTATGTGAGATATGGGTAGAACCTTGGGTAACTAGTTTAAATTAAATTCACACACGCACAAACTAATGATATTATAGCCTATTAACTATTATAACCCTTTTGTGAAGGGATTTGAACTATAGCAATGGCAGCAGACATGCGCAACTGCATGACATGCAACAAACGATTTAGGATCTAACCCGAGCTCTACTGCAAGCTACCTAAGGCGGTGGAAACCGTGGAGCAGGGGACCGGCACAAGAACTTTCGAAGCAGGAATCCACCCCATTTCAGTAAAACAACTGATCCTGATGAGGCCAAGCACTGGTTAAAGGAGACTGAATGCATCTTCCGTGTCTTGCAATGCGCAGATGATGATAAATTAATGCATGCTTCTTTCCAATTGGAAAGAGACGCCCGTGCATGGTGAGAGTCTGTGGAGGCCACTAGGGCTGATGGACAATTCACGTGGAACGAGTACAAAGAGGAATTCAACACTACATATTTCTCTGAACGAGTTCAGGAAAGGAAGGCTGTGAAATTCACTGCACTAAAGCAAAGGAACCTCATAGTTGCAGAGTATGAGGCTCAATTCTCTCGGTTGGCATGATATGCCAATCACCTTGTCAACACCGAGAGGATGAAGGTGAAACGATTCCTCAATGGACTCAAACCTTCATATATCACTCAACTTGCACCACTTAACATCTAGACTTATGCCGATATGGTCAAGAAGGCCCAACTTCTGGAGCATGCAACCAATTTCATAGATCACATCAAGGGTAGAATTGTCAAGAAAGAGCAAGCACCTAGCTCTTCAAGCAGACCAACCAATGGCAAGAAATGGCCATTGAGCATCACTGATGGGCAAAGCCAAGAAAGAAAGCCCAAGATCTTTACCCCCTCTCCGAACAAGACTAATTTTAAGCTTTGTGACAAGTTTGGTCACACTGTCGATGAATGTAGGAGGAAAGTTGGTGCATGCCTGCGCTGCGGGAGTTGCGAGCATCGCATTCCCGATTGCCTTATGCTGAAGGAAAATGATAAGCGTCTAGGTAGACAGAAGAGACAAGGCAGACTCCAAGCTATGCAAGAAACTGAGATACCTGAAGATGGTGGAGTGGTTGAAGATACACTGCAAGTCTTTTCTCAATCATCATTTGCTTTGTTTGATACTAGGGATATACATTTGTTCGTATCTCAAAACTTTGATGATACTCTAAATAATAAACCTGCATCTATGGGTTTTGAATTTTCTACCACAACACCACTGGGTGAGAAAGCCAAATTGAACAAATATTTTCCATTAGTTGATGTGATGATTGGAGAACTCAATCTAAGAGCCGACCTGGTGTGTATGCCCATAGAAGGCTATGATGTTATATTAGGTGCCGATTGACTATCCACCTATGGGGCTAGCGTTGATTGTAGAAGAGGGAAGATTATATTTAGTGAATTCCCTAAACTATCCTTCACAGGATGTAGATACAAGAGACGCTTGTCTCTAATCTCTGCAAGGATGTGTGCATTCTTTGCTGCTATCATAGCTGAAAAGAAAGAAATCAAGGTAGTAGATATACACATAGTGCAAGACTACTATGACGTTTTCCTGAGGAGCTGTCAGGAATTCCCCTTGAATGAGATGTAAATTTCTCTATCGACTTGATCCCTAGAGTTGCACCGGTGTCACATCAACCTTATAGAATGTCTCATGCCGAGTTGAGGAGGAGTTGAAAGATCAATTGATGGAATTGCTCAAGAAAGGTTTCATCAAACCGAGTACTTCCCCATGGGGAGCACTCATTCTATTTATCAAGAAGAAGGATGGATTCATGAGACTATGCATTGACTATAGGCAGTTGAACTAGCTAACAATAAAAAACAAGTACCCTCTGCCTCACGTCGATGAACTATTTGATCAAATATCTAGACCTAAATATTTCTCCAAGATTGACCTTAGGTATGGATATCATCAGATGATAATCAAGGATGAAGATATTTACAAGACGGCTTTTAGGAGCATGTATGGACATTATGAATTCATCGTTACGCCTTTTGGTCTAACAAATGCTCCTGCAGCTTTCATGCAATTGATGAACATCATCTATTGGCCATACCTCAAGAAATTCATCTTGGTGTTTATTTATGATATCCTTATATATTTCAAAACCAAAGAAGAGCATGAGGAGCATTTAAGGATCACTTTACAGATCTTGCGCGAAAACAAGCTCTGTGCAAAATTGAGCAAATGTGAGTTCTGGCTCAAAGAAGTTTCATTTTTAGGCCATGTCATATCCAAAGATGGTATAGTTGTTGATCCGTCCAAAGTCGAAGCTTTACTCAATTGGGGACAACCAACAAATGTGACTGAAATTAGAAGTTTTCTCAGACTGGCTGGTTACTGCAGATGATTGATCAAAGACTTCTAGAAGATTGCTATACCCCTTACTCGCCTCACCAGGAAGGAGAACCCCTATGTTTGGAGTAAGGAATGTGAGAAGAGCTTTCAGATACTAAAGAAATGTTTGACATCTACACCTATCTTCGCTTTACCAGTTGAAGGTGTAGGGTTCTCAATCTATACTGATGCATCTGGAATCGGTCTAGGCTATGTACTAATGTAGGAGGAAAATGTGATATCTTATTTGTCAAGACAATTGAAGCCTCATGAGGTCAACTACCCTATCCATGACCTAGAATTGGTTGCGATTGTCTTTGCACTTAAGATCTGGAGACACTATCTCTATAGAGAACAATTCATTATTTACTCAGATCACAAAAGCTTGAAGTATCTACTCTCTCATAAGGAGCTCAACATGAGACAGAGAAGATGGTTGGAGTACCTTAAGGACTTCGACTTCAACATTTAATATCACCCTGGAAAGGGTAATGTTGTAGCTGATGCACTTAGTAGGAAGTTTGTGGCATCCTTGTCTTGTTTAGTTATGGGCGAAATGTAATTGTTAGAACAATTCGCCAAACTAGACATAAATATTGAGCAAAGGAGCGATCATGTACTGGTTGCTAACCTCAGGATACAATTGTAATCACGAGGAAACACGCTCCTCAAAACATACGACAAAATATCATTATGCGAAAATGGAAATGGGTGTGATCGTCACCTATCATGTTGCCTAGGATGTAAACAAAATAAGAGGCTAACCTACTAGGAAAGGGAAGGTGAAAAGGCCACTTACTGATGTCGCAACGGGGTGACTCGTCGCTACCCGAAGCTTATCGCGACCACCCGACCCGTCGCGTCCTTGATGTCGTGACCTGGGTGTTTGACGCCTTCTCAGCAACAACACGGGAGTGTGGGGGACCACCTTTCCATCCTCCGGCCGACCAGAGGAGGAGAGCTCCACGTCTGCTATTCTTTAGAAACCTGCCAAAACAAAGGAACAAAAGAGAAAACCCTATTAGACAACTTGTAAGTGGAGCATCTACACAAAATAAGAGGGAAAATGATAAGCATGGAGGGAACAAACCTGGGGGTGTTTTGGAAACCCCTGAGGTTGTGAAAAACGTGGGAATGGAAATGTGCAACTATTTAAAAGAAAACAACAACATGTATGAAAAGAAAATGAGAGGAAAGGGAGAGGCAGAAGGGCCCCGAAAGGGGTGACTCCTTGGCTGAAGATGAGCTTCTGAGGTCGTGCAGCAGCCTTATTTGATGTTGGAGTTCACCTCTAGGCCGCCATGCTCCAAATGAAGAGGAATATGATGTGACTTGGTGAAGAGAATGAGAGGAAGTGGGTGGAAATGGGAGGGTTGCGGGCTAAGGCAAGGCTCTGGAGCAAAATGGGCAGCACTTCGTAGCAAAAATGGGGGTCCTCCTACCTCAGAAGGAAATGGGTTGCTTACATAGAGAGGAGAGAGAGTACCTCGTCCTTAAGTGATAATGGCCCAAGAAAATGATAAATAGTCAAGTAAATCCACATGAGAAGATTCGTAGGAGGATTCTAGGGTAGGATGAAACCTCAAACCATGGCTGGGGTCGTTCCAAGGCTGTTGGAGATGGAGATAGACCCCAAAGAGGGTAGAAAGGAGGTGGTTGCGGAGCAAGCCATGCAGAAGCTTATCGCGACGTGTCGTGGAGGTGCGACATGGCTTGTCGCGAGGGCCAAGGTGGTCACGACTAGGAAGGCACGTGTATGGATATGCATGGATATCGCAGCAACCTGGTCAGACGCGAAAAGGATACTAACGAGATGTCACGACATGTCGCGTTAAAGATAATCGATCATTTAAGTGGGCAGCAATCGATTGAAAGGGGATCAATCGACATGACCACGATGCCACTAACCGTCGCGACACTGGTTGGTCACCAATCGGTAGCCACGATCAGCAATCGATTGTTAGTAACGCGTCACCATAGGCCGTCGCATTAAAGATAATTGATACAGAAACGCGTCTGTCAAGTCTGTCGTGTTAATGGCAATCGATTCCCATGGTCCATAATCGATGCTGACGTGTCGCCCAAGCCCGTTGCGTTCATGACAGATGGATAAAACCCTAGAAAATTGATAGAATGAGGACTCTCAAGTGATATTTGGACGAGGTAAGCTAAGAATTGGGCTTGATGGGCTCAAGAATTGGCCAACAAATGGGTTCAAGAGACTGAACAACTTGGGGCACAATAAGAGAATAAGAAATATGGTTCGACTCATAGGCCAAAATTGGGTGTCTACAGATTGCCCCTCCTTGGCTTCCACTTTGCGAGGGAGCGAAGTGGAAGTGTAGCGGAGGTGTCATGGAATGATAGTGAAGCGGAAGTGACATTTAGTGAACTGAAAAGATGGGAGCCAAGATAAAGAGACACCTAATCTGACCAACGAGCAATAGGAATCTTCTTGAAAGCCTCGAGTTAGCTGCTCAAGGTAGGAAGCAAGGATGACACACGTCTGGACGAGAAGGAAAAAGATAAAAAGATGATCAACCCTTCTATTGAGAGGTACCCTAGCCGATTGGCCGCAGGTTTCGCATTGGAGGGACATGTGTGTGCCAGGTAGGTAACTATGACTCAAAACCTGAGAGCTATTCGCAACCAAAATGGATCAAAAAGAATTTGGATGAAAATTGGATAGAGAAATCTAGACAGAGAAATACTTGACAAACTGGCAAGAGCAACTTGCTCGAAAGCAAACTTTTCGATTCAGAGTGGAATGGAATTTCTTGTTTTGAACGTGAAGAATAGTTGGGCATTCATTGAGAACCCATTATCAGCCAAGGATGAGTCATGATAGATCAAAGACCTATATGAAGCAAGATAGGCTAAAAGAAAAAGAAAATCATAAAATCAAATGCAAGGAAAGGAGAAAATAGAAAATAAGTCAAGGATAATATTGCTAAGCCAAACAAGAATGGGTCGAGAGTCTTCCTGCAACTGCTGTGCAAGATAGAGTCCATCATCCCCAAACTTATTCAACTCAACGGCCTATCCAGCGATTAACAATGTGCACCTAGATCATCACTATTTTTTGTGAAGGGGAACTTAGATCCCAGAGCACATCGAGAACCAGCCAGTCCTTGAAATGATATAGTAAGTAGGCTAACATATAGTAATACAAGGGATAGGGATGGAGAGATCATACATGATACTTACCTGTGAAGCTCCATTTTTGTGTTTTTTTTATTTTTTATTTATTTTTGATAAATAAACAAATGAAAAGCTGACTGAAAGCAAGGAAAATATGTACAAGACAGACTTCAACACAAGCATAGCACAGATAAACAAACCAAGCCAATGGAACCTAAGCGAAGTATAGAAATCCAGACAAAGCTAATAGCATAGAAATACAAAGCAATATCGCGACGGATCTAGACATCGCCTTAATGACGTGGCACCTACAAGGGACACGACATTGACGCAACCTAGTAGGTCGTCGTGACCTTAAGGCATCGTCTATCATGATCGTGATTCTACCCGAGAGTTCAAAAACATAGTGGCCCCCTCTTTCTCTCTTTCCATGCTCTAATCTTCTGTGCTCTGGCGATTTGGTGATTCTTGACTTATTCTTCAGAGATCTTGCCTGTGCTCTCTCTCTCTCTCTGTTCCCACTCTCTCTTTCCTCTCTCTTCTTCTTCCACTCTCCTCCTCTCGGTGTCAATGGAAGGCGAGAACGGTGATGGCGGCTCCGACGATGGTGAACAATCGAAGAGACCGGCAGCGAGGAGGCTCTAGCACCGTGAGGAGAGTGCTCCGGTGAGCGAGGAGGTGCCGGAGGTGGAGATGGCGGAGGAGGAGGCACCGATGGTGGACTTGGGGGCGACGACCGAGGACCAAGAAGAAGCCATGAAGAAGGTAGGTCCCCATCTCCCTAACCCCTTTGATTTATGTGTATGTGTGATGAGGAGACCCCATTGAGGGAAAATGTAGGGCGAGAAGCTCAAGAGAACCACTTCCGGAGAAGGGTTGCTCCAGTTGGTGGTTTGACTGAGAACGCGACTATAGACACGCGAATTCGACTCCACTGCGGGCAAATTTCATGTTGCGCCATAATGCACAAATGGCCCTCCTTTTGCCTTACAAGAGTAGTTTTCCCCATCATTCTCGGATCACCCAATTTTTCCCCAGTGCTTCCCCTCCATTTCCAAGGCTTGTCAGAGGTCGTGGGCATCATTTTCAAGTCACGTCGGGCCTGGCGGATGCGTTTATGAAAGCAACTGAAAACCGTCCTGTTTGGCCGACGCGATTATGATCTTTAACGCGTCGGGTATGCTGGACGTGACTATGTCCTTAACGCGGTGGGTAAAGCCGATGTGTTTTCCGTCACATGCTTTAATTAGAGTCACGTCCACCAAGGTCTCCGCTATTTAAAAGTCAAACCCTAAAGCCTACGGCCAAGGACAGTGCATTTATGAGCCCCACGCTTCGAATCATGTCAGAATTGGAAACGCGTCCGCCAAGGCCGCCACGTTTCAAGTCGTGGCAGTCCTACCCGACGCGATTCCAAGCCTAGCTGTGGGCTATGATCATCATGTGACCGTCTCATAAAATTGACTTTTGAATCGCGGTGCTCTACCCGACACGTTTCAATTCATAGACGTGGTGGCTGTGCTCGACGCGATTCAAGCCTTTCACCTCTATAAATGGACCCCTGAGGGTCATTTGTAAAAGGGGCCCATTCATAGCAGTGAAGCCCTGCTGGATTCCCGCCTTGGCTCCGGACCAAGGAGGCCCGCCACGCCGTCCGAGCTATCTTGTTCATTCAATCGGCGCAAGGCGGAGGAGCGCGGTCTTCGTCCCCTTTGTTCGTCCAGTCCAAGCCGCACCGCCGCGCCATCCAACATTTGGGGAAGCACCCCCTTCCTCTCCTTTTCTTGTTTACATCATCTCCTCCGAGCCCTACGTGGCTCCTTCTTTACCTTTTCACACACACACACATGCATGCATTACACACACCACATTTTTAGGGGTTTAAAAGCCACCACATGGTAAGTCGTTCCCCATGCCATTTATTCATTCCATTTCATTTGTCTAGGATTGTATACTACACATGTGGCTAATCCCCTTCTCTTTTTTGTATTATTTTTCAGGGTAATCAAACGAAAAACGCCTTCTATCACGGCCGGTCGTGCTCGTAGAAGAAGAGGAACCCACACCCCCGCGCAATCTCCCACACTCCAACATGTATTATTCGAGATCACTTCTTCCATCCACACCCCTTTCGCGCGTGCATTCTCAATTCGGTACCCTCGCGTACTTGGCGAACACGGTTTCTTTATTTCTATTTTTGTCTTTCTTTTCCACCGCCCGTCTCTCTTTCATATCCCTCTTTGTGGACCGTAGCTCGGAGTTCTCCCCTAAAAATGGAACTCAAAGCCACATCTACAAATTGGCGATCATGGTGGGACATCTTTTCGTGCTTTCCTTTTGATTACCCCCCTCCTTCGTGCCCTACGTGGCACTCTCCTTTTACATTTACTTTATACCCTGCCAGCATGTTGTGTGTTTTATTTTATTTTTAGTTTTTCTTTCTTTTTCTATACACATATCTTGTTGTTCCTGCATTCTTTTCATTTCTCGGGTGCCTGTTTGGAATCGCGTCCAACACAGAGGACGTGATTCAGTGTTTAGTAACGCGTCCGCCTAGACGGAGGCATTTCACTTTATTGTCACGCCGGCTAAAGTCAATGTGTTTCATATTTGTGTCGTGGCAGCTAGGTCCGACACATCCCTGTATTTCTTAATTTTTATTTTCTGCACATCTTCCTTGTTTCCTGCTTCCTTTTCGTTTCTTGGGTGCGTGTTTGGAATCGCGTCCCATGCAGAGGACACGATTCAGTGTTTGGTAACGTGTCTGCCTTACCAGATGCGTTTCACTTTATTGTCGCGGCAGCTAATGCTGACGCATTTCTGTCTGACAGACCGTCCACAGGGACTAGGCGTGGCTCTGACAGCCTTCTGGGGCTTTCAGATCCGCGTCCAGGTGATTGGACACGATTCAATTGGTATCGCGACGTCTATACCCAACGCGATTCCAACTACTTACAGAAACACGCCACTTTGCCATCTCTGCTATAAACTGCTGCATACAGGGCATATTGCATCGGTCAGAGGACCTCCTTCCCTCATATCCTAGCTCCACACACCCTTCTGGTGAAGGCAATCTCTCCATTGGGCATTCCATCCCTTTGGACTAGCGAACCTTCTCCCGGAACGCCGTAAGTCTTCGTATCCCGTGGATTCCCTCACGGCGGACCGAGCTGGTTGTACCCCTTCGTTGACCCGGGTTAGTTATCCTATTGCGTGGTGAGAGGTAAGCTTAATTAAACCTGAAGTATCCATTTTTTACCCAACTAAGGTCTCACCTGGAGTGACACAATCATTCAATCCATTAATTAATTGTGAAACTCCTAAAAAAAAAAACAACGTAAGCATCATAACTTGTTTGAACCACATTGATTGACTTATATCTTTGTTCAACTTGTTTGCTTGCTTGTTTTGTTAAAAATGGACCCACATGATCATGCTTATTTTAATATGGACTATGAGGATAATTTAGATGGCCAATCTTTCCAATCCCATGTCCGTCCATTTCACCACCGTGAGGGACAACCTTCTAATTCCTATGGTTATGTACGCACACCGCGCACTAACCAATTTGATGTCCCTTCACATTTACCCCAATCAGAATCCGGCAAGAGCCTTCCCCCCACCATGATTCCCGAGTTCAAACTGTCCTGCATGCTCTTGATCAGCTCACCCCTCATCAACTCAACTTGATTCAATCTTTAGTTGAGGGTACGACTCCTCCTCCTTCTCCTTCTCCCAGGCATTCCCCTTTGTACATTCCGGTGACTCCGCCGCATACCCCTGTACATTCTTCATCATCTCGGCCCCCTGGCCATTTGCACTCCCGTGCTCCGGTCTGTACAGACCACCCCTTGGGAAGGCCCACTAATTCAAGGCCACCCTTATATACTCCCTCATATGCCTAGCAGCAACCCACTCCACTCCAAAATGCTCTTCTTCAGAAATTGAACAACCTGGAGAATCAAATAAATAAGCTTTCAAATCCCACGGGTGACCCTGTTGCCGCCATGCTGGCTCTCCCTCAAATTTATATACATCCTTTGGAGATGTCGTCGTACCGACTGTACAATGGCACGGGTAACCCCTACCTTCATGTCAAGGAGTTTCTCTATGAGTCTTCACATTGCCAACGTGACCCCATTACCTTGGCATATCTATTCAGGAAATCTCTTGACGGCCCTGCACTCTGAATGATTCTACTCATTAGAGCCAAGTGAGGTAGGAGACTTCCGCCCATTACACAAGAAATTCCTTCAAAGGTACAAAGACCGCGTTAGTCCTTATCTCTCTACCACAGATCTAGCATCCGAGAAGATGGGGGCTGATAAGTATACAATTGTTATTGATAATCATGTTATTTTATTGACAAATAGTCATTAATTTCATAAAACCCATTGCCATCTCATTACAAATATGAATTGATGTAGTCTTTTGTATGTGTTTTATTTTTAGGTTAATGGGCTAATTAACAAAGATATGTCAATGGGCCAAGATTGGATCAAGTGTTAATGAAGAGAGACTCCAATTTTAAACCTCTTTTCTTTTCCCTCTCTTCTTTTTTTTAAATTTCAAAACTCTCTCTCTCATTTTAAAATCCCTCTCTATTTTCAAAACCCTTCCCCTTAATTCTTTATTCTTTCCTCTCTTCTTGCTATCTATGTTTTAAAACAATCTTTGATCTTCTCTCTCATTGCCCTTCCTCCCGCAGCTCTCTCACCATCTCCTTTTCTCTCTTCTCCCTCTCTTGGACCGGAGGTCTTCCCGCTGCTGTTCTTTCTCTTCTTCTTTCCCTTCCTCTCTCTCTCGTCTGGCCCTTCTCTTTTCTTCTCTCTCTCCCGACCTCTCTTCAGACGTGAAGCAATAGCAGCCATCGGCCGCCGCACCTGTCGCCTGCACGCAAGCCCGCCAGGCCTCGCCCCCAGCCGCACACCAATGCGCCCAGGCCCGCGTGCCACATCGCCGCACCACCGGCCCCGCCCGCGCGTGCCCGACCATAGCACGCCGCGCGCCTGCCCGCGCCCGAGCATGCCCGCCTGCCGCGTGCCGCCTACCCCTGCGCGATCCGCCTACCGCACGCCTGCCCAGCCTCCTGCCACGCGCCTGCCTCGCCGCTGCCGCCCCCCCTCCTCTACGTGCATGTGTTTGCATACACGTAGAGAGGAGGCGGGTCACCCCCTCTCTCTCCTCTCCCTCTCTCGTGCTCTCTCTCTTCTCTCCTCTCTTTCTCTCTCCCTCTCATGTCTCTCTCTCGCCTCTATCCTCTCTCTCTCTCTCTCTCGCTCTCTCTTCTATTTTCTGGTCTGTCTCGTCTCTCTTCTTCTCTCTCTCTCTCTCTCGTGTCTCTCCCTCTCGCCTCTCTCCTCTCTCTCTCTCTCACTCTCTCTCTTCTCTCCTCTCTCTCTCTCTCGTTCTCTCTATCTCTCTCTCTCTTCTCGTCTCTCTCATCTCTCTCTTCTCATTCTCACTCTCTTTCTCTCTCTATGTCTCATATGTTATTAATATAGTTGTTGATTTATTTTGTTTAGGATAAAACATTTGGTTGTTAATCTTCTTTTTAGTATTTAGTGGATTGTAATTTTGAATCTCATCTCCTGTTATTCTTTATCTCTCTCTTTATCTATTTCGTTTAGTTTAGATTATTTCGTGCAACATAATATCACCAAGTTATTTTCTTAATAAAAACTCAAGGTATTTAATTCAAAAATCTTTTTCTCCGTGGATTCGACTCGGCTCTCACCACTTAACTATTGTTAAAATATTTAGTGTAGGCCGATAATTTTAAGATTGTTAGCCACGTGTTTAACGACGCATTCGTGGGCTATCAATTTTTGGCGCCGCTGCCAGGGAATTAGATTTTTAGTTTTGTTAATCTTGGTTCTTTTTGTATATATTGATTCTCACATCTTCTCTCCTTTTTCAGGTGTCAAAACAAAAGAAAAATCAGAAAAATTTCTGAAAAATAGAATTTGTCGCTGAAGACAAACAACTGTCAGTAAAAGTGGATCTGTGCAGAAAACCGTCGCTAAGGACAACAATCTGTAGGTAAAAGGGTCTATTTTGAAAGAAGAAATCTGAAAATTGCAGAAAAAAAAATCAGAAAAAAAGGTAAGTGAGGTGAGTTTCCTTCTCTCTCTCACTCTTTCTATTTGTATTAATTTCCAAAAGAACGAGAGATTGCGTTGGAGGTAAGTATCTTTAAAACCCTCTTGATTGAGTTTCCTTTTCTTAGTTGCTATGTTTAGACAATTAATAAAAAAAATAAAAAAAATCAATCATTTGAATCCAATAAAAGATGTCATGTCAAGATTAGAAACATTCCATCTTTAGGACATGCATCATTTATACTTCCATCTTTAGGTAATTTCTTTTTTTTGAAAAGTTTCCTTTCTTGTCGAAGATTGCAGGAGGCAAGGTGAGAATCTCAACTTTCTTAAAAGCATGATCATGCATTGCCATGCTTGTATAGAACACCTTGCTTGATGTTGTGATGTGCACATCATTTCTAAAAATATTTAAGGGTAGTTTCCTTAACAAGATAAGGTGGGGATTTGATCACCCTTCCTTAGCCCACAAACCACAACATCCTGCATCTTTGCATTCCCAAGCCCAATAAAAGAAAGTAGAAACTTGACTTAGGGTTCACTTTGAGACTTAGGCCCACTTGGGCCCACTATCAAGTTTGGAGACTGGTCTCTAAGGCTAGAGGTTCATAGGCAAACACCTATGTGGACAAGTGGTTACTTAATTAGGTCCCTGCGAGAGCAGGGGGAACCTCCCACTTTCCCACCTCTTACCTGGCCAGTTAACGGGCTTGAGAGTGGATTTGAGCTAGGCCTTAGTTGATTAGTGAGAAATCAAATGTTTATGTCCTAGGGAACCTTAGGTGTCATAGGATTAATTGTTTGCTAACTTATTTGAAAATAAAAAAAATCAAATATTTCAAAAAAAAAAAAAGGATTTATGTGGGTTGATAATCATGGTTATGAAATTGGCACATCAATTGGGCAAATTGGATCAGCCCATTATGGTATTCACTCTCAACCTAACCCACTTTATCCATCAACCTCTACTTACCAGTCCAATGGCTCCAAATGGACTCAAGCCTATCTGATTCATGGTCACCCAATTACAGATCACATGAATGATTCGGGGTGGAGGAACTATGTTGACCCACTTTACACCTCATCACCTCCCTCAACCCAAGAACAGACCCAAAATTTTCAAGTGTCATCAACACCCACTCCTTACTTAAAAGTTGACCAAGGTGTCTCCCCTGAGAAATTGAGTTTACTCTACCAAGATCCTCAAGGAGAAATTCAAGGACCCTTTCTAGGTGCTAAAATCATATCATGGTTTGATCAAAAAAAATTTGGCATTGATCTGCCTGTGTGCTTAGCAAATGCTCCTGAAGGCACACCTTTCCAACAACTTGGAGAAGTAATGCCACATTTGACACTTAGAGATCAACCTATTTTTGCTCAAGCCTAAAGTTCACATATCCACAACTTTCAACATTGGGTCCAATTTTAGATTGATATTCATGATAAAAGCTATTATGAGGGACAACATGCATATCCACAGCCCACTTATACATCTCCCTCGCAATCAGGCCTCTTTGATGACCAATTTGGGCAATTTATGCAAAAATTCCATGATAATCAACAAGTCTTTGAGCAAACATTCATCCAACAACAACAAGAATTAGAGTAATCATTTGTCAAAACTGACCTCCTGATTACTCAACTGATGGAAATCAGAAGGAGGCAAGATAGCCAATCACCATGTCAACCCATTCATGGACATCATTATCTTGATTGTGACCAACAACTTGATTCTCAAATTCCATTCGAAACTTCTCAGTCCAATATGATTGTAGACCTGCCCACTTGGAAAATGAGAGATAATATTAATGAGTCAAATCAAGAGGAGATGGGTGCCACTAAAAATCAATCCATAGTCTTGGCCAATCATGAGAGATAATATTAATGAGTCAAGGCAAGAGTTGAGGCTCGCGTCAACCAATGAAGGGAAGTGCAGCACCATGTAATTGAGCATACAAAAAAAAAGAACTAGGCAGAGTGAAAGCTACCTGTAATTCGAGGATCGAATTTAAGGAGTGTAGAGTTGATACCGTCCTTGAGTGATATGTAAAAAGCCCATGCATCCTGTTATTGATGCTCAAACATTGAACAAAAAGTCATGAAATTTTGTGTGTATCTTGAGGAATTGTCTAATGACATGAACTGACATATTTACCTTTGACACTCTCGACTGAAACTTGAAATACTTATGATCAAACATTCTCATTCTTACTTTCTTGTCATGAAGTATGATATTTTGAACTCTTGTTAGTCTCAATTATTCACTTGTGTGCATTGCTAAGGGACTAGCAATGAGTAAGTTGAGGGGTGTGATAAGTATACAATTGTTATTGATAATCATGTTATTTTATTGAAAAATAGTCATTAATTTCATAAAACTCATTGCCATCTCATTACAAATATGAATTGATTTAATCTCTTGTATGTGTTTTATTTTCAGTTAATGGGCTAATTAACAAAGATATGTCAATGGGCCAAGATTGGATCAAGTGTTAATGAAGAGAGACTCCAATTTTAAACCTCTTTTCTTTTCCCTATCTTCTTTTTTTTTTTTTTCAAAACTCTCTCTCTCATTTTAAAATCCCTCTCTATTTTCAAAACCCTTCCCCTTAATTCTTTATTCTTTCCTCTCTTCTTGCTATCTATGTTTTAAAACAATCTTTGATCTTCTCTCTCATTGCCCTTCCTCCCGCAGCTCTCTCACCATCTCCTTTTCTCTCTTCTCTCTTTCTTGGACCGGAGGTCTTCCCACTGCTCTTCTTTCTCTTCTTCTTTCCCTTCCTCTCTCTCTCGCCTGGCCCTTCTCTTTTCTTCTCTCTCTCCTGACCTCTCTTCAGACGTGAAGCAATAGCAGCCATCGGCCGCCGCACCTGTCGCCCGCGTGCAAGCCTGCCAGGCCTCACCCCCAGCCATACACTAGCGCACCCAGGCCCACGTGCCACGTCGCCGCGCTACCGGCCCCGCCCGCGCGTGCTCGGTCGCAGCACGCCGTGCGCCTGCCCGCACCCGCGCATGCCCGCCTGCCGCGTACCGCCTGCCCCTGTGTGACCCGCCTACCGCACGCCTGTCGCAGCCACCCACCACATGCCTGCCTCGCCGCTGCCGCCCCCCCTCCTCTACGTGCATGCGTTTGCATGCACGTAGAGAGGAGGCGGGTCGCCCCCTCTCTCTCCTCTCCCTCTCTCGCACTCTATCTCTTCTCTCCTCTCTCTCTCTCTCTCCCTCTCGCGTCTCTCTCTCGCCTCTCTCCTCTCTCTCTCTCTCTCACGCTCTCTCTCATATTTTCTCGTCTGTCTCGTCTCTCTTCTTCTCTCTCTCTCTCTCTCACGTCTCTCTCTCTCTCACGTCTCTCTCTCTCTCTCTCTCTCTCTCCCTCGCTCCTCTTCTCTCCTCTCTCTCTCTCTCTCTCTCTCTCATTCCCTCTATCTCTTCTCTCTCTTCTCGTCTCTCTCTTCTCGTTCTCACTCTCTTTCTCTCTCTATCTCTCATATGTTATTAATATAGTTGTTGATTTATTTTGTTTAGGATAAAACATTTGGTTGTTAATCTTTTTTTAGTATTTAGTGGATTGTAATTTTGAATCTCATCTCCTGTTATTCTTTATCTCTCTCTTTATCTATTTTGTTTAGTTTAGATTATTTCGTGCAACATAATATCACCAAGTTATTTTCTTAATAAAAACTCAAGGTTTTTAATTCTAAAATCTTTTTCTCCGTGGATTCGACTCGGCTCTCACCACTTAACTATTGTTAAAATATTTAGTGTAGGCCGATAATTTTAAGATTGTTAGCCATGTGTTTAACGACACATTCATGGGTTTTCAGGGGCTAACGAGGAATTTGTAAAATTTGCCGACCGTTGGAGGTCAATGGCCACAAGAATGCAGCATGTGCTCTCGGAGTCGGAGCAAGCCCAAATCATTATTTCCAACTCCACTCCAAGGTTCAAGCATATCCTGGCCATGAACCAAATTGAAACCATGGAAGAGCTCTACGAGCGCGAACGTTACATCCAGACACATTTAATGGACTCCCCAATCGTAGATCTTTTCAATGGACTCCCCAATCCTAGATCTTTTCAATCAAATTAATCTGAGAAAGAATGGATTAGTGGGCGCCATCCACCATCTACCTCACCACCATACAACATCCACATCATATACACCTCCGCAAACTCCCATTTACCACAACATGCCTCCACCCAGGCGTCAACTGATTCGTCCTCCTCGGACACAGCAACCTCCAACTGGGCCATACGATGCCCTTATTATCCATGAAGAAGCTCCTGTACCCCATGTTGCACCTGCTCCGGTGCCCATGCCAGCTCCCATACCTCTACCACTACTCCCGCAACAACCTCCACCTCCATCAAAGCCCATTGCTCAGGCTGAGGTTGCCAATGATGAACCCATCCTCGAAACCACTTGGTGTTACGACGATGAACCTTCCAAGGTCATGTTCGTACACCATTTACCTACACCTCCTACATTGCCATCCACATTTACCAAACCCTCCATCATTAAACCAATCATTACACCTCCCATTGCGCCAACACCCTTGGCAACCGAACCCGAGCAAAACCTCCCTATCATACCTACCACGCCTCCACCGGCCATACAGCCTTCCATTCCATCCACATCCACCCCCATCCAGCGGAGCGGGTGCAAACAAATGAAGAGCCGCAAGTGTCAGCAAAAGAAGGAAGCCTCGGAACCCGGCATGCTATTCAAAATCCAAGATTACATCCCTCGCATGCCGTTTATTGTTTCTATACCGAGCACGTTCACTGAGCGGGAGTCCTCCCCTCCATTCATGGCCATCAAGAGGCCTTCTAAAAATATGCCAATCATTCATGTTGCCAACCGTGTTCAATTCCAAATACTCATAGGGAATCTCTCCCTCCAAGCTCTCATGACCCCTCACACCATTGTTGTGAACCTTCCCACTCTAGTGAAGGGGTCAAACATACAACTTGTGCTCACGCATGCCAAAGCCAAGTCATTGGCTCATTCAATTACTCAAGGGGTCGTGCCCCTTCCCATATCAAATATTATACAATCTTTGGGCACGGTCCCCTCATTGTTTCTTCCAACTCAACCAGTGGAACTCCCCACCCTTTCATTGAACTATGTTCCAAGGGAGTTACCACTCATGTTTGAAACTCCGACGGAAGTCAACAACCCTCCCATAATTGAGAGCCGTTCAAACTCTGTGAGAAGAGCAAGACCTTCTGCCCGTTGGGCACATTATGTGAGGAAATACCTGAGGGTCAAGATGCCAACTCCCAAGCAGAACATAAAATGCCAGGCAAGGCAAGAAACCAGGGGGCCTCCATCCTTTCCATCTTCATGTCAATCATCTTTCGTGCTTCTTAGCACTTTCCCGTGGATTCTCCACATTCCCTCCCCACGGGAGACCTTTTATTTCCATCTTTTTTATGATTCATCCTTTTGTACCGGGCATCGCGCCCCTTTTTGTAATCCTTACCCTCCATTCCGTGCCCCACGTGACACATCTCCATCATGTGCCCCACGTGGCATATCTCCATCCCGTGTCCCACGTGGCACATCTCCATCCCGTGCCCTACGTGGCACATCTCCCTCTTGTGCCCCACGCGGCACCTTTCCCTTTTGCGCCCTATGCGGCGCACCTTTCCTTTTGGCCCCTCGTGGCCCACTTCTTCCCTTCCCCCCTTCGGACCATCCAGATTCTTCTCTTTCTGGGCACCGCACCCTCCTTCTTCTTCAAACCCCTCCGGTCCCGCCGGAGTCTCCAAAGTCTTTACGCAACTCTCTCCTCTCCATTTTCCGACTTTTCTCTCACTGTTTTTGGGGTTTTAGTCCCCATGTGTCCTTTTAATTTCGAATAATTCTGTACATTCTTCATAATCTTTGAGTCTCGCCCCAGCACAGGCATTCATCCTCCTTTTACCTTCCAAACTCTTATTGTGGAAAGTTACTATATTTAGCAGCATCAAAAATTCAAAAAAAATTGAATATCCAATATTGCCATGCTATTGCAGCACTCCTGTTATGAGAACTCCGCACGAGGAGTCCAAAATTCCCTCCCGAGTCATTAAGGTTTGCCCTTAGCATGGGCACTTTCACACACTTCACGGCACCCTAAGCCGGTTGCTCTAGGAAGACACTGTCACTGTCACAGCCATGCCTGAAAGGCACAAACGTCTGTTTCTCCTCTCACTCAGCCACGATATAGGTAGTAGAGGTAGTCTAGGCAAGGCAAGGCAACCAACCTGAAGCACTTCCCGACGAGAGGATATCTCAAAATGGGCAAATCAAATGGCCAAGAAAAATCAAAGTCAAACACATGTCAAGAGTGGCAAAGTCCCTGCAGGGATCCAAACAGACCTGGTCGTATGCATGCAAAAATCAAAATCAATCAATCAAGATAATAGGGCATGGCAAAGAGTGGCAAAGTCCCCGCGGAGATCCAAATGGACCCGGTCGTACGCATGCCCCTACAAATGAATGGTCATAAATCAATTCTAAAAAGCCCCAATAATCAAATGAGACTGAACCTTCTGACGGTCGTGCCAAGGAAGGAAGTCTAACCCAAACTCTTCAATACCCATACCAAGCTTATCTCCAAATTTTCTTCCCTTCTCCCTGCCAGACTTAGTCGCCTTTTTTGGGCATGGCTTTGGTGGTGTCACCATTAACCAAGTGCAATTAGCCTAGGGCACCACTTTAAAAGTACGCCTTACTCTGGGCATCCTTTAATGAAACAGGAGGTAACAAGCTCCCTCACCAGTCAGTTTTTATAACCCTAATGCTGCCACAGCATGACAATGTTTGCAATGTTCCAAAAAAAATGATGATAAAAAGATGAATATTGTTAAAAATCCACCAAAAATTTGAATATTTTTAAATAAAAAAATCAAATACTTTCAAAAGTCCCATAAAAATTCGAATATTTCCAAAAAAATCCAGAAAAAATCCAAATATTTCTAAAAACCACAAAAATTTTGAATATTTTCAAAACCACAAAAATTAAATATTTCTAAAATCACAAAAAATCAAATATTTTCGAAATCCATAAAAATTCAAATATCTTCAAAACAATCCAAAAAATTCAAATATCTCCAAAATTAAAAAAAAATCATGATGGTATTGCATGGCAAGCACATTGCCTCTCTTATGCCAGATCAAATCAATCCTTCCCATCAATTGGTTCCTCCTACCTTGGACACTCCCTTGGCCAAAAGGTCACTCATCCTCATGGTTTAAAACAAACAAACTGAGTGAGCTATACCTGTTGTTGACTACTTTATCCATGCTCCATGCTATGAATGAATGATGTTTTTTCCATGATATTTGCTATCTCTTGACTAATGAGTTTTGAGTGCAGGATTCGAGTTACCTCATCTGGTGCTACATCAAGCTGCAATTGCTGCCTTACCATCCAGTTATCTGCATTTTACTATATATTATACCCATAGAGCATATCAAGGACCTTGTGGCTCTGAGGAATCTGGGATTTGAGTTCCCCTTTAACAAAAACAATGATTATCCCAAAGGATCCTTAGCCGCACAGATAGGCCGTTACGTTTGACACATGAGGACGACGGACCCATGCATAAAACTCCGATCCTGACTCAACGCCATTGTAATAATATTATCCTTGATTATTTTCTACTCCTTTTATCCTTATTTTCCTTTAGCCCAGCATACATGCATTTTGAAATCATTGTGGGAAACCACTCTTCCAATGCAAATCGAGAGCCATTATCACTCCAAATCTAAAGCAATTTGAAATATTCCAATCCGGGTCGAATACCCAACTCCCTTTGTTGTTGCCTCCGGGCCGATTTCCTTAAAAGAACTCTTGTTTGGATTTATCCCTCTACATTTCATCTTTACTCCTAGAGATCCACCTGAGGCAGTGGCAGACGCCCCCGATGGTGCAACCAAACAGATTGTGTCCATAGATACTTCCCCTACGCTGGAAAATGATCTCTCCTTTGTGCCCCACGTGGCACCTTTTGTAACGTCGCGCGTTTTCGGATCCTTTTGGATCGTGTGTGTTGTGGTTGTGGTGGCCGTTGTGAGGCCAGTGTGGTGCAGGTTTATGGAGTGTGCAGGTTTGGGACCTAAAACAGAATAGTACCGGCTGCTGTTGGTTGCAGGTTGACGGCCAGAGGCAGTCATTTACTAGGTTAACGACCAGCTAAGGTGACGTTAAGTTATGAACTTAACGGCATAAGATATGGACGTTTATGGTGGCGGTTTCCCTAAACGGCAGAGGGGTTGACGCCAACTTGTGCAATCTGCAGGTTATAGGGTCACCCGAGGGCAGGTTTTCCACCTGGTTCTTTCTCTCCCTTGCCCTAGCTTCACGCCCCCGTATCCCTAAAGCTTCCAACAGTCACAGGAGAGTGGTTGGAGGATCATGGAACGTGTGGCGTTGTCAAATCAGACGAGGAAACGTCGTGGCATGGTGTAATTGTCGTCGGAGGACTCGACGTGAACCAGGGATCTTTAGGTGTTTTTAAGCGTGTTCAGAGGTAGGGGACGATCCCATTAGAGTTTCTAAATCATTAAAACATGCATAGAAAACATGTAAAAGCCTGTTAATCGAGTTTTTGGGTAAAGGTTCTTCATGCGGGGTTTTAAGGGTGGTTTGATGGAATTTGATGGTTAATCATGTAGTTCTAATCTTAAAATGATGCATGCTTGACTTGGGAAAGAGTTTCCTAATGTTTCCCCGTTGTTTTGATGGTTGTAAATCATGTAGAATCGATTTAGGGTTTCTGCAGGAGCAGAGGCTGAAGATCTTGGCGTCAACATCGATTGTCGCCAAGTTCATCAGTCGGGATACAGACGGCCATATCCCTTGCCGTCTACTTCCCATAAGCGGCAGTCGATGTTGCCGCCAACATGTGTATAAGTAGAAATGGCTGATTTTGATATTTATCGATAATGAATGGTGCGTTGGCACCTGTGGTGCACTGAGTGCACATGGTTTCTATGTTTAGCATACGGGGTATGCAGTTAGTTACTCACTTTTGAGGTTGTGTGTTGTTCACGCGAGTCCAGTTGGGTTCACGTGTAGTGGACCGTTATTACCTGAGGTTTACGTGAGGTTTCACGTGGTTTGTGTGTGACGTGCACGTGATTTTGTGTACGTGGCAAGTAGTACGACGCCTACTGGGGTTACCTCTCCAGTTGGGTGCCCCAGGTTCTTTGTGAGCCAAGCTGTTAGCTCGGGGCTTTGTCCCGGTACTTGTGTTGTACCGTCGAGGTCTGTGTCGTCTGACCTGGACACCCTCACTCCTGTGTTTGAATTGTACGTCCGGCTGAGGGAAAGACGACAGTGGGATAGTGACACTTGTGTTTGTCTTTAGTCACTTGTAGCGCGCTCGTGGTTGGGGGTACGGACACCAGTAGTCGACACTGGTCCCCAGCTAGTCCTTTTCCAGTGCCTCACTCTAGCGAGCCCGGGCCAAGGTCTCTAGAGGTGCCAGGCATGGGCCTGCGACCGTGTGGTCTGCAGGTGGTGGTGTTTAGTTGGTCTCCACAGTTGCTTGACCTTTTCACGTGGAGCGACAGCTGAACCTTTCATCCGTGGCTGTGAGACTGAGAGGTAGACCTGTGTTAGCTTGTCCGAGTCAGTCTCTGGTGTCGCGAACCAGTTCACGTGGCTCGTGTTTGGCTATCTCTACTTTAGCTCGTACACCTGTTTGAGTTTGCCGTTTATTTAATATAGTTGCTTTACCTAGTCGGCAGACGATGAGTACTTTTACAGCTTTCATATCCTGCTTAGCTGTTCTATAAATTGTTGGTACTGTTTATTGCTTTTGTACCTGTGGTTTTGGTTTGCTCAGTTTTGGGGGAGTTCTCTACTGAGCCAGTGACTAGCGAGGCTCACCCCTACCCCCACAGGTGAGAGCGAGGAGGACGTTTCTCGACCGTCATCCAGTTTAGAGCCGCGTCATAGCGGTGCAGGGTCGGTACCTCCAGCTGTGTAGTAGCAGCTCCAGCAGTGTGGTGTAACTAGTTAGTTTACTTGTTTCAGTTGTACCTCGGGGTATGCCCAGGCTCTTGTACTCTCTTTCAGTTTTATGAAAATATGGCTATGTATTGTTTGTGAAATATATATATAAAGTGGTGTGTTCCTTTGTGTTTACACGGACTGTGGTTTGGTATCCCTTGCGAGGCTTCGGCCCATTCGCAGGAGGCAGACTCGGATCAAGTACGTTATCAGTTTAATGGGCTTGGCCGAGGCGTTCCGCCACACCTTTCCTTCGTGTACCACGTACACACCTCCTGTCGTGCCCCTCGTGCTTACACTTTATTTCCTTCCAATCCAAGCATTGTTTCTTGTGGTTTTCTTCCTGGTGGTGACTTCCTTGGGTGTTGGTGAAAGACTCTTATCAGGTGGCAGTCACCAACGATTATGCGTGTCTATTTTTCACCTTGGCGTCTACTTTTCAGTCCGCTCCACTGCATTCCACTTCGCTACGCTTCATTTCTTCCATTCCATTTCACTCCATTGCACTCCACTTCGTGTCCCTTCGCTTCGCTCCCCTACAAAGCAGACGCCAAGGCATAGCAGCTGTAGACACGCAAATTCAACTCCACCGTGGGCAAATTTCATGTTGCGCCATAATGCCACAAATGGCCCTCCTTTTGCCTTACAAGAGTAGTTTTCCCCATCATTCTCGGATCACCCAATTCTTCCCCAGTGCTTCCCCTCCATTTCCAAGGCTCGTCAAAGGTCATGGGCATCATTTTCAAGTCACGTCGGGCCTGGCGGACGCGTTTATGAAAGGAACTGAAACACGTCCTGTTTGGCCGACGCGATTATGCTCTTTAACGTGTCGGGTATGCTGGACGCAACTATGTCCTTAACACAGCGAGTAAAGCCGACGCATTTTCCGTCACATGCTTTAATTAGAGTCACATCCACCAAGGTCGCCGCTATTTAAAAGTCAAACCCTAAAGCCTACGGCTGAGGACAACGCATTTATGAGCCCCATGCTTCGAATCATGCCGGAATTGGAAACGCGTCCGCCCAGGCCGCCGCGTTTCAAGTCGCGGCGGTCCTACCCGACGCGATTCCAAGCCTAGCTGTGGGCTATGATCATCATGCGACTGTCCCATCAAATTGACTTTTGAATCGCAACGCTCTACCTGACGCATTTCAATTCATAGATGCGCGGTTGTGCTCGACGCGATTCAAGCCTTTCACCTCTATAAATGGACCCCCGAGGGTCATTTGTAAAAGGGGCCCTAGCGGCGAAGCCCTGCCGGATTCCCTCCTCGACTCCAGACCAAGGAGGCCCGCCATGTCGTTCGAGCTATCCCGTCCATCCATTCGGCGCAAGGCGGAGGAGCGCGGTCTTCGTCCCCTTTGTCCATCCATTCCAAGCCGTGCCGCTGCGCCATCCAACATTTTGGGAAGCACCCCCTTCCTCTCCTTTTCTTGTTTACATCATCTCCTCCGAGCCCCACGTGGCTCCTTCTTTACCTTTTCACACACACACACATGCATGCATTACACACACCACATTTTTAGGGGTTTAAAAGCCACCACACGGTAAGTCGTTCCCCATGCCATTCATTCTTTCCATTTCATTTATCTAGGATTGTATACTACACATGTGGCTAATCCCCTTCTCTTTTTTGTACTATTTTTCAGGGTAATCAAACGGAAAACGCCTTCTACCACGGCCAGCCGTGCTCGTAGAAGAAGAGGAACCCACACCCCCACGCAATCTCCCATGCTCCAACATGTATTATTCGCGATCACTTCTTCCATTCGCACCCCTTTCGCGCGTGCATTCTCCATTCGGTACCCTCGCGTACCTGGCGATCATGGTTTCTTTATTTCCAATTTTGTCTTTCTTTTCCACTGCCCATCTTCTTTCATATCCCTCTTTATGGACCGTAGCTCGGAGTTCTCCCCTAAAAAAGGGAACTCAAAGCGACATCTACAGCGATGGCCCTCCCCGTCGCAACAGCATTGTCGCTGCAGGGTCAAAGGTCATGACATTGTCGCGTCGGTCAATGGCCATCGCAACAAGGTCGCGACCCTCCTGGGTATCATGACAATGTGGCGACCCATCGTGGCATTGCGACAAGGTCGCGACCCACAGGGTCGACTTGACCTCAACCGAGGGCTATGAATTGCTTGAATATACTGACTAGTTTGCTTCTTTTTGTTGCCTGCAGGGCGAGATGAGGGCCAGGGTCTCCTGGCTCTTAGTGTTAGCTATGTACCTGGCCCTCCCTATGTTCCAAAGGGATAGGCTGGAGTAGATGGGATTTTGGGTAGGTACTGAGGATGGAGCAGATGAGGGTGGATTGCCCGTTGACGTAGGCTCTGAAGAGCCAATGGGACACAGAGGCAACTGCCTTTGTGTCCCCATGGGGACATATGATCCCTGACCTAGAGGATGCCAGCAGGATCACCGGGTTAAGAGTGTATGGGCGCCCTGTAACGCCCCAGAAATTTTAAAATAGTAAGAAAATAGAAATAATTTGGTTAAAATACATTAGGGTTGTTATTAAATTGTGATAATTAGATGATAGACTTAATTAGTGGTAATGAACATTATCCCAGTGTCATACCTCGAAGTGCGTGCCTCCACAGGGCAATACTGGAAAATGACATCGAAATAAAAATCCGAGAACATTATAATTTCCAGAAAAATGTGGAGAAACCAAATATGTAATTATCTGAATTTTCGACATACGGATTCCATGTACAGTCGACGCGACCATTTTTTCGGATGATTTTTCACCTAGTGTAAAATAAAATCTAAAAATTAATTAAAAATCACCATAATTAGTAAAACTATCATGATAGTCTATGGTCACAATTTCAATGCAATCAATATGGTTTGGATAGGTTTATTTAAAGAACAAGTGGCTAGTTGAATTATGGGGGAATTACGCAATGGGTTTTTCTGGGAAATTTTTAGTGGGTTACGTGGAGGCTTCTGGTGAGGCCAGCACCTAAGTTGGAAATGGTAACACCTCAGTTACCATGTGTAAACTTGAGAAGTGTTGCATGGGCTACGTGTTGGAGTGAAAACCAAGTGAGCTTTCACCATGACACCTCAAGAGGTTGATGTGTCGATGCATGAGAACCCTGTTGGCCCTATAAAAAGCCTTCCATCTCCTTCGCACACACTTTTCTCCCAGTTTGCTGGTGTGTGTATACTACTTCTGAAGTCTCTCCACTGCCATGCTATTGGTTTGAGTTGTCAACTCTACTTGGAAAGGGCTTCCACACCAGTTCTGGGTTTCATTCTCTGGAAGGATTGCAGTGGAGGCTATCTTGCGTGCAAGTTTGCAATTGTCTTTCTCTAATTTCTGTGGATCTCTAAGTGAAGGAACTCTCATTACTTGTTCAGGTAGGATTCTTCTCTTGATCTTCTAAGTTCTCCTACTACTTCTCTTTGATCCTCTGGTTAAATGGCATGTAAAACTCTAAGCATGCTATTCTTCCAGTTTGAAAACTCAGACTATTGTGAAATCTGAGAAGTCATGTTATTGATCATGTTATTTTCAAAGTTTAGAAAATATGCCCATGATAAGAATCATCATTATAGCATGTTTTAGTTGATTCTTAAGTTACAAGTAACCACATGTTAATAGCTTTGTCCAAGTTGACTGAATCCAAAGTGTAGATCCATTATATGGATTGGATAGAACTTCGACGATTTCCTATATGAAGTTAACTTGATTCGTTGAGAAGTTATAGAACTCTCAAGTGAGTACATTTGATATAAGATCAATAGAGAAAGATGAAGAGAAAGGAGTTCTAAGAAAAGTGCTCTTCATTATAACTTTAGAGTTAACTCCTTGCTAGACATTCTTGAAAATTAGGTTCCATGATTTTCCTTTAGTCTTCGGAACATGTTTCAATGAGTATTACATCTGAAATCATACTTGTTTAGGGTCCTAATTATGTTAGGAATATTAGAGAAACTTTGTAGAACTATTTGAGGTTGAATTGAATGATTTTCTGAAAATTTACACAGCCCTTGTCGACACACTCTCCCAGATTGGCCAATTGATTCCCTGGGAGGAGGCTCTAGTGTCGACACTACTCCAACTAGTGTCGACACACTCTTCAGAACATGTAAAACATGCCTTCTGGAAGAGGTCTCTAGTGTCGACACTACTGCATCTAGTGTCGACACACTATACAGATCTGCAAACCAGGTCTTCTGGAAAATGTCTCTAGTGTCGACACTACTGAGTCCAGTGTCGACACACTGTCCAGACCTGCTTGATGGGTTCTCTGGAAGCTATCTCTAGTGTCGACCTGCCCTGGTCTAGTGTCGACACTAGAGGATCTTTTCTTCACATTTCTGCCTTTGCTCTGAGCCATTGTGTCAACACCAGTGATGATTGTGGTGACAATAGACCCAAGCCTGTCGACAGGTCTTGACAGAGCCATGTTTCCAACATCTTTTTGACTCCATTCTTCTTTGTAAATCCTACCCAATTGTTCTACTCAATAGTCTACCTTTATCATATGCATTTTACTACCAAAACACCTATTTAAATCAGTGAAGTTATCTTCCTTGTTACCTTGAGTTATTTCTACAAGTTCCGAACAAAATTGTTCTCGTGAGATTGTCAATTTCTAAAATCAATGACGGAATCGAGTTCCTGAATTTTTGTGTACAAACCTTGAGTAACTATGAGTAAAACCTTTGTATTTCCTTGGTTCATTACAAGGGTAAAAGTGTGGTGATGACAAATTGAGAGTCTTGGACTCAATCTAAGAATTATGCCTGGCAAATAAGGGCTGGTCCAGTCCTGGGAGGAGCACCCATATTCGTTTAAGTGGATGCGCGGAACGATAAAGGATGAGTGGATGTTTGGCATAGCATCATTAAGTGTTTGATTGGTCATCATAACATCGTATTGTGTGTTTATATGTGTTCAACACAGATTTGAATGTTGCTATGAATTCCTGAATCTTGAGTTCATTGTCCAATAACTCTGCTATCTAGTATCATAAAGCAATCTCAGTTTGGCACGCAAAAGCAAGATTACATGTATAATTCCTTGTCACATACTTTGTGTATCTTGATTCCTTGATTATAAGATTTGAATCCTACTGAGCTAGTTAGCTCACAGAATTCTACTTTTCAGGTAATCCAGATGGACCGAATGAATAGGGGGGAAGAGTGCTGAGTGAAACACATAACAGCAAGGAGCCATCTATGTTACTTTTTGTAATATTGTGAATAGCCAGTGTGATGTAATAATTTTCTTTTGACTAATTCCTCATGAGAACAGTTATGAAGAAATCTATGTATATGTACTTTTGAGGATATCTAAGGAAGGAATGAATATAGTTTCTTTTCCGTGTTATATTCTGTCATATCCGATAAATAGAATTTTATTAGGACGTGACAGATTAATTGGTATCAGAGCCTTAGTTCGATAAACCTAGGGAAAACAGTGAGTTGGGGTAGAAACATGGGATTAGTTAGCATGATTTTTCTAATCATGTAAATGCTTAACCTATTAATTATTTCAGAATGGACATGAGTGCTCAGCAAAGGTTGGTAGCAGCTATGGAAATGCTACGTCAGGACCTAGAATTATATGCTCAAGCACAAAAGGAAACCCACATACAGATCAAAGAGGAAGTATTAAATCTGACGGCAGGCGCTTTCTTGCGGGAAATCCACACGTTTCATTGGATATTATGAATCAGATCATGAATGATCTGAATGGTCTGAAGCTGGGGCATGAGATGCTGCTCCATCAGATCGAGGGGTATTGGGAGGAGATGACCAATGCCGCGAGGGAGCTGCATTATGGGGCGGCAGAAGAACAGCCACCACCGCCCGCAGAACCGATTATAGATTTGACCAGAAATTAGAAACTGTGGATAGAAAACTCACTTTTTTTCTTTTTTTTTTTGTAAACCTCTCCTGTTGTGTAAATGTTAGTTGTATGTATATAACTCCCATGTGTATGGGGAGTGAGAGGTTGATGAAGGTATGTTTTTGTAATGTTGAAAGTTGGATGAAGGAGACTGTAGTGATATAGTTTGTGAATCATAATGACATGCTATGATGTACTTAGTTGACTAATGAATGAAATGAAGTGTTATGCAATTTGAAATATGTATGTGATGAATGCAAGTAGGGTGGATGTGAAAATTAATGTATGTTCTATTGGATTTCAGATTATTATCTAATTTTATCATGGACGGAAGTGATGCCAACTGGAAAAGAATGGAGAGTTCAATGCATGATTTGACGCGAGTAATGAGAAATGTAGCTAAGAGTAACAGTCATAATGGAGCAAGTCTCTTTAAGGATTTTCGAAGTTTGGACCCTCCGAGATTTGCAGGAAGTACAGACCCGGACGAGGCGGAAATTGGTTGAGGGTATGGAAAGAATCTTTAATGTGATTCGATGTACTGAAGAAGAGAAGATACGTTTGCAACATTTCAGTTAGATCGTGATGCACGAGCATGGTGGGAAACATTGGAGTCCACTTTGGAAGATCCAAAGTAGGTTGATTGGGAAGAGTTTGTTGAGCTGTTTAATGATCAATATTTTTCTGAGGTAGTTCAAGAAAGGAAAGCTAATGAATTTTCCAGTTTAAAACAACTCAGAATGTCTGTATCGAATATGAAGCTCAATTTGCCCGATTGTCAAGATATGCCCCTCATCTAATATCGACAGAGAAATTGAAAGCCAAAAGATTTATGAATGGATTACGTCCCATTTTCATTATGCAGCTAACTCCTCATTTGATTACCTCATATTCAGAAATGGTTAAAAGGGCTTTAGCACTAGAAGCTGCTAATGATATTGTGGATAAGATCAGGGGAAAGTCTGGGGAAGGATCCTCGACCGTAAGAGGAAGTTCGAGTCGGGGAATGTCCCCAAAGTTCAGCAAGCGAATAAGAAGGCAGGGAAGGCTCCGGTTGCAAACAAAGATGTGTGTAAGCATTGTCACCGTAGTGGTCACAAAACTGAAAACTGTTGGCGTAGATTGGGTGCGTGTCTAAAATGTGGGAGTACTCAACACCGAATTCTGGATTGTCCTATGATTAAAAATGCGCTAGCAAATTCAAATGTTCGAGCAAAACAGGGTAGACTACAAGCCGTGCAGGAAGTGGAATCGGAATTTCCACCAGAGGGCGGACTGATAGAAGGTACATTATTAGTAAACTCAAGACCCGCATATGTATTATTTGATTCAGGAGCTACACATTCCTTTATTAGTTATGAGCTTGCTAAGTCTTTGGAAGTGCAATCAGTTCCACTTCTCACACAACTTGAGGTTGCAACACCTTTAAGTGAGGGTAAGAAACTTAAGGAATATTACCCTAATAGTCAAATTTTAGTCAAGGAGCATAATTTGCCTGGTGATCTAATATGTCTTGAAATGTGGGATTATGATGTGATCCTTGGAATTGATTGGCTATCTAAGTATCATGCAAACTTGGATTGTCAATTAAAACAAGTAACCTTTCTAGGAAAGGAAATTACTCCCATAACTTTTGATGAACCTCGCACAAGGAAAATACCTATAATATCAGCAGTTAAAGCATGTAAACTGGTACAGAAAGGTTGTCAAGGGTATTTAGTTTCCGTAACTGTGATAAATCAGAACACTTCGGGGTTGGAGAATATTCCCGTGGTAAAGGAATTTCCTGATGTATTTCCCGAAGAACTAATTGGATTACCACCTAGCAGGGAAGTAAATTTCTCAATTGAATTAGTACCGGAGAGCTACACCAATTTCAAGAACACCATACAGAATGTCCATGGAAGAGTTGAAAGAGTTAAAGAGGCAGTTACTAGAATTGATAGAAAAAGGTTTATTAGACCAAGTACTTCACCTTGGGTGCTCCAGTATTATTTGTGAAGAAAAAATATGGATCTATGAGATTATGCATAGATTATCGACAGTTGAATCAATTGACTATAAAGAACAAGTACCCACTTCCAAGAATTGATGATCTATTTGATCAACTGTCTGGAGCTCATTATTTTTCCAAGATCGACTTAAGGTCTGGATACCACCAACTAAGAATTCAAGAGCAGGATATCCATAAAACAGCTTTTAGGACACGGTATGGACACTACGAATTTGTGGTAATGCCATTCGGATTGACAAATGCACCTGCTGCATTTATGCGCTTGATGAATGACGTGTTCAGATCTTATTTAGATCAATTTGTGGTTGTGTTTATAGATGATATATTGATCTACTCTAAGAGTATAGAGAGCATGAAGAACATTTCGAATTACTTTACAATTATTACGGATCACAAATTATATGCGAAGTTCAGTAAATGTGAGTTTTGGTTGAAACAAGTATTTCCTAGGACATATCATTTCTGAAGAAGGATTATCAGTGGACTCTTCAAAAGTAGAAACCATACAGAAATGGAAGCAGCCTAAGAATCTCACCGAGGTAAGAAGTTTCTTGGGCATGGCCATTTACTACCGGCGATTTGTCAAGGATTTTTCTAGAATTGCTTCACACTTTACACAGTTAACTAGAAAAGGAACTGCATTTATATGGAATGAAAATTGTGAACAAGCCTTTCAGCTGTTAAAGGAATGTTTATATCCACCGCACCAATTTTAGCCTTACCGGTAGAAGGAAAAATATTTGAAGTTTACACTGATGCCTCGAGTATTGGACTGGGATGTGTATTGATGCAGGAAGGAAGGGTTATTGCTTATGCTTCTAGACATTAAAGACCCATGAGAAGAACTACCCAGTACATGATTTAGAATTAGCCGCAGTAGTTTTTGCTCTTAAACTCTGGAGACACTACTTGTATGACAACATTCATAGTATACTCCGATCATAAGAGTCTCAAATATTTGTTTTCACAGAAAGAACTAAATATGAGACAAAGAAGATGGATGGAGTATATCAAAGATTACGATTTCAAAATAGAATATCATCCAGGAAAAGGTAACACTGTGGCCGATGCACTCAGTAGAAATCCTGTAACCAAGGTATGTCAATTGCAAGTAAAAGAATGGAAGTTGTTAGAAGAGTTTTCTACATTGAGTTTAAAGACTGAACTGCAGGAAGCAAGAGTTGTAATTAATCATGATAGTGCAATCATTGCTAAAGCAAATTAGAGAACAGCAGAGCAATGATCCTATGTTGATAGAAACTAGAGAAAAATTGGCTTTCAGATCTGATTTTAATGAAGATGAGCATGGAAATCTTCGGTTTCGGGACAGATTATGTATACCGGATAATCTTGAAATCAAGAAACAAATCTTGGAAGAAGCTCATCGATCACATTATACGATTCATCCAGGAGTTGTCAAGATGTATCAAGATCTGAAAAAGCATTTTTGGTGGTGTAACATGAAAAAGGACATTGTGGACTTTGTAGCGAAATGTTTGACCTGTCAGAAGGTTAAAGCCGAATACCAGAACCGGCAGGAAGTTAAAACCACTTGAAGTACCGAATGGAAATGGGATAGTGTCGGTATGGATTTTATTGTCGGACTACCTAAGACACGAAGTGGATTTGATGCAATATGGGTAGTTATTGACCGACTTACTAAATCAGCTCATTTCTTGGCAATTAAAACAAGATGGTCCGTCAATATTCTAGCAGCCTTGTACATGAAAGAAATTGTCCGATTGCATGGATTCCAAAAGACATAATTTCTGACAGAGATGCAAGATTTACTTCACATTTTTGGAGAGAATTACAAGATGCATTGGGGACTAAGTTAAAGTTTAGCACTGCTTTTCATCCTCAAACTGACGGACAGACAGAACGAGTAAATCAGATTATTGAAGATATGTGTCGTGCTTGCATATTGGAGTTTGGAAACGACTGGAATACTCATTTAGCAATAATGGAGTTTGCTTACAATAATAGCTACCAGTCTACTATTCAAATGGCACCATTTGAAGCTTTGTATGGCAGGCAATGTAGATCACCATTGTGTTGGGTAGAATTGAAGGATCACATATTCTTGGACCCGAAATGATTCAGGAAACAACAGAAACTATTGAGTTGGTACGAGATCGGATGAAAGCTGCTCAAGATCGACAGAAAAGCTATGCTGATCAAAGAAGAAAGAGCTAGAATTTCAACCAGGAGAACATGTGTTTCTTAAAGTATCACCAGAAGAGGAATCAAAAGATTTGGTATTAGGGAAAATTGAGTCCAAGATATATGGACCATTTGAAATACTGAAAAGAATTGGGAAATGACGTACCAACTAGCACTTCCACCACAGTTATCTAACGTGCATGATATTTTCCATGTATCAATGTTGAGAAAATATGTGTATGATCTGGAACATATTATTGAATACCAAAATCTGGGGATGCAAGAAAATCTGGCATATGAGGAAAGACCGGTGCAGATTCTTGATCGAAAAATCAAACAACTTCGAAACAAGAAAGTTCCCTTATTGAAGATCCAATGGAACAAGCGAGGACAAGAGGAGGCCACATGGGAACTAGAAGATACCATCAAGACGAGATATCCAGAATTATTTTCAGGTTAGTATAATGATCTTTATGTTATTAAATTGGAGGACCAATTTTTTTTTAGTAGGGGAGAGTTGTAACGCCCCAAAAATTTTAAAATAGTAAGAAAATAGAATAATTTGGTTAAAATACCTTAGGGTTGTTATTAAATTGTGATAATTAGATGATAGACTTAATTAGTGGTAATGAACATTATCCCAGTGTCGTACCTCGAAGTGCGTGCCTCCACAGGGCAATACTAGAAAATGACATCGAAATAAAAATTCGAGAACATCATAATTTCCAAAAAAATGTGGAGAAACCAAATATGTAATTATCTGAATTTTTCGACGTACGGATTCCAATGTACAGTCGACGCGACCATTTTTTCGGGTGATTTTTCACCTAGTGTAAAATAAAATCTAAAAATTAATTAAAAATCACCATAATTAGTAAAACTATCATAATAGTCTATGGTCACAATTTCAATGCAATCAGATATGGTTTGGATAGGTTTATTTAAACAAGTGGCTAGTTGAATTATGGGGGAATTACGCAATGGGTTTTTCTGGGAATTTTTAGTGGTTACGTGGAGGCTTCTGGTGAGGCCAGCACCTAAGTTGGAAATGGTAACACCTTAGTTACCATGTGTAACTTGAGAAGTGTTGCATGGGCTACGTGTTGGAGTGAAAACCAGTGAGCTTTCACCATGACACCTCAAGAGGTTGATGTGTCGATGCATGAGAACCCTGCTGGCCCTATAAAAAGCCTTCCATCTCCTTCGCACACACTTTTCTCCCAGTTTGCTGGTGTGTGTATACTACTTCTGAAGTCTCTCCACTACCATGCTACTGGGTTGAGTTGTCAACTCTACTTGGAAAGGGCTTCCACGACAGTTCTGGGTTTCATTCTCTGGAAGGATTGCAGTGGAGGCTATCTTGCGTGCAAGTTTGCAATTGTCTTTCTCTAATTTCTGTGGATCTCTAAGTGAAGGAACTCTCATTACTTGTTCAGTAGGATTCTTCTCTTGATCTTCTAAGTTCTCCTACTACTTCTCTTTGATCCTCTGGTTAAATGGCATGTAAAACTCTAAGCATGCTATTCTTCCAGTTTGAAAACTCAGACTATTGTGAAATCTGAGAAGTCATGTTATTGATCATGTTATTTTCAAAGTTTAGAAAATATGCCCATGATAAGAAATCATCATTATAACATGTTTTAGTTGATTCTTAAGTTACAAGTAACCACATGTTAATAGCTTTGTCCAAGTTGACTGAATCCAGAGTGCAGATCTATTATATGGATTGGATAGAACTTCGACGGTTTCCACTTGAAGTTAACTTGATTCGTTGAGAAGTTATAGAACTCTCAAGTGAGTACATTTGATATAATCTATAGAGAAGATGAAGAGAAAGGAGTTCTAAGAAAAGTGCTCTTCATTATAACTTTAGAGTTAACTCCTTGCTAAACATTCTTGAAAATTAGGTTCCATGATTTTCCTTTAGTCTTCGGAACATGTTTCAATGAGTATTACATCTGAAATCATACTTGTTTAGGGTCCTAATTATGTTAGGAATATTAGAGAAACTTTGTAGAACTATTTGAGGTTGAATTGAATGATTTTCTGAAAATTTACACAGCCCTTGTCGACACACTCTCCCAGATTGCCAATTGATTCCCTGGGAGGAGGCTCTAGTGTCGACACTACTCCAACTAGTGTCGACACACTCTTTAGAACATGTAAAACATGCCTTCTGGAAGAGGTCTCTAGTGTCGACACTACTGCATCTAGTGTCGACACACTATACAGATCTGCAAACCAGGTCTTCTGGAAAATGTCTCTAGTGTCGACACTACTGAGTCCAGTGTCGACACACTGTCCAGACCTGCTTGATGGGTTCTCTGGAAGCTGTCTCTAGTGTCGACCTGCCCTGGTCTAGTGTCGACACTAGAGGATCTTTTCTTCACATTTCTGCCTTTGCTCTGAGCCATTGTGTCAACACCAGTGATGATTGTGGTGACAGCAGACCCAAGCCTGTCGACAGGTCTTGACAGAGCCATGTTTCCAGCATCTTTTTGACTCCGTTCTTCGTTGTAAATCCTACCCAATTGTTCCACTCAATAGTCTACCTTTATCATATGGATTTTACTACCAAAACACCTATTTAAATCAGTCAAGTTATCTTCCTTGTTACCTTGAGTTATTTCTACAAGTTCCGAACAAAGTTGTTCTCGTGAGATTGTCAATTTCTAAAATCAATGACGGAATCGAGTTCCTAAATTTTGTGTACAAACCTTGAGTAACTATGAGTAAAACCTTTGTATTTCCTTGGTTCATTACAAGGGTAAAAGTGTGGTGATGACAAATTGAGAGTCTTGGACTCAATCTAAGAATTATGCCTGGCAAATAAGGGCTGGTCCAGTCCTGGAGGAGCACCCATATTCGTTTAAGTGGCCGCGCGGAACGATAAGGATGAGTGGATGTTTGGCATAGCGTCATTAGTGTTTGATTGGTCATCATAACATCGTATTGTGTGTTTATATGTGTTCAACACAGATCTGAATGTTGCTATGAATTCCTGAATCTTGAGTTCATTGTCCAATAACTCTGCTATCTAGTATCATAAAGCAATCTCAGTTTGGCATGCAAAAGCAAGATTACATGTATAATTCCTTGTCACATACTTTGTGTATCTTGATTCCTTGATTATAAGATTTGAATCCTACTGAGCTAGTTAGCTCACAGAATTCTACTTTTCAGGTAATCCAGATGGACCGAATGAATAGGGGGGAAGAGTGCTGAGTGAAACACATAACAGCAAGGAGCCATCTATGTTACTTTTTGTAATATTGTGAATAGCCAGCGTGATGTAATAATTTTCTTTTGACTAATTCCTCGTGAGAACAGTTATGAAGAAATCTATGTAATAATGTACTTTTGAGGCTATCTAAGGAAGGAATGAATATAGTTTCTTTTCCGTGTTATATTCTGTCATATCCGATAAATTGAATTTTATTAGGACGTGACACGCCCGGTGAGTGGGTTCACGTACCCGTGCTATAGGGAGATGGCAGGAAGATTGTTAGGCTTGACTATCGGGCGCCGGTCGTCGCTAGTCCCTAGGGTAGACTTGCATGAGAGTCTATGGCTGAGGCAGGCCGAGAGCGAGGTAGGAGAGACCCCATATGAGCATTTGGATAGGCTAGTCAGGGGTTGTAGGAAGACCCTAGCTAGTGAGCCAGGACCTCAGGCCGACATGGACCTATGTCACTTCCTCACCTTCTTCCTTGGTAGATTTTTGTTTGCCAAGAGGGGCGACGCAGTCCACTGTCAGTTCTTGCCACTGCTAAAAGACCTAGACCGGGTGGGGGACTATGCCTGTGGTGCTGCTCTCCAAGCTCACCAGTTCCATAGCCTAAGGAGACTGACATACGGCGATTGGTGGCTTCTTCCCCTTCCTTCAGGTACATCTCACTTCCTTACTCCTTCTAGTCACGAATTTCAAAGTTTGCACACAGGTGATCTAATCAAATGGCTTCTTCTTGCAGGTTTGGACTTATCTCCACCTACCAGGCCTAGGAGGGCGTACACTGGAGAGACCAGGCTTGGTGCCCTTGGCGAGGCGGTGGGTGTGCCGTGCCAAGACACCCATCCACTGGAGGAGCAGCTGGCGTCCATCCAGGATGCGATCGACGTCTACCCTGAGCTCGATGTGAGTACTAACCCCTTATCTAATACCCAGTTGATTTCCTTAAATGTTTTGACCACTGACAAGGTGTGTTCTGTTTTGCAGGTGGTGTGGCAGCCATACCAGGAAGAGGCAGATGAGGGGCAGCCCTGGTTGGAGCAGGCCCGCCCCTACTTGGGTAGGGCGACATGAGTGCATGCTCTCAACCTAGTGCTTCCTCTCCATCTGCATTTGACCCAGAGGGCACTCGGGCTACATCAGAGTGTCGTGGAGTTTCGTAGCCAAGGTAGGACACCGAGGCCCGACAGGAGCTTCAGGGGACTACACAACACAACTGATTAGCACGAGAGGGCTTGGGAGCAGATCGCAGATTGGGAGCACTAGTGGCGATGCGTCACGTTAGAGGCGCAGAGTGACGAGGCGTATTTGCAGTCCTTCGCCTTGAAATATAGGGTGAAGTTCTATAGGGGCACCGACGATAGGTATGATCAGAAACTTGACTTTGTGAGATTCTGTATTAGATCAGATGTGACATGATTTTGGTGCTTTGCAGGCAGACGTGACCGGGTAGATAGCGTTGCTCCAGGCCCTCCTGCACTCTATCGTGTAGGACCGGGATGCCTCTAGGAGAGATGCTGACCAGCTGGTAAGTACTTTACTCATACTTCAGTACCACCAGACCTCTTTAGTTTAAAGATATTGACATGTGCTTCATGTGCAGCGTGCGGAGTTGGAGAGGTTGAGGAAGTCACATGCAGGTGCATCCTCATCCAAGGTGGTAGCAGGGCATCCCCAGCCTGATTTCGCCGATCAACTGGAGGGTGCCCTTAGGAGGGTGGAGGAGGCGGAGGCCTTGCTGGAGGAGAGGGTGAGTAGAAATTGAACTTGATCATCTTATTGAATAAAAATTGCATATTGACATGAAGTAACACAGGTTGCAGAGCTGAGGACTGCCACTTGCCAGGCGAGCCACTGGCGCGAGTAGGCGGATGCTGCGGCGGTAGCGACAGCTCAGTGGCGTCTCCAGGTGGAGACAATAACAGCAGAGGCGGCACAATGGCGCCTCCAGGCAGAGACCATGACGATGCATGTGGGGGAGCTATCATGAAAGCTGGCAGCGTTGCAAGTGTAGGGACCTGTAGCGGACCAGGCAGAGCTGACATGTCTGCACATGGAGATGTCCTACATGCTGACCATGTTCAGCTAGAGCCGGAGTAGGAGTAGGAGCGGAGTGAGCGGCGCCTCTGTGAGGTAGTACTTGGCAGGTTCCTCCAGCCGTCGGAGGAATGAGGAGGAGGAGAGGCGCCATAAGGGAGAGACGAGCACTAGGAGTGTGAGGGGCGGTGGTGAGATGCCACCTCCGCCCGAGAGGCATGAGAGATCTAGGAAGAGTGGCAGTGGTGGTGGACAATGAACAGCTTGTGAGCCACCTCTCCCTTATCTATGTACATGATGTTCATATTAGTGCATTTCATTTACTTTATGCCCATGAAAAATTGAATGGAATGTGATTGACATGAGTGGGAACTGATCTTTTTGAGAGACACTGAGAACTTTGTTGCTTTGCTTGGATTTCTTGAAATATCTTTTTTTTTGGAATTTGAAAATATCTAATTTTCTGGATTTTGAATAACGCCTAAAGCAAACATAACCCTTCCTAAAAAAAAACACGTGAGATGAAAGGTACTCACCCTTGCTACTACAACACTAAGGTAAGATCAAACTAAGGGTCCTCATTCATTCTCCTTTCATTAAAGATCACCAAAAAAGTCGGATGTGCATTAAAATGGTGGTGTCCTATAGGCAGTTGCCCCTAGCTTGCGGTGCCACTACAAAGGCCATATTTGGGAGATGGTCCAACCTTATAGAGAGAAAGAGAAGAAAATTTGGAGGTAAGTCTTAGTGCAGGTTTTAAAGGACAAATCAGGTTTAGCTTCCTTCCACGGCACACCCCTTAGAGATTTAGTCTGTTGTGCAGAGACTTTAGATCATTTCATATATTTCTTGCCTATTTTTTACTTGGGGAATGTGTACGATCGGGCTCAAGGGTGTACCGCTGTAGACGCGAGATTTGGCCCATCCCCGCATGGTTTATGGCCCAATAAGACTTGTTTTACTACTTGTTGACTCACCTCGGATCCCATGTTAACGTCAACATCGATTTCCGTTTACCCCAGGTTGACGGCATACACCCTTGACGTCGACTCAAGTTGACGTCCACATAAGTTGACGTCTACACGGGGTTGGTGGCAACATCGATTGACATCAGCCTGAGCTTACCTGTTCTACGGAACAGCCCGAGATTCTCGCCTACTTGCACCCCTACCTCGACCATGCAACGCATGGAGCCGTTCCCAATGGGCAAATAGGCCACCTTGGCATCCCCTTGACCCAGTAAAAGTCCTACTTGGCCCCCTCCTATTGGCCTAGCCTCTCTACTTGGATTGCCACATGTTTATGTGTTTTTCCCACACTTGAGCATCCTATGCTCCCTAGCTCTACCCCCACTGCCTATATATGAAGGTCCTCAGCCTTCTAAGCAAAGGGGCAGATGCTGGACGAGCTAGAGCCTTCATGCCTTGAGAGAAGAGAGAGAAAATCCACTCCAAAGCTTTGAAAGCTTCCACCCTTGCTTCCTCTCTGCCTCTCATAACTTGGAGCGTCCAAGAGGCTTCACCACGAGCTGGAGGAGCCCACCAAGCAGCCACCAACGCCTGTAAACGAGGATCATCTCCCTCTTCTCCTTCTCTTTCCCTTCTTCCTTCCTTAGACTTGCATGCTATTCACTCTTCACACACACACCAAGCACATAGTGCACACTCCCACACACCTAAAAGGGGTTTCCAAACCAAAAACGGAGGGAAGAAGGGTGGATAGCACTTGGCTACCCCTCTTCTCAAGCCCGCAACCAGTACGAGGCTCACCTTTTGGGTCACTTCTCTTTACTTATGGACATTTACTACACTTCACTTAAGTCTAATAGAGTCTTCTTTGTCGCAGGGATACCTCCAACGATATCGTGGAGCTTCTTCCTTTTGGCCAGCTGAAGGGAGAAAGTCGACGTCCCGCCATCAATCGCTCATGAGGCCACATCACCGGCACAATCTGAACACCTCCTTGGGCACAGGTAAGGCTCTGCGATCACCTCCCATTAATTTGCTTGTTGGTTTCCTCTTTCTCTTTCTCCCTTGGTCAACTTGGTCAAACGGGAGTCAACACGAAGCAAGAACAAGGGTTAACCAGCGTCACACACGCCAACGCCACGAGGGAGCCCAACGTTCGGGGGGACTTCGGAGTTTCGGGGTGAACGGAACGTCCACAACCACTTGGGATTTCACTAACTGCCAAGCGCACTTGGACTTCTCTCAATTGAGAGGTAATACAACCACTTACAGACCAGCAAGTCTTCCCTTTACCAAGGGGTACAAAGACTATCTACACCTGTAGATCTTCCCTTCTCAAGAGGGGCACTGTAGGGTACAAACCCCCTGCAGGTTATCTTACGCAGAAATATGAAAGCTTGTATGTATGCTCAACAACAATAAGCAAACACAGAAATTCAGAAAGAGAAACTAATGAAAGTGGATCTCAGGCTCTTTCTGAAACAACAAGGTGGACTGAGAAGATCTGTAATGCAGTAAGCCACCAAAGAAGAAGACTTTTGAACGCCTATAGAAAGCATGCAAGTCAAGGACTGAGAAGTGGCTCTCTTTCTCTTTTTAGTGGCTCTTCTAGCTTTCTGATTGGAGTGGAGTGTGAGCTTCTAACTTCTTCTATGTATGAAGCCTTGTGTGTTTTCTATCTATGTCATGTCTTTTAGACTTCAAGCTTCGGCTTCTATACATATGGACTTCAAAAAATTTGCTCGTTTGAATTTGGCCGTTTGAAGCTAGCCGTTGAAGGATGTTCGTTGAGAGGAGACTATGAGCTTTTTAGGTCTGTCCAATAGACTTTAGAGTTCCAATGCCTTCAGGTTATGGAGGTAGCTTCATGGCTTGATAGACAGCTTCTTTAATGTCTCTGCAAGCTCCATGCGCAAAACATGCTTCATAAATGTTCTGCAAGCCTGAAAGGACAAGACAGAAGGATATCTCCATACTTTCGGAGGTAGGTGAGATATATATATATATATTATATATATATATATATATATAAATATAAAGCCAGTAAGCTCAGACAGATAGTAGGTCAGAGCATTTAAGATTCAGACAGACAGTTGTACCCAGAAGGTATGAGAGGGTTCTGACAGGGGTAGGTGAGCTCTGTCACATGGTTCATGCGAATTATATCTACCACAACATTTATTACATAGCAAATGTCAAACATAAAAGAACTGAACTTCTGACAGCAAACGCAAAATCATATTACAAAATTATTTCAGATCTTTATATGGTTAATTTGAATATGATTTTCTCCTATCTAACATAATATTTAAATAATGAAAGCAAGTAGAGCATTATTCCGTTTAGATATTCAAGTGTCATTCATTGTGTAAAGGATCCCATAGGGATAACAAATAACTTGAAATAAACAGGATTAAGATTTCATGGATTTTGAGAAATGACATATTATTATAATAGAAAATTATCTAAGTATCAAGTACACAGAAGTTGACATACTAAACTTCGATTTTTTTGAAGTCGGAGTCAAAGATATGCAATAAGAACTTCGACTATACGGAAGTTGGAGTGAGACTGATCACAAACTTCGACTTTCAAGAAGTCGGAGTGATATATCTTTGACCAACAACTGATGCCATACTTCGACTTTTAGGGAGTCGGAGTGCAAACAAGAAGATAGACTTTGACTTGTCTGAAGTCGGCGTAAGTCCGACTTCGACTTTCAAGGAGTTGGAGTAAGGCTCAATGGATAAACAAACGATATAAAGACTTCGACTTTTGAGGAGTCGGAGTCATGCCAGACTTCGACTTATATGGAGTCAGAGTCAGAAGTCGGAGTCTGGAGTCGGAATCAGTATGATATACAATATACGCTGTAGACTTAGAGAAATTTTCGTCAATGTTGATACAATTGATTGTTTGTGTGTAGCATGACTTTTGACAAGTAGTATAACAAAATACTTTGTGGTATATTCTGATCAAGTTAAAAGGTTTTGTCATATAAAAAGTCTTAAAAAATTTTGTCATAGCAAAAGTATAAAACTTAATATAATTAATAATATTTTAAGGGATAGTTGCTCAACACCAATTACATTCGCGAAAACACCTACTAAACATACCCCAATAATGCTACATATATGGTTTAAGGTTCAAACTCTTACTAAAATCAGGTCTAAAAAGGAATTTGAAAAGAACGATGATAAAATATGTTAATATATTTCCAACCTTCCCCCCACCCCTATCCTAAAAGAAAAAATAAATAAAAAATAAAACCCTTCCCACAATCCAATTCTTCTCCTAGCTCTGACAGGTAGAAAGAAGATGATAATAATTAAATTTCTTTTATCGTCAATATTAATAGCTTTTTTATTTTATTTTCAACATAAGATGAGAGTTCCCATGATATCGAATCTTATCGTCAATAGTAAATATGCATTTATATAGGTATATTCTCTCTCTCTCTTCCCTTCCCCGGAACCCCCGATACCCCCGAAGCCTCTCTGGTCGCCGTGGCGACAACAGTGCAAGAATCATGGTGGAGATGGTCCTCGCCATGGAGGGGGAGGGGGCAAATACGTCATTTTGGTGGGTTTATCCATCCGTTGGCGATGTTGTCTTGCGCAGCACAAAAGGCTATCTTCCTGCGACTTGCTCAGCCCCTCCATCTCTTTCCTCCGTTTTCTGTTCTCTTTGTTTCCAATGCGCCGGAGATGGTCGTGACAGCTGCAATTCTCACGGAGGGAAGAAGCGGGAGGAAGAAGAACAGCGGGGCACTTGGAGGTTCATAGAAGCTCTGGAGTCTATTGCCCGTGTGCCAACAGGAGGAGAAGAGCTCCAGTGGCTTCCAGTGTAAGGTACTGTCCCTCCTGGCGCAATGCTGGTAGCACCTTAACAGGTCTGTGATGGGAGGGCGAGCCGTTTCATCCTCCCCTCGTGTTCTTCTCCGGGATAGATAAACTTTTACTCTATATGCAAAAATGAGCAATCTTGCGAAGATCTGGTGTGGGATTTCTCCTTTCTTTTGTGTGTATAAGGACGGATAAGAGTACATTGCAGAGCTCTTTGCCGTATTCTGGTTTTTCAGAGGAAAGTGGTCGCACCTCCGCGGACAACAGCATCTCCAGATGAGAACAGAAACGCGAGGTCTCTAAAAAGGGGCTCGAAGGGTGCGAAAGATGTGGCGCCTTGCTTATGTTCTTAATGAGCACTTCGATACCCTTGTCCGGGAGTTCTGTCCATCTCGGTCAAGTTGTCCGGAAAGGTCCCCTCTTGCGTGATTGGGCAAGTCCTATGCGCCGCATTGCCTTCCAGAGGATGAAGCATCTTAAGCTGGTTCCAAATGCGAAAGGTGGCGCCGACAAGAGGACTTGGTGGCAGAAACTCTTCTCTGACGAAGATGCCGAGAGCTGGTTCGGTGTGGATGAGAAAGATGTGCTAGAGGATATTGCTGGAGAGTCTGATGAGGTACCATCCGAGGAGGAGAAATTTGAGGCTTGGAGGAAGAAGGCCGAGGCAATTACAGAATTGAGGGAAGCCCAAGAAGATGCGAGGAATTCAGATAGCCAGGTTTGGGAGGACTGGCTCGTGGAGAGCCAGCCAGATGCCAATGCTTCCTCTTGGAGCGGGGAATGGGGCGATGGGGTCGAAAAGGATGGAACAGAGGTGTCTGATGATCCAACCAAGCTGGTGCCCGAGGAGGGTTTTGTGGGAACCATCAAAGATCTGGTTTTTCGAACCAATGATGACGACATGCTGTTTGAGGACCGCGTTTTCCTATATGCTTCGACAAATTCGGTATCAACCCCATCGCCAACTTGACTTTTATCTTGTGTAACTACCAATTTCCTAGCTTGCTTAGATCAGCAAGTTACTTATTTCTTAATGATTCTCCGTTGAAACACTTGTAGTCGGATGTGCATGTATGCCTGTTTGATGTACATTTGCACAGGATAATTGCCTATGTACGATCCCTCCTGATCGAGTCTGTCTGTAGTAGTTTTATTCTTGATTGCCAGAAATTCTTGACAGTTGCTGGGTACTTGGTAAATAAAATTTCTCAAAAAAATGAAAAAGAGAGTGAAACCTTCCATGCTCGTTTACTTCTAATTCATGCTTTTTTCCCTTCTGGAAGGGAATAGACCTATAATAAATACACTGCACATTCTAATCTCCAGAAACAAAAGGTTGTACTGGCTATTGGAGATTCTGGCCTCATGCAACAACAGAGAACTGATCAGCACTGTCACCGATGGGATCCAGTTAGAAAACATGCTGTCTAATCTAACAACTCATAACCTTTTGTTCTCTTAGAGGCCTGATTGAACAGTTTCCTACTGTCATATATGGGATCCAGCTATGGAATATTCCCCTCCGTTAACCATTCATAAACTCCTGCTCTCATGGAAGACACGTGGACCCAGTTTATGACTTGCATGACTTGCATTAGAAGTTACTAACGTTAGAAGACCATCATCCTGTATTTCTATCATTTCCCATTCTCTGACTTGCCTGAAATATCGGGATTTGTTTCTTGCTTATATCTCTGTATGTGCTGGTCGTTGCCTGAAGTCTATGTGGTCTTTGTATAATCATAATCTGTATTGCAGTCAAGACTTTTTGGTGTACCAGGACAAGGTGATAAGTGTCATATGATTTATCTTATGTCAACCCTTGGCTCTGTTGTAACAAGTGCAAAGACATAAAGTTGGAACTTTGGCTCATACCAACCACGAACCATCTGTTGAACCTCAATTTCTGTTGCTGATAATACACTTACACTAGAAACCTCGGAAGGTTGACTACACAAAGTAGAAAACACAAGGAATCATATGAGAGCAATCCTCCCTTGTTATTTTTATCCTTCAATTTTTATGAAATTTCCTTCTAATCTGACTCACCCAGACTGACTCCATGGGCTTCCCACCTACTTGCGGAATTGCTTATTTCTTTATTTTTCTTTCTATATTCAGCTTATATCAATTTTCTTTTCTCTCTTTCTCATGCTCAATTTGATATGGTTGAAGATAGTCATTGTCTGTTTATGCTTTCTTTTTTTCTGAGCTTATTTGTTTTGTTCATTATGCTGGTTATGCTGCTTCCTTTGTGTTATTAGTGTATCGTCATTTAGGAGAAGATAACGGATGTCTAAGCATTCCTTGTATTGACAATACCTCCGTTTTTTCTGAGCTCATTTGTTTTATTTATTATGCTGATTATACTACTTCCTTTGTGTTATTAGTTTATCATCATCTAGGAGAAGATAACAGATGTCTAAGCATTCCTTATATTGACAATACCTCGCTTTTTTGCTGAGCTCATTTGTCTTGTTCATTATGCTGGTTATACTACTTCCTTTGTGTTATTTCTGTATCATCATTTAGGAGAAGATAACGGATGTCTAAGCATTCCTTGTATTGACAATACCTCCAGGCAAAATTTTTGGCAGTGCTGGTGCTTGTACCCTGGGCTGTAGATTTTGTTGTTCATGATTATGTCCTTATGCCATTCTTAGACAGGTAAATCTGTGAGAACTCTGTTTGTGTTTGAGATGAACATTTTTATTCATTTTCTTAGTCAAGGATTTTATACTGGTAGAGATGTGCATTTAGTCATTCTTGGTTATGACTGAGGGTGTTAAGATGTATGTTGTTTTAACAGATATGTGAAGACTGTACCACTTGCAGCTGAGCTGCTTGATGTAAGAAGAAGCCAAAAACTAGAGATGATTAAGTCTCTGAAGGTGGAGAAGGCAAGGTTCCACTTTGAAGCAGAGATTGGCAAAGCTCCTCCTCTTTCAGATGAAGAGGTCTGGTTGGAGCTGCGGCATAAAGCGTAAGATAGGATGTCTTTATTTTTTATTCACTTTTAGAAGTTATCCAATACCAGTTTGCCCTCCCTTTGTCCAGTCTATATGCTGCCTTGTTAGTGTGCTATGGCACTATCTATAGTATCAGACGTGAAGCATGGGTATTATTTTCTTCAGAGCATATGATTTTGTGGATTATGCTGATATGAACTTTATCCTTCACGTTTACATCCTTTATGGAAACTCATATTGGAACAAAGTTACACACACTTTCACAACGTGAACAGGGCGATTCATTTGTCAACCAAGTGGCAGGTCTCGTGACAGCCTGGACTTGCCCTTATTCACCACTTACTTACAGACCCTTCTGAAATCTTCTATGCAATTGCAACTTTTGAAGCATCACATATTTGTATCTTCCCAAGGCATAAATAATATTGTGAAGAGCTCAAGAACTTTATGGACCTGAACTGACGAAAAAGAACTTTTTGATTACTACCATACAGGGATGAACTGCTTGACCTTCCACTAAGTCCCTGCATCCACCCTCACATCAATATACATCTCTGAGAAACTTGCTAATACTGATCCATGCTTCCACTTGAAATATGGAGAATCAAACAAGTGAAGAGCTTAGACTTGTGAAAAAAAGCTCTTGATACTACTAAATGATCATCTCATCAGATACTGACAAAAATGGATGCAAGGAATGTCTGCTGTCTTTTCTTAGAATCCTACAATTTTATACTGTAACTTGATTTCTTCTGTCCGCATTTGAATTTAAAATGGGTTGCCTGTAACATCAATATTGGTGTATGAGCTGGATGTACAATTCTGCATTAGAGGTCAGAGTGGAGACTTCCTGCTGAAAGTTTCATCATCTAGGAAATGGGTACTGACTTGCAGAATCTTGGCATCATGGTGAAGTCGTGGCTTAAAAAGCATTTTTTTTTTGGTAAACTTTGCCAATGCTTATCCATAGGGTTGATAGGTAATTCCAAAGTGAAGTTGCATCAAATCATGGTTGGCAGTATCGGCCGATATCGATATGTTTAAAATGTATTCGTTTCGGACCTAGCCGATACTGAAACCATGGTCCGAAACCAGACGAAGTCCACCCGATATGCCTGATACGCCTGAAACCGAAACTGATCCATTTTGGTTTCGAACCCGGCTGAAACCAAAACCGAAACTGCCATCCTTGCATCAAACATACCTCCTTGTGCACAATTTTAGAGAACATTTAGAGTACATGTACCTTCTTTATAAGCCTTCTGGAGACTTTTAACTGTGCAGAACTCCCTCTTTCCCCTTCAGTGATGATTTTTCTTGTCAATGGTATATCCTCCTTTCATTTCTGTAAGTCTGCTTTTCTTTTTGTGTGGTACTTGCTCATTTCTTACGAATCTAGTTTGCAAAAAGATGTTCTGTTAGGTACTTAACGTTGACTCTCTTGTCATTTTTTTAATCAGAATAGAACTAAGAGATGAATGGAGATTAGAAAACCGAAAAGCATTTGCCAACATCTGGTCAGATATGGTGTATGGGATCACATTATTTGTACTTATATACTTCAATGAGACAAAAGTGAGTATCTCTTCATTTTTCTTAGTGCCCATCTCTTTATGTCATTGAGAATAAGTTCTTTTCAGTGCTGTAATATATTTGATAGTGGCTGAAGGGAGAAGTACAATTTCCAATCATTTAATGCTACAGTTTTTTTTTTTTTTCTTTATTACTCAGTTACATCATTTTCTATTAGTTCAACCAGAAGTTTAGTACAGGAACAAGCTTGTTTGTTCTCTGATAACTTTTTTCTCCGAAGTTTGAGTTTATGTGATGCAACATGTCTTCTTGTATTTGGGGCTGTTTAGTAGGTTTTCTATTTAGATACTTTGTTCATGGAGTTCCCATTTTGATCATTCCCAAGCCAAGTGTGACACTCTTCTTCATCATCTATTTTTGTTGAGGTTCCCCATATACTTGATGGATCATCATTCTGTATTGCACATGGAAGATGATCCTAACATTGTAGCTGACGTGAACTGCTATATCCAAGAAAGATGTTTCCTTGTGAACCATGGGACCTGCTATCTTATCCCAAGCTAGTTGACTTGCATTAAGTTCAGTGTGTAATTTGAGGTTTTCGGCAAAATTTTCTGCAGCAAACCTGATTATGACCATTTGTATTTGATCAGTAACTATGAAAAACATGAGTTTTCTAGTTTGTTCTTGAAGATGAGTTGTGAGTAGGACTGAAGGCCACCACTTTAAAGAAATAATAAGGCCAGAAGGGAAGAGGAGTAAGACAAGGTGGCATAAGAAATTCATACCATCTTGCATGTTGCTAAAGATCATGTCATCATGACACCTTTTTTTATTGTAAAAGTAATGGGCCTTTCCCTGTTGATTTTTTTACCTTTTATTTTTTGGGAGTGGGAGGGCCCAGTGGGGAGAATATGTTTCTGCATTTCCTTCAGAAACTATTTTGGATCAGCAGAGTATGGAGATGCCTTTTCTGTTATGAAGAGCTGGAAATACATGCTTCCTTTCCTGGCAGCTGTGTTTAAATTGTTACTTCTCCGGTTGTGTGTAGTTTTGTTCACTTAGATGAAGAGAGAGTGAGGGAACTCTATACAGCTTATGACCTTTTCTCTATGGTGCAAAAGAGATCTGAGCCATTTTATAGGCAAATTGCTTACTGTACAAGACCTTGCTTCATGCATTACATGAAGATTTTGGGACACAAGATAGCACTATTAACAGGGGTGCGCATGTTACCTGTCAGTTGTGTTTAATTGCCATATATCTGGTGACTGTTATATTTTTGTGCCTGATTTCTCCTTTTCTTCTTTTGTACTCAGGTAGCTTTGCTGAAATTTACAGGATACAAGCTAATAAATAATATTTCAGACACTGGAAAGGCGTTTCTTATCATTCTCATCACAGACATTTTCTTGGGGTAATATTTTCTACCACTAGGAAGGAGTTTGTTATTCTTATGAGTTTGTCAACTAAATAGCCTTTGCTATTCATATACATGAAATCAACAGTATGTTTAACTTTACCATTCTCATGGTTTCTTCATGTATGGTTTAAGGGTCTGACTCGCACATTCTTTGAATACTGCACCTCTGGAATATTGGACTTCTCTGATTACCTCATTAATTTGAAAACATTCTCTCTCTCTCTCTCTCTCTCCCCCTCTTGTGTAGCCCTCGCCCTCCCAGACAAAAGAAAGAAAGAAAGAAGATATGTTATATCACAAAGAAAAATATCTGAGACTGAGAAGCTTGAAAAACTGCTATGTTCAATGGAAAATAACAAAATTGCTTTTTGAACCGGTATTGTGCACTAATATTAATGTTATTCTCCAGCATCACACTGTAAGAAAATGCCAAGCCCCAACCAAGGATATGAGAACAAGGAGTGGTAAAATTAAAAAGAAATAGGAAACGTGAAAAAGAGGATATACACAGGTCATTAGAGGAATCACATGAGGAAAACCCTACACCATCATCTTGTGCTGAATTAAAGAGATGGGATAAGAAGAAAATGACAGGCTACCTGCAATCCCTATTCCCTTGTGTAAAATAGCAACATCAAATGCCACTTCCACTGCAACATACAGTGGGGGAGACAGTATTGTTGCTTATCAAAATGTGATGATGTAGAGTTTTGCAGGTTTTTTTCCTGATGTGCTCTACTTTTATTTTCTTTCTTCTCTTATTTTTACATCCTAACTTGTGTCCTTTCACTAGGAAGTAGTTCCCTTCTATAAAGGATCTTCAATTTTCCCATATCCATGATGCATGGTTTCTTTAGATAAAAAGGAATTAAGTGCCCGTCTGGTTTGGGAATAAAGTGGGGACAGGAATGGCTTATCTCTATTCTGTATTTGGTATGCTTATTGTTCATGGGAATAAGGAGTGTTAAGGGGAATAGGGATAAGCCAAAAAGGGAGATAGCAAAAGGGATGACTCAGTCTAGGGGGACCCCTGGAATGAGTTACTCCCACTTTTTCTATTCCCATTTCACACATTTCAAGGCAACTTTTTCCCCATTAATGCCCTTGCCTTTTTACTTAAATTATATACTAATCAAACTTAAGTTAAAAAATATTAAAAAATAGTACTAATATATTGTTAAATAATTAAAATAGTTAATTACTATATTATATTGTAATTAACATAATAATGAATATAGTAATATTATTAATTTATTATATTACTATATTATATATAATTATGATAATTAACATAGTAACATAGTTTAACTATATTATATAGTAATTAACGTAATAATGAATATAGTTATATATATTATATTATATATTAATATGATAATTAACATAGAAACATAGTTGATTACTATATTATTATAGTAATTAACATAATAATGAATACAGTAAGATTATTATATTACTATATTATATATAATCATGATAAACATGGTAACATAGTCAAATTATTGATAACTCCTCACTAAATTAAGTTTAGACTTAATATAAAAATATATTAAGATAATAATATTACTATATTGCTTTAGTAATTGTCACAAAAATAAACATAGTAATATTAATATAGTAATTAACATAGTAACTTAGTCAAATTATAAATGACATTATAGTGGATCTTGGGCGCCTATCTTCAGAAGAAATCTTTCTCACAAAGAGGAGGATTACCTTGATTAGATGTTATCTATCCTTTTGGACTATCAACCGATTTGGGAAAATTGGATGACCGACCTAGCTAGTACAATTTGGCACTGGGACAATCAGAAAGTCGGACGACCGACATGAAGAAATCAGTCAACTGATTCACCAGTCGATTTGCCAGCCGAAGCCTAGTTGAAGCAACGTAGAAATCAGACGACCGATTCGAAGAATTCAGTCGACCGATTCCGGCAATTCCGTAATCGGACTTTCCAAACAGAGTCCTACGGATATTTAATTCTTTCCAAACATAGAGGGACTCTTTGGAGTTATAAATATTAAATACAACATGTTCCCGTGTTTTGGAAGAAGAGAACATGCCTCCAAGAAGGGTTGCTTCGTACTCTAGAGTTCAAAGGAGGATAGTGAAGCCCTAGGAAGAGCCAACAGACGCTCTGTTCTTGTAGAAGCCAGAAGAATGAGTCTTCATCGTCTAGAAGCCTTCCAGACGTAACTAAGAGGTGTTCTTCATCAGAAAGACGAGGACCTGGTACTGCTATTTGCAAGACCTCGTTCAGAAGTGTTCTACATCGGCCAGTTCTTCAACTGAGTAATCGTTGTGCAAAGACGATCACAAAGGCTGACCGTCTGTGATAGGAGAACTCTACACCTTACTGTTCAGATTGTTGTCCTCCTGTTCACGTTTTCATTTGTTCTTTATTGAACCTTGAACATATCTGTGTGTGTGCTTAGCTGTGAGCACGTTGTTTGTTGTTGTGTAGTGTGTGCGCGCATACACGCTGGGTTGTCTCGTCCCCGGGAAACGAGGTGGGGGTTGTGTTGTCCCTGTAAACAACCGTGTGTGTGGGTTTTCAGTTGTACATGGGAAGCAAGCTAGCGGAAATCCTCACAGGGGTGTGGGGTAGTGGACGTAGACGCACACATAGGTGTGTTTGTTGAACCACTATAAATCCTGTGTTCTTATGGTTTGATCCATATCTTCTACCTCTGTTCTATACACGCTATGATAGTTGGTTTCGTCTATATACGTGTTATTCCGTTGTGCATCTAGCTTAGTAGGTTTGCTTGTTTAAGTCTAATATATTATGTGTGTAAAAGTTTTTATTGAGCATTAACCAATTCACCCCTCCCCTCTTAGTTGTCCATCGCATCCCTGCACATCAGACCTCTGCCAACTCGTAAACAAATCCTAGACTCTTTCCCATTGAGGCATCACCTGCTGAATGCACTGCCCGAACTTGGCCTAAATGCCTTCAAAAGGACAAGCAACGAAGATGTGGTCCATGTCTTTGTCATCTTCTCCAAACAAAGAGCAGAGCATAGAGATACGATGGAGAAAAGGATACAATTTATCGCATGCCGACAACCTACCATACGAGATTCTCCACACTAGCACCTTGACTTTAAGTGGGCTCCTTTCTGCCCAAATGGAGTTAGAGGAAGCATGACGAAATCCACCATCTGAAATAATAGCATATGTTGAATTGACCGTGAACCTGCCATCTTTCTCCCATCTCCAGGCCCACTCATCCCTCATACCGGTCGTCCGACTTCCTGCTTGGTCATCAATCGATTGGGCAATCGTTCTTCAATCGATTGGCCTTGTTCTGCAATCTATGTTCTCATTATCGGTCAACCGATTTATGCAAGTCGGTCGTCCGATTGTCAGTTTTACAGTTGACCTTCCAGTCATTGCTGTTTTGTCCAAGTCTTGGACTTTATATTGACCACTTCAAGTGCGACTTTTGGACAAAATGGCTGCACACTTAACACACAAATTAGACCCTCAAACTAAATATAAATAGATCAAACACTTGGGTCATGAACATGAATTATACTTAGTGTTTTTGTGATTTTCTGAACATGAGTTAAATTTAGTGTTTTTGTGATCATCAAAATCTACAGAGTACAACAATCCCCCCTTTTTTAATGATGACAAAACACTTGTAGATTTTTCATACAAAACACAACATAGGTGCAAAAAGTTTTAGATTTTTTTTAAACTAAGACTGACTGACATGCATTCATGCATTAATGCAGAAATAATACTTCCCTTACAAAGATGCTTTTGACTCTAACTCTCCCCTTTTCTTTTGGATACAAAACTCTCCCCCAAAATCAAAATATAAATCTACACAATATTCTCTCCCCCTTTTTGACAGCATCAAAAAGTGGGTGGTATTAGGGATAAGAAGTGTAATTAGCATAATACAAAATATGTGAAAATGTCACTTGGGGAATATAATGGGAGTGCATGCTCTAAAAGATAGGCATTAAATAGTCCAGTGTTTAATCAAGTTCTCAACACACATTCAAAATTAAATATCATTTAAAGTGAAGTGTGAGACATGATTAAGAGACATCATACATGATGATAAGCAGAATTATAATTAACACTAACGGATACTCTCAATCTTACTCATGCATAATAGACCCTCGATTTTTGGTAGTTATCACTTTGTCCCTTTTTTTTGTTGTTTTGAAACAAATGATGTCATCATTTTTTTTGTTTCTTTCTTTTCTTTCACTTTTGAGGAAAGTATTGCCGTTTGACGCGAGACTTCTCACTTGTTCAATGGAAAGATCCATTACTAAGCTCAGTTCCTCTTTTTCTTGGGACAGGTAGCTTTTTCCTCATGAGTCACTACAAATTAGGTGGATTTTAAGTACCACAAAAGTGTTAAGAAAAATTTCCACCGATCATTAAGATGATATCTGTTAATCATAGTCATATGCATTAGTGTGTTGGTCTCAATTTCAGATATATTTTGAGAAGCAAGTTAAATACAGAACTATTTGGCTCCCCCTTAATGTATGCACACACCAAATGCAGAAATCTCCCCCTTAGTGGCTGAATTAATGCACATTAAGTCTTAAGCCAATGCAATAAATATCAAGGGAGTATTATGTCATAGAAAGAGTAAAGAAAGTGTCTTTACATATACTTTATAAGTATACAAGAGATAGACATACAAATGACACTAGACTCTAAGACTCTTTTTATGTTTTTGATTTTTCATCATTTTTTTTACAGAAAGAAAACAAAAACATAGCCTATAATCAAAATCTAAAAGAGTAAACAATAAGGTCTACAAGAATATTCATGTCTTACCCTAAGAGCTCAAAACAGAAGTACATGATACTCACAGTTCTTGGTGCCTTGAATTTAACCTTGAAATTCATCACATTCAATTCTCCAAAGCACCTGCAACCACAGATCTCAGGTGGATTTCTTTGGTACCCAAAAGATTTTGGATCCAACAGTGTTAGTTTTAGAAGGTAACAAATCCTTTCTAATCCGCACCAAGTTCATTTTTTACATGTTTCTTTTTAAAGAACAAGTATAATTCATATGCCTATACCCACTACAGAAATAGCATGTGACATTAGAAATGCATTCTGTGGGTTGTGGCTTATGAACAACTTTGGGAGCAGCATGCTTAAATTTATTTGATTGTGCATTCTTCTTAGCCTTCACAGAGTGTTTAATATTTACTGGTTGTTTGGCTTGCACAGATTTCTTAACTTGCTTAGTTTTCTTAGCATGAACTGATTTTTTAACATGAGCAGTTTTCTTTGCATGTGACTGTGACGTGCTAAGCGCATTAGAAGCATGAACAAAAGATGTCTTGGTCTTAGACTCAAAGGAGTTAGACTTAGATTTCTTAGGTACATACCCCAGAGGCCCAGACCATGTCTATGGGTATTCACCTTGACACTAAGAACCTCATCTAATTTTTCTTTACCCTTTATGAGTCTAGACACAGTGGACTTCAAATCATCTATTGTTTCATGCATTTTCTTGACAGAATTTTCAGAATCTTCAACATTTTCTTCAAGTACAATCACTTGACTTTTCAATTCTTCATTTTCAGATTTTAGAGAGACATTTTCCTTTCAAGCATAATAAAATTCTCAGAATTAGATTGTCATGAGCCAAGGAGTCAATTTCATCTTCATACAATGTGATCTTACTTTGAAGTAGTTCATTATCATTTTGTAGCTTTTCACATTACAGTTTATGTTCATGATATGACTACAATTTGTTTCAGCATGCAAGAATGTTTTAAATTTATTTTTCAGTCCCTTGTTTTCTTTTTTTGATTTTCTTGTATTTTTCATACAAATCAGAATACATTTGTTCAATCTCCTCAAGGGTAAAAAATTCTCGATCAGAGTTTACCTCAGGAGATTCATCCTCAATAGCCATGAGACTGCACTCCTCCTTCCTGGGTTCTTTGGCCTTAGAGGATGACTGGTCACAATCGCTCCAGGTGGCGACCATGGCTTTAGACTTCTTTGCCTTGATTTTGTTTTGCTTTTTCAGAAATCCTGGGCACTTAGATCTCATGTGTCCAATGCCTTGGCGTTCATAGAAGATCAATTCTGATTTTCTGCTAGAGTCTTCTTGCTTTGATTTTCCCTTAAAGTCCTTGGAGAATTTAGGAGACTGAAGCTTCTTCTTCTTCAGAATTTTTTTGAAGGTTCTTCTTCGTCTGTCATTTCCTCCAGATCCTCGCTTGACGAGTTTTCTTCAGAACTGTTTCCCTTGGATTTTCTTGCCTTGAGTGCTACATCTTTTTGCTTAATAAGCAAGGGTTGCTCGGCCTCCTCCCGCTTCAGATTTATCTCATATGTCATGAGACTTCCAATCAACTTCTCCACAGTGAGGGTTGACAAGTTCTTAGAGTCTTCAATGACTGTGGCCTTAGTATGCCACGCCGGTGGGAGGGACCTCAGAACTTTATAGACTATCTTCGTGTCCGTGTAGTTCTTCCCAAGTGCCTTCAGTCCATTGGTGATGTTGGAGGGCCGCGCAAACATGTCAGAAATTGTTTCCATTGGGCTCATCTTGAACATCTCATATTCATGGACCAAGATGTTGGCTTTTGTCTCCTTGACCTCTGATGTGCCTTCATAGATAAACTTCAAATTATCCCACATCTCCTTTACTGAACTACACATAGAAACACGGGAGTATTCATCGGGATGAATAGCACATTGCAAAATATTCAAGGCACTAAAATTTGTCTTGGATTTCTTAATACTATCCTCCGTCCACTTTCCTTCATCCTCTGGCAACTCATGAGGATTAGTATTTACGACTTTCCAGATCTCATAATCTTGAGTCCTGAGAAAGACGTGCATACAGTTTTTCCACTAGGAATAATTATTACCATCAAAGTATGGTGGACAGTTGATAAAATGACCCTCAGGCACATATCCTTTGCTAGCCATCGCACACAGAATCACTCTAAAGATCAAGAGCCATGCTCTGATACCAAATGATGTGCACAGATGCGATGGACAACCAAGAGGGGAGGGGTGAATTGGTTAACACCCAATAAAAACTTTTACACACAGAATTGAATAGACTTAAACAAGCAAATCTATTAAGCTAGATGCACAGCGGAATAACAAGTATATAGACGAAACCAACTATCGTAGTGTGTATAGAACGGAGGTAGAAGATATGGATCAAACTATAAGACATGCAGGATTTATAGTGGTTCGACAAACACACCCCTGTGTGCGTCTACGTCCACTAGTCCACACCCCTGTGAGGATTTCCACCAGCTTGTTTCCCAGGTATAGGTTGTTGCCCAGCTAGCAAGCCCAGGGGGGGGGGGTGAATGAGATTCTAAAAATTCGTTTAAATAAAAACCTGTCAACACAAACGCTTAACAGAAAAACACTGAGATTGATTGTTAGTGTTAGTAATAAAGAAGATAAGAGAGAAAACACACAATCACACAACACAGGAAATTTTATCCTGGTTCGGACCTCCTATCCCAAGGAGTCCTACGTCCAGTCCCCAAGCAACAACTTGGGATTTTACTATCCATGGGTACAGTCCCCTTTAAGGACCCTTACACATCCAGCAGCAACTGGCCTTCTCTTCAACACCCGAAGAGGTACAAAGACCACCCTGATACACAGGTCTTCCTTCCTCAAGAAGGGAATTACAACCACCTGTTTCCAACAGGTCTTCTCTTCACAACCTGAAGAGGAACTTCACAACAGATGTGAATAAAAGCAAATGGCCCCTAGACCAAGCTTACAACAAATGCTTGATCCGAGGCAATGTCTGAGAGAGAAAGATTTTCACTAGATGAAAACTCTCAAAACTACAAAGGCTCTCCAAAAGCTAAGCAAATGAATACGGAGAGCTAAGAGCTACAGAAAATTATTGAGTGAAGCTTTTGGGGTTCTTCTTTCTGATTCTCGCAAGTTGTAGGTTGATTCTCTGAAAGCTCTAAGGTGCCAAAGTTGTTCTTCAAGGGGACATCAGTCTTCTATATATCTTCTCTTGAAAAATATAGCCATTGAAATCAAGGTTTGCCGGATCGGAATCGGGAGGCGAATCGGATTTTTCTTGATCCGATTCGATTCCCCCCGAATCGACCTGAATCGATCCGAATCAGATCGATTCTCATGGGTATAATATATATTATATATATAATATATCATATATATGATATTTATAATGTATAATATATATTACTAATATGATATAATAATATTATATATATGAGGCGAATCAGACCGAATCGATGGAATCGAGAATCGGGTTTTCCATGATTCGCCCCGATTCGGGAGAATCGGGCCGATCCGATTCGATCCGCCAAACCATGGTTGAAATGACCGTTGTCTCTATGATAGACGCACGTTAGACAACATGGTCCGAGGTGTATGACAGGTAAGCTTGCAGCCATTTAATGCTCTGGAGCCATGCACGCAAAGAGAAGATTCATCTAGATATTCTTCAGCTTCTAGTTTTTCAACGTTGTAAGATTTGGTACTCACAAAGACCTGCACACAATAAATGCCGAAGCACAGACAGCTGAACTGTCTCCATGCTTGTCAGTCAACGGTAGAAATAATATATATCAAAATGGAAATGCCATTCTGCTATCCTGAAAAGTGTTTGCTATAGAAACATAGGAATAGAAGGCACCTAGATATGCAACGTGCAGAGATGTGTACAATCACAATAAATGCAGGGATATTAGTGATGCACGCGGGAAGACTTTTGACTTTCATAGTATTTGAAAATATATTTGAATATCATGTATGAAATCGATGTAATCCATGAAGTCGTTATGACAATGAAATAGTTGTTCAACTTATGAAATCGTTGTTTATGCAAGTCGTTATACAAATATAGGCAAATCGTTGTTCAAACATAAACAAATCGTTGTTTGAGCAAATCGTTGTTCAAACATAAACAAATCGTTATTTGAGCAAGTCGTTGTTCAAACATAAACAAATCGTTGTTTGAGCAAATCGTTGTTCAAACATAAACAAATCGATGTACAAGCAAATCGTTGTACAGATATAAGCAAATCGATGTTTTCACTTATCGAATCGTTATAACAATCAAATCGTTGTTTCTCTTAAGAAATCGATGACCGAATCGTTGTTTTACTTATGAAATCGATGTGAAACCAAAATCGTTGTTTCACTTACGAAATCGATATGAGACCGAAATCGTTGTTACACTTATGAAATCGTTGTGAAACCGAAATCGATGTTACACTTACGAAATCGTTGTGAGATCGAAATCGATGTTACACTTATGAAATCGTTGTGAGACCGAAATCGATGTTACACTTACGAAATCGTTGTAAAACCGAAATCGATGTTACACTTACGAAATCGTTGTGAGATCGAAATCGATGTTACACTTACGAAATCGTTGTGAGACCGAAATCGTTGTTTCACTTAACGAATCGTTGTGAGGCCGAAATCGTTGTTTCATTTAACGAATCGTTGTGAGACCGAAATCGTTGTTTCACTTAACGAATCGTTGTGAGACCGAAATCGTTATAGCGATAGAATCGTTCTTTTTCTTATGAAATCTTTATGCCATAAAGAAAATCGATATGGACTTAGAGGAAATGCATGCTCTGAACTTTAAATGATATAGTGTAAGAATTACTTACAGATTAGGCTCGATTTGTTTCCTGTGGATGAACTTCTTAAAAACTTGTTAGAAAATAATTGTTAGGGTTTTGTTAATCACCAAAATTGTATATAATTAAATAAAATTATATGGGGATGGACTGATCATCAATCTCCCCCTTTTTGGTGATGACAAAACATAACAAAACATAACATATAATGTTCTGAAATGAACTTGAGTAAATTTTCTAAAATGAGAAATTTGTTGATATGTATTTCAAAATGTTTTATTTTCTCCCCCTTTTTGTCATTAAGCAAAAAAAATCAAAACACACAAGGGAGAATAGAAGAAAGATAAATGGGAGCCAGAAGAAACATTATATTATATCACTGAGGAGGTATAGGAATGTAGAAAGTAGGGGACAGGAGGGAGGCATAGCGAGTAATGATCGGCCATGCCTTGCGTTCCTGCTCTTCAAAATAACCTTGGAAGGCTCCATAAACCATAGAGTAGGAAGGTCCCATAATAGGAGCCGTCCTCTGGATGTGCAGTTGTCTCTGAGCTTCCACGAAATTTCCATACTCATCCTTGCCAAGAGACATTTTGTAGGTGCTGAAAGTACCAAAGCTAGCATGTTGGAGGAACTGATCAATGGAAATGGGGTAGAAGATCTACTGGTGCTTCAGTTCCCTTTTCATTGAAATATAGACTTTGTATCTCTCAACCCACATATCAAATGGGTCTAGAACAAGATGAATGGAGTTAAGATCTAGAAATTCTGCAGCAGACAGAGGAGGTTGATTTGATCTGGCCTGAGAAGCATTGAGATCAAGAAGCTGCTGAGCAGTGAGAGGGTAATGTCTTTCCCAGTCTGATAGAGATAGCCGCTCACATTCAGACAAAAGAGGGGCAAGAATATCAGACTTGATGTGGCCCTGGTAATATTCTCGGTAGATGAATCTGTAGAATGCAAGGGAATTTCCTTTCTGCACGAAAATGCGCCCCATGACCCTAGCAAATCTTTCAAAAATAAGAGGGCCTACCGCAGATTCCATGACTAAGGAATGAAGTGGAGACAGGAACACAACATCTGGTATCTCCAATGTGGCAAAATCCACTTGGATGGAGGTGGAATGAGCATCATCCGAATCAAGAAGAGAAATAGCTTGCCAGAACTGGCCAAGCTGAACTTCGGGCAGATTATTGAGATAGCTGTAATCGTTAAACATCTGGAAATAGCAGATAAGCTTGTTCTCCTTCTGAATAAACGGATCCCAGGTATTCTTGTGATGAATCACAAACCACTCAGAGAGAGTGAGTGGGTGATCTCTGGGTGGGAATCGAGCAGAGCTGGCAGATATGAATTACCTGTATAAAGACTGATGGCCCCGAGCCCATTGATCTTCATTTTTAGCCTCAGTCATAGAGAAATTTTTTGACTGTTCAGCTTTTGAAAGAGAAGAGAGAGGGAGAACAACATTTAGGTGGTCGGTGAGATGTAGGTGAGGAAGGCCAAAAATGGTGGCAAATGTGTATTTCTGGAGGAATTCACAATAGATAGACCTTCTTCGATTTTCAACAGTGAGAGAAAACCAAAGAGGTGGAAAACGAGGCTAAGAAGAAATAGCAAGGTTGGAAGATATTTTTCTCTTTTTAGGAACATGGCTGGAAGAGCCTGTCCTATGAATGTGAGTGCCAACTGACAGGACTGAGCGAAGTATGGCTACTTCAAACTCATCTTTGATGTCCTGGATAAAGGGACCTTCAAGTTGGGCACCCTCTGGAATGATGGTAATAAAGGAGGGGGGAGTAGGAGGATGAAGGAAAGAATAAGAAGTAGAGGGAGGTGGTACAGATGGTCCAGCTGATGAAGGGCCAGAAGATGAGGCTCCAGCTGAGGAGGATGCTGGAGGTGCCTCAGAAGGAGGAGGAGGAATGAATGTGGAGGAAACAGGAGAAGAGGAGGTTGTGGTAGGAAATGGTGTAGGTGAGGAAATGTTTTTGGGAAGAGGTTGTTTAAAGGTGGCAGGAGCTGGAGGAGCAGTGGTAGATGAAGGTGGAGAAGGAGGGGCTGGAGTTTGAAGAGGAGAAGTAGGGGGCTCTGTGGGCACAACCTCTTCTACAGGTGCTTCAACTCTTCCATGCTCATCTTGAGATTCCACTGGCCCAGATGGCCCTGACTCATCCACAACTGGCCCTGGAGGCCCTGCCTGCTCAACCGATGGCCCTAGTGGCCCAGATGCATCCTGTGCTGATTGATCCTGACTTGATTCCTCAACAACCTTTGGCCCTGATGGCCCTGAATCCTCAACAGTAATTGGCCCTGATGGCCGGACTTCTTCTTCTGCATTACTTGTCCCTGAAGGCCAGATTTCTTCTTCATTCCTTGGCCCTGGTGGCCGAACTTCGTCTATTGAAACTGGCCCTGACGGCCCTGAAGATTCTGGAACTGCATGAGTGGGAGCAGGTGGGACAGTGGAAGCTAAATGTGCCCTCACCACATCTGAAAGATCTGTCGCTAATGTTTTCATACTTCCCAACTCAATTTTCATCCACCTTAGTGCTGCTTTTACCATACTTAACTCTTTGACTGCAGAGCTCTGGCTCATAAAAAGGGATGAGATATCGGACTGCACAGACCAAAGAATTTGCCCTTGTGAATCTAATCTCTCAAACACTGGCTTCAGGTTCACTCTGAGCTTCTTCTTCTTTGACCTTCGGTGTGCCTTATTAGTAAGTAATGGAATTTCAGTGGCTACACCTTTGCCTTTATCACTGGTGCCAACAACTGGCTCCACATTATCAACAGGAACTTCATCTTCATCCGAGGTGCTCTCCACAACACCTTCTTGAAACTGATCAACATGGGGGCTAACCGCGGGCTCCCCCTGAACATCTGCTGCTATTTCAGCCATATGCTCCCCCTGAGCAGGAGCATCCTCTACCTGAACATCACTGTGGCCTGGTGCCACAACTTCCGGAACAACTTCTACTTGCTCCCCCTGAATGCTGGCGACAGTATCTAATACTTCATGAAGAATAGATGTAATAACTGTCGTGGGGGTATCAACCTCTGATGATTGCCCAATGGGCTCAATGTGATCTGGAGGAATTTCTTCAATTCTTCTTGGACTAGCTACTGGTTCTTCTGGCGTGACTGTTGCTGCTGCCTCTGCCAGGATTGCTGGGGCTACTGGAGCTTCTGCAACAGGGTCTTCAACCCTCACTTTTGCCTCTGCCTCTGCTTCTGGAACAGGAACTTCTTGAGCTTCTCCAATAATGGCTTACCTTCAGCGACTGAAGTCTTTGTCCAAACTCTGGCAACAAGAAAAAAACCACTCTTTTTCAGATTTTTGCTTCTGATAGCTTGGCCCATCTTCTCCGAAACTTCACGGCTTAGGTCTATGTTGAAATGTTGGAAAATTCTTGTCAGCGGGTGAGCATAGGGAAGGGACACGTTGAGCTTATTCTTCTTATCCCATATCATCGCAGTTGCAAACTTCATTCTTTCAATAATCACCTCTGCCATATTGATATCTTGGTTCTGAATCGCCCAGAACATCATGTCTGAATCTGCCTTAGGGCAAGTGGAAAAAGTAGCACTTCTGGGCACTAGGATCTGACAAACTATGAAGTGAAGAATCCTATTGAAAGCATTTAGCTGATTTATATCGATTTTACCATCCTTCAACTTATATTCAGTACCAATAATCCCCAGTCCCTTGACATGAATGTCGACACTGTCTACCCCACTGCGACCACTGGTAGACACTCCAAACACACTCTCCAACAGATCATATGTGATGTGGATAGAAATACCTTTGACTATGGAGGTCAGGGACCCGTCCACTTCGGATCTCAAACAGGTATAGAAAGCCTTCACCAAATCTGGATAGCTTGCCTCTGAAATAGTCATCATCTTTGTCCACTTCATCCTCTGCATTGCTGCTACCACACTGTGCATCCCGTTTTTCTCCAAATCAGCCACATTCACTGCCTTGTTACCACAGAACTTCGTCTTCACCGCTGCAAACCGTTCCTGCTGCTCTGCTGTGAGGAACGCGGTGCTGTAACAGCCAACAGTGCCGGAGACCCCAGAAACCGCCATGGATTTGAACAGGGAAAGGTTCTGGAGGATCGTGGGAAGGAGTAGAATATAAGCCCTCAAGAGATTTTGGTGCGAACAGAGGGATTCTTTCGAAATCACACAGAGAGGATGCCGGAATCGATAGGGTTTATCGTTCCAGGCGAGTCGAAAGAGATGAGAGAGAAAGGTGGAATCGGTATGGCATAGATTATAGGATTAAAAGCGAAAGTTAAAGTTGCTTTTGAAAGGACACCGCAATAAATGCGGAAAACGACAAAAAAGGAGATGATTTCGCAATAGATAAGGTCTTTTGAAAATAATGAACCGTCAAAGCAATTTATGATGCAAGCAATTAAAGGATTTCCTTAATTCCAGGGGAGAGAATAAGCATTATTCTGAAACTGTTATTATTTCAGTTACTTGCAGAAAATCTATTACAAATTACACATGCTTAATTCCCTTCTAAGAGATGTAAATCTCTCTTCAGGTAAGACTTTTGTAAAGATATCTGCTAACTGATTTAAGGTATCTATAAAAGAAATATTTATATTACCATTTGCTACATAATCTCTAATGCAATGATATCTAACCTCTATATGCTTCGTTCTGGAGTGTTGGACTGGATTTTTGGTGAGATTTATTGCACTGGTGTTGTCGCACAACAATGGAATGGTCTTGATGTGCAGTCCATAATCCTCAAGTTGCTATTTTATCTATGGTAGTTGAGTGCAACAGCTTCCAGCAGCTACATACTCAACTTCAGCTGTTGATAGTGCTACTGAATTTTGTTTCTTTGAGGACCATGAAATCAAGCATCCTGCAAGAAATTGACAACTTCCACTGGTGTTTTTTCTATCTACCTTGCATCCAGCATAGTCAGCATCAGAATATCCTACTAAACTAGTTTCACATGATTTTGGATACCATAAACCTAGATCATGAGTTCTAGTTAGATATCTAAAAATCTTTTTAACAGAAATTAAATGAGATTCTTTAGGATCAACTTGATATCTTGCACAGATACATACACTAAATAGAATATCAGGTCGACTAGCAGTTAAGTAAAGTAATGATCCTATCATACCTCTGTAAAGTTTTTGATCTACTTTCTTAGCATCTTTATCACTGTCTAACCTTGTAGATGTGCTCATTGGTGTGGACAGTGGCTTTGCATTGTCGAATCCAAATTTCTTTAATAATTTCTTGGTGTATTTCGCTTGGCAGATGTGTGTGCCTTCTTTGCCTTGCTTGATTTGAAGTCCAAGGAAATAATTGAGTCCCCCCATCATACTTATTTCGAATTCTCCTTACATAAGTTTTTCAAAGTACTTGCACAGAGATTCATCAATAGATCCGAATATTATATCATCCACATAGATTTGCACAAGCAATATATTTTTGAGTTTTGACTTAATAAATAAAGTGCTATCTACCTGTCTTCTGATAAAACCATGGTTTAATAAAAATGCATTAAGCTTTTCATACCATGCTCTAGGTGCTTGTTTTAAACCATATAGAGTTTTATGTAATTTGAAAACGTGATTTAGAAAATCTACATCATCAAAACCAGGAGGTTGTTCTACATGGACTTTCTCCATTATATATCCATTTAAAAATGTAGATTTTACATCCATTTGAAAAAGTTTTAAATCTAATGCAGATGCATAAGCAAGTAAAATCCGAATTGCCTCTAGTCTAGCCACTGGTGCATAGGTTTCATCGAAATCTATGCCTTCCTCTTGGGAATAGCCTTGAGTAACCAGTCTATCCTTATTTCTAGTGATAACACTAGCTTCATCCAATTTGTTCTTGAATACCCATTTAGTGCCAATCACAGGATGATCTGATGGTCTCGGAACAAGGGACCAAACTTGGTTTCTCTTGAACTGATTAAGTTCATCTTGCATGGCTATAATCCAAGATTCATCAGACAGTGCTTCATTGACTGTCTTAGGCTCGATTTGAGAAACAAATGCTAAGTAATCACATGGAATAACATTACCTCTTGTTCTTACCCCAACAGATGGATCTCTAATGATGTTGTCTCTTGGATGATCCTTCTTGTATCTCCATTCCTTTAGAAGATCATTATGAGATATTTCTTTCTGTTGCAATTCTTCCAAGGGTGGATCTTCATTATCCTTGATAGATGTATCCCTTAGTTTTTTGGATAATTTTTCTGCATTTTCATCATCACTATCTACTTCCTTTCTCAAGGAAGGGTTAGATTCATCAAAAATAACATGGACAGTTTGCTCAATTAATAAACTTTGTTTATTAAAAACTATATAACCTTTAGGTTTAGACGCATGCCAATATTCCTTCATTAGATTTGGAATCTAACTTACCAATATCTCTCTTATCTTTATTGTGGATGAAGCAAGGGCATCCAAACGTCCTGAAGTGACTGATCTTGGGCTTCTTTTGCTTGTAAAGTTCATACGCTGTCTTCTTCAGGATTGGTCTGATCATCACTCTATTTATTATGTAACATGCTGTGTTGATTGCTTCAGCCCATAAATATCTAGGAAGAATGTATTCTGATAACATGGTTCTGGCCATATCCAATAATGTTCTATTCTTTCTCTCAGCTACTTGTTGAACCAGAATAGTAGCACATACACTGGATGATCAAAATCAAAATAAATAACCAATAATATGGCAACAGTATGCGCACCTTAGGCCAAAACCTTGACCACTGGATGAGAGCTCAGAAAATTGGGAACGGAAATACTGTTACACCATGTTTTTGGAAGAGGAAAGAAAAAAATAGCCGAAAATAAATTTCTGTTCTCTACCTAGCGAAGAGGATAAGAAGAAGAGGAAGAGGAGTAAGGTGGAGGGGAATACCTCCTGGAGCCTCTTGGGGGCCATGCCGTTGCTCCTACCAAGAAACCCAGCCACCACTGTCACGGTGGGGTGACTTGGAAACCACCACCGTAAGAGGGGCTTCCCCCCTGCTGGTCAGGCCACTACCACGGCCCTCTCTCAGGGACGCTGGTGTGTCCTTCCCCAGTCTCCGGCGCCTCCACCTGCAGCCGCTTCTGTTGGCCTCGCCAGCAGCGCCTGCCACCCCTCCTAGGGCCGCCGGTGTGCCCCTCTCTGCCAGTCGCCGCCGCCTCCACCTGCAGCTGCCTCTGTCGCCGCCGCTACCGCCCCTCCCAGTAAGGGCTGCCGGCGCAGGGGACTTCCCTCGTTGGCCTCGCCAACAGCGCCCCCTGCTTCCTCAGCCACCGCCGCCACACCCCCCAGCCAGGGCCGCCGGCGTTGCTTCCTCCGTTGCCTCCCTTGCTGAGCCGGCCGCCGCCCCTGTTCCAGCTCCCCCCAGCGCGCAAGGCAAACATGGAAAGAGAGAAGGAAAAAAATGGCAGGTTTCCTTCTCCCTGCCGTGGCTCTCTTGTGGCCCAGGGGTATAAACAAAAAATAGGAATTAAAAGGGGGAAAAGAAATAAATAAACAGGGGGAGATATGTAAAAATGCAAATGGCTGAGACAATGTTTAATGGCCGGGACGATGCAAATGGCCGGATGGTGTTTAATGGCCGGGACGAGGTCTTTCCCCACCCCCTATAAAAGGAGGGGGGGCGGCCAAGCTTGAGGGAGGATTTTTTTCTGAAGCTCCAACCCAGAGCAAGGCTCTGAGAAAGACTGCAAGGCGGTCTGGGAAAAGGGTCTGTAAGGCAGCCCTAAAGAACATTGTGTAAGACACAATTTGGATTTTCTCAAGTCTCTAAAAAGGTCCATTGGGCTTCCTTATTGGGCCTAAATTCCTTATTGGGCCTAAATTACTTATTGGGCCGGACTTGTATCTTTTATGCCATGACTCAATGAATGACCACGTTCATATTGTTTAATGGGCCTAAGATTGCTTATTGGGCCAGTCATTGGTGTTTTTACACGTGATAATATTAACAGGCCTATTGGGCTAATTTTATTCATTTAATCACACACTATATCGATAATTATACGTAGTGTCACGTTTTTTTCAAACTCTTCACTACTTGATTTCTTAATCAAAATCAACCAATTTTTCAACAAACTTTAATAAAATATTTCACCAACATTGTTGTTTAATTTTCAATAACATAAAAATAACAAACAAGTCATGTCTCATGTCATTTTTTATCCACCTTAAGTTAATCTCCCTTTAAATCAAATAAATAAATAAAAACATTAAATTAATCTACATAATCATAATTTAAATAAAAATGACGAAAATAATCAAATAAATAAAATCAATGATTTTAAAATACCAAAAAAATAAAAAATGGAATTAAAAATTAAAAAAAAAAACAAATATCAAAAATTCCAAAAAATAGATTGCATGCTTGTAACTTTATTTTCTTTCATGTACAATTCATGTCATTCAATTGTGAGTCACGCTCTTCTGTTTTAAAGGGGCTGTCTGATGGTTAATCAATGGTGTTCAATCTTTGTGCTGATATAATTAACACTAACTGAGGTTAGTGGGGGAGGTCAAACGAATTAAATAAGACCATGTCCATGTAAATAAATAAAAACCAAATAAATCAAATTCAAAGATAAAATTAAAATTTTAAAAGTGTTAAAAAATAATTCTCACACTACTCCATTCTGCTGTGGTGTCCTTGGTGCTGAGAAGTTATGCTCAATTCCTTGATCATCACAGAATTCTGCAAATTTTTTATTTTAAAATTCTCCTCCATGATCTGATTGAATACTAATTATAACTTCTTGTCCTTCTGAACTTTCTTACTAAACTTAACAAAGCTGTCAAACGTGTCATCTTTATGCTCCAAGAATGATACCCATGTAAATCTTGAATAATCATCAACTATTACGAATCCAAAATTCTTTCCTCCAAGGCTGGTGGTTCTCATTGTCCCAAATAAATCCATATGCAGTAGCTCTAATGGTTTGGAGGTGGTTACTATTGTCTTGATTTGAAAGATGATGTGTGCTTCTCTTTTGCACAAGGTTCACACACACCTTCTATCCTTGAGCTTATTTTGGGCAAACCTTCCACTAGTTTCGCTTGACCAATTTTCTAATTCCATCCAAACTGCAGTGACCCAATCTCCTGTGTTATAGTTCAGCTGATTGATCTTTATTTGCTGCAAGGCATACATCCTGATCCTTCAACTCTTCTAGATGAAGCACATATAGATTCTTTCTCTACAGGCTTCGAACACTGTTACACCATCTTTCATAATTATGCACTTGACTCTTGAAATCTGATTTGGTGACCCTTGTCATACAGCTGGCTGATACTTATTAAGTTGTGCTTGAGTCCTTGAACACATAGCACATCCTTGAACACATAGCACATCTTCACTAGAGTTCTGCCTTAGCTACCAACTGGTCCCCAGTCAATCACTGTTCTTTTTCCATTATCGCCATACTTCACTGTACCTTCTTCATCTTTAATGGAAGAAAATAATCTTCTGTTGCCTGACATGTGCCTTGAGCACCCGCTATCCAGATACCACTTTGATGCTTTAAGGCTTCCCTGCAATTAAAACACTAGAATTTAGGTACCCAAGTTCTTTTGGGTCATTGCTGGTTAGTTTCCTCAGCTTTTCTTTTAGGGATCCATTTTAGGTGTTTTGTCGTACAGGTTGTTCTGGTATGTCCTAATTTATTACAATGACCACAACAAGATATTCTACTTACATTTTCAGTTGGGATGTACTTAAAGTTAGATTTATATTCTGTATTTTGTTCAGCTACAAATTTTGACGTTGGATAGATTTTGGGATGGACTACTGTTTCTTCATTATCTGGTGGAGTATATCCTAAGCCATGCTTCTTCTTGCCTGATCTTCTAGCTCCTTTTAGTATTAAATTTGATTTACCATTTGTAAACTTTTTCAACTGTATTAGTTAAATATTCATTTTCCTTAGTTAGTGTGTCAACTTCCTTTTTCAGTTCATTTAAAATTTCCTTTTTTCTAATTTGTTATTTATTCATTTTAGTCTTTAGGTCTTCACATAACAATTCATTCTCTCTTTTTCAGTTCGGAGATTTGTTTTTCTAACTGCTCGGTTTCAGATTTTAGATCTGAGTTTGGGACTTCTAAGCATGCATGACTTTTCTTGGTGGTTTTTAATAATTTGCACACATCTTTATATTTACTATATAATTCATTGAATGCGTCTTCTAAACTATCTGAATCTGAATCATTGCATGAATTAAAGGATGAGTCAGAAGTTACCTTTTCCTCTAAGTTTGCCATGAAGGCCAGGTTGGTCTTTTCTTCCTCTTCTTCATTGGAGCTTGACTCACTATCTGAGTCGCTGTCGTTGCTCCATGCAGCTGCCATGGCTTTCTTTTTGTACCTTTTGAATTTCTTCGAGCTGTCCTTCTTTCTGAACTCCGTCTTCTTTAGTTTTGGACATTCAGCCTTAATATGTTCAGGTTTCTTACATTCATAGCATATGGGTTCAGCTTTCTTTGTATCCTTGACTTTGGGTTTCTTGAAGTCTTTTCCTTTCTTGAAATATCTCCTTCCAGACTGGTATTTCTTCTTGGCCAATATGCGCTGTAATCTTTTGGATAGGAATGCTTCCTCATCTTCACTGCTTCCAGTACTTTTATCACCATCTGATTCATCACCAGATGTGTCTTCTGCAGCCTTGAGAGCATTGATGTGTTTCTTTCTACTGGAGGACTCCCCAAGCCTTTCCATGTTTATCTCGTGGGCCATTAGTGACCCAATGAGCTTTTCAAGAGACATCATTTTCAGGTCATTTACTTCTTCTATGGCTGTTACTTTAGGAGTCCATGAGGCTGGTAGGGATCTCAATATTTTCCTTACCATATCTCCCATTCATATCTTTTTCCAAGCCCAGCCAATCCATTTGTAATATCTGTGAATCTGCTATACATTGTGTGATTGATTCTCCTGGTGACATTTGAAATATCTCATACTGAGCTACCAAGATATCTATCCTTGTTTCTTTGACTTTGTCTGTTCCCTCATATGTGATTCTGAATTTCTCCCACATTTTTATTGCTGATTTACACGCTGAGATCCTATTAAATTCTTTCTTGCTCAGCGCACAGCACAGTATACTCTTTGCTTTGCAGTTTAACAAAATCTTCTTCTTATCATCGTCTATCCAATTTTCTCTGTTGTTGAGAACAACTAAGTCTCCTTCTTCTATGATGGACCATAGTTGAAAATCGAGAACCTGGAGAAAAAACTCCATTCTTGTCTTCCAATAGTTGTAGTCCTCACCATCAAATAGAGGGGGTCGGTTGACTGACTGACCTTCTGCATACCCTTGAGCTGCCATTTATCTTTGCTTTTCAGATCGTGAGATCTTCTTTCTTGAAGAGACTCGACTCTGATACCACTTGTTGTCCAGCTAGTAAGCCCAAGGGGGGGGGGTGAATGGGATTCTAAAAATTCGTTTAAATAAAAACCTGTCAACACAAATGCTTAACAGAAAAACACTGAGATTGATTGTTAGTGTTAGTAATAAAGAAGACAAGAGAGAAAACACACAATCACACAACACATGAAATTTTATCCTGGTTTGGACCTCCTATCCCAAGGAGTCTTACGTCCAGTCCCCAAGCAACAACTTGGGATTTTACTATCCAAGGGTACAGTCCCCCTTAAGGACCCTTACATATCCAGCAGCAGCTGGCCTTCTCTTCAACACCCGAAGAGGTACAAAGACCATCATGATACACAGGTCTTCCTTCCTCAAGAAGGGAATTATAACCACCTGTTTCCAACAGGTCTTCTCTTCACAACCCGAAGAGGAACTTCACAACAGATGTGAATAAAAGCAAATGGCTTCTAGACCAAGCTTACAACAAATGCTTGATCCGAGGCAATGTCTGAGAGAAAGATTTTCACTAGATGAAAACTCTCAGAACTACAAAGGCTCTCCAAAAGCTAAGCAAATGAATACGGAGAGCTAAGAGCTATAGAAAATTATTGAGTGAAGCTTTTGGGGCTCTTCTTTCTGATTCTCGCAAGTTGTAGGTTGGTTCTCTGAAAGCTCTAAGGTGCCAAAGTTGTTCTTCATGGAGACATCAATCTTCTATATCTTCTCTTGAAAAATATAGCCGTTGAAATGGCCGTTGTCTCTATGATAGATGCATGTTAGACAACATGGTTCGAGGTGTATGACAGGTAAGCTTGCAGCCATTTAATGCTCTGGAGCCATGCACGCAAAGAGAAGATTCATCTAGATATTCTTCAGCTTCTAGTTTTCCAACGTTGTAAGATTTGGTACTCATAAAGACCTGCACACAATAAATGTCGAAGCACAGACAGCTGAACTGTCTCCATACTTGTCAGTCAACGTAGAAAGAATATATATCAAAATGGAAATGCCATTCTGCTATCCTGAAAAGTGTTTGCTATAAAAACATAGGAATAGAAGGCACCTAGATGCAATGTGTAGAGATGTGTACAATCACAATAAATGCAGGGATATTAGTGATACACGCGGGAAGATTTTTGACTTTCACAGTATTTGAAAATATATTTGAATATCATGTATGAAATCGATGTAATCCATGAAGTCGTTATGATAATGAAATAGTTGTTCAACTTATGAAATCGTTGTTTATGCAAGTCGTTATACAAATATAGGCAAATCGTTGTTCAAACATAAACAAATCGTTGTTTGAGCAAATTGTTGTTCAAACATAAATAAATCGTTGTTTGAGCAAATCGTTGTTCAAACATAAACAAATCGATGTATAAGCAAATCGTTGTACAGATATAAGTAAATCGATGTTTTCATTTATCGAATTATTATAACAATCAAATCGTTGTTTCTCTTATGAAACTGATGACCGAATCGTTGTTTTACTTATGAAATCGATGTGAAACTGAAATCGTTGTTTCACTTACGAAATCGATATGAGACCGAAATCGTTGTTACACTTACGAAATCGTTGTGAAATCGAAATCGATATTACACTTACGAAATCGTTGTGAGATCGAAATCGATGTTACACTTACGAAATCGTTGTGAGACCGAAATCAATGTTACACTTATGAAATCGTTGTGAGACCGAAATCGTTGTTTCACTTAACGAATCGTTGTGAGACCGAAATCATTGTTTCACTTAACGAATCGTTGTGAGACCAAAATCGTTATAGTGATAGAATCGTTCTTTTTCTTATGAAATCGTTATGGCATAAAGGAAATCGATATGGACTTAGAGGAAATGCATGTTTTGAACTTTAAATGATACAATGTAAGAATTACTTACAGATTAGGCTTAATTTGTTTCCTGTGGATGAACTTCATAAAAACTTATTAGAAAATAATTGTTAGGGTTTTGTTAATCACCAAAATTATATATAATTAAATAAAATTATATGGGGATAGACTGATCATCATAGGTAAAAACCCACACACACAGTTATTTACGTGGACAACACAAACTCCACCTCGTTTCCCAGGGACGAGACAACCCAGCGTGTATGCGCGTACGCACTACACACCAACAAACAACGTGCTCATAGTCGAGCACACACACGCTCACAGATATGTTCAGGGTTCAATAAAGAACAAATGAAAACGTGAACAAGAGGACAACAATCTAAACAGTAAGGTGTAGAGTTCTCCTGTCACAGAAGGTCGGCCTTTGTGATCGTCTTTGCATAACGATGACTCAGTTGAAGAACTGGCCAATGTAGAACACTTCTGAATGAGGTCTTGCAAGTAGCAGTACCAGGTCTTTACCTTTCTGATGAAGAACACCTCTCAGGTATGTCTGGAAGGCTTCTAGACGATGAAGACTCATTCTTCTGGCTTCTACAAGAACAGAGCGTCTGTTGGCTCTTCCTAGGGCTTCATGATCCTCCTCTAAACTCTAGGGTACGAAGCAACCCTTCTTGGAGGCGTGTTCTCTTCTTCCAAAACACGAGAATATGTTGTATTTATAACTCCAAAGAGTCCCTCTATGTTTGTAAAGAATTAAATCTCCGTAGGACTATATTTGGAAAGTTTGATTACAGAATTGCCGGAATCGGTCGATCGAATTCTTCGGATCGGTCGTCTGATTTCTGCCTTGCTTCAACTAGGCTTTGGCTGGCAAATCGACTGCTGAATCGGTCGACTGATTTCTTCATGTTGGTTGTCCGACTTTCTGATTATCCCAGTGCCAAATTGTACTGGCTAGGTCGGTCGTCCGATTTTTCCAAATCGGTCATCCGACTTTCTGCTTGGTCATCAATTGATTAGGCAATCGTTCTTCAATCGATTGACCTTATTTTGCAATCAATGTTCTCATTATCAGTCGACCGACTTATGCAAGTCAGTCATCCGATTGTCAGTTTTGCAGCTAACCTTCCAGTCTTGGCTTTGTTGTTTTGTCCAAGTCTCGGGCATTGTATTGACCACTTCAAGTGCGACTTTTAGACAAAATGGCTGCACACTTAACACACAAATTAGACCCTCAAACTAAATATGAATAGATCAAACACTTGGGTCATGAATATGAATTATATTTAGTGTTTTTGTGATTTTCTGAACATGAGTTAAGGTCTTGGTCTAACAAGGCAGACAATCATGTGGTGACTGATTTTGCATGGCACTGTGTGGGTCTTGTGGTTAGAAAGGAACAAAAGGATTTTTAGGAGGGAAGCGAGATCGGAAGATAGTTTGTTCTCTTTTGTTAGAGGAAATGTATTTTTCTAGGCTCAACATCTTTCTATTGAGGATTTGTCTAAATCCTCCCTTTTTTTGCTTGTGAGGAGTTAAGGGGGGTGCACCATCTTGGTGCGGAGCTTCTTTTTGTAAAGAAGGTGGTGGTTAGTTACATTACACATGTACATTCTTTTCTTTTTTTTTCTTTAATATATTCCAGTGGTATCATCCACTTCTAAAAAATTAATGACATTATAGTAAATTATTATTTTTTGAAATGTGGTTGATTCCACAAAACATATTGATGAAGGAGAAGAATGTACAAGTGTAAAGGTATAAGCACCCAAAAGACCCTCTATACAAGAGCTCACCCACCCAAAGTCGTGACACAAAACCACATCTTCCCATACACAACAAGAGCTGAGAATTTAGCTCATTAATTGTCCCCAAGTGTTTAGCTCAAAAAGAGATTTGTCTCTAAGAAAAGCAAAAAGACACTCTCAAATTGAACCTCCTTTCTAAAAATTCTACTGTTCCTCTCATTCTATAGGGCCTAAAGAGTAGCATGCAAGATGAGCCACCATACTACTTCGGCCCCCTTAAGCGTCTAATGCTTGTGCCATTAAAGGATAAGTTGTTGTACCCCTATGAAATGAGGTAGAGGTTGCTAAAGATCCTATCTGATCAATGACCTTAACTTTTTGGCATATGAACATGCAGTAAAAAGATGGTCTAAGTCCTCGTGTTCCTCCCCCACAAAGGCAGCAAAGGTTCGGGATATGAAGTAAAATCGAGCTAGATTGTCACCCGTCGGCAACCTTCCATGGGAAGCCATCCACATAAGGACTTCCACCTTTAATGGGCTCTTGGGGGCCTTAAATGTGAGCACAAATCTCCCTGTCCTCTCCAATCTCCACTTCCTCTCCAATCTCCACTTCCAAGAGTCTTCCCTACTGACCACCAGCCTGATGGGAAGAAGGGAAGGCCCTACTAACCATCGGCTTGATGGGAAGAAGGGAAGACAGAAGCTGCAAGATGGGGCGTCTCTTTAGTAGAAAGATTATTTCTGAAAGTTGGAGTCCAGGTCCCACTTATAGCTGCACCTCCAAAGTACTAGCCATTGAGGTTGATGGATCACTAACAATAGTAAATAAATCAGGGAAAGTCTTTTCAAAAGATAGCTCCCCACACGATCTATCATGCAAAAACAAACACCTTTGATTGTCACCCAAGGAGACCCTTGGCTCTAACAAAATCCACACATTGGAGGATGCCCTTCCATATCAGGGTAACTTTGTACTGTAATGGGTAATTCAGATCCCAAAGCCTAGTAGATCCAAATATCATATCAAAAGAAGCTACTGTCGTAGACCACCTTCCTCAGTCCCCAACCTCCACCACCATTTACAAAGAAGGGTCAGATTGAAACTTATGATATTCCTAATTCCTAGGCCACTTGCCTCCTTAGGCTGACACACTCTAGCCTAGGGGATATCATGCGAACCTCCAACTCTACTACCATTTCCATGCCAAAAGAACCTCACTTAAATGGATTCCAGTCTATGAGTAATGCACTTTGGGATTCTAAAGATAGACAAGTAGTAGATAGGCATATTATCCAAAATAGCTCTGCACAATGCCAAGCGCACCCCGAGAGAGGGAGTCCTTGCCTTCCACCCTACCAACCTCTTCTTAAAGCCATGAACGATCCCTTTCCAATCACCGCTCTGAATTGGACCTAGGGAGAGAGGGAGGCCCAGGTAAGAGAATCCTTGCACCCAAAAAGATCAGCTGCTCTTTTGATAGCTGAATCATCCAAATTGATCCCCACTATAAGGCACTTACTGTAGTTAACTCTAAGTCTAATAATATCCTACACCACCTCCAGCATCAACCTAATGTCCACTATCTGCTGCTCATTTATAGAAACAAAAAGGATAGTATCATCAACATACTGCAGATGAGTGATGTTATACTTACGAACTCAAATCTCAACCATACCTTACTGGAGATCTATGCTACCCTAACAAACAAGTGGGGCGAAAGTGAATCCCCTCGGCGGAGGCCCCTCTGACTCTAGAAGAAAGCAGAAGGATGACCATTGATGAGAACGACAAAGGAGGTAGAGGTGATGCACTCCCTAATCCATTGAATCTAGGTTTGATGGAAACCCATTTTAGACAACACTTGCAGAAGGCACCCCTGGGCCCCGGCTCACTACATCATAAGATTTTTCAAAATCCAACTTAAGCACCATCTCTATCTTTCTCTATTGCTTCCAGGCAAACAAATATTCATGCGCTACCAAAAAGTTGTCCTGAATATGCCACCCCCTAATGCTCCCTGATAACCACCAATCGGACCATCCATGCCCTCTCCAATCTAATGACCAGGATCTTGGAGATGATTTTGCAAATACTATTCAACAGACTGAGAGGACGGAAATCTGACAACTGAATAACCCCCTTTTTCTTGGCATTGAGTACTAGGAGTGTTTTGTTTATCCCTCTTAAATGTGTCATACTCTCCTGAAACTTTGTCACCACAGCGCAAAGGTCCCCTACAATAATCTCCCAATAGTGTTGGAAGAAAAACATGGGGAATCCATCAGGCCTGGAGTCTTGTCACCTACAAGAGAGAATATCACATGTCTAACTTCCTCTTCTGAGATGGGAACCACCATAGCATCACTCTTTAATTAAGATATATAGGAAAGCAGATCTGACACGGAACCACGTCGGAGAAGGCGGATCTGCAGCGGCGAGGATGGTGGTAGAAACAGAATGCAAAGAAGAAGCAGAGATGACAGGATAACATGGCCTCATGCAGACGGTGGTGAGGACACGAGAGCCCGGGTCCGCTTCAACCCAGACTTGGTTTATCGTTGTCGGGGAGCACAACATGCTACAGAGGCGTCAATTTGGTTGGGCGACGAGCCCATGGGATAGAGTTTATTTTTTGGAGTCCATAGACAGTAGTTATGGCCCAATTGGGGCCCGTTTAGTGTCTTTCCTATTTTTTTCCTATTTTTGTTCCGAATTTTAGCATTTTTCCAGTCCTGATAGGATTATTAGGAAGTGTTTTAATATGGTAGGTATTTAGGAGTTCTATTAGGGTTGGGATTAGCCCAAACCCCTTTAAATACATGTAAACCTTCGATTTTGAGGAATAGAACAGTTATTATTGCATTTGAGAAAAGCTTGGCCGCTGCTCTTCTTCTTCCGTGACGGACAGACACCCGCGAAGGGTTGGGCGAGAAGCCTCGCCATGAAGGCCCCCCTGTTTCTTCTGTCGCCGCAGCCATCCCATCTGCACCGCCGTGCACCCTCGTGCCCTCCCTGCGTCCACTGCGAGCCAGCCCCGTGACTGCCCCGACCTTCCCCTCCTCCGCGAACCACCTGCGCCCCTTCCTCGCTCGCTCCGCGAGCTAGTCCCGGGAGTGCCTCCGCCCTGCCCTGCAGGGCCCACACCCCAGCAACCCCGCAGCGCCTCGACCGTCGGCCCTTGCGAGCGCCGCGGGCCCGCACCCACAAACCGCCCTGCCCCGCGCCGCTTTCCCCTTCCCCCCTGCTCACGCGCCCCGCGTCAGCCACACGCAGACGCCCCGCGACACGCACCGGACAGCCGTGTCCGTCCAGCCCTGTCTCCGTGAGCGCGTCAGTACCGGCCGTCAGCACCAGCACCCTGTCCGCCAGAAGCCTCGCCAGTGAACGGAACGACAAGGGGAAGAGTTTTGCAGGTGGTGAGTCATCACAGAGAGCTGGCACACGCCAGTAATGCTACCGTTGCAGTGGTTTTGGTCACTTTGCAGGACAGTGTCCATCTCGTAGTATGTATATGGGTGACATAGAGTGGGACGACACCCCAGTCATTGAGGAGGAGGTATACGATCCTGACCCAGCACTTGCTGAGGCATTCCGTGTTGACTCTGAGCCTTTAGAGGTGACCCAGGATTCTTAGGAACCCCATACTCTGGCAGTAGTCCGCTGTACCTTAACCCGCCCTCTGGTTGGAGATGACTGGCGCCGAACCTCCATTCTACACACTTATATTAAGTTGGGAGAAAAGGCGTGTAAAGTCATCATTGATAGTGGGAGTTGCATTAATACAATCTCCACAGGGACTGTGCAAAACTTAGCACTTACATCTATTGATCACCCAAGTCCCTATAGAGTGTCTTGGATAGATGCGACTTCTATTCCGATCTAGACTAGGTGTCTAGTCCCGATCCACTTTCATTCCTACCAAGACAAGATTTGGTGTGATATTTTACCCATGCAAGTAGGGAGTATCATTCTTGGTCGACCTTGGTTATTTGATATGGATGCGACCCTGCATGGTCGATCCAACACTTGCACTTTTGAGCATAAAGGTCGTCACATTACCTTTGTCCCTGTTCCACCCACATTCACCCTTAGGAAGGAGACCCCTCCTCTTCGTGATGCCCCTACCTCTAGTATTCAGACCTCACCTCCCACCCGGAGAGAGCCGCCATCTAGCATGCTGCTGCTTATGAGTGCTAGAGACTTTGAGCGTGAGTTTAGGGGTGCTGATCCAGTTTTTGCCATAGTGGTTAGAGAGGTTCCCAAGGAAGCTGATCGAGAGAACCCTCCTGAGGTTATTTCTCTTCTCGATGACTTTCATGATGTCTTTCCTAAGGACCTCTCAGATGAGTTACCTCCCATGCGTGATATCCAACACGCGATTGACTTGGTCCCTGGAGCCACCCTACCAAACCTCCCCCACTATCGTATGAGCCTGACTGAGTATGCGGAATTACAAAGACAGGTGGAGGAGTATTTGAGGAAGGGTTCGGTTAGGGATAGCATGAGCCCATGTGCAGTCCCAACATTGCTTGCCCCTAAGAAGGATGGCACATGGAGGATGTGTGTGGATAGTCGAGTCATCAACAAGATTACTGTGAAGTATCGTTTTCCCATTCCTCGCTTAGACGATATGCTTGACATGATGGCGGGAGCCACCATCTTTTCTAAGATTGATCTAAAGAGTGGCTATCACCAGGTGAGGATTAGGCCTGGTGATGAGTGGAAGACGACGTTTAAGACTAAAGATGGCTTGTATGAATGGCTAGTCATGCCTTTTGGTTTGTCAAATGCCCCTAGTACTTTTATGCGACTAATGACTCAGGTTCTGCGACCTCTTATTGGGGTCTTTGTTGTGGTATACTTTGATGATATTCTCATCTACAGTCGCACTACGGAAGAGCACTTAGATCACCTTCGGCAGGTATGCCTCATCCTTCGCCGAGAGAGTTTGTACGCCAACCTAAAGAAGTGTGCATTCATGACTGATCGTGTTATCTTCTTAGGGTTTGTCGTTTCTAGCGAGGGAGTATCAGCCGATCCTGAAAAGGTGAGAGATATCGTCGAGTGGCCAGAACCTCAGAGTATCCATGATGTTCGTAGTTTTCATGGTCTGGCTGCATTTTATAGACGATTTATTAGAGGATTTAGCTCATTGATGGCCCCTGTCACTGATTGCATCAAGAAAGGGGAATTTGTCTGGACAAAGGCAGCAGCTTCTGCTTTTAAGGACATCAAGGAGCGGATGACTCAGGCACCTGTTCTTCGTCTACCTGACTTCTCTAAGGTGTTTGAGGTTTCATGTGATGCTTCTGGTGTTGGCATAGGGAAAGTATTAAGCCAGGAAGGCCATCCTGTGGCTTATTTTAGTGAGAAATTAAATGGGGCCAGGCTGAAATACTCAACTTATGATAAGGAGTTCTATGCAGTAGTTCAGACATTGAGGTATTGGGGACATTATCTACTACCGTTTGAGTTCGTCCTTTACTCTGATCATGAGGCTCTTCAATTAGCATGGAATCAGACCGAATCGGTCCGATTCGTATAGGATTATTATATATATATTTAATATAACACATATACACCCGTGGGAAACATGGTTTCTTCTTCATACTTATTTAGCTGAATATCATTTAAGTAAATGTTAGTATTTATACTAACATTTACTTAAGATATTACATGTAAATAAGAAAGTATCTCCCATTTGAATCCAATAAAAATATTAAAAAAATCATATCTCTTACCAATAAAACTCAACTCTCCTATCGAATAAGAAAATCACGAGTTCGGTGATTTTAGCGAAATGTTAAGTTTCTAATCTCTCATAATTTGGCCTATCTAAAAATTTGATAATTCAAATAAACTACATGGAACACTAAAAATTCAAAGTCCATTTTTTTCAGTAGGAGAGTGGCTTATTTGGAGAAGTCACATGTACGTTTGACTTTTTTTACAGGACTTTAGATTTTTAGTGTTCCATGTGGTTTATTTGAATTATCAAATTTTTAGATAGACCAAATTATGAGAGATTAGAAAGTTAGTATTTCACTAAAATCACCGAAATTGCGATTTTCTTCTTCGATGGGAGAGTTGACTTTTTATTGATAAGAGATATGATTTTTTTGATATTTTTATTGGATTCAAATGGGGGGTACTTCCTTATTTACATGTAATATCTTAAGTAAATGAAACTATAAATACTAACATTTACTTAAGTGATATTCAGCTAAATAAGTATGAAGAAGAAAGGGGAAGAAAAGGGTATGTATGTATGTACCATGCAAATCAGATCGAATCAGTCGAATCATGGATCGGATCTCCCCTGATCCGATCCGATTCACCATGCAAAACCATGGCTCAAATACCCTAATTTATTTGACCTTTTTAAAAAATAAGAGAAATTTCCACCGACTCTCATCCCCTCCATCTATCCCCTTCTTCCTTAGCGGCTCTGCTCAACATCACCAGCGTCACTCATCGGTGCTATGAGTCCGCCTTGGGGAACCTAGCTAAGCAGCTCCAGCTTGGTTGCATTGCCGAGGTTCAACACCTGTAGAGCTCTGAGCTAGGCATATGCATTGGGAACCTATTCTTGAAGAGGAATGGGGATCCTATGAACCTATTCTTGAAGAGGAATGGGGATCCAAGCCGGGAGAGATTGCCTAGCTCTGGCGACAGGGCACCTTACAGATTCGCAGAGGAGACAAGGTTGGACAAACCCCAAGCTTACCCAGGACGCCTCCCTCAAATTGGTGGTGTCCGCCATGTAGAACCCAACTGTAATTTCTAGTCTTGTGATTCTAAACTTCGTCAGGCCCTTATTCTTCTGCAACATGACCATCCTCCTTGTCGAGTTCTACTAATTATGTGTAAAGTCTATCTTTTTTCTGTTCACCCCAGATCAACTTCGTCTTTCAGAATGGATCCCTTGAGAGAGTAGACGGAGGCCTGCTTATCGACGAAGGAGCACTGTTGTACGTCCTACAACTGGCCGCTGGCTTGCCTTGCTGGGCGGCAACGAGACGACGGTGCCGTGGAGGCTTGCGAAGGGGGAGCTCCATCTGCAGTTGAGATGGTGTTGGTTGTGGAGAGGCTCGGTGCGAAGCTCGATGAGGAGGAGGTTGAGCAGGACGACAGATGCATAGGGTGCTTCCTCGTGGACGTTGCAGAGGGCGTGTTGGAGGAGAAGGCAGCGACCGCAGAGGAGTTGGAGGGGGGTTCACAGTGTTCAACAAGGATGGGGACAGGGACATAGGGGCGGAGGAGCTGTAGATGGTGATGTACCCAATCTCCAGGTGCTCCAAATGGGGAAGGGACCCCGAAGGGAGAGCGTCGAGCTCGATGTATAAGAGAGTGGGGGGAGGAGAGAATAGTGAGAGTTACAGGGCGGCTCACCGGTTGGTGTTTCGTAGCATTGGTGATAAGGTGTGGGCTGGAGAGAGAGAGCAATGAGAGTTGTAGGGGGAGAGAGAGAATAGTGAGAGCGTTGCAAGGTGCGTCGGAGCTCTTCAGCATTGGGAAGAGAGAGAGAGTGCAAGGAGATGCCAGAGGGAGAGCATCGAGCTCGATGCATAAGAGAGTTGGGGTGTGGGTAGGGGGGGGGGAGAGAGAGAGAGTTGATGGCAGTGGGGGGACAACAACGGCGAGCACAGTTGAGAAGAGAGAGAGAGAGAACTAACCAGGGACAATGTAGTCTTTTACTATTATTCGGTTAGTTTAACTAAGGCTGAGTTACACTCTAGTTACAGAATCAAATGGTAGGGACTAATAAGAACAACGAAGATTTCAGGAACTAAAAAAATAATAGTTGCATTTGAGGGACTAATAAGGAAATACACTTATTTGTAGGGCATAAAAAGCAAAAAATCCAAAACCAAAATGAGGATCTCCTCGTGAATATCAAACATCATTAAGATAAGGAATAAGGATACCAAAAGCACCTAAGGCCTACTTGGTTAGTAGGTTATGTAAACCTAGGTTAAGATATCTAGGTGCAGTTAAACCCTAGTTTGGCGCATCGGCGATTCGGGCCGAATCGGGTTTCTCTCGATTCGGTTCGATTCGCCCGAATCGGACTGATTCGGTCCGATTCGCATGGATGCGGCCAGAAACCTAATTTCTGGCCCATTTCTTGGCCGATTCTCTTGAGTCTGGTCTTTTTTTGACTAATTGTTTGGTTTAGGCCTCTTATAAATGTGTTTCATCATATTCGATGAGATTTATATCATGTAATTGCTATACAATCATTTATTTTCAATCAAAAAAAGCATTAGAAGAGTGAAAACAAGTTGAAACTCATTAATAGAAAGATATTTACATTGCACAAAGTGAATACAACGATCAAACTCTAAATTCCAATACAGAATACAATGACTTACTCTAATATCCCCAATGCCCTTGCTGATATGGATCATATACATTCCATTAGGATTGACTAGGCACTGACCCTGACTCATCTGACTCTGAGGGTAGCTCTCCAATAATGTGATAACCTTTTCTTTCAGACACAAAATTACGATACTCATCCCATGTCATCATGGTATGGTATCTCTGTCGAAATAGCCTGAGATAATGGTCCCACATCTGGCAGCCGGGACGGACTACTTTCAGTTATGCCATCTGTACATCCTCCAAAGGAGCAAAAACTTGAACTGGAACAGGAACTGAAAATGCTACAGGAGGTGGAGGATACATATATGGAGATGGACCAAGGTAGCCTGCTATGGCAGTGTACCCACTGTACCCACTAGAGTAGTCTGTGCTAGTGGACTCGGGGTGATAGCTATGGCCGCCATAGGATCCAACAGACTCTTGTATACTCATCCTCTCGAAGTCTGATATCATAGTGTCATAGCTATTAGAATCCACTGTTGAACCTCCTGCATGACCACTAGGTCTAAACTTCTGCCTTCTGTTGTACTGCAGTGGGGCACCATGAATAGTATCTTGGGTTGCACCTCGAAAAAATTGCTCCTCTGTGAATGCCATCCCACCACCTCCTCCTCCCTGACCACTGTCACCATCTCCTCCTCCCTCACCATTGTCACCATCTCCTCCTCCCTGACCACTGTCACCACCTCCACTGTTACCACCACCGTCACCTCCAACATCTGAAGAAGAACCACCTGCAAATGCAATATGATTTTAAGATAGGTTAGCACAAATACAAATACATTTGAGGTAATGTGCAATACAAAATGATGACCTACCAGTAGTCATCGAATCATGGGAGGCGCTGTTGGGCAATCGGGGTGAATCCAACGGAGACGGTGTGTCATCCTCTGCATTTGGATCCAAAGTCTCTGCATCTGCAATGTCTAGTGGATCTTCAACAAGGGTAGCACCTTTCTTCCCTTTCTTGAATCCCCAACTAGATAACCAACTCTTCTTTTTTTGTACTGGGGGAGGAGGTGGCTCTCGTATAACAACTCCTTTAGTTGGCGGGGACTCTGTTGCACCAGTTTTTTTTCGACGGGATTCTTGAGCTATTTGAACAAATATATGAGGTGAGACTTAGTGCATTACAAATATATGAACAATTTCCTTACCCGCCATGTGTAGATCTCTACTCATCTGTCGGTCCCATCTATCCTCAACAACATCCAAAACCAAGTGTGCATACCGAGGTGAGACTTCACGGATCTTCTTCTTTGCAGCTTCAAGCTTTGCGTACACCAATCCAATAGAAGGTCTCCTATCCCCATCAACCACCCTCAATACCTCATATAGAGGTTCAATGATCTGAACCAGCTTGAACACCCGATCCCAAAAATTTGAGCTGTTGACGATGCCTTCCACCTCTTTTCCATCCGATGTTCCAGCAAAAGTGCTTTGCAACCATTTATCACCCCTGAACATGCGTTTCAATCCATCCTTGTGCTTCAATAGACTTTGTAATGCGACAAAGTTTGTTGCAAAGCGGGTGACAGTCGGCCTCAACAACTCTCCACCAGTGGACTCTCTCATCCACGCCAACACAACATGATGATTGTAGATGAACCTTGTAATCTTATGCCCTGCATCCACCACCATTTTCACGGGTTGCAGTGTCCCAATCTCTTTCAGCATCAAATCAACACAGTGGGCAGCACATGGGGTCCAGTAAAGATGAGGATAAATCTTCATCAACTCCTCCCCTGCTCTTTTGTAGACAGATCCATTATCCGTCACCACCTACGTAATGTATTGCTTACCAATCTCCTCAACAACCTCCCGCATCAAACTCAAAATGTATTCATAGTTGTGTACTCTATCTGATGCGTCAACAGATTTGTGATAGAAGACTTGTCTATCACAATACACGAGGAAGTTGATGAGGCTGCTCCTGGTGGTGCCCGACCAACCATCACACATCAATGTGACACCATACTTCTCCCATTTCTTCTTAAAATGGTCAATATAAGACTTGATCTCATTAACTTCATCCTGAAGATATTTCCCAGCCAAGTCCCTAGCTGTAGGAGGCTGCACATGTAGCCCTCCACGTTGAACCTCCTGTATAGCAGTTTTGTAATAAGGACTATTTGCTGCATTAAATGGTAACCCTGCATGGTGCCACCACTTTGCAATTGCTCGACCCACCTTGTATTTCGGCCCCTGCTGGTTGTATGCATCCTCAATCGTAGTCTGCTTGCCATGCTCCCTAGGATACACATAAGGGTCCACGTCCTCTATTTGCACACCTGTGGGTCTCTTGCTATGCCTTCCTTGTTTTTGTGTCTGTGTGGGAGGGGGCCAAGTGAAATAATCCCCCACATTTGAAAATCAACGGGACTGAGTTCTGCCGGCGCCCCCTACCGCTGAGCCACTGCCACTGCCACTGCCAACCTCATACTGAGCTCCCTGAAAACTTACTCTGTAGCCTACCCTTTGGTCAGCTTCTCATGCCTCGGCCCTGCTCTATGCTCTGGCTCGCCTCTCCTGCACATCAGGATCAGGCACATATTCTGCGTACATTTCTACTTCATCCTCAATGTCTTCATCTCGTTCCCTTCCTGATATGATCCTCTCCTGCATCTCCTTATCCTCCCTCTTTCTTGCAGTCTCTGCTCGAACATGTTTAAGGTGTTCAATCATAAGCTTTTTAACTTCACTTGGCACCATTTTACAACCCTGCACGTCATGGTAGCCTGCTAGTCGACCACCTACAAGGTGCTTCTTCAAACGGGAGACGCCACCTCCTTGTCTCGTAAAGCTACAATAATTGCATTTAAAGTTGTGTCTACTGCCCAACATGGTGCCATGCTGCCACCCAATATCATCAGAGCCCTTCTTCGGTGCCATCTAGAGGGACAAATAAAAATTAAATATATTAACAGTAAATTAATTCAAATTTCAGAATTTGAACACTAAAAGAAAGTGTTCTTATATGATAATTTTTTTCATAGATATGACTCACATGATCATACAAATACATTCACACCTCCATAAGCATTTTCTGTAATTTCAAGTTTTATTTATTATTTTTTTAAAATTTTAAAACATTTATTAATCATGCGGGAACATAAATTAATTTTAGCTCCATTTCATATGGAATCAAGTTCTAACCATGATATAGAAGTTATACAACATTACTATCAATTTCTGGTTCTTTAATTTTTTTTTAAGATTTTTAAATTTTTTTTTCAGAAAATCATAATTTAGGGAAAATCTTCAAATCTACATGAAAAACTTGTAGATCTTGATGAGAAATGGTTGCAAGTGTACACCAATCATTTGCAACATCATTTCCCATGAAGATCTAAGTCATACACCAAGAAAAAATGAAAAAAATGAAGGAATATGGTGGCTTACCTTCAAACCCCTGTAGAAACTCCAAAAACCTTGAAGAACAAGACTTGAATGCCTCCAAATCCACGTCCAAATGGATGCAAACTCACGTAGGAACCCTCCACTTGTGGACTGGCATGCAGATCTAGGGTTTTTTCTCAGAAAAAAAATGAAAACGAGGGGGAGAAAGAGGGCTCCGGCCTGCTGCGCTGCGAATCGGGACTGTACAGTCCCTTTCGCAGCGCATCGGCCGACACCCTTAAGGGCGTCGGGCGAATCGCGCCCAATTCGCACAGTGTCGAATCGGATCGTGCGAATCGGGTCTGATTCGCCTGACTGACCGGATCCAGGCGGATCGATCCGAATCGCGCATCGAGTTTCCTGTGATTCGATGCGATTCGCCCGAATCGGGCCAATTCGCTCCGATGTGCCAAACCTTGGTTAAACCTATTTTTTGACCTAAATTATTTTGAAGCAAGAAAGAGGGTCCCCCTTGTTATCCAGAGTAAGGTTACCTCACCTATTGGGGTCGGGTAGAATTACCCCAGCATACCCCTAGGTAACTGCCCATTCTCCTAGTTAGCCTATAGCACCATGTCAAAGTCAGTGCAATCCTAACCATATATTTATATACCCACATACCGAGGGGTAAAATGGTTCCCAAAGTGGCCCACCGTATGATTGTATGAAGCATCAAAGAGAGAATAGGGGGTGACATGAATTTAGGAGGGGCCAAACGGCTATTGCTAACCATTTTAACAGTGCCCAGAAACATGTTCCCAGAAGCTGGAAAAACTAGCGATCTAGGGACCGGATTGGCTGATCCAGGGATAATTCTTGCCTGATTGTCCAATTCAAGCCTATATTCTGTAATCTGGTCAATCTGGCTACCGGATCAGGAATCGGGGAGGAGGATCAGATGAGATGGACTCAAGCCCTCAGGCCACCCATGTGTATCCTCTTTTTCATTTTTCTTATTTTTCTTTCAATTTTACCACTCTGACCTGATCTGATCCAATCCTTTAATCCTTTCTCTGACTTGTAGTTCATATTTCTTTTCTCACTCTAGCTTAAATTTGTCAACCATTTTTGTGACTGTATTTACTAGGACACTTCATCCTTGGATTTAAGAGATCAGAGTTGTTGCCAGAAATCTCATAATGGAAACAAAAAAAGCTAACTGCATTCCATTCATCATTTGAAATTCATTTTCCCTATAGTTGTCCTTTACCCACTTTCATTTTTTTAGTTGATACCTCCCACTACTTATAAACTGTTGTTCCCTCTTTTTTATTTCAGTGGCTGATAGCTTCCCCTTCCTTCCAACTAATTCCTTGCACCGTAGCAAATTTCCAATTGAGTTGTATCTTGATTTAGCAAAAAAGGTCAAAGCCCTTTTAGATAGGAAGGTAGTTACTGGCAGGAAGCCTGATCAATCTCTTGGTTTCTAGGTAGGGCTGTGCACGGATCAGTCTGGCTCGGTTCAGCCATTTTTTGGGCAACCCGAGCCAAATTGAACCCTTTCCTCAATCCAAACCGAAATTTTTTCAGTTCGGTTTGGTTCAAATGGAATTTTATGTTAATTGTATGAATGATTTTATTAATGATGATAAAATTAAAAATATGTATTTTTATTTAATTTTTATGCATAATTGCTTTTTAATATTGATAATATGTGTATTATACAGTATTAATATAATTACAATAAATTCAGTTTATTTGGTTCGGTCCTGTTTTCACAACGTGTGAAACTCAACCAAATTGCACCAGTTAGTCTAGTTTAGTTTTTCGGTTTGAACCAAATAATGCACACCCCTTGTTTTTGGCTTTTAATTTGAGCCCAACCCATAAAGTGTTGGGAAATGTTTTGTTGAGAAGGACAACGAAATTCCCTTTGTCTCCCAATTTTCTTCCTTCTCTATTGGGTGTTACATCTCCAACATAGTTCTAACTTCTAACCTTTTCTTCAATATTTGTATATTAGCATATCTCACTTCTATGCTTAATGCTAACTTGTTACCTGAATCTCATATAACTGCCTTTGGTGATTCCTTGTCCTGTTCTTGTGCGATTTCAACCCTTTCCAATCATCATAAAAAGATTCAAAAGTTTATTTTGTGTACAGTACAAAAAGGCAAAAACTTATTGGTGACTTTTAAAAGTACACCACTTTGAAGCATTCTGGCCACAATGCAATAGCTCCTCCCTTGTTCTTGGAAGAAGTACCAAAATGCAATCTCATGTTATCTTTTGATGACTTACGGATATCTTGGTTAGTCTTCCCATTCCATTGAACAACGAAGAAAGTTTATGATCATCAATGTAATAATGGAATGCTATAACTAGTGATTATCCTATTAAAGGCCCGAACTCTAGTCCAAAACTTAGGCGTCGAGTTTAGGGAATCCCTTACATATATAGAGGATATAAAGGTGAAACTCCCATGGATTTCTAATATGGGACTAAATCATAACACTCCCACCCTTCGCGCCGAACCAACTGGTTTGGGGCGCAACACGGGTAGGGACAAGTGTCCACATACAGAGAAACAATCTAATGGGTAAACCTACTCTGGTACCATGTTAAAGGCCCAAAATCTAACCCGCATTGAGTTGAGGGAATCCTTTACATATATCATAGGGGTGAAACTCCCATGGATTTCTAATATGGGACTAAACCACAAGATATCCTGCCTATAAAAGGAAGCGAAGGATCCTGTCAGAAATTGATCCCCTAGATGTTATGTTTATTATTAATAAATATAAGTCATTTTTTATTTTAATCAAAGGAAGGATCTAGCATCACTGTGCTTGCAAAGGGGGAGATTTGCTCTCGAGGATCTCAATCTTCTTTTACTTCAACTCTTGCAGGTATCATTCTGAATCAGGTTGGCAGGCTTTGGTAGAGGCAATTCTTGAACATTATGGATTAGAAGTTGACGAAGCTGCAATAACCATTTTTGTTTGCTTTGTTCCTGTCATTATTGATGCCTGTGTGAAACTTTGGGTACGTTCATATTTCTTATGCCTCAGCTCGCCGTTTATCTTCAGATGCAATTTTTGCCACTAAGTGATTAGCAAGACTGAATGCCTACGTTGCCTCCAATAAGTTCTTGCATGCGATTTGTCTTCTTACACAGTTTTTCATAATCATAAGTTTTTGTCATAAATGGATGTTTGATTGCACATAATAGCATTACTGAACTGTGTCTCTAGCCACAGTGGTTTTATCTTCATTCATGCCTCTTATTTCTGTGTGTGTTCTACAGCTATTCAAAATCCTCCCAAGACTGTCTCCTAATGTGGCCAACATCTTCCGGGAAATGAAGCGCCATTAACAAGCTCTGCATTCGGAATTTTCTTTTCAAGTTATCTGAGAACTAAATAGACAGGTTCTTGTTGAATTGTAGCCTTTTACCCCCTTTTTTTTGGTAAGGGAATTGAGGAAGGGATAACACCTCAAGAACATCAATTTAGACATTTTTGGATTTGCTGTAATTACAGTCCATTCATGTATGTTAAACTTCACATTAAAGGGAAGATATTCAAACGAGTTTTCCTAGTACTCATTCTGCCTGCACTTATTTCCGTTGTCGCAACCACACAGCTTCAAAGATGCTGGATTTGATCAGACGGGCAACCTTAACCACACACACAAGCAGTATAAGCATATCCTTCCCTTGAAATCCTCCATGTCCAGGGGATGTCTGTTTGGACATAGAACACTGTGAAACAGTATCAAACTAGAGTGTTTGCCTGATACGTGAAATATGGTATGTTCCTGTGTTTTGCAGCGCCTTTTTACGTCAATTCAAGCAAACCCTTAAGACAAAAACTTATTAGGACAAATTTCTATGGCCATTTGTCGTCTGATGCGTCATGGTTTTACCAGAGAGTTTTCAGTGTTTGTATCTGGGCACCATATACCTTGCTTTGCATTTTTTACTAATTCTTTTAAACAAAAGCAGTTCTACTTGATTCTTCTGTTTGACCACTTTTCCCCATTACCGTGTTCTGCTATGCATTTCAAATGTGCGAATGCCTCGCCATACAACTTGTTCAAAATTATGGACCACTATGGTGAATTGTTGCTCTAATGGACATTCCTATGTTGAACTTCGTCCCATCTTCCCCCTGTTGGATTTTTTTTTTTTTTAAGAAAATTCCAAAGAGTGGAATGAATGGCATATCTTTTTTATCTAATTAATTTTACAAGGTCTTCTTTGAGCCAATTTGGTAATCAGTTTGGATAAGCTAATGGAGACTTGTCCACCCACATAGACCAAAATTGATTTGGTAAGCCGGATCAATTATTTCCCTCTTTAACTCAGATAGCACCCTTATGCGGCTAGATAAGAAATCCCGGAAGAGAGTCCGAATTGCTTATCCAACTAGTTAATGCCCAATCTCATGGACTTATCCACCCACATAGGCCAAAGAGTGATTTGGTTAGACGGATTGCTTATCCCCGTCTTCACTTAAGATGGCACCTTATATATATATATATACACCAGATCTTGTTCTTTGTCTGGGTTGGCACCACTGCTGACGGGTAGCTTCCCTCTCTCCTCTCTCGATGGGTGTGCTCCGAGGCTCCTCCTCCCCTCTCTTCCGGTCCCGTTGTAGTGCTGTGGGGTGGTCAATCTTTTTGGCACTGAAGCATTTCTAATCTATGTTGCGTATGTATTAAATGTATCCCAATTGCATCATGTGTATTTAACTGATCCCATTACCTTTCCTCATATGACTCAATACCTTATATGTGTTGTTGATAGTGTTTCACATTCATACCATGAATATACCAATCCCCACTGGCAGTGGATGGCAAATGCTCTCTATACCCTCCTGATCTGCCATTGTTGTGCTCTAATTGTCAATCCACTACTTGCCAAAATAACGGTGACGGCAATGACAAGGGCAAACAGTCTCTTTTTTAACTGTCAAGCAAAATGGAAGCAACCTACTCAGGGAATGCAGCATGTTCCCCTTGCCGTAGAGGAGAAGAATAACAATATATCTGGATCAGGAGCAAAATCTGACTTCGCAAAACTCTTTCTGACATCCCGCCTATTCAGGAGACGGCAACAGTTGCGGGCTTTGAGCCAACTGGATTGTCCTACTAACATCCCCAGTAATCATCATCTTGCTGTGTTGCAGACTGATGGCTTACGATCTGATATGGATGGGGAGAGAAGAGCCACCTTTGGTCGACCAACTCTCGGTTGATCAAATTGTGGAGCATGCGCCTCCTGTTAGATAAAGGATCTGACTGATAAATCCAATCTCTCCCGCTGGCCAATCGCCTCTGCTTGCCACTGTTCACCCATGGATCTCCTCAAGGCCTTTCCTCTGAGCCTAAAACATCAGCTTTTCCCGGTTCATGTTTCCTACAAGGACGCACTGCAGGGATCTGGTTCCTTAACCAAAAGATCAGATGCTCGAAAGAATAGAGTCAGAAATTGGAGGGAAAGATTTGGTGACTCCCCGTCTCTTTCACACCGCTCATCTTCTAGATCTCAGAGAAAGTCATTTCACGTCCGAATCATAAAAGAGATGTTAGGATATGTTTTACCCACACCCTAAAATCACTCTTGTAGCCCTCTGCAGCAACCTTCCACTCCAGCTATTCTCGCTGTTGACTAGCCTAGTGGTAGGTCAGAACACCTACCATTAAGTGCAGCGTAAAAACCCAAGGGCGTCAGGGATCGAACCCTGACTGCCTCCAACCCACCCGACAGGATGTCCCACTGCTCTGATCAATCTCCTCTGATTAATGATGTAGCAAAAGTTTACAAGGCCCTTGGGTAATATTGGCGTAATTTCTATTTCTGATCTCTCTAAATCAGAAAACATCTTCATGTCTGGGGCTTTTGTAGTCTGTCAGTTAGAGGTTTCTGACCAAGAAGATGAAGAGGATGATGTGCACTGCTAGGTCTTCGCCCTCGTCGTTTGCTCTGACATACCTTCTCTTAGGACAAGTCATCTATGTAATCTTAAGTTTATTCCCTCTGTTTTTACTCAATTGAGCTGTCCATAATGTTTAAAGGGCTATTGGCCTATGCCCCACAGTTTGTATGCAGCACTTGCCCCTTACTCTTTTTCATATATCAATAACACATGGCCACATTAGGCCTTTCTATAAAACAAATGAATATACCAACCCTCAGCCCCTTTTCTCATTGCGAGGATATTTTTTTGAAGTAAGTTTATGTGCGGAGAGGCCTTAATTATAGTGATTGACTGATTATTGCCTGGGTTAGATCATGATTTAAGTATGTTTTCCTTTTGTATCTGTCCTAATATATCTTAAGTTGTTTCTTTAAGTTCCAACTATGGTTTAGCACCTGATTTAACTACCTATATAGCAGTCCTAGATACTAGTCCTCAATTGGACTTCAAGGGAAATATTTGTTTGATGCCTAATAACCGTCCTCAATTGGGTTTTATGTGTCGGATATATGACTAATGATCGGTTTTACTCCTAATATGCCTGAACGACTTCAAACCAGTCCTAAATACGTTGTGTTGGGCTTGTTCATGGTGCTCCACATTCACAGCATGAATATACCAATCCTCAACCCGTTTTATCATTGTGATGATATTTTTTAGTTCAAGTGACTTGCTGTGGGGGGACTATTGTTTATATTGTTAATTTACGTGATTTACATGGTTCCTATTAATTCATTCCAAAAATTTTTTTTTTTACATGGCCCTATGTGTTTTAGCACTTGATTTAAGTAACCTAAGTACTTTATTAGTAGTTCTAAATGCATGTAAGAACTTTGAGGCATGAATATCTTTTTTATGAATCCTAATATGCCTGAATGACTAACTCCACTACGATATTGCCGGGGGTCGCTCATCACTCTTGACCATTCCCGTCCGTGTGTACTTCATCATCAGAGTCTTCTGAAAAATAGGGTAGTAACTGGATGAGCGATACGCTCAATAGGATTTATATCATAAGAACTAGGCATGTTTTACGTAATTAATATTTTAACAAACAAAATAACTAAAGATGGAACACTAGGTCAAGATAATAATTAAGAGCGAAGAATAACAAGTAATAGAATACATAACTTGTAAGATCTCAATATTGAACAATAATATAAGCAAGAATAATGAGAGAGAGGGTTTTGGCCATATCATAAGTTATTCCCACATAGCAACAAGTACAAGTCAATATAATTATCAAGCACACATTCATGAGGTGATTGTCATAGATTAATCTAGCAAGTCAAGTATTTAGTGTAATGCCAGACACTCTAGTCATTAAACTCCTATGGTCACATGCACTTTTGAGTGCTCCTCCCAAAACTAGACTAAGCCCTATAATTGTCAGGCATTGGTTGTGGATCCATAATCCCATGTACTATCTAGACAATCAAGTCAATGGCCATAGACTTCCAAGAATAAGACAATAATTTAAGAAGGAAAATATGAGATGATCAAGGTGTAGGAAAACGTAGTGGGGCATCATATGCGCAACAAAAATGATATATTTAAAATTTCAAACCACGATTCCCACACTTTGTTATCGGACCAGGATGATGTCCGGGGTGCATGACAATCATGCAACCATACAAGGGTGAGACTCTCTAACCTAGGGGTGTTCGTAGAACCGTTGAAGCGCAGATCCAGTCCCGGGAACGAAGGAGCTTACGCGACCTCCCTCTAACAGTGTCCACACGGTGGCCACCGGGGACGACGGCTCCTCCTCTCGTCGGTATCTCTTCCTTGTTGAAGCTGCTCCCAACAACACCTCCTCGTCACCTTCCCTTAAGCAAGCCCATAGAAGCAACAACAACATCAGAGCAGGAAGGCAGTAATAGCAACCGAACTAGCTGCTTCACAAGTAGCTGCGGTAGCAGCAACTCAAGCAAGGAGGAAGCACCTCCTGCTTCTCCTCTCTTCTCCAAGAGAGGGATCTATGAGATGGGGATGAGGAGAAGAGAGTGGAGAAGAAGAGAGAGAGAGGGTGATGGGAGAGCCCTCAGCTTATAGGGTTCTCCCACACCCTCTATCTATATAGAGGGTCCATTTTCAACCCTCTGCACAACCCTCACGTCATGCGGACGTGCGTGGAACAACCCAAAGTACATGCAGTCATAGCCACATTGACGGCAAGATAGGGTGTCGCCAATCAACATTGGTGACATAGATTGCTGCTGCCAAGACACTCTTGGCGACAGTCGACCATGTCGCTAGGAGGTCCTGGCAACAATCTACTATGTCGCCAGGACCATCCTGGTGATAGTCTATCCCGTCGCCAGGACCATCCTGGCGACAGACTGTTTTATCTCCGTCCTTGGTTAGAAAAAGGGGCCTATTGGACAACTCTTATCTAATTCTCTATTTTCATCATGTCACCCACTTTTTGTATGTGACCCTCTGGGCCCAATACCGAGCTGACTGTGAGTTACACCGGTCAAAACTCTTTCTGACTCAGAACTCCTTCTAACCTAGTGAATCATTATCTCCATAATGATTCACTTAACTCATCGACTATGGACGTACTAAGCCACTATGCCATAGTCCCCAAATGATACAGGGGGATCAAATCTATTAAACCTTTCAGCCCACAGTTACCGTGTATCTATAATCCCTCATCCAACTAATATCCCAGAGACCGTGTATGAGGCATGGTACTGTCAGGTCCACACAGAGTCCATATGGTTCATACTCTTATCTGATTCTCCTGGATAACTCCTTCTCTCTCAATCCGATTGACCCTGGCCAGAGATTTGTCCGAGCAAGAACACATGAGATATTCCTCTCATGATACTAAGAGCGGATGATCCTTTGTTGATACATAATTGCCTTTGTAAGGTTGGCTACCATTCTCAATAGCCAGTGTTGTCCCAGATGGTAAGCCCAAAGAGGGGGGGGGGGATAGGTTGTTTTGAAATCTTAAAACCAAAGACACTAAGCAAGAATGTCAGTCTTGTTAGTTAATGTGCAGCGAAAATAAATAGAAACAATCTCACACACAATACAAGGAAATTTATCTTGGTTCGGAGGCCCTTCCAAAAGAAAGTCCTATGTCCAGTCCCCAAGCAAACTCTTGGGATTTCACTAAACCAATAAGCACATATTGGTTTTCCCTTAAACAAGGGGCATACAACACCCAACATACCCCCTGGTCTTCCCTTCTCCACAAGGGGCATACAACACCCAGCACACCCGCTGGTCTTCCTTTCTAAAAAGAGGAACGCTTGCTCAGCAAGCCTTCTCTTCAAAAGAAGAGGTAGAACAAATATCTCGAAAAAATGCTAAAGTCTCTAGACCAAGCTTACTGAAACAAGGCTGATCTAAGACAGCGTCAAGGAGAGAAAAGAAGAACAATGAATACTTCTTTCAGACGCAAACAACTCACTCTACCTTTCAGATAAGTGATTAGAAAGAAATGGAGAGAGAGAGAAGCTAAAACAATTTTGTTCGACAACTCTCTCTTCTGGTTCAGGAAGGATGTAGGCGTTGGTGTGTTCTGAAACCTTTTGGATGCTCTTTGTTGGGTGGATCTCTCACTATATCTTCTGTGTATCTTTTTTTTTGTGACCGCATCCTTTTCTTCTTTTATAGATTCTTGGCAGCAGATAGCTATTGAGTCTTTAGCTCCAGCTTCTTCTCCTTCTCTTCTGTTCTTCTATCCGTTACACAACAGATCTTCCCATTGCCTCTGTGTAAGACAACTGTTAGACTCATCTTCAGTGGCCATTGGATCTTCAATAGAGGTTCTTGTAGGCTTTTCTGTTTGTTAACTATTCTTGAGTCCTATGGCTTGCATTTTTCCGACATATTTGGTTTGCATGTGTGTTGTATACCTGAAAGCATTTAATGCATAGAGACGAAGACGTTAGGAGAGATATTATGTGTCAGTCAACCCCATACCTCTGCTACAGAAGTCCAGAAATTCTACTGACAAATTTCTATTTAAGGTAGCTCCCCTTTTATCTGATAAGAAAGAAAGGCTATCAGTAACATGTTTGAGATGTGAACATACAGCCTAGGTCTAAAAAGCTTATTGAGCATTTAATGTAGAGGTGTGCATGAGATCTTTTGACAAGGCATGAAACCAAATTTGAATTGAAACACTTTTGGGTGCCAAAAGATATTTACTAAATAATTGGGGCGGTCAAGATTTTTTGTGAATATTAGACTAAGGTAAATAATAATATAATACAATTACAAAGACCAATAGATAAGATGTACAAGTTAATTTGAATGGTCTTACATAACCGTTGATAGTCCATAAACATGATTGATAAATAATCGATGGCGAAATATGAGTACTGAAGGTTTTATAATACCAATCAATGTATTTTAATATTATTTTCAGTAATCAGAAGAAGAATAATAGTAATTGAAAGAAATAGGTCATTTGTTCACCAATCGATATGGAACTTCGACTTGTGATATTTATAAACTCAATTGGAACACCAATCGATAGGATAAAACATATTCACCATCAATCGATATGAAACTTCAACTAATTAAGACTGTCAAGCAATTAGTCGAAGTAAGACTTCAACTGGTCCATGCAAATAATACTGACAGTCGAAGTGGAACTTAGTATAAAACAAGTAGAAACTTTGGATGTGATGAAGTGGTACTTTAATTGGACCAAAGTATACATAGTCAGTTGAAGTGAGACTTCGAATATTAATGAAATGAAGCTTCAGATGATATTTCATATATCGATGAATTGAAACTTCAGATGGTGCTTTGATTTGATCAAAATACACATAGTCAGTCGAAGTGGGACATCGGCTGGTCCACAAAAATAACACTGACAGTCGAAGTGTAACTTTGACTGGTGACTTCTGTGGATTATGACTATTATCCTAAAAAAAGACTCAAGTCTCACAAAGAAAATATGAAGGAAAAACAAAGGGAAAGATGGAGCACTACTCATTGATGTGATCGTGATCGCTAGACACACGTGGGTGTCGAAGGAGGTGCAATAAATGCAAATAAAGAGTGATCGCGAGAAATACCTTTAAGAGGGGAGATTGTGCGGAAGAGATGTGGGTCCACTTCTTCTTCTACAAAGCACGGCCGATAGTGGTAGAAAGTTTTTTTCTTGATTACCCTTGCAAGAAACACAAAAACATATGGATTAGCCAATGAAACATGTAGTATTCAACTCTTAAATAAATGAAACAACATGAAGAGCATGGAGAAGAACACACCTTTTGTGGCTTTTAAACCCCTAGGAAATTAGGTGTGTGTGTATGCATGCATGAAAAGTATGTGCGTGTTGATTGGAGATTGATTATTAAAAGAATTAAAAGAAGATATGTGCATGTGAAGCCAAGTTGGAGCTTGAGGAGGTGATGATTAAAAAGTGAATAATAGAAGATAGATGATAGCCATGTTGGGCTTGGAAGGAAGAGATGATATGAACAAATAATATGAACAAAGAACAGAAGGAGGTGGGAGGTGCTTCCCCTTTGATGATGGCGCAAGATGACTGCTGTTGGAGCTTGATGAAGCAAAGGAGAGCAGGAGGAGGCGCTGGCATTGCTGCTCCTGCTATTCATATGTGGAATTGGAGAAGGTGATGTTGACGTGCTTGAGGTGGCAGTCCAGTAGAGCTTCGCCATGAAATAGCCTCTCGCAACTCACTAAACTCGAAGTTCTTCGGGGGCTCCTCCTTCTAGGAAGACGAGACTTGGGGTGTATATATAGGAGACATGCTCGAATTCCAAGGTGGACAATATTGTGAATCACGACGCACATAGTGGTCACACTTAATGTTAAAATGCGACGACACATGTGAACGTATCCAAGGAATTTCAATAATGGTCGGATTGTGACCCTTAATCACGATGGACAGGAGCGACGCGTTTATGAATTTTTGAATTTTGTTTATGAAAACTTGCCAAAGTTAAATATAGAAATGATAATCGTGACGGCCAAAGCGGATGCTTTTCATAATAAGACAATCTATATTTCCAAAAATGAAATAAGGAAATTATTGAAAAATATGGTAGTTAAGAATTGCGACATCTATATCCGACGTGTTTAAGATAATCAATGCAGAATAATCGATTGTTGGTCAACAATCGATCTGAATCGCGACGGCTTAGTCCGACGCGTCAATGAACAATCGTTATAGAATCGCGACCGCCCGACACAATGCGTTTATGAGCAATCGATAGAGAACAATCGATTGCGATCAACAATCGATCTGAATCGCGACTGCTTTACTCGACGCGTTTAAGAATAATCGATTATTCTCCATCAGTCGATGTAAAACATGACCCCGATGGAATTTTATTGTTGTACACCAGTCGAAGTTAAACGGGACCACTATACCCGTCGTGATTCACAATAATTGTCCAATCCTTCAACCAGTTAGGAAAATGTAGGGGAAGCACTAGGAAATGGGGGAGGGGGGGGGGAGACCATAAATAATGGGGAAAATACTCTCACAAGGCAAAAAGAGAGTCATTTGTGGCGTTATGGCATAATTTGAAAATTGCCCGCGATTGTGTCATTTTTAGTGTGTCTACAACTGCCACACCTTGGCGTCTGCTTTGCAGAGGAGCGAAGTAGAGAGACACGAAGTGGAGTGAAATGGAGTGTAATGGAATAAAAAGAAATGAAGTGTAATGTAGTGGAGTGAAGCGGAGTCCGTGAAGGTAAAAAAAATAGACACGCGCGACATTGTGGTGACACCACCTGATGAGAGTCTTTCACCAACTACTAGTGAAATCACCTACAGAAGAGAAGACCAAGAAAACACCATTTTGGATAGGAAGAAAAAGGGTGTGAGCGAGGGCACGAAGGGAGATGTATATGCAGTACACGAAGGAAAGGTGCCACGTGGGGTATGAAGGAGAAATCAACTTTCAGCGTAGGGGAAGTACCTAAGGACACAATCCGTTAGGTTGCACCACTGGGGGCATTTAACAACTTGTAGACGTGCCGCTGCCAAGGTGGATCTATGGGAGATAAAAGACAAATGTAGAGAAATAAATCCAAATGAGGGAGTTCAAGGAAATCAACCCAGAGGTGACAACAAAAGGAATTTGATACTTAACTCGGAATGGAATATTTCAAATTACTTGGAGTTGAAGTGAGAATGGCTCTCAAATTGCATTGGGAGAGTGATTTTCCACTGTGATTTCAAAATACGCATGTATGCTAGCCTAAGGAAAAAAATAAGGTTAAAAGATAGAAAATAATCAAGGATAATATTGTTACGATGCTGAGTTGAGTTAGGACACCATGTTTTTCAGACGTGGGTCCGTCGTCCTCACGTGCAAAACGTAACGGCCTGTCCGTGCGGATATGTAACACCCCAAAAATTTAATCGATTAAAAATTAAGGAAGATAGTAAATGAATAAAGATGCCCAAATAAAAATGGAATAAAATATTAGTTAGACTTCCAAGATAAGAAATCAACTATTCATTTTTATTGAGCCAAACCACTCTTAGTGGACCAAAGAACAAAACCCTATTAAAACCCCAAATTTCGTAGGTATAAATGGACATAAATTGGAAAGGGCAATTAGGGCAAAATCCAAGGCAATTAGACTCCCATGGTAACCTAAATTCGTGCCCAACCATGTTGGAATGTTTCCTAAAGACTATAGTACTCCAATTGGAAGGGGAATCATCAAATCTTGGAAGGGGCCAAGCAAAAATCGCAACCCAACCTTTCCTAGTCACATTAGGACTTGAATCAACCCTAATTCTATAAATAATTGTCATAAGACTCTTTGGGAAGGGTTACCATCGTGCTGGGGTTGTGAGGAGGCGAGTTAGGGCACCAGGAGAGGAGGAGGACGGCCAAGAACCAAGCTTCTTCTCCAACCTTTCTCTGCTTTGACCTGGAATAGACACCTCTTAGATCCACTCAAAGGTAGGTGTTCTCAGGCTTAAACTAGACATAGCACATACCAATGGAAAGAGCATCGAGTCTAGTTTCATATGCATCTGGTTTCCCCAATTTTTATGAACCATGTTAGTCGTGTTAAGCGTTTTCCAAGAGTCGCGTATGATTTGGGCTTATGTGTTCTTACTATGTTTCACGCAAACCGAGGCCAAATTGGGTCAAACCAAAACCATAGTTCTCTTCTACTCGTGGCCCTCGACACTTTTCATGTTCAAAGATTTGTCCAAAGACCTATGTATTTTTAGTTATAGGTCAATCATGAAGAACTGTACTATTTTCTGCATTTCCGGGCAAGATCTATGAACGCCACCACTCCAGTCGTCGCGTTCATCACTGGATGAACGCGACATACAAAACCGTCGCGTTTCTATAAAAGGAAATAGAACATTCCGTCGCATTTACCTATTGACCTGACTGTTCTGACACATAAAACTATGTGTTGTATAGGTTTCAGTGCCGGTCCTGAACATGACGGAACATGCCGTCGCAATTTGACCAGTTTTCCCGCTCATGTATTTCACATAATTTTTATATCAAAATTTTGAAAACACCTCTTGAACGCGACGTGTCAAACCATCATGATTCAAGGTTGTAGCGACTCATTACCTATCACGTTATGAAGGCGGCTGACAAGGCAGTCGCGTTTTAAAAGCCATCGTGACATGAAGGCGACAGACAGGTCCATCCCGATTTGATGTTTCATAGAGAGCTTGCATCTTTGCACCATGCACGGTCTTCTTAAGTGTGACGACTGAACCCATTGCGATTTAGAGGCCAACCCGAGACTGTTTTCTTGAGTTGTACAGTTAACCATATGCATGTCCTACTGTCATATCATGTCATGTAGTTATGCAATGGCCTAAAAGTGATCAACCTACATGAAAGCTATAAGAATATGAACTTTTATTCTAAGTGCTCTTAATGATACTTGATTCCTTGTACCATGTGAATATCATTGTGTTGTCCATACTCTGTCTTGTTCATAATTGAAAATGCTATATGTTAAAAAATTACAACAACCATGTGATAGACTGAATTGCATACCATGTCATGCTTGCTTGTTATAAGCTTTCCGTCTTGCTTTAAATCGATGGATTGTGACATTGAGACACATTCTACACGACGCATTGTACATATAGGCAGCCCTCTCTTGGGGATTTGGAAACTCTCAGCCGGTCATTCCGTATTGGCAGACTAGTGACCTTTTCTCTAAGACCTCTGTAATTTTCCGTATTTCGTGGATTCCCTCATGGAGACCGAGTTGGTTGTACCATTGAAGTTCCCAGAAGATAGAAAGCACCTCTATTTTTATCTACTTCTCGTGAGAGTGATTTGATATATGGAAACCAAGCCACTAAGTATAATGATTGAACTAAGGAAATTAAGTCGTTATGCTGCCGAAATTTACTCTGGATCATGTCCACTTGCCTTGTTCCTTATTATCATTGACATGATCTTTAGTTCATAATTGTCCATTGCTTGAAAATCATAATTAGCCATAAATGAATGAATGGAATTATTAGAAATTATTGGAACTTCGGTTCATAACTATGCCTGTGCATATAAGGGCCCAGTCTGGTTCTGGGAGGAGCACTCGAAATACTTATAATCACGAGAGTATATGATCCATTAAGGTGTCTGGCAATCACCTAATTGAATGCAAGATTGATCTGGGTAATTTCCTTATTGTTATTGAATGATTGATTGATTAATTGAACTGTTATATGTGAAATGGCCAAATCTATTGTACATGTCATCATTGTTAAATCCAATACGTCATTGTTCGCTGGAATTCTATGGAATTTAACTCGAGATATCCATTGTACATGCTATATATTTTTGAATCTCTTCTATATGACAAATGATCGTACTGTCATCCATTCCATTGTTAAATCGTTACGTCTCACATGATAATTGTCACTAGATTTAGCTTACTGAATTGTTCTCGTACATGTTAAACATTTGGGCGTTGTTCCATATCATTATCATGATCGTCTTACCATGAGCATTTCATGTTAGTATCTTGCCTGTTAAATTGTTAATTCACATAAAGCATGCCCGCACCACGAGATGTAAATCCTACTGGGCGTTAGTGCGCTCACACTTGCTTTCCATAGCATTTTAGGAGACGACTATGAGGAGATTGAACATGATGGAACTGGGGAAGAGTGATGAGCTTCTCAGATGTACCCGTCCATACAGCCGTCAGCCAATATGATTAGAGTTAAAAGAGTTTGTAATAGTTAGTTTTATTTTTCTTGAGTCATATGTACTGGAATGACAATAATGGGCTCTGTTATTGGCTCTGATTATGTAAGGTTTTAAGTTAGCTTTGTTGGAAATGAAATAAAGAGTTATTTGGCTGGCACAACTATCGTCTAAATTCTTTTGTTATACTTAGATGTCTCTCTGAATTACTCGACTGTGATACTCATACTTGTATCGTTCACGCTCTCGACATTTATTTCTGCTGCTAAATTTCGGGGCATGACAGGATAAGGATCCTCTGGAATAATCATTGTTTTTTATAAAGGGGAACTCAAATCCCAGATTCTTCAGAGCCACAAGGTCCTTGATATGCTCTAAGGGTATAACATATACTAAATGCAGATAAGGATGGTAAGGGTGGAAATTGCATCCTGGTTATTTGTTGGTGGTGCCAAATGAGGTAACTCGAACCTGAACTCAAAAATTCATTAGCCAAAAAATAATAACATTATGGAATAAATCATTCATAGCATGGAGCATCGATAAAAGATTCAATAGCAGACAAAGCTCATTCAATTGTTTGTTTAAACCACGAGGATAAGTGTATTGGCCAAATGAGATATTGAAGTTCAAGACAGTTTGAAGAATTGATTTGAATCTGACATGAAGAGGCGCAATGTGCTTGCCCTGTGCAGTACCATCAAAGATTTTTTTTTTTATTTTGAAAATATTCAAAATTTTATGGAGATTTTGAAAATATTTAAATTTTTATGAGGATTTTGAAAATATTCAAATTTTATGGGCTTTTGAAAAATATATGAATTTTTATGGGTTTTGAAACTATTCATCTTTTTTTGTGGGTTTTCAAAATATTCATCTTTGTTTGTGGATTTTGAAAACATTGTCATGCTATGGAGACACCAACGGTTATGACAACTGACTGGCAATGGATCCTCATTACCTCCCCTTTCATTAAAGGGTGCCCAGAGTAAGGCATGCATTTAAAAGTGGTGCCCAGAGGCTGACTACTCATGGTCAACTGTATCACTACCAAACCCATACCTGAAAAGGTGACTTGGTCTGGTAGGGTGACGGGAAGAAAATTTTGAGATAAGCTTGATATGAGTATTGAGGAGATGGGGTTGACTTCCTTCCTTGGCACAACCGTCAAAAGATTCAGTCTTATTAGATATTGGGGCTTTAGAAATTGATTGATTGGACCATTTATTTGTAAGGACATGCGTACAATCGGGTTCATTTTGAAGCCCGTGGGGACTTTGCCGCTCTTTGCCATGCCTTGTTATATTGATTGATTGATTTGATTTGCATGCATACGACTAGGTTCATTTTGAATCCTACGTGGACTTTGCCACTCTTGACATGCATTTGACTTTGAAGTTCATTGGTCATTTGATTGATTGCCCTTTTCTGAGACATCCTCTCATCAGGGAGTGCTTCAGGATGGTCGTCTTGCCCAGACTATCTCTACTTCCCATATTTGGCCGAATGACGAAAGAAACAGACTTTCGTGCCCTCAGGCCTGGCCGTGATAGCGACAGTGTCTTCCAAAGTAAGTCGGCTTAGGGTGCCGTGAAGTGTGTGTAAAGTGCCCATGCCAAGGGAAAGCTTTAAGGAAAAGGGAAAGAATTTTGGACTCCTAGCGCGGAGCTCTCATAACAAGAGTGTTGCGATAGCATGACAGTATTCAATATGCATCTTTTTATGGATTTTTTTTACACTGATAAACAATATAGTAGCTTTCAAAAATAAGAATTTGGAGGGTAAAAAAGGACGAATGCCCTGCGTTGGGGTGACTCAGAGGTCTAAGAGAATGTACAGAATTGCACGAAAATTAAAAGGATAGGTGGGGACTAAAACCCCGAAAATAGTGAGAGAAAGGGTGGATGCCCTGATCGAATGTGGCAAGGTGAGAAGGATAGTAAGAATTTAGAGACACCGGAGGGACCGAAGGGAGTAGAAGAAGAGGGGTGCAGGGCCTGGTAAAAAGAAGAAAATTCGGGGGGTCTGGAGGAGAGAAAGGAACAAAAGGGGCCGCGAGAGGTTGAAAAGAAAGGTGTGTCGCGTGGGGCACGAGGTGGAGATGTGCCACGTGAGGCACAGGATGGAGATGTTCCAGGTGAGGCACCACAAGGAGGTGTGCCACGAGGGGCACGGTAAGGAGGGTGGAAACAATGGGGTGTGCCACATGGGGCACGGGGAGGAGAAGGGTGCGAACATGACGATGTGCCACGAGGGGCACAAGGCAAAGAATACATATTACAAAAAGGGATGCGATGCCCAGTACAGGATAATGGATCATAAAAAAGGTGGAAATAAAATACCTCCCATGGGAAGGGAATGTGGAGAACCCATGGGAAGGTGCTAAGCAGCACAAAAGAGGATTGTAATGGAGATAATGGAGGTGGAAGAGGTTGTTGCCCAGCTAACAAGCCCAGGGGGGGTGAATGGGATTCTAAAATTTTAGATTAAAACCTATTAACAAAAACGCTTAATAGAAAGACACTAAAGAGAATAGTTAGTGTTAGATAAATGAAGAAAAACAAACGTAAAAAAGCAATCACACATGCAACAGGAGATTTTTATCCTAGTTCGGCCCTCCTATACCAAGGAGTCCTACGTCTAGTCCCCAAGCAACAACTTGGGCTTTCACTACCAAGGGTACTGTCCCTCTTAAGGACCCTTACACATCCAGCCGCAACTGGCCTTCTCTTCTAACCCTGAAGAGGAATACAAACACCTTGATACTCAGGTCTTCCTTCCTTACCGAAGGGAATACAAACCACCTGTTCACAACAGGTCTTCTCTTCACAGCCCGAAGAGGAACTTCACCACAAGTGTGAATAAAGGCAAAATGCTCCTAGACCAAGCTTACACTAAATGCTCGATCTGAGGCAGTGTCTGAGAGAGAAAGATCTATGATAAGAAAATCTCTCAGAACACACAGCTCTCCAGCTTCTATTTTGTCCAACGTTGTATGACATGGTACTGGCAGAGACCTGCACACATTAAATGCCAAAGCATAGACAGCTATGCTGTCTCTTGCTATCAGTCAACGTTAGAATTAATGTAGTAAGACTATTCACCAAAATAGAAATGTCATTTTATTTTCTGAAAAGTGTTTCTTATAGAAACATAAGAATAGAAGGCAACGAGCAGATGATGTGAACATTCATAATAAATGCAAGGATATTAGAGATGTGCGGGGGAAGACTTTGACTTTCACAATATGTGAAAATATATGAGAATAGTAGATATATTCATTAAATTTGTGATAGAGAAATCGATGTGTCCATGAGACATTGTTCCACTAATGAAATCGTTGAATCGTTCTTATAGTAGAAGCAAATCGTTGTGTAGATACAAACAAATCGTTATTCAAGCATAAACAAATCGTTGTTTGAACAAATCGTTGTTCAAGAATGAGCAAATCGATGTGAACACGTCGTTATACAGATATAGGCAAGTCGTTGTGAACACAAATTGTTGTGAGCAAATCGTTATAAGCAAATCGTTATAAGCAAGTTGTTGTGAACACAAATCATTGTGAGCAAATCATTATAGGCAAATCGTTATAAGTAAGTCATTGTGAACACAAATCGTTGTGAGTAAATCGTTATAAGCAAGTCGTTGTGAACACAAATCGTTGTGAGCAAATCGTTATAAGCAAGTCGTTGTAAACAAATCATTGTTCTACTTATCAAATCGATGTAGTGACCGAATCATTGTTTGCTTTATCGAATCATTACGATGACTAAGTCATTATGTAACTTATCGAATCGTTACGACGACCAAGTCGTTATGTAACTTATCGAATCGTTGTGAGACCAAATCGTTGTTTCTCACTTAACAAATCGTTGTAAGAACCAAATCGTTGTGAGAACCAAATTGTTGCTTCTCACCTAACAAATCATTATGAGAACCAAATCGTTGTTTCTCACTTAGGAAATCGATGTGTACTTAGAAGAATTACATGCTCTAAACTTTAAATGCTACCGTGTAAGAATACTTACAGGTTTTGCTTGATTTTGCCTGATTTATTTCTTGTGACTAAGCTTCAGGAGAACTTGTTAGATAGTACTTTATTAAAGTTTTATTAATCACCAAAATAGACATATAATAAATGAAATTATATGGGGATGAACTGATCATCAATCTCCCCCTTTTTGGTGATGACAAAACATAACATAAGTATAGAAAGTTCTGAAATAAATGTAAGTAAATTTGCGGAAGAAATTTGAGAAATGTATTTCAGAATAGTTATTTTTCTCCCCCTTTTTGTCATTAAGCAAAAAGATAACACAATGAGACAAAGAAAGAAGAGAAGAAAGATAAATGGGAGCAAAGGAAATCATTTATATTACTCTTTGGAAGGTACAGGAAGATAGAAGGCAGGAGACAAAAGAGAGGCATGACGGGTAATGATTGGCCAAGCCTTGCATTCCTGCTCTTCAAAATAAGCTTGGAAGGGAAGGGCCCATAACAGGGGCCATCCTCTGGATGTGACGTTGTCTCCGAGCTTCCACAAAAGTTCCATACTCATCCCTGCCAAGAGACATTTTGTAGGTGCTGAAGTAGCTAAAACTAGCATACTAGAGGAACTGATCAATTGAGATGGGGTAGAGGATTTGCTGGTGCTTCAGTTCCTTTTTCATAGTCACATACACCTTGTATCTCTCAACCCATGTATCATATGAGTCTCTTACAAGATGAATGAAGTTAACATCTAGAAATTCTGCAGCAGATAGAGGAGGTTGATTTGATCTGGCTTGAGAAGAATTGAGATCAGTAAGCTGCTAAGCGGTGAGAGGGTAAACCTTTTCCCATTCTGATGGAGATAAGCACTCACATTCAGACAAGAGAGGGGCAAGAACATCAGACTTGATGTGGCCCTGATGATATTCCCTGAAGACAAACTGTGGAAAGAGAGTGAACTACTTTTCTGCACTAAAATTCTGCCCATTACCCTTGCAAATCTTTCAAAAATTAAGGTTCCCACGACAGATTCCATGACGAGGGAATGGGGAGGAGGCAGAAACACAACATCTGGAATTTCCAAGGTTGCAAAATCCACTTGGATGGAAGTGGTATGAGCATCATTTGAACCAAGAGCAGAAATAACTCGCCGGAATTGACCAAGTTGAACTTCAGGTAAATTGTTAAGATAGCAGTAATCATTGAACATCTAAAAGTGACGGATAAGCTTGATTTCTTTCTGAACAAAGGGTCCCCAGGTATCCTTATGATGGATCTGGAACCACTCAGAGAGAGTCAAAGGATGATCTCGGGGTGGGTATCTGGCTGCCTGAGCTTGAAGAAATTTGTTGTAAAGAGACTTGTGCCCCTGAGCCTACTGTTCTTCAGTTTTGGCTTCAGTCATGGTAAAATTTTTGACTGTTCAGATTTGGATAAGGAAGAAAAAGGAAGAATGATATTGAGATGTTCGGTGAGATTTAGATAAGGAAGTCTAAAAATAGTAGCAAAGGTGCATTTCTGGAGATACTCACAGTAAAGGGACCTTCTTTGATTTTCAACTGTGAGAGAAAACCAAAGAGGTGGAAAGAGAGGTTCAGAAGAGATGGCACAGTTGGAGAAAATTTTCCTTTTCTTAGGAGCAGGGCTGGAAGAGCCTGTCCTATGGAGGTGAGTCCCAACTGACAGGACTGAGCGAAGCATTGCTACTTCAAACTCATCTTTAATGTCCTGGATCATATGATGTTCAAGTTGAGCACCCTCTGGAATGATGGTGATAAAGGAGGGAGGAGTAGGAGGATGAAGAAAAGAATGAGAGGTAGATGGAGGTGGTATGGATGGTCCAGAAGATGAAGGACTAGAAGAAGACGCTCCAGCTGAAGATGATGATGGAGGAACCTCAACAATAAGAGGAGGGTTGGATGTGGAGGAAGCAGGAGATGATGAGGATGTGAAGGAAAGGGCGTAGGAGAAGAAATGTGTTTAGGAAGGGTTGTTTGAATGTGGCAGGTGCTGGAGGAGTAGTGGAGGATGATGGTGGAGAAGGAGGTGTTGGAGTGGAAAGAGATGAAGAGATATGGGACTCTGGGGCTACAGCCTGGTCTTCATCTGCTCTGGCACGTACAACCTCAGACTCCACTGGCCCGGATGGCCCAGATGCATCCTCAACTAGCCCTGATGGCCCTGACTGCTCAGCTTCAACAAATTGTGGCCCGGATGGCCCTGTTGGCTCTTTAGAACTTGGCCCTGATGGCCTTGAATCTGCCACAACTAATGGCCCAGATGGCCTAGATTGCTCAACATTATCTGGCCCTGATGGCCGGACTTCTTCCACATTTGGCCCTGACTCCTGTGGGACTGATGGAGTGGGAGTAGAAGAGGCAGGAGATTGCGCCTTTATCAGATTTGAAAGAGTTTCCACTGAATCTTTGATGCTGCCCAGCTCACTTCTTACCCATCTTAGGGCATTCCTAACCATTCCCATTTCTGTAGTTGCTGTGCTCTGGCTTATGAAAATTGAAGCTATATCAGATTGGGCAGAGCAGAGAATTTAACCTTAAGCATCCAATCGATCAATAATTGGCTTCATATTAACTTTCAACTTCTTCTGCCTTAGCCTCCTGCGGGGCTTCCTTGTGAGGAGAGGAATCTCAGGAGCTACACCTTTGCCTTTGTCACTTGCCCTAGCAGCGGGCTCCACATTTTCATCATGAGCTTCTTCTTCATCTGAGGTGCTCTCCACAACACCTTCCTGAAATTCATCAACAGGCGCACTAGCAATGTGCTCCCCCTGAGTCTCTGCTGCCTTCTCAACCACATGCTCCCTCTGAATAGGAGCATCCTCCATCTGAACATCCTCATTGTGGCCTGGTGCCACAACATCTGGAACCACTTCTTTACAAGCTTTTTCTTGTTCCTCCTGAGTACTGGTGATAGAGTCCAGCATATCCCGAAGTACTGAAGCTACACGAGAGGAGGGAGTGACAACCTCTAAAACTTGCCCAACGGGCTCAATTTGATCAAGAGGTATATCCTCAATTCTTCCTCCACTGACCACTGAGTCTTCAACTCTGACATCTGCTGCTGCTTCTTCTTGCTCTTCTTGGGCCGCTGGCATCTCTGCCCTGACTTCCTCTTGCTGATCTTGGACATCTGAACGCACTGCTGCCACTGCCTGAGCTGGTTCTTCTTCTGCTTCAGGGACTTGGACTTCTTGGGCTTCTCCAATGATGGCCTTACCTTCAGCTACTGAGGTTTTGGTCCATACCCCAGCTACCAAAGAGAAACCATTTTTCTTCAAATTTCTGCTCCTAATTGCCTGGCCCATCTTCTTAGAAACCTCACCACTTAAGCTGATGTGATGGTGTTGGAAAATCTTCACTAACATATGAGCATAAGGAAGAGATACATTAAGCTTGCTATTCTTGTCCCAAAACATCGCAGTCGCAAACTTCATCCGCTCAATTATAACTTTGCCATATTGATACCTTGGTTCTGGATGGCCCAGAACATCATATCTGAGTCTGCCTTGGTGCAGGTGGAGAAAGTCGCACTCCTAGGTACCAAAATCTGGCAAACTAAGAAATAAAGAATTCTATTGAATGCATTTAATTGGTTGATGTCTATCTTCCCATCCTTCAACTTGTATTCAGTCCCAATAATCCTTAAGCCCTTGGCCTGAACATCCACACTATCTACCCCGCTGTGACCGGTGGTAGAAACTCCAAACAGGGATTCCAACAACTCATAGGTGATATGAATCTGGGTTCCTTTGACTGTGGAAGTCAAGGACCCATCTGCCTCTGATTTCAGACAGGCATAAAAAGCTTTTACCAAATCTAGGTAACTTGCCTTAGAGAAGGTTGCCATCTGCGTCCACTTCATCCTCTGCATCGCGGCTACTACGCTATGCATCCTGTTCTTCTCCAAGTCTGCTACATCAACTGCTTTGTTGCCGCACTGCTTCGTCTTCACCGTTGCAAACCTCTCTTGCTGCTCTGCTGTGAGGAACACGGTGCTATAACCGCCGATGGGCCGGAGACCCCAGAAACCGCCATGGAATTGGATGAGGGGAAGTTCTGGAGGATCGTAGGAACGAGTAGAACAGAATCCCTCAAGAGATTTTTGGCGGGAGGAGAAGGATTCTCTAAAATCACACAGAGTCGATGCCGGAATTGATAGGGTTTATCGTTCCAGGTGATTCGAAAGGGATGAGAGAGGGAAGTGAATCGTTGTGACACAGATTGTGGGATTTTAGAGATAAGCATAAAGTTACTTTTGAGGGGACAGAGCATTAAATATAGAAAACGACAAAGTGGAGACAAGTTTGAGATAAATAAAGGATTTTACAATAACGAACCGTCAAAGCTATATATAAAGCAAGCAATTTAAAGAATTCACTTAAATCCAGGGGAGAGAATAAGGGTTATTCTAAAATATTAGTTTTTCAGTTTTATACAGATAAATCTATCACAAATTACACATGCCTAATTCCCTTCTAAGAGAGGTAAATCTCTCTTCAAGTAAGGCTTTTGTGAAGATATCTACTAACTGATTTTGAGTATCTATGAAAGAAATATTTATATTTTCGTTAGCTACATGATCTCTAATAAAATGATATCTAACCTCTATATGCTTTGTGCTTGAGTGCTGAACTGGATTTTTGGTGAGATTTATTGCACTGGTGCTGTCGCACAGCAATGGAATTATCTTTAAGTGCAGTCCATAAACCTCAAGCTGTTGTTTTATCCAAAGGGGTTGTGTGCAATAGCTTCCAGTAGCCACGTACTCAGCCTCAGTTGTTGATAGTGCTACTGAATTTTGTTTCTTTGAGGACCATGAGATTAAGCATCCTGCAAGAAATTGACAACAACCACTGGTACTTTTTCTATCTATCTTGCATCCAGCATAGTCAGCATCAGAATATCCTACTAAATTTATTTCGCATGATTTAGGATACCATAAGCCTAGATCATGAGTTTTAGCTAAATATCTAAAGATCCTTTTGATAGAGATTAAGTGAGATTCTTTAGGATCAACTTGATACCTAGCACATATGCATACACTAAATAGAATGTCAGGTCTACTGGTAGTTAAATAAAGTAGAGAACCTATCATACCTCTGTAGAGCTTTTGGTCTACTTTCTTACCATCTTTATCACTGTCTAATCTTGTAGATGTGCTCATTGGTGTTGACAGTGGCTTTGCATTGTCGAATCCAAATTTCTTTAACAATTCCTTGGTGTATTTTGCTTGGTAGATGTGTGTGCCTTCTTTTCCTTACTTGATTTGCAATCCAAGGAAATAATTTAGCTCTCCCATCATACTCATTTCAAATTCTCCCTGCATAAGCTTTTCAAAATACTTGCAAAGAGATTCATCAGTAGATCAAAAAATTATATCATCTACATATATTTGTACAAGTAATATATTTTTGACTTTAGATTTAATAAATAATGGACTATCTACCTATCCTCTGATAAAACCATGTTTTAATAAAAATGCACTGAGCCTTTCATGCCATGCTCTAGGTGCTTACTTTAAACCATACAATGCTTTATGCAATTTAAAGACATGATTTAGAAAATCCACATCATCAAAACTAGGAGGTTGTTCTACATAGACTTCCTCCTTTATGAAACCATTTAAAAATGCAGATTTTACATCCATTTTAAAAAACTTTAACTCTAATGCAGATGCATAAGCAAGTAAAATTCTAATTGCCTCTAGTCTAGCCACTGGTGCATAGGTTTCATCGAAATCTATGCCTCCCTCTTGGGAATAGCCTTGAGCAACCAGTCTAGTGATCACACCAGCTTCATCCAATTTGTTTCTGAACACTCAATTGGTGCCAATCATAGGATGATCTGATGGTCTCGGAACAAGGGGCCAAACTTGGTTTCTTTTGAACTGATTAAGTTCATCTTGCATGGCTAGTATTCAAGATTCATCAGACAGTGCTTCATTGACTGTCTTAGGCTCTATTTGAGATACAAATGCTAGGTAATCACAAAGAATTTCATTACCTCTAGTTCTTACCCAACCGATGGATCTCCAATGATGTTATCCAATGGGTGATCCTTCTTGTATCTCCATTCCTTTAGAAGATCATCATGTGATAGATCTTTTTGTTGTAGTTCTTCCAAGGGTGGATTTTCATTGTCCTTGATAGATGTATCCTTTAGTTTCTTGGACAAATTATCTGCATCATTATCACTATCTACTTCCTTTCTCAAGGAAGGGTTAGATTCATCAAAGATCACATGTACGGTTTGCTCAATTAATAAACTTTGTTTATTTAACTCTATAGCCTTTGGGTTTAGAAGCATACCCCATAAATATACCTTCATCAGACTTTGAGTCTAGCTTACCAATATCTCTCTTGCCATTATTGTGGATGAAGAAAGGACAACCGAAGGTTCTGAAATGACTGATCTTTGGTTTCTCTTACTTGTAAAGCTCGTATGCAGTCTTCTTCAGGATAGGCCTGATCAGCACTCTATTAATTATATAACATGTAGTGTTGATTGCTTCAGCCCAGAAATTTCTTGGAAGATTATATTCTGATAGCATTGTTCTTGCCATATCCAACAAGGTCCTACTTTTCCTCTTAGCTACTCCATTTTGCTGGGGTGTCCTTGGTGCTGAGAAGTTATGCTCAATTCCTTGATCATCACAGAATTCTGCAAATCTTTCATTTTGAAATTCTCCTCCATGATCTGATCGAATGCTTATTATACTGAACTTCCTGTCTTTCTAAACTTTCTTACTGAAATTAACAAAACTGTTGAAGGTATCATCCTTATGTTCCAAAAACGATACCCAAGTAAATCTGGAGTAATCATCTACAATCACAAACCCAAAGTTCTTTCCTCCTAAACTGGTTGTTCTCATCGGCCCAAATAAATCCATATGTAATAGTTCCAATGGTTTTGAAGTGGATACAACAGTTTTTGACTTGAAGGATGATTTTGTATGCTTCCCTTTTGCACAAGGTTCACACACACCATTTATCCTTGAACTTATCTTAGGCAGACCTTCTACTAAATTTCTCTTAACTAATTTTCTGATTCCATCTAGATTGCAGTGGCCCAATCTCCTGTGCCATAGTTTGGCTGACTAATCTTTGTTTGCTACAAAGCATACTTCCAGATCTTTCAATTCTTCCAAACGAAGTACATATAGGTTCTTTTCCCTGCAGGCTTCGAACACTGTTATGCCATTCTTCATAATGAGGCACTTTGACTCTTGAAATTTGATTTTGTGACCCTTGTCACACAGCTGGCTGATATTGATTAAATTATGCTTGAGCCCGTGTACGCATAAAATATCTTCAATGAGGATTTTACCATGACTGCCAACTGATCCACAACCGATCACTACACCTTTTCCATTATCCCCATAAGTTATTGTGCCTTCTTCATCTTCAAGGTGTGAAAATGTAAGGCCCTTGTTTTTTTATATATTGAGTGTTTACATGTGTGTATGTGTATATATGTATATAAACCATTGATGTATGAATTGAAGTGCGTAATACTTGCTTACTTATACTATATAGACTAGTACTTTAATATATGCATTATATATATATATATATATATAAATTACATGTATGATATGTATGTATATATATAATTGCTATAGAGTCTGTTCCGGCGACTAGTAGGCGTCCACCTGAGTTGACGTTTACTTTGAGTTCGCGGCCACATCGATGGACGCCAACCCAAAGTTGACGGCCTGTTATGTTGACGTTAATATTCCAGATCTTTTGTGATCTCAGATCCGGAAACGCCCCCGAAATCTTCGCCCCCTCTTATGGTAACCGTTCCCCAACGGTCACAAAATCACCGTAGCGCGACCCTAATCGTCCAGCCCTATAAAAGAAACGGGTTAGGATTAGGTTGAGTCCTTTTGACTCTTTGTCAAGAACCCTAGAATTCTGTGCGAAAAACCCAATCTTGCAAACCTTTGATCCGGCGACGGGCGACTCCTTCCGGCAATCTTCTACGACTGGAGGGGAGTCCAACCATTGGAGAAGAGATCTCCATCACCGGGTGGCGTTCTGCATCGACAAGGAACCTGGTTGAAGGTGGAATTGAAGGCTCTTTGGCACAGGTCGAGGAGGGCTTCTCCGACCAAATTCGAAGAGTAGAGATTTTATCCAAGGCAAGTAACCTACCCACATCATCCTTACATGTGTCCAGTATGTCCCAGGATTTTTACAGATTTTCTCGAGTTCTGGAACCCCCCATTCAAATGGTTTTTCTTAGGTGCAGTTTGTGTTTTACACAGATGGGATATTAACGGCATGATCCCCTGCCGTTAATCTCCTGAGTTGACGGCATTACTTGTTGCCGTTAACTGCTAGACGGCCATCCCTTTGCCGTTAAGTTCGTCAGTCTGCAACAGTTTGCAGATCTGACCTTTATAAACTATTTTCGAGGTTTTTCGCATGAGGATATATGATAAATTTTATATGTTATGTAGTATGAGTGTGAGATCATGTTGCATAATTTCTGGGAAAATCTTTACTTAAGGCTGTAATTATAAAAATTTCAGAAATGCATGATAAATAGGTTTTGAACATTTCCATTTATTGTCTGTATGATCCCTAAAAAATTTAAATGTCAGAAAATTTCTGTGATATGTACATTGATATCAGAACTTACTGTTAAAATTTGGTAGTTTTCTGATAGCTGTATAGTTTACTAGATTTCTGACATGAAAATAGTGAGCATGATTAATTAGTGTAGGAATTTTAATAAATAGTGCGAAAATAGTTAAATCCTAAAAAATTTGTAATATGGTTAGTACTATCAGTATGCATGTATAGCGTGTACTATAGGTCTAAATGATGACTACTATATAAATTGGGTTATTTTAACCTTAGAAATATCACTGTTTGAATTTTTTTAAATAGTATATATTCCATAAAATTTTGAAATTTCGTATATGTGATATATGAACAATAAATGACCTGTGGTTAAATTTTCATGCAGATTGGATAACTGTAGATACTGAGCTGTACATTTCATGTAAAATGATTACATTAATGTATGTTTAGTATAATTACTATTAAATTAGTTAATTACAGTATGATTAGTGTTAATAATGGCTGATGTGAACTTTGTTAACAGTAATACCATGTTAGGTGATACTGAAGTAAGAAAATGTGTGAGTACCGAATGCATATAAGAATTGTATATTATGTGTGTGTTAAACCAATTAGAAAAATGTGCCAAGGGTGACACTGCTACCTAGAGGGCTGTGGAACTATACTGTGGTAAAGTCCCCACAGGGAAAGTTCAATGTGTGTGATGTCCCATGGGCATTGGGATTAAATCCTGGAAGCGAACAAGTATCGCTGGTTAGGGTGGAGAGTACTTCTCCCGGTTCTGCGCAGTAACTAAGATCTATCATTGTTTTGCCTAGGTGATAGATGTGTGTATAATGTGATTAGTGTGTGTCCTTCTACGGTGGTTTGGGCTATGTGTCACGGCATATAAAACGTGAACTTATGTTAATGAAAGTGTATGTGCAAATCGTGAAACTAGAGTAATTGAGCATGTGTTGTTTTAGACCCTTGTGACAGCATGTAAAATGTTAATCTTATATACTAATGTTTTGCTCATAATAAATAGCCAGTTTCATGTATATAAACATGTTATCCATGTGATAATCATCAGAAAATCCATGACAGAAATGATTTGTTGTTAAGATGAAAATCTCCATGTTTAGTTTAGTTTTCATTTAACATGCGAATATGATAAATTGATCTATTAATAGTTGTGTAGAAAGCATGTTTAGGCTTTTATTTGAAAACTTAGTAACCCATACCATCTACATGTATGTTTAGTGTGTTTAGTGTTACTTGTTGAGTTCTTTGAACTCATCCTTGCTTCGGCGTACAAGTGTTGAGACTACTTCTTCCGAGGAGATTGTTAGGAGTGACTCGGAGCGAGAGTAGTGTACCTTGGTGGATTGACATTGTACTTCATTTCATAAGTATGTAATAAGAGACTCTACGTAGTCTCATGTGGATAATGTAGTTATTTCAAAAAAGTTGTGGACATTATATTTATTTTATATTCTCAGTTATTTCATGATAATTTCTTTTCTTCTATATGGACTGTGGATAAATGTGGATGATGGAATAATATGGATTTTAGTTCTTTAAATTCCGCTGTCATATGATATGTATTTATGTACGTTTCAGCCTAATATATAATAGTTGGATAAATGTTCCACTGTAGCGACGTTTGTTATATCAATGAGGGTTGGTATAACCGTACCGGTATAAGGAGGGTCGTTACAGAGATTGGTATCAGAGCGAGAGGTTGAAATTGTATATAAATATGCACATATTACCATCATCTTCATTGTATACTAAGTCTTTGTAGATTGTCCACATAATTAGGAACTAGTTAGATAGCAGTTTCTAATTGTGAATTGAATCACCTTGCAGGCTATGGCTTCATGTGGTAGACGTGGTGTTCCTGCTCGTGAGGGAGAGCAGAGGAGAGATGAGCCTAGACGTGAGGATCAGGGAGAGCAGCAGGCCCCAGCACCCCAGGGTCCTGTGCTTCCCCCACCGCCACCAGTAGACTATGGAGTGTTTATGCAGGGTCTAGTGCAGGCCATGCAGACGCAAGCCCACACTCAGGCTGCACTCCAGGCTCAGCTGGAAGCTCAGGTTAGAATGATAAAAAGGGCAGTCTGTTTTACTTGATGATATGTTTGGTATGTTGTTATGCTATATGTGTTGCTTTACTGTGGCAGGCTCAAGTGCCAGTTCCCCAGGCTCAAGACCATGGTGGACCCTCCATCATGGAAAGGTTCAAGAGGATGTCGCCACCCTCTTTTAAGGGGGAGAGTGATCCATTATTAGCTGAGAGCTGGATGAGGGAGATTGAGAAAATCTTCCGGGCTATTAGGTGTGCTGAGGATGACAAGGTCACTTTAGCCACCTATATGCTGCAGGTATGTGTAAATTAATTTGGTGGTTATTTCTTTAAGTATAGATTATGTTGGTTAGTCCTTATGGATGGTTTTGGCAGGAGCGAGCCGACGTGTGGTGGTCCTCGTTGCTACGTACTCGGTTCGAGGATGGTGCTGTGGAGGTTGGTTGGGATGAGTTCGTGAGGCTATTCTGAGCCAAGTTTGTTCCGGAGCACATCTAGGACAAGATGGAGCAAGAGTTCCTCTCGTTGACTCAGGGCTCCATGACCGTACTAGAGTACGAGGCCAAGTTTGCAGAATTATCAAAGTATGCTCCTCATATAGTAGCTGATGAGCGCAGGAAGGCAAAGAAGTTCGTGATGGGGCTGAGACCATCACTGAGGACGAGGTTGGTGGCTTTCGATCATCGTACCCTTGAGGCAGCACTTAGCCCGGCGTGTCGGCAGGAGGGAGAGATGGAACAGTATCTAGAGGAGAAGAAGGCTTCTCAGAAGAGGCCAGCAGCTGCATTTCAGAGGCAAGAGAGAAAGAAGGTGACTTTTCAGTCACCGCAGTGTCCCGTGGCATCGGGAAGCAGTCAGGTATCTTCTTAACGTTCCCCTAATGGTAAGAAGGAGTGTCCTCATTGCGGGAGGGCACATGGTGGTACGGAATGTTGGAAGTTGGCGGGGAAGTGCTTGAAGTGCGGGAGCAGCGAGCATAGGATCAAGGATTGTCCGAGGCTTCAGCAGGGAGTCCAGCGTGGACCAGCCCCAGCAGCAGCAGCAGCAGCGCCAGCGACGGGACGACCAGGGAGACCTCGAGCCCCAGCTCGAGTGTTTGCGTTAGCTCGTGAGGATGCCGAGCAGGCGGATCACGTCACCGAAGGTACGGTTTTGTTCTTAAGTGTGCATGCTCGGGTTTTGTTCGATACGGGTGCTACCCACTCGTTCATTTCTGAGCATTTTGCTAGGCAGTTAGCCTTAGAGTCAGGGATAGAGTATGAGGATTTAGAAGTCCCTTTGTCTGTGCACACACCTACAGGTACAGTATCGACTAGGAAGTGTATTCCGTCTTTACCAGTGTGCATTGAAGATAGAGTCCTAGAAGGGTGTTTCTTCTTGCGTGGGAAGAAGATTGTTTTCCACAAGGATGATGCCGAGGACTTGGCAGGGAAGTTTGTCATCTCGGCCATGAGGGCGATGAGAATGATGAACAAGGGTTGTGATGCTTTTCTTGCCAGCGTGGTATTAGTACCCAAGGCTGATGAGTCACTTACTCTTGCAGAGATAGATGTAGTGCAGGATTTTCAGATGTCTTTCCGATGATTTATCTGGATTGCCACCGGCGAGAGAGATAGAGTTCACTCTAGAGTTGCTTCCAGGCACCTCTCCTATCTCGAAGGCACCTTATCGGATGGCCCCTGCAGAATTAGCAGAGCTAAGAAAGCAGTTGCAGGATTTGTTAGATAAGGATTTATTCGCCCTAGCGTTTCCCCTTGGGGGCACCTGTCTTATTCGTGAAGAAGAAGGATGGGTCACTTAGGTTATGCATCGATTATAGAAAGCTGAACCAAGTGACGGTGAAGAACAAGTATCCCTTACCTCGGATTGATGATTTGTTTGACCAGCTACAGAATGCATCAGTCTTTTCCAAGATTGATTTGCATTCTGGCTATCATCAGTTAAGGATTAGGAGTGAGGATGTGTCCAAGACGGCCTTCAGAACCCGTTATGGACATTATGAGTTTTTGGTCCTTCCTTTTGGTCTGACCAACGCCTCGGCAGCGTTCATGGATCTCATGAACAAGGTGTTTAGACCATATTTAGATAGTTTCGTGGTAGTTTTCATTGATGATGTGCTGGTCTACTCTCCGGATGAGGCCACACATCGTCAGTATTTGAGGATAGTGTTAGAGGTTCTCCGTGAGCACAAGCTGTATGCAAAATTCAGCAAGTGCGATTTTTGGTTGCGCGAGGTTCATTTCCTTGGGCATGTTATCTCCGGTGTGGTGTAGTAGGATCCAGCGAAGGTCCAGGCTGTTATGGATTGGGAAATTCCCAAGACTCCTTCGGAGATTTCAGTTTTCTTGGTTGGCGGGTTATTATCGGCGATTCATTGAGGGATTCTCATCCATCGCCGCACCATTGACTCAGCTAATCAGGAAGGGAGTGAAGTTTGTCTGGTCCAAGGAGTGTGAGAGTAGTTTTCAGTTGTTGAAGATTAAGCTCACTTCGGCTCCTGTGTTAGTTTTGCCGAGCGGTGTAGAGGGTTTTGCTATCTACACGGATGCATCTCGGATTGGCCTTGGCTGTATATTGATGCAGCAAGGAAGGGTAGTAGTGTATGCTTCTCGTCAATTGAAGGAGCATGAGCGAAACTATTCAACTCATGATCTTGAGCTTGCGGCAGTGGTTCATGCACTAAAGATCTGGAGGCACTATCTTTATGGTGTCAGATTTGAGGTGTTCACTGACCACAAGGGCCTAAAGTATCTTTTCTCCCAAAAGGAATTAAACCTTAGGCAGAGAAAATGGATTGAGTTCCTGAAGGACTATGACTTTGACCTCCAGTATCATCCTGGAAAGGCGAATGTCGTAGCGGATGCTCTTAGTAGGAAGAGATCGTCTCTCCAGCAGGATTGGAAGATGTTGGAGGATGCAGCGTGTGTGATGACTGAGTTAGAGCTATCATTGTGCCAGGCTTTTGTAGCTCAGTTGTCCATTAGGTCTTCGGTGTTGGATGAGGTGATTGAGCAACAGAAAGCCAACCCTAGACTCCAAGAGTTAGTGGGCAAGGCGGGCATTGCTCGTGATGAGGATGGTGTGATTAGATTCCATCACCGTGTTTGTGTTCCTGACATCGTGGATTTCCGTGAGCATGTATTAGCTGAAGCTCATAGGTTTAGATTCTCTATTCATCCGGGTAACACTAAGATGTACCAAGATTTGAAGAGATCTTTTTGGTGGTTTGGCATGAAGAGAGATGTAGCAAAATTTGTGTCTAGATGTCTAGTTTGCCAGCAAGTGAAGGCCGAGCGGTAGCGACCATCTGGTCTTATGCAGAAGATGGAGATCCCAGTATAGAAGTGGGAAGCTGTCACTATGGATTTTGTTACGAGTTTACCTCGATCTAGATGAGGTAATGACTCGATTTGGGTAGTGGTAGATAGATTCTCGAAGACTGCACATTTCTTGCATATGAAGAAGAAGCAGTCAGTAGAGAGTTTTGCTAGATTGTATGTTAGTAGTATTATTAGATTGCATGGAGTACCGAAGTCGATCATTTCGGATCGAGATCCGAGATTTACTTCGAGGTTATGGAAGGGTCTTCAAGATGCGTTAGGTTCGGAGTTGAAGCTCAGTTCGGCGTTTCATCCCCAGACAGATGGACAGTCTGAGAGGACTATCCAGACGCTCGAGGATATGTTAAGGGCGTGTGTTCTGGATTGGAAGGATGATTGGGAGCACCATTTACCTCTTGTGGAGTTCGCATATAACAACAGTTTTCATGCGAGTATTGGTATGGCTCCATTTGAGGCGTTGTATGGTAGACCTTGTAGATCTCCCTTGTGTTGGGAGGAGTCGGGTGATAGACAGCTGATTGGTCCGGAGTTAGTTCAGGAGATTTCAGATAAGGTCCAGATGATTAGTGTAAGGCCCTCGAATTTTACTCCATTATTGCATGTAAATAACTCGTGTCGTATATGTACGTATGTATGTATCTACGTATGTATTAGTGGTTTACTTATGTGTGTATGTGTATAGCTTAGGTATAAATAATATGTAATGCTTGATGGTAGTGTGTACATGATAACGTATACATAAGCATGTATATAGGTATAAAAGGTGCATGGTTTCTGCATGTTTTAGACTTCTGCCCGAAGGCATATTGGCGTCAATAGTATGACGTCGATGAGGTGTCAGCGTCCACCCATGGACGCCAACACTAATCCCAGCGTCCAACGATATGGACGCCAACTTCTCTGACCTGCATGCGTTGCAGAGCCAGAAATTCCGGAGGCAAGGCAACTCACCCATTGGGGAGCTGTCTCCCAACGGTCTAAGAGCCATCCTATCACCCTGTGCGTGGGAGAGAAGCCTCTCCATATATCTAAACCCGAATTTGTTCCCCAACTTCTCTTTACCCTTTTGCAAGAGAGGAGAAGAAACCCTACTTTCTGAACTGGAAAACCCCCACTTTGGAACCCAAAATCGAGCTTCTGGAGCTTGATCCGGCCACTTGCTGCAACAAGGAGCTTGCTGGATCATCGAGGAAGGCTTCCCCACCACTGCTGCAGCACCTGCATCGACCTAGAACCCGGAGGAGAGCTCTTTTGGAGGCTTCTTGGGACTGCCCAAGGAGAGTCTCCGACCCATTTAGATCCCTGGAGTTTTTCTAGAGGCAAGTACCCATTCATAACGTCCCTGTATGTGTCTAGGTTGGTTTTACTATTTTTGTATATTTCCCTCGTGTCCTAGACCCTCAAATTCACCCCATCTTTGGAGCTCGGGTCTGTGTTCTGCACAGACTGACATTGACGGCAATGTCCCTGGTCGCTAAGATCATGCTTAGAGTCCATTGACTATGCCGTTTACCATGAATTAGCGGCCAGAGACCGCCGCCAAGTTCATCTGGACAGAACAGTGACCTGTTCTGCCCTTCTATACGATATTTTCGATATGTTTCACGATGAGGATATACTGTAAATCATATATGTATGTATAATGTTGAGGTGTGATGGATGTGGTGTGTGTGGATGGATTATCATGAATGTTAGGACTTAATTAATTCATGAAGATACATGTGTGATGAGTTTTAATCTTGTTAAACCATGTTTGCATGATTTAGGACAAGTCTAAATGCCCTAATTTGTGAAGATTATGCATGTGAGGTTCAGTCCCTGTTCTAAATTTCTGAGATTATTCCCATGCTTGTGTGAATTATTGCGAAATTGTTTAGGAAAAATAGAGATCATGCTAGGTCATGATAAGTCTTCCATAAATTAATGGATTGTCCAATAAATTCAGGAATAAATTTTGTAGTTCCATGCCTGTTAGGGTTCAGACAATGAGTGGTTAAAACTGTGTTTGTGTTTAACTCCATGTTAAATCGAATTGCGGATAGCATGTGAAATTAATGTTAGATTTTTGTAATTTCGTTTTAGTTCATAAAAATCTGAAAATTTGCATGAGGAATCCTAAACCCGAAATAAGCCTGTGGTTAAAATTTCAGGTCATTTGGACCAGTATATGATGCAATATGATTTTCCATGAAAAATGTGAAACTAATGCATGCCTTTGTAAAATAATTTGATGTTGTATGTGTCAACCTGATTTGTGAAATCTCCTGACACTAGATTTCTGTGATTATAGTGACATGTCAGGAAAACAGAGCACCATGTGTGTAAATGAGTGAATGACTAAAATGTGAATGTCATGTGCTAAACTAAGTGCTTAAAGCGGAAACGTGTAATGTGTAAATTGTGCCAAGTGTGACATTGCTTCCACAGAGGGCAGTGGAACCGTATCGGGGAAAAGTCCCCCTGAGAAGGTTCAATGTGTAAGTGACCCTAAGGGTATTAGGGGGAAATCCTGGAGGTGGACAAGTACCACTGGTTAGGGTGGAGACTTGTTCTCCCGGTCTGCGCAGTCCAAGAGTCGCCATTGTATTGCCTAGATGGCGTCTATGTGATGTGATGTGTTGTGTCCTTCTTTGGTGGTTTGGACTATGTGTCACGACACTAAATGTGAAAGTGTAAATGTGTAAATGTGCATGTGTTCATGTGTTAATGTGAAAGTGAACAATGTGTAATGTGTATGTGTAAAGTGCAATTTATGTGAATTGAAATTGTGTAAAGAAAATGTGAGACCAAAATGTGAGGATATGATATTGAAACATGTTGTGACAAATCTGAAACCATGTTAAATCAGTAGCTTCATTATGTTAGGAACATGTTTATATGTGTAAATGCTAGAATCCATGCTAGGGACAATTAACAAGTATGTGCACAAAATTCATGTTTGGTTGTTCACATTTGTATTTTAAATAACATTGTAGCTCTCATATGTAGGGTATGGTTGCTAAATCATGTGAAAACCAGCAAGTTAAAGTGTGTAAAATGTTTGTGTGCATGCACAAGAATGTGTAGATTCCATGCTAGGTGTGTTTTGTTTCATGTACGTAGGATAATCATGCTAAGTGCTTTCATGTTTTAGTTAAATGCAAAGTAGAATTTCATGAGTAGGAATGATTAGAGAACATGTGTTAGGAATTATCTTGATAAGGAAATCTGAAAGCATGCATCATGTGTTTACTTATAGAATTATCATGGTTGGTATTCATTTCAAAACGTTAAGCATGATACATGTTGAGTTTTTGCAATGGTGTGTGTAGAGCCTACTATGACATGTACGTGTATGGTATGAGTGGTGTTACTTGCTGAGTCTTTAGACTCACTACTTGCTTCGGCGTACAGGTGTAGTTGGTGACGTGGTACCGTTGGAGGAGACGGACTCCAAGCGCGGAGATTAGTCTTTGGAGTACTTGTGACTTTTGCATTTCATAGTATGTAAATTGAACGTTGTATTAGTGTTATCATGGAAAGAATGTATAATGGTGGACATTTATGTATTAAATTTTCAGAAATTTAAATTATGTGAACTTTAAGTTCTTTAATGTCATTGCAATTTCATGTATGTTAAATGTGGATGATGAATGAATGAAGACAGTAGTTCTTTTACTTCCGCTACTCTGTTCTATATTCACGTGTATCTCAGCTGAATGTATCGTTGGGTAAATGTCCCACTGTGATGACGCTTGCTATACTGACGTGGGTTGGTATAACCATACCGGTATAATGAGGGCCGTCACAATTAGGAAGAGGCTTGTTGCGGCACAGGATAGGCAGAAGAGTTATGCCGACAACAGGAGGAAGGATTTAGAGTTTGCAGTAGGTGAGCATGTCTTTTTAAAGATTTCACCTACTAGTGGTGTAGTTAGATTTGGCAGGCATGGTAAGTTAAGTCCTAGATTCATTGGCCCGTATGAGATTCTCAGACGATTGGGCAGCGTGGCATACGAGCTAGCTTTACCCCCAGCGTTAGCTAGTGTTCATTTTATTTTCCACGTTTCTATGCTCAGGAGGTATGTCAGAGATCCATATCATGTTATTAGCCACGAGCCAGTGGAGATCCAACCAGATCTTTCTTATGTGGAGCAACCAGTAGCTATTCTTGACCGGAAGGTTCAGCATCTCCGGAACAAGAGCATTGCGTCGGTGAAAGTCTTATGGCGCAACTTCTCGCGAGAGGAGGCTACTTGGGAGCTTGAGGATGCAATGAAAAGGAAGTATCCTCAGTTGTTTGAGTAGTGTCAGTCTAACTTCGAGGATGAAGTTTCTTTAAGGGGGAGAGGGTGTAAGGCCCTTGTTTTTTTTATATATTGAGTGTTTACATGTGTGTATGTGTATATATGTATATATGTGTATAAACCATTGATGTATGAATTGAAGTGCGCAATACTTGCTTACTTATACTATATAGACTAGTACTTTAATATATGCATTATATATATAGATATATATAAATTACATGTATGATATGTATGTATATATATAATTGCTACAGAGTCTGTTCCGGCGACCAGTAGGCGTCCACCTGAGTTGACGTTTACTTTGAGTTCGCGGCCACATCGATGGACGCCAACCCAAAGTTGACGGCCTGTTATGTTGACGTTAATATTCCAGATCTTTTGCGATCTCAGATCCGGAAACGCCCCCGAAATCTTCGCCCCCTCTTATGGTAACTATTCCCCAACGGTCACAAAATCACCATAGCACGACCCTAATCGCTCAGCCCTATAAAAGAAATGGGTTAGGATTAGGTTGAGTCTTTTTGACTCTTTGTCAAGAACCCTAGAATTCTGTGCGAACCCAATCTTGCAAACCTTTGATCCAGCGATGGGCGACTCCTTCCGGCGATCTTCTACGACTGGAGGGGAGTCCAACCATTGGAGAAGAGATCTCCATCACCGGGTGGCGTTCTGCATCGACAAGGAACCCGGTTGAAGGTGGAATTGAAGGCTATTGGCACAGGCTGAGGAGGGCTTCTCCGACCAAATTCGAAGGGTAGAGATTTTATCCGGCAAGTAACCTACCCACATCATCCTTACATGTGTCCAGTATGTCCCAGGATTTTTACAGATTTCTCGAGTCCTGGAACCCCCCATTCAAATGGTTTTTCTTAGGTGCAGTTTGTGTTTTACACAGATGGGATATTAACGGCATGATCCCTGCCGTTAATCTCCTGAGTTGAAGGCATTACTTGTTGCCGTTAACTGCTAGCGACCATCCCTTTGCCGTTAAGTTCGTCAGTCTGCAACATTTGCAGATCTGACCTTTATAAACTATTTTTCGAGGTTTTTCGCATGAGGATATATGATAAATTTTATATGTTTGTAGTATGAGTGTGAGATCAGTTGCATAATTTCTGGGATAATCTTTACTTAAGGCTGTAATTATAAAAATTTCAGAAATGCATGATAAATAGGTTTTGAACATTTCCCATTTACTGTCTGTATGATCCCTATAAAATTAAATGTCAGAAAATTTCCTGTGATATACATTGATATCAGAACTTACTGTTGACTGTATAGTTTACTAGATTTCTGACATGAAAATAGTGAGCATGATTAATTTAGTGTAGGAATTTTAATAAATAGTGTGAAAATAGTTAAATCCTCAAAAAATTGTAATATGGTTAGTACTGTCAGTATGCATGTATAGCATGTACTATGGTCTAAATGATGACTACTATATAAATTGGTTATTTTAACCTTAGAAATATCATTGTTTGAACTTTATTAAATAGTATACTGAGTTGTACATTTCATGTAAATGATTACATTATGCATGTTTAGTATAATTACTGTTAAATTAGTTAATTACAGTATGATTAGTGTTAATAATGGCTGATGTGAACTCTGTTAACAGTAATACCATGTTAGTGATACTGAAGTAGAAAATGGTGAGTACCGAATGCATATAAGAATTGTATATTATGTGTGTGTTAAACCAATTAGAAAAATGCCAAGGGTGACACTGCTACCTAGAGGGCTGTGGAACTGTACTGTGGTAAAGTCCCCATGGAAAGTTCAATGTGTGTGATGTCCCATGAGCTTTGGGATTAAATCCTGGAGGCGAACAGTTCGCTGGTTAGGGTGTAGAGTACTTCTCCCGGTTCTGCCAGCAGTAACTAAGATCTATCATTGTTTTGCCTAGGTGATAGATGTGTGTATAATGATTAGTGTGTGTCTTTCTATGGTGGTTTGGGCTATGTGCACGGCATATAAACGTGAACTTATGCTAATGAAGTGTATGTGCAAATCGTGAAACTAGAGTAATTGAGCATGTGTTGTTTTAGACCCTTGTGACAGCATGTAAAATGTTTAATCTTATATACTAATGTTTTGCTCATAATAAATAGCTAGTTTCATGTATATAAACATGTTATCCATGTGATAATCATCAGAAAATCCATGACAAAATTGATTTGTTGTTAAGATGAAAATCTCCATGTTTAGTTTAGTTTTCATTTAACATGCGAATATGAAAATTGATCTATTATAGTTGTGTAGAAGCATGTTTAGGCTTTTTATTTGACAAATTAGTAACCCATACCATCTATATGTATGTTTAGTGTGTTTAGTGTTACTTGTTGAGTTCTTTGAACTCATCCTTGCTTCAGCGTATAGGTGTTGAGACTACTTCTTCCTAGGAGATTATTAGGAGCGACTCGGAGCGAGAGTAGTGTACCTTAGTGGATTGACATTGTACTTCATTTCATAAGTATGTAATAAGAGACTCTTCGTAGTCTCATGTGGATAATGTAGTTATTTCAGAAAAGTTGTGAATATTATATTTATTTTATATTCTTAGTTATTTCATGATAATTTCTTTCTTCTATATGGTCTGTGGATAATGTGGATGATGGAATAAGATGGCTTTCAGTTCTTTAAATTCCGCTGTCATATGATATGTATTTATGTACGTTTCAGCCTAATATATAATAGTTGGGTAAATGTCCCACTGTAGCGACGTTTGTTATATCGATGAGGGTTGGTATAACCGTACCGGTATAAGGAGGGTCATTACAGAAAACAACTTCCTGTTGCCTGTCATGTGCCTTGAGCACCCGCTGTCCAGATACCACTTTGATGCTCTAACGCTTCCCTGCAATAAAAATACTAAGATTTAGGTACCCAAGTTTCTTTGGGTCCTTGCTGGTTAGTTTCCTTACTTTTTCTTTTAAGTATCAATTTTAGGTGTTTAGTGGGACAAGTTATTTTGGTATGACCTAATCTGTTACGGTGACTGCAACATGATATTTTACTTACCTTTTCAGTTGGGATATATTTAAAGTTCGATTTATATTTAGTATCTTGTTCAGCTACAAATTTTGGAGTTGGATATACCTTAGGATGGATTATCGTTTCTTCATTATCAGGTGGGACATATCCTAAACCATGTTTCTTCTTACCTGATCTTCTAGCTCCTTTGAGTATTAAGGTTGATTTTCCATTTGTAAACTTTTCAATGGTATTAGTTAAATATTCGTTTTCCTTAGTTAATGTGTCCATTTCCTTTTTAAGTTCCTCTAGAGTTTCTTGTTTTTCTAGACTTGCTATCTGTTCATTTTTATTTTTCAGATCTTCACATAGCAATTCATTTCTCCTTTTTAGTTCAGAAAGTTGCTTCTCTGATTGCTCATTTTCAGATTTTAGGTCTGAGTTAGTGTTTTCTAAACAAGCATGATTTTTCTTAGTGGTTTTTAGTACTTTACATACCTCTTTATATTTACTATATAGTTCATTGAAAGCATCTTCTAAACTGTCAGAATCAGACTCATTGCATGAAGTGAATGATGAGTCAGAGGTTACCTTGTCGTCAATGTTTGCCATGAAGGCCAGGTTGGCCTTTTCTTCTTCTTCTTCACTCGAGCTTGACTCACTGTCTGAGTCGCTGTTGTTGTCCCATGCTACTGCCATGGCCTTCTTCTTGTATTTTCTGAATTTATTTGCGTTGTCCTTTTTTATAAACTCGGTCTTCTTCAGCTCTGGACACTCGACCTTGATGTGTCCAGGCTTCTTGCATGCGTAGCATATGGGTTTTGACTTTTTGAGCTCCTTTCCTTCAGATTTTCTGAGATCTTTTCCTTTCTTAAAGTGTCTTCTTCCAGATTGATATTTTTTCTTTGCTAATATTCACTGTAGTCTTCTGGATAGAAGAGCATCTTCATCTTCACTATCTTCACTGCTATCTTCATCTTCTGAGTTTTCTTCGGTGCTACCTTCTGTGACTTTTAGCGCATTGCTATGCTTCTTTCTGCTGGAGGACTCTCCTAACCTTTCCATGTTGATCTCGTGGGCCATGAGTGACCCAACAAGCTTTTCCAGTGACATCCTTCTCAAGTCATTTGCCTCTTCTATGGCTGTCGCCTTTGGAGTCTACGAAGCTGGTAGGGATCTTAGGATTTTTCTTACCATATCCCCCATTTCATATTGCTTTCCAAGACCAGCCAACCATTTGTAATGTCTGTGAATCTATTATACATCTGAGTGATTGATTCTCCTGACTACATTTGAAATCGCTCATATTGAGCTCCTTCACTTTGTTTGTGCCTTCATATGTGATTCTCAACTTTTCCCACATTTCCATAGCAGATTTACAGGCTGAGATCCTGTTGAACTCCTTCTTGCTTAGCGCACAACACAAGATGCTTTTTGCTTTGTAGTTTAAGGATATTTTCTTCTTCTCCATCTTCTGTCCAATTATCTCTGTTGTTGAGAACTACTAAATATCCTTCTTCTATGATTGACCAGATTTGAAAATCAAGACCTTGAAGGAAAAACTCCATTCTGGTTTTTCAGTAGTTGTAGTCTTCACCATCGAACAAAGGTGGTCTATTGACTGACTGGCCTTCTGCATGCCCTTGATCTGTCATTTATCTTTGCTCTTCAGATCGAGAGATCTTCTTTGTTGAATAGACTTGGCTCTGATACCACTTGTTGCCCAGCTAGCAAGCCCAGGGGGGGGGGGTGAATGGGATTCTAAAATTTTAGATTAAAATCTGTTAACAAAAATGCTTAACAGAAAGACACTAAAGAGAATAGTTAGTGTTAGATAAATGAAGAAAACAAACGTAAAAAAGCAATCACACATGCAACAGGAGATTTTTATCCTAGTTCGGCCCTCCTATACCAAGGAGTCCTACGTCTAGTCCCCAAGCAACAACTTGGGCTTTCACTACCAAGGGTACTGTCCCTCTTAAGGACCCTTACACACCTTCTCTTCTAACCCGAAGAGGAATACAAAACACCCTGATACTCAGGTCTTCCTTCCTTACCGAAGGGAATACAAACCACCTGTCACAACAGGTCTTCTTCACAGCCCGAAGAGGAACTTCACCACAAGTGTGAATAAGGCAAAATGCCCCTAGACCAAGCTTACACTAAATGCTCGATCTGAGGCAGTGTCTGAGAGAGAAAGATCTATGATAAGAGAATCTCTCAGAACACACAGCCCTCCAAAGGCTAAAAATAATGAAAAAACGAAGAGCGAGAGCTACAACAAGCTAGGGAGTGAAGCTCAGGGCTCTTCTTTTTGATGCTCGCAGGTTGTAAGAGGAAACCTTCAAAGTTGTTCTCTATGGAGTCATCAGTCTTCTATATATCCTTCTCTTTGAAAAATATATCCATTGAAGTGTCCGTTGTCTCTAGGTTGGATGCTCGTTAGACTGCATGGTTCGTCGAGTACGACAGGTGTGCTTGCAGTCATTTAATGCTTTACGATCCATGCACGCAAGGAGAAAATCCATCTTGATATCCTTCAGCTTCTATTTTGTCCAACGTTGTATGACATGGTACTGGTAGAGACCTGCACACATTAAATGCCAAAGCATAGATAGCTATGCTGTCTCTTGTTGTCAGTCAATGTTAGAATTCATGTAGTAAGACTATTCACCAAAATAGAAATGTCATTTTGCTTTCTGAAAAGTGTTTTATATAAAACATAAGATATAAGGCAACGAGCAGATGATGTGAACATTCATAATAAATGCAAGGATATTAGAGATGGCGGGGGAAGACTTTGACTTTCACAATATATGAAAAATATATGAGAATAATAGATATATTCATTAAATTTATGATAGAGAAATCGATGTGTCCATGAGACATTGTTCCACTAATGAAATCGTTGCAAGAGCAAGCGAATTGTTCTTATAGTAGAAGCAAATTGTTGCGCAGATACAAACAAATTGTTGTTCAAGCATAAACAAATCGTTGTTTGAACAAATCGTTGTTCAAGCATAAGCAAATCGATGTGAACACAAGACGTTATACAGATATAGGCAAGTCGTTGTGAACACAAATCATTGTGAGCAAATCGTTATAAGCAAGTCGTTGTGAACAAAAATCGTTGTGAGCAAATTGTTATAAGCAAGTCGTTGTGAACACAAATCGTTGTGAGCAAATCGTTATAAGCAAGTCGTCATGAAAATAAATCGTTGTGAGCAAATTGTTATAAGCAAGTCGTTGTGAACACAAATCGTTGTGAGTAAATCGTTATAAGCAAGTCGTAAACAAATCGTTGCTCTACTTATCAAATCGATGCAGCGACCGAATCGTTGTTTGCTTTATCGAATCGTTACGATGACCAAGTCGTTATGTAACTTATCGAATCGTTACGGCGACCAAGTCATTATGTAACTTATCAAATTGTTGGAGACCAAATCGTTGTTCTCACTTAACAAATCGTTGTGAGAACCAAATCGTTGTTTCTCGCTTAACAAATCTTTGTGAGAACCAAATCGTTGTTTCTCACCTAAAAAATCATTGTGAGAACCAAATCGTTGTTTCTCTCTTAGGAAATCGATGTGTACTTAGAAGAATTACATGCTCTAAACTTTAAATGCTACAGTGTAAGAATACTGACAGGTTTTGCTTGATTTTGCTTGATTAATTTCCTATGACTAAGCTTCAGGAGAACTGTTATACAGTACTTTATTAAAGTTTGTAATCCACAAATAGGCATATAATAAATGAAATTATATGGGGATGAACTGATCATCAGAGGTCCCCTGGTTCTTAGCCTTTCCTAGCATTTAAGCTTCCGCTTGGGGATTACTGTCTGACCCTCATATACTTCCTCACATATTTTGCCTAGTGGGCAGATGGTCTAGCTGTTCTCACATGTCTTGAATGGCTCTCATTGATAGGATTGCTGTTGACTTCCGTCGGAGTTTCAAGCGGCAGTGGCAACTCCCTTGGAATGTAGTCAAAAGAAATAGTGGGGAGTTTCACTGGTAGAGTTGGAAGCAACAATGGAGGGACCGTGCCCAAAGGATGTATTATGTTTGATAAGGAAAGGGGCACGTGCCCTTGGGTAATTGAGTGTGCCAGGGATTTGGCTTTGGAGTGTGTAAGCACAATTTTAATGGTTGACCCCTTCACTAGAGTGGGAAGGTTCACAACAACTGTGTGAGGGGTCATGAGAGCATGGGGGGAGAATTTCCCTATGAGTATTTTGAATTGAACATTATTGGCAACGGGGATGATTGACATATTCTTAGAGGGCCTCTTGGCGGCCAAGAAGAGAGGGGAGGACTTCCGCTCAGTAAATGTGCCTAGTATATTGACAATGACCGGCATGCATGGGATATAATCTTGGATTTTAAAAAGCATGCCCGGTCCTGGGACTTCCTTCTTCTGATGACCTTGTCTAGTGCTCTTGGGTTGATTGCACCCGCTCCTTTGGACGGGGGTGGATATGATGGGTGGAGTGGTAGGTCGTATGGCTGGTGGAGGTGTAATGGGTAATGGAGGGAGTACTTGCTTAGGTTCAGTTGACAATGGTGTTGGCGTAATGGGGCGGTGTAGTGACTAGATTAATGGTTGGTGGAGGCTTAATAATGGAGGGTTTGGTGATAATGGATGGTGGTGTAGGAGGGGTGGTAAATGATGTACGATGAGCACATGAGCTTCTTTATTCATTGGGGCGTTGACTGGCCTGTTGGAGGTTGATTTGTCTGAGGAGGTCGGATCAATGGACGCCTATGTGGAGGCATGTTGTAATGGGAGGTTAATGTGTAGGTGTATATGAAGTGGAGTGTGGCGGGTGGATGTGGAGGACACTCCACTGATCTATCATACCTCAGACCTTGCTGGAATAAGTCTATGATTGGGGATTCCATTAAGTGTGTCTGAATGTAACGTCCCTGTTATAGAGCTATGCCATTGTATCAAGTTTGTTCATGGCCTATATGTGCTTGAACCTCAGAGTAGAGTTTGAAATGATGATTTTGATTTGCTCTAACTCCGAGAGCACATGTTGAAGTCTGGTGGCCATTGATCTCCAACGGTCAACAAATTGTACAAAGTCCTCGTCAGGCCTCATATTCTCAGATGCTAGATCCGTTATAGAGAGTGATGGGCTGACGCGGTCTTTATATCTTTGAAGGAACTTTTTATGCAAGGTAGGGAAATCGCTTGCCTCTCTTGGCTCTAGCGAGTAGAACCATTCAAGTGTAGGGCCGTCAGGAGACTTTCTGAATAAGAATGCCAGTGTGAGGGGATCACGTTGTCAACGTGAAGACTCATAGAGAAATGCCAGTGTGAGGGGATCACGTTGTCAACGTGAAGACTCATAGAGAAATTCTTTAATATGAATAAAGAGATTACATGTGCCATTGTACAGTTGATACGATGAGATCTCCGAGGGATGTATATGAATTTTAGGGAGAGCCAGCTGTTGTGCAATTATCTTTTACAAATGCTTGATAAATGTTTTTGCTTATGACAAAATCTTTTAGTAATCTTTTAGTTAAACAAATTTATTTAATTATATCACACTTTACTTTGTATGAAAATTAATGTGTTAAAATAAAGGCATACATGTACTACTACATAACCTTTTCAGACAGTTAGTGTCGACACACTGTCATCTTTCATTAAGAAATTTTTCTAAGTACACATTGTATACTCATATATAACATACTGACTCCGACTCCCAAGAAGTTGAAGTGCTGGACCAATTACTGAACAATCTGGTCACACTCCGACTCCTAGAAAGTCGAAGTATGATATCGATTGATGAACAAACTTGTACTACTCTGACTCTCAAGAAGCTGAAGTTTGGTACCGATTATCATAAAGAACATCAATCAATGTCTCACTCCGACTTCTTTACACTTGAAGTCTATAGTCGAAGTTTGTATATCAATTGCCTTTCTATCATATCGATTGTAACGCCCCGACGCGGAATATCGAGCGGGATTACAGTTATTAAATAGTACAGAGCGAGAAATAAATGCAAACCTTGCACAAATGGTATAATCCAAATAACTCTAATTTCATAATAATCCAACAATCTCCATTTACATTCACTAATAACTCATCCTTCATAACTGACTATACATCAACGTATCAGAGCCAAAACTAGGGCCCCGAGTACTTTATTCAAATCAAACTATTACATTATGACTAACTGACTCCTAACTCATAACTATACTAACAGACTACTACTAGATAGCATTGGTTGCTGAATGGTCACTCCTGAGTCTCCTCATCAGTCCCATCCTCGTGAGTGTGGTCATGATCCGCTCACCTGAAACCCATTAAATAAATACACAGGATGAGCGAATAACGCCCAGTAGGACTTAATATCTCATGAACACAAGCAGCTTTAATAATTAATGTTTTAATGGCAGGTTAACTAGAGAGTAGGTCATGTAGAGCATGTCACGATAACGAGAGAACAATTGCAACTGGCACAGAGAAAATAGTACAACGAACGATATAGAATGGCCATGTACGATATAACCGTAAATTGTACACGTGCACTAGTAACGATCACGCTTGCACTTGTAGAAATAGCACTTTTGATTGTCATAGATAATCTAGATAGTACACTGGCGCTGGATGCATGCCGTAACACATCCTATGATCATTTTAACTCCCATGGGTACTGGCACTTTTCGGGGCGCCTCCTCCAGGACCTGATCGGCCCTATTGCGCTGGCATTAGTCCTTCTTTTATCTTAGACAATCACACGAAGGCCAATAGAGTACAAGAAGAGATAAGAGAGTACTAGACGAGATAGATGAGAGTGTAGAGAGAACGTGAACAGATGAGAGGATATAAAGATTAGATGAGATAGGGATAATTCCGTAAAACACGAAAATATCGATAGTAACGGTTGCACAGCACCAGGTCGGGTACCGGCAGTCTGGTAGAAGTCACAACTGCCCCTTAGCCGTGCTGTGTACACGGGTCAGGTGATCGGCGTGAACTCAAGATGAGAAGAAATACACAAGGTTTGGATCGTACTGATCCTAAGAGTGTAACGGGATTTGGGGTACAACCAGCTCGTTGACTAAGGACGTGCGCCAAAGCCAAGAAGAACTTACGGAGTCTTGACAAGGAGTCCCTGGTCCAGTCGGGAGTATTCCCGGTGGAGAGGTGGTCCAAGTCAAGGGAAAGTGCGTAAAAACGGGTCCGTCGTGCCTTGAGTGCTCGAAGGCCGAGGGAAGCGGTAACGGTGCACAAAACTTGCGAATAAAACAAAGACATGTATATTTAAATAAGTTAGACATTTGCTCAATAAATTACCAGATACATTATTAAATAATTCACGAGGGTATAAGGGCCAATATGATCATTAAGTGTGTGCTTGTGTAAGAAATCAAGAGATCATCGTTGATTGTGCACAGGGCTTTTACATAGATTGATTTCATGTATCATTTATCGTCAATTGTTAATACTATCAAGTTATTCATAACAGTAGTCAATTAGGGTTGATCAAGGTTGGAATGGTGTAAAATAGGGTTTTATTGTAAAATTTCACTCGGCTGAAGTCGCGACAGGATTGGTGGTCGCCTTCAAATTACCAGATACATTATTAAATAATTCACGAGGGTATAAGGGCCAATAGATCATTAAGTGTGTGCTTGTGTAAGAAATCAAGAGATCATCGTTGATGTGCACAGGGCTTTTACATAGATTGATTTCATGTATCATTTATCGTCAATTGTATACTATCAAGTTATTCATAACAGTAGTCAATTAGGGTTGATCAAGGTGGAATGGTGTAAAATAGGTTTTATTGTAAAATTTCACTCGGCTGAAGTCGCGACAGGATTGGTGGTCGCCTTCAAGTCGCGACGCAAGGCACGGTCGCGTTACGCTGAACGGCCGGCGGGATGAAAGGGGACCAGGTCGCGATGCGTCGGTCCACCGCGTTCATAACACGTCAGACCCCGGGGTCGCGACCTCTGAGATCGTGGCGTATCGCGCCGTCGCGACCTCAGGAGGTGGCCCGAGCCCAGAAAAGAGGTTTTTGCCTTTTTTCTAGGTGGGTCTGTCTGACACAGAGTCACTAAAAATTCAATAATAAATCGTATAGAGATCCAAAAGTATGAAATAGTCCTAAACGAACGTAGACATGTATATCATCAACATGCACGATAATTTGAAAATAGACAAGGTTAGATATGCATTGATCATGTTACTTTTCGGTGACCTAAACAGGCGCAGTCAGGGTTCAATGAATTAACAGAGATGTATACTTGATGAAAAATTATGAAACTAGCGGCGTTTGAAAGCTAACACGAAGTAGTATTTTAGATAATTTTATCATGACAGGACATCAAGTGTGCACGAAGTTTAAAGGTTATCATGAAGAGTAGGGTATATGCAACAGATAGGGATTCAAAGATTTAAATATCCCTCATGGGGGATCAAAATAGAACGAAACGAAGGGCGTTTAAAATCTATTCCACTGTAGTATCATTGAGAATTTTCTCATAGTATGGGAACAAGTACATGCAAGGAATTAGAGAGAACATGAGATTTCGGGTTCATGGTACAGCAGGGCTTCACGAATTAAATTCGCCCAAATGGATGAAGGGAATACAACGAAACCATAGGCTTTTGAAGAGGTACATGAAGGCTACCTAGGGAATTATTTCACGAGTTTAGCTTGAGAGATTGCCTACCTTTTGGTGTTGACAAGAAAGGCTAGGGTTTGATGACGAAAACGGGAAGAATATCCAAGCTTATTCAAGCCTCCTCCTCCTTGCTCTTCGTCCAGCACTTCTCCTCTTCGTCTCCTAGCCTCCAGCCACGAACTATGGGTGGTAGGGAAGAGATTTTGGGTGTTTTTGATAGCCTATAGAGGTCTAAGTCACCTAAAACTCTTTCTTTCTCATACAACTCCGAAATTGACATTTATCTTCCACTTTCTCTTATTTATCTACCTAATAGAGTTGGGAAGGGATCCAATTTCGTGGCCAATGGGGTTAGGATGGGTAGGACTCTTATTTTGGATATTTGTGGTTATTTAATATTCATCTTGACCCATTTTCATTTATTTAATTAATTAAGTACGAATTTCACCTAATTACCTCTCCTCTCAAGTTGGGGCTTCATTCTCTTGGCCCAATTTATTTGGTTTGGACCTTTGTTTAACCCACTACTAATTAGCTTAATGGTTATTCATTTATAATTCCTTTTATTTCATTCAATTTCTATTTATCTCCATTTATTCAATTAAATCAATTTATCTCATTTATTAAATAATAAAATTTTATTTTTCTTGATTTGAAAAATCAAGGGTGCTATATCCTCCCCCTCTTAAAAAGAATTTGGTCCCCAAATTCATATAATCGTAAGAGGAAGAATGTCTTACTGAATAAATCCGAATAATTTCGTCGTATGGTTGCTTCGGGCTCCCAAGTTGCCTCTTCGACTTCGTGATTCCTCCACAGAATCTTGACCACGGGTATGGATCGATTACGAAGCTGTTGCATCTTTTTGTCCAAAATTTTCACTGGCCTTTCTTCATAGGTCATATCCTTATTTAGAATAATGTCATCATAGCTGATTACGTGAGAGGGATCGTACACGTACTTTCTCAGCATGGATACATGGAAAACATTGTGTACTGTTGCAAACTGGGGTGGTAGCGCCAGTCGATACGCTACCTCGCCCACTCTATCTAAGACTTCAAATGGACCTATGAATCTTGGTCTCAATTTACCTTTCATCCTAATCTTTGGAATCCTCTGGTCGGGGATACTTTTAGCATTACATGATCTCCGCTTGAATTCAAGTCTCTTCTTCTTTGGTCTGCAGCTCTTTTGCCTGACTGAGCTCTTAATTCTGTCTCTGATATCTGTATGTCCCTGCTAGTATTCTGTACCATATCTGGTCCTAGCCATGTCTGCTCACCTACTTCATTCCAACAGACTGGCGATCTGCAGCTTCTGCCTACAGTGCTTCAAATGGTGCCATCTTAATGCTGGCCTGATAGCTATTGTTGTAGGCAATTCTATTAGTGACAATTGTTCATTCCAATACCCCTCAAAGTCTATAGCACAAGCTCGTAGCATGTCTTCCACTATTTGATTTGTTCTTTCAGTCTGTCCATCCGTCTGTGGTGGAAAGCCGTGCTAAAGTTGAGTTTTGTGCCCAACGCTATCTGAAGTCCCTTCTAGAATCTAGATGTGAATCTGAGGTCACGATCTGAGACAATGGACACGGGGACTCCATGTAATCTTATCTCTTTTACATATAATGCTGCTAACACATCCACACTCCAATTGCTCTAATGAAGGAAGTGTGCGGACTTGGTTAAACGGTCCACAATAACCCAGATAGCATCAAGTCCACCACGAGTTCGGGGTAAACCCATGATGAAATACATCCCGATGCTTTCCCACTTCCATTCAGGTATGTCCAGGGTCTAAGTACACCCGCAGGACGCCGGTGTTCTGCTTTTACCTACTGACAAGTGAGGCAGTGCGCGGCATGCTCAGCTACCTCACGCTTCATGTTTGGCCACCAAAATGACCTCTTCATGTCTTGGTACATCTTGGTTGCACCTGGATGTATTGTGTACTTGGTCTTGTGGGCTTCATCCATCAGTTTCCTTTTCAGCTCTTCATTGTCAGGCACACATGTCCGGCTTGGAATAATATTCTTCCATCTTCAGCGATGGAGAAGTCTGGCTTGTCAGCTATGGTCTCCCTTACTCTGATTAGAAACGGATCATTATCCTGTTGCTCTCTGATTTCGACAAAGATGTCGTGTTGAGCTTTAAGGTTAGCCACTAACATCTTATCACTTCTCTTTTCAATATTCAGATCTAGACTGACGAATTGCTCTAACAATTGCATCTCACCCATGACTAGACATGATAAAGATGCTACTGGCTTCCTACTAAGTGCATCAGCTACTGCATTACCTTTACCTGGTGGTATTGAATATTGAAATCAAAATCCTTCAAGTACTCCAGCCATCTTCTTTGTCGCATGTTGAGCTCCTTCTGAGAAAATAAGTACTTCAAACTCTTGTGGTCGGAGTAAACAATGAATTGTTCCCCATATAGGTAATGCCTCCAGATCTTGAGTGCAAATACCACAGCAGCTAGCTCTAAGTCATGGACAGGATAGTTAACCTCATGTTGCTTCAATTGCCTTGATGAATAGGCTATCACTTTCTCATTCTGCATTAATACGCAGCCTAGACCGATTCCAGATGCATCAGTGTAGACTGAGAATCCTGCGCCTTCGACTGGTAATGCGAGGACAGGTGCAGATGTCAATAATTGCTTGAGTGTCTGAAAGCTCTTCTCGCATTCCTTGCTCCACATATGGTTTTCCTTCCGCGTAAGACGCTAAGAGGTACAACTATCTTGGAGAAGTCTTTTATGAACCGTCTGTAATAACCAGCCAGTCCAAGAAAACTTCTTATCTCGGTGACATTGGTCGGCCTTTCCCAGTTCAGCACAGCTTCTACCTTGGAAGGGTCGACAGCGATACCATCTTTGGAAATGACATGGCCTAGGAACGACACCTCCTCGAGCCAGAATTCACACTTGCTCAATTTGGCGTAGAGTTGGTTGTCCCGCAAGATTTGCAGAGCGATCCTTAGATGCTCCTCGTGCTCTTCTTTGGTCTTGGAGTATATGAGAATATCATCAATGAATACCACGACGAACTTGTCGAGGTAGGGCCGGTAGATGCTATTCATTAATTGCATAAAAGCTGCAGGAGCATGGTTAGTCCAAAAGGCATGACTACAAATTCGTAATGACCGTACCTGCTCCTGAAAGCTGTCTTGTAGATATCTGCATCTTTAATCCTTATTTGATGATATCCCGATCTAAGGTCAATCTTAGAAAAGTACTTTGCTCCTGATATCTGATCAAATAGTTCATCGACACGCGGCAGAGGGTACTTGTTCTTGATAGTGAGATTGTTCAACTGCCTGTAATCGATGCATAACCTCATGGATCCGTCCTTCTTCTTGACGAACAGCACTGGTGCTCCCAAGGAGAAGTACTTGGCCTAATGAAACCCTTTCTAGAAGTTCCATCAGTTGCTCTTTCAACTCTTTTAATTCAGCGGGGGACATCCTGTAGGGTTTCCGGAAACACGTCTGGATATTCTTGCACTATATGAATGTCTGATATCTTGGTTGCTTTCTTCTCAACTACAATTGCGGCGAGAAATGCCACACATCCCTTTCTTATCATGTTTTGTGCCTTTATGGCAGAGACGAGACAAGTGCCTCTTGCGTCTAGTCCCTGTGAAGATCAGCTTAGGGAATTCACTAAATGAAATCTTCCCTCTTCTACAATCCACGATAGCCCCATACGTGGATAGCCAATTGGCTCCCAGAATGACATCGTAGCCCTCCATGGGCATACAGATCAAGTCAGCTCTTAGATTGAGTTCACCAACCTTAACATCAGCTAATGGAAATATTTATTCAATTGAGCCCTTTTCCTCCTAGTGGTGTTGTGACAGATAATTCAAATGTCATAGATGCGGTTTCTCATTTAGGGTATCAGCAATGCTTGTGATATGACGATGTTTTGCGCCAGTATCAAACAAACAACAAATACTGAATGAGAAAGATCGGTAGTGTACCTTCCACAACTCCCCTTCCTCGTTGTGTCCACTTCTTGCAGAGCCTGCAATCGGCCTGGCTTCTTCTGTCCCGTAGGACGCTTTTCATTTTCTTCAATAGGGGCATTCTTGTATGCGGTGATCACGACTTCCACAGCGAAGGCAAGCACCTGCCTTCCTCCAGATTCATCTGTCATGTGACTAAGCTTGTCACAATGCTTGCATCTTGGTTTGTTGTTTGGAGCATTAGTGGTGGGGATTTTGGGCTTCCGCTCCTAGCTTGGCCTGTCAGTGATACTTAACGGCCTTTTCTTGCCGTTAGTAGGCTTCTCGATGCCCTAGAAGTTTGCTCTTTCCTGAACATCCTCCCCTTGATGCACTCAGTGAGTTCAGTCGCATCTTCCCCAAACATTGTGCTCTCCCTGACCATCCTCTGGATAGGTCTGAATATCAATGGCGCAAGTTGCGTGATGTAAGCGGGCCTGAGCCCATTAAGGAATCTCTTTGCCTTCATTCGTTCTGTACTGACCAGATGATTGGCGTATCGAGCCATCGGAAGAACTGTGCTTCGTATTCAGCAACTGTGAGGTTCCTCTGCTTCAATGCAGCAAACTCAGAGGCCTTCCTCTCTTGACTCTCTCAGAGATACTTTGAGTTAAAGTTCTCCGGAACTCCTCCCATGTGAACTGTGCATTTGCTCGAGTAGCCTCAATGGACTCCCACCACGCACGGGCATCCCTTTCCAGCTGGAATGTGCAAGTAAAAGCTTATCTCCTCCCCGCGCATTGCATAACGCGGAAATAGCTCAGTCCCTTGAGCCAGTTCTCGACCTCATCAGGGTCTGTGGTACCACTAAATCGAGGCGGATTCAGGTTAGAAAATTTCTATGTAAATCGCCAGTTGCTCGGTTTTTGTTATTATTGTTGTTGGCTCCAGCACCTGAAGTAAAGCTTGAGTGAGCTGCTGAATCGTGTGTTGCATATCATGGAGTTGAGCACGCTCTCCTTGCCATTGTTGATGTTTAGTTCCTTCAAAAGAGAATTTAAAATGTAAGTCGTTGGGTTTGCACTAAGTTGTGGCGTGTGTGAGTTTATTTTATATCATTACCCACGGTTCTACCCATCTCACATAGGTACGAAATTTAGACTCTAAGTCAAGTCAGGTCAAACCTAGATCATCCTATACTTAAGAATAACCTAGGCTCTGATACCACAAAACTGTAACGCCTCGACGCAGAATATCGGAGCGGGATTACAGTTATTTAATAGTACAGAGCGAGAAATAAATGCAAACCATTGCACAAATGGTATAATACCAAATAACTCCAATTTCATTAATAATCCAACAATCTCCATTTACATTCACTACTAACTCATCATCTTCATAAACTACTAATACATCAACGTATCATAGCAAAACTAGGGCCCCGAGTACTTTATTCAATCAAACTATTACATTATGACTAAACTGACTCACTAACTCATAACTATACTAACAGACTACTACTAGATAGCATTGGTTGCTGAATGGTCACTCCTGAGTCTCCTCATCAGTCCCATCCTCGTGAGTGTGGTCATGATCCGACTCACCTGAAACACATTAAATAATACACAGGATGAGCGAATAACGCCTAGTAGGACTTAATATCTCATGAACACAAGCAGGCTTTAAATAGTTATGTTTTAATGGCAGGTTAACTAGAGAGTAAGTCATGTAGAGCATGTCCCGATAACGAGAGAACAATTGCAACTGGCATAGGGAAAATAGTACACGAGAACGATAATAGAATGGCCATGTAACGATATAACACGTAAATTGCACACGGTGCACTAGTAACGATCACGCTTGCACTTGTTAGAAATAGCACTTTTGATTGTCATAGATTAATCTAGATAGTAAACTGGCGCTGGATGCATGCCGTAACACATCCTATGATCATTTTAACTCCCATGGGTACTGGCTGGCACTTTTCGGGCGCTCCTCCCAGGACCTGATCGGGCCCTATTGCCTGACATTAGTCATCTTTTTCTTAGACAATCACACGAATGGCCAATAGAGTACCAAGAAGAGATAAGAGAGTACTAGACGAGATAGATGAGAGTGTAGAGAGAACGTGAACAGATGAGAGGATATAAAGATTAGATGAGATAGGGACAAATTCCGTAAAACATGAGAAATATCGATAGTAACAGTTGCACAGCACCAGTCGGGTACCGACAGTCTGGTAGAAGTCACAACCGCCCCTTAGCCGTGCTGTGTACACGGGTCAGGTGATCCGGCGTAACTCAAGATGAGAAGGATACACTAAGGTTTGGATCGTACTGATCCCTAAGAGTGTAACGGTATTGGGGTACAACAGCTCGTTGCTAAGGACGTGCGCCAAAGCCAAGAAGACTTACGAAGGTCTTGACAAGGATCCCTAGTCCAGTCAAGAGTATTCCCAGTGGAAGGTGGTCCAAGTCAAGGGAAAGTGCGTAAAACGGGTCCGTCGTGCCTCGAGTGCTCAAGGCCGAGGGAAGCGGTAACGGTGCACAAATTTGCGCATAAAACAAAGACATGTATATTTAAATAAGTTAGACATTTGCTCATAAATTACCAGATACATTATTAATAATTCACGAGGGTATAAGGGCCAATATGATCATTAAGTTGGTGCTTGTGTAAGAAATCAAGAGATCATCGTTGATTGTGCACAGGGCTTTTACATAGATTGATTTCATGTATCATTTATCGTCAATTTTAATACTATCAAGTTATTCATAACAGTAGTCAATAGGGTTGATCAAGGTTTGAATGGTGTAAAAATAGGGTTTTATTGTAAAAATTTCACTCGGCTGAAGTCGCAACAGGATTGGTGGTCGCCTTCAAGTCGCGACGCAAGGCACGGTCGCGTTACGCTGAACCGGCCGGCGGATGAACCGGGACCAGGTCGCAACGCGTCGGTCCACCGTGTTCATAACACATCGGACCCCGGTGTCGCGACCTCTGAGATCGCGGCGTATCGCGCCGTCGCGACCTCAGGAGGTGGCCCGAGCCCAGAAAAGAGGTTTTTGCCTTTTTTCTAGGTGGGTTTGTCTGACACATAGTTACTAAAAATTCAATAATAAATCGTATAGTGATCCAAAAAGCATGAAATCAGTCCTAAATGAACATAGACATGTATATCTATCAACATGCACGATTAATTTGAAAATAGACAAGGTTTAGATATGCATTGATTAGGTTACTGTTCGGTGACCTAAACAGGTGCAGTCAGGGTTCAACGAATTAAATAGAGATGTATACTTGATGAAAAATTATGAAACCAGCAGCGTTTGAAAGCTAACACGAAGTAGTATTTTAGAGAATTTTATCAATGCAGGACATCAAGTGTGCACGAAGTTTAAAGGTTATCATGAAGAGTCAGGTACATGCAATAGATAGGGATTCAAAGATTTAAATCTCCCTCATAGGAGATGAAAATAGAACGAAACCAAGGGCGTTTAAAAGCTATTGCACTGTAGTATCATTGAGAATTTTCTCATAGCATGGGAACAAGTACATGCAAGGAATTAGAGAGAACATGAGATTTCAGGTTCATAGTACACCAGGGCTTCACGAATTAAATTCGCCCAAATGGATGAACAAATACAACGAAACCATAGGCTTTTGAAGAGGTATGAAGGCTACCTAGGGTAATTATTTCACGAGTTTAGCTTGAGAGATTGCCTACCTTTTGGTGGTTGACAAGAAAGGCTAGGGTTTGATGACGAAACGGAAGATATCCAAGCTTGTTCAAGCCTCCTCCTCCTTGCTCTTCGTCCAGCACTTCTCCTCTTCGTCTCCTAGGACTCCACCACGACTATGGGTGGTAGGAAGAGATTTTGGGTGTTTTGATAGCCTATAGAGTCTAAGTCGCCTAAAACTCTTTCTTTCCTCATACACTCCGAAAATTGACATTTATCTCCCACTTTCTCTTATTATCTACCTAATAGAGTTGGAAGGGATCCAATTTCGTGCCAATGGGGTTAGATGGGTTAGGACTCTTATTTGGATATTTATGGGTTATTTAATATTCATCTTGACCCCTTTTCCTTTTATTTAATTAATTAGGTACGATTTTACCTAATTACCTCTCCTCTCAGTTGGCTTCATCTCATTGGGCCCAATTTATTTGGTTTGGACCATTTGTTTAACCCACTACTAATTTAGCTAATGTGTTATTCATTTAATTCCTTTTATTTCATTCATTTCTATTTATTCTCTATTTATTCAATTAAATCAATTTATCTCATTTATTAATATAAATTTTTTATTTTTCTTGATTTGAAAATCAAGGGTACTACATCGATTGTTTGTATCGATTGTTTATGTCTATTACTATTATTTCACATCGATTGATTGAACATCAATTGCTCTTATACGGACATCGATTATTGTCTCCACATCGATTGCTTAAACATCGATTGCATAAACATCGATTATCTTATTCTGAACTTCGATTACTGTTATGAACATCGATTGTCTTATTCTAAACATCGATTACTGTTATGAATATCAATTGCCTTATCCTGAACATCGATTACTATTATGAATATTGATTGTCTTATTCTAAAAATCGATTACTATTATGAACATTGATTGTCTTATCCTAAACATCGATTACTGTTATGAATATCGATTGTCTTATTCTGAACATCGATTGCTTATATGATTCACATCGATTGTTGGTTATTATGTTTACTAACCTACTCTGACTCTTGAAGAGTCGAAGTTAGGTTTCGACTCATGACATTTAACTGTAAATTTCTTTGACTTGTTGTATTTGCAAAACTATTAATGTATTATTAGTGTGATTAATGTTTTAATTCTTGTGGAATTATTTAATAATAGATGAACACATGATCTACATTGGGATATTCTCTTAGCTATCTGTATGATAATATTGTGCATTGTACTCTCTAATCTTTATATATTATTATTCTGACATAAACATTTTTGAAGATCAGTTTCACATTTTATCTTTTCAAGAATGCTACGTGTCTTACAAAGACATGTGCTAGTATGCTTCAGAATATCCAGTTTCCAAATTTTAAGGAAAAGGTCCTTTGTAGATGTACTATGCGCCAAGCAAGTGTCTATTCCTCTTGAATGCTCACTTAACTCTGTACTGTCCAAAGGACAGACTGTCTGTCTAGAACTGATAGATATATGTTAGAAACTACTTGTCCCTTACCTTCTCATATTATTTTATATCTCACAAGACTAACCCCGAGAAAAAGAAGAGACACAATATGCGGTTTGTAGATATTCAGGAAAAGATATCTGAGATAGAACCATGCAGCTACCACATAGCTTGGAAGCCGTTAAGACTCAAAGGTCTAATGATCTGATGATTGTCATCTCAAGCCTCAAGACCCAACGTTCAAATTCAAACGACTACATTTCTAACGGGAAGCTGAAGAATGAAGCTTATATATGAAGCTGATATTTGAAATACAACAGAGATATAACAACAAGGTGTGAGACATATGCGAAGTGCATACACAAAAATAGAGAGTAGTCTCCACACTCACCAAAGAAAGAAAAGAGCACACAAGATCTGAAAGAAAGCCTTCTGTTCAACCTACAACCTTCTGCTCTCTTGCATTCGAAGTTCTTGGGTGGTGTTTACTTGTTTGTAAATTTTCTCAGTCCACCCTCAGTTAGAAAGAGTTAGAACAGTCTTTCTTATTTGTACGAACTCTTTCTGATTTTCTGTGTTTGCTCATCCTTCGGAGCAGACACACATGTGTTCATTTCTGTGTTATAACCAACATGGGGTTTGTTCCCTGTAGTGCCCCTCTATGATGGGAAGACCTACTGTGTAGGTGGTTGTAATACCCCTCTATGAAGGGAAGACGTGCTTGGGAGCAAGTGGGTTGTAATACCTATCAGATTGAAAGAAGGCCGAGTGTTCTTGGCAGTCAGTGAAAATCCCAAGGGGTGCTTGGGGACTGGATGTAGGACTCCTGATTGATAGGAGGTCCGAACCAGGATAAATCCTTTGTGCACTTGTGTGATTGTTTCTGCCAAGCTTACACTTGTTTCACACACTACACTAAGTACTAATAATACTATCTAGTGTTATCTTACTTTCAAATAAAAATTTTAAAGTGGAAGAAGTCCTATTCCCCCCCCTATGGGACATCTAAAGCTCCATCTCAATCCAAGATCCAACAAGTGGTATCAGAGCGAGGTCTTCTCAGAAAAATAGAAAGATTTGAGATGAGTTGGTAGCTAAAGCTCACAACTATGAAGGACATTCCCTTACAAGACCACCATTCTTTGATGGTGAAGATTACCAGTACTGGAAGATGAGAATGGAATGCTTCATCCGAGGCACAGACTTTGATCTGTGGCAGGTAATAGAGCAAAGTGATTATACTATACTTTCTGATGGCACTTCTACTTTATATATAGCTGATAAAAGAAATATGTCTCTAAATTATAAGGCTAAAAACTATTTATGTTGTGCATTATCTAAAAATGAATTTAATAGATTATATGTATGTAAAACTGCTAAGGAAATGTGGGATAAACTAAAAGTAACATATGAAGGAATAGATAAAGTTAAGCAAACTATAATAGGTATTCTTGTCTCTCAATATGAACAGTTTAAAATGTTGCCAAATGAAAACATTACTCAAATGTACAATAGATTTACCAATATAACAGTTGGTCTAAGTTCACTAGGTAAAAAGCTTACTAATGAAGAAACAGTTAGAAAAATTCTTAGATTATTAACTCATTCCTAGATTCCTAAAGTTACTGCTATGGAAGAAGCGCATGATCTTACAGAGCTTTCTATAGATAAATTAATTGGTTCTCTAATGGCTCATGAAATTAACATGGAATGATTTTCTGAAAGCTCTTCGAAAAAGAAAATGTCAAATGCTTTGAATGTTGCAGATTATTCATCTTCTGAAGATTCGAAGGATAAATCGGAAGACAACAATGATGAAGCAATGCTTTCTAGAAGACTTCAGAGAATCCTTGCTAATAAGGAGAAGTATAAATCCTAGAGATACTTCAAGAAGGACAAGAAGAGCAAGGAACCAATATGCTATGAATGTAAGCAGCCAGGACACTTCAAAACTAAATGTCTAAAACTCAAATGAAAAGATAAGGGTAACAAGTATGAGAAAAAGAAAGGCAAAGAAAGAAAGTTCAGAAAATACAAGAAGAAAGCAATGTAAGTAGCTTGGGACAATGAGGAAGCAACAAGTTCAAATTCATCAAACTCAGAATCAGAAGAAGGTAAATTTTGAAACCTCTTTTACTTCACGCTTAGAATCTATCCTCAATTGGGTTTTATGTGTCGGATATATGACTAATGATCGGTTTTACTGCTAATATGCCTGAACGACTTCAAACTAGTCCTAAATACGTTGTGTGTTGGGCTTGTTCATGGTGCTCCACATTCACAGCATGAATATGCCAATCCTCAACCCGTTTTATCATTGTGATGATATTTTTTAGTTCAAGTGACTTGCTGTGGGGGGACTATTGTTTATATTGTTAATTTAAGTGATTTACATGGTTCCTATTAATTCATTGAAAAAAAAATTTACGTGGTCCTATGTGTTTTAGCACTTGATTTAAGTAACCTAAGTACTTTATTAGTAGTTCTAAATGCATGTAAGAACTTTGAGGCATGAATTTCTTTTTTATGAATCCTAATATGCTTGAATGACTAAGTCCTAAAGATTGTGTGTTGGATTTTATGTTCATGGTGCTTCATATTCAAAGCAATGGTCCTACATACTAGTCCTCAAATGGGTTTCAAGAGAGTTATTTGTTATGTAGGTTCCAATGCCAATTATATGTTGTTGGCCTTGAGTCTGTTGATTGTACTAGCCTTCCATGTACAAATGTTGATTGTACTGGTCTATTGTGTTGTCCACAACTTTATCTGCCATGAGCGTGGATAATATTACTACTTCAACCTATGCAAGTACTAAGGATGATGGTGATTCCCAAGATAGTCCGAACCTGACTCTTAAGTCCTTCTAACATGCATGTTGGAGTGATTCTTCAAACCTAGATTGTCACACAACTTTGGTTGAACAACTAGATTGTGTGTTTTGTGCCTAGTGTAACGTGTATCCATTTGTTGTTTGGAGTACGTGTTGTCCATTTTCTAGATATTATGTATTCTCTTAAGGACCCTAGCCTTTATCAGAATCTCTAACTAGTTATGATATATTTTCTTTTCAACAAACAACCTCAGAGGTCTTGTGGGATGAAAAAAAAGATTATGTCCTAACATACCTTGTCATGTCCCGATATAGAATATCAAGACAGACAGTTGTAATCATGTGAGTAGCAGAGCAAGTAATAAATAGACATCAAACTGTTTGGCAATTAGATAATAGAAATCAACTTTACTTTTATTGATAATCAATGAGCCATTATATAGGGCTCATTGACATCATTACATTGAATAGACAAAAAGTAACTAACTGACTATACTATATTATACTAAGACACTACTACGGCACTATGGTAGTTTTTTTCTATGCCATGACTTCATAAAGGATGCTCTCCACTCTTGGTCATCCCCTTCCTCTTGTGTGTTGTCTTCTTCGTCAGACTCACTTGAAATAAACACGATAGCACTTGATGAGCAAAAATGCCTAGTAGGACTTATATTTCTTTGACCAAGCATGTTTTAAGTGATTAATGTATTAACAAGTCATATAACTAAAGATGGAGTATCATGTCATGTCGAGAAAGTAAAAATATGAAGATGGCATGTGATAACAAGTATAAGCAATAACATGTATAACATTGAAGGATCGATAAAAGGTGTGGACAAGATCTAGAAGGGGGGGGGGGGGGTGGTTGAATAGATCTATGCCAACTAATGCGGAAGCTAAACCAATTTTGAAAAACCTTTGAATCAGAGTTAGATTGAAAGCAAATTTCATAGATCTGAAGAGAGATTAAGTGAGTTAAGCAATTTGAGTGGTAAACAGTTGATTAGATAAATTTAAATGATCCTATGCATTCATCTAACGGAGAGTGAATTCAAACCACAAACACAAATGCACAGAAATTTTTAGGTGGTTCGGAAATCACACCACGTGACTCCTACATCCACCCCTTACACACAGTGAGGATCCACTAACAACCTAGGTAACACAACCCACACTGGAGCCTGACAACTCCACAACTGAGTTAGACAACTCACACACTACCTAGAGCAAGACTACTCTAGACTCTGAGCAAAACTGCTCATCCACACAACTTGAGTACGACGACTCAACAAACATGAGCACAAAGGCTCACAATCACTTGCTAGAACAGAAACAACAAGATCTAGATCCTCTAGCAATGATCTGATCTATTAAGGCCAATTCAAGAAAATTGATGCAATCGATTATGCACAATTTCTAGAATAGCCAAGAAGAAACAAGAAAGACTCAAGACATGAGGTTGACAGTTCTTGTTCTTCAAGAAAACTCCCTTGTAGAAGCAGAATTGGATGGATCTTGATCACTTGAAGTCCCTTGGCCGATGCTCTGCAACTTTGATCTCGAGATCTTCCTTGAGTGCTTCACAATTGCTGGCTTCTACTTGATCTGCTCCCTTGAAGTTGATCCTAGTGCTCCATGTTGATCAATCTTCGATCCTTGTGCTTGGAGAAGGGTGAATTGAGGTGTGGAAGCACAGGAGGGAGCAAAACAGGGAGGAGAGACTCTCTGGCCGCCACTTGCAGTTTCTGGAGGCTCTTAGAAGACTCTCTTGTGGAAGGGTGCCCATTAGGAGGGTATTTATACTCTAAATATCCGAAAGATACCCTTGGGGTACGTGGGCACAAGATCCAATGTTGATCCACCTTCTCCTTAGGGTGCCACGTGATGTTCAGTCTGTCCCCAAGCAATTTTAATTAATTGTATATATATACATATTTTGATGATTAACAAAACCAAACAAGAATTTATCAATTATATCTGCTGAATATCTCATAAGTCTTAATACAGGAAAAATTACCGAAGTCAAACAAGCCAATAAAGGTATGCATTACTACTCTGAAGCTTAATCTTTTCAACATGAGATTTCTCTAAGTCCATATCGATTTCTGTTAAAGTTCATAACGATTCTCTTATAAGACTGAGAAGTCATGTCGTTTCAATCAGTCGATGTCACAACGACTTACTTGTTGTAACGACTTCATAAGTGATCATAACGATTTCTTTAGAACTCGCAACGACTTACTTGTTGTAACGACTTCATAAGTTATCATAACGATTTCTTCAGAACTCTCAACGACTTACTTGTTGTAACGACTTCATAAGTTATCATAACAATTTCTTTAGAACTCGCAACGACTTACTTGTTGTAACGACTTCATAAGTGATCATAACGATTTCTTTAGAACTCGCAACGACTTACTTGTTGTAACGACTTCATAAGTTATCATAACGATTTCTTTAGAACTCGCAACGACTTGCTTGTTGTAACGACTTCATAAGTTATCACAACGATTTCTTTGAAGTTCGTAACGACTTGATAGCCGCAACGATTTCTTTAGTTCTCGTAACGATTTCTTTGATATTCGTAACGACTTGATAGCCGCAACGATTTCTTTAGTTCTCGTAACGATTTCTTTGATACTCGTAACGACTTGATAGCCGCAACGACTTCTTTAGTTCTTGTAACGATTTCTTTGATACTCATAACGACTTGATAGCCGCAATGACTTCTTTAGTTCTCGCAAGATTTCTTTGATACTCGTAACGACTTGATAGCCGCAACGACTTCTTTAGTTCTCACAACAATTTCTTTGATACTCGTAACGACTTGATAGCCGCAACGGCTTCTTTAGTTCTCGCAACGATTTCTTTGATACTCGTAACGACTTGCTTTATGTAACGATTTGTTAAGTGTTTCACATTGATTTCTTTAGAATCAAAATGACTTGCCATAATTCATAACGATTTCTTATATCCTCTGTTATAGAACGATTTGCTATAACTCATAACGATTTCATAAGTCATATAGTCTTCAACTTCATATTTTGATATCTTATTCATCTTAAAGCATTGACCAGTCAAAATCCACGTAGACATCTCTCTGACGCTTTTGCATTTATGAGATCTGAACGTATCTCTGCATGCATGCAGACTATATCTTCCTTTATCGTGCTTATTCTGATAACGTCCTTTAGACTTAAGCCAGTTGGTATTACTATTTTCGTGACTATTGCTACTGACGTTGACTGATATCAGAGACAGCCTATCTGTCTACTGTTTGAGCTTGACATCTGTGCAGACCTTTGATGTAGCTTCATTGTACAACGTTAGACAATAGAAGCCAACGGATCTCTGTGAAGATCTCATCTCTTTGCGTGCTCAAGTGATCAAAAGACTGTGACAGGAAGCTTCCGACTCCAGATGTCATTCAGTCTAACGGCTACTCAAGAGAGAGACAACGATCTCTTCAACGACTAGATTTCAAATTGAAGATATATATACAAGACAGAAGAATAGAAATATGATCGAGAGACTATTTTAAAATTCTTCTGAAAAAATCAAGAGCCAAGATCCTTCACTCCGTTTTTGCTCTTTTGCTCTCTTGCTCTCCGCTAGTTCTTGTGAAAATCTTGAGAGAGCCTGTACAGTTCTGAGAGTGTGAATAGTTCTTAATCTCTTCGCTCTCAGTTCTAGTTGCTTCAGATCTCTCTTATCAAAAGCTGGATCTAGGGGCGTGAAAGTCTTTTTCATTCTTCTCTGTGCTGTTCCCTTCAGGTGTGAAGGAAGACCTGGTGATATCCAGGGTGTTGCTCCCTTTGGTTGTAAAGGAAGACCTAGTGGCATCCAGGGTGTTGTTCCCTTCGTGTGTGAAGGAAGACCAGCTGAGCTGGGTGTTGTAGCGTCCTTAGGGGGACTGTACCCTAGTTAGTGCAATCCTGAGTTGTTGCTCAGGGACTGGACGTAGAACTCCTAAGAAAAGGAAGTCCGAACCAGGATAATCCTTGTGTTGTGTGATTGTCTTCATTGCGTAATTGTTATTTAAACTAACAAGTAACTAACGTAGTTCGAAGATCGTTTGTGTGATTGTTTTTGGTTACAGGTATCTCCTAGATTGAATTTATAAAAACCCATTCACCCCCCTCTGGGCTTGTCAACAGGGCAACACCACGTGTCCAGGAGGAATCTTAAGTCACAGAGATTCCGGAGTGTGTCGACCTGCCCATGAGGTGTGTCGACACACTCTCCCAGACTGGCAAATCAAATCCCTGGGAGAGGTCTCTAGTGTCGACCTGAGATGATTCAGTGTCGACCTCATGACCCAGACAGCAAAACAACCCTTCTGGGAAGGGTCTCTAGTGTCGACCTGATCTCATCTCGTGTCGACCTGCTTTGGTCGTCTGAAAAACAGGCCTTCTGGGAGAGCCATCTAGTGTCGACCTGCCTGCATTTGGTGTCGACCTGCTTTGGCTATCTGAACAACAGGCCTTCTGGGAAGGCTCTCTAGTGTCGACCTGCTCTGGACTAGTGTCGACCTGAGATGGACTTTTCTTCACATTTCTGCCTTTGTTCTGAACCATTGTGTCAACACCACTGATGGTTGTGTCGACACTACCTTTGCAGAAAGTGTTTGTCCCTGAGAAAATAAACACATAAATCATTAGTTAAATATATTATCATGAATATCAATGATAATGTGCTTGGAAACATGCTTTTTGAATATTGTAATTTCAAGTGATGTATTTTACATGCTCCAATGGTTATGCATTAAAATCACAACTTGTCATCATCAAAATATGAGGAGAAATGTATTATATTCACACTCAACCCAACAATCTCCCCCTTTTTGATGATGGCAACATTAAGTTCATTTGGAATTGGAAATTTTTCAATGAAATGTGATTTTAAGCATTTTCATTTTCTTTTATTTATACTTGTCAAGGACCTTTGAACATTTTTAGTGACATTGAAATTTATACACATGATAGACACAATGTTACTAGAGATAAGCTATTTTCACACAAAGATCAAGCAGCTTGGCAAGCATTCATCACATTCACATTCATTCAAAAGATTTGCAATCACATTTAAGGCACAAAAATGGACACAAAAATTTCTATTCATTTCATTTCATTCAAGATGTGAACATTACAATTTCAAACAAACTTCTCCCCCTTTGACATTATCAAAAGAATTACATTACTGGGGAGGAGGAGGAGGAGGAATGGGTAACAAAATAGTCTCAATATCTGTTAGCCTCTTTTCCATTGAAGTTAGACTAAACTTCATCTCAGCTTGGATAGTTGAGAGTCTTGTGTGCAGAAGATGCTCCATTCTCTCTGAGTTTTCTGACATAGTAGCTTGAATTGCAGTGAATTCCTTTGACATTGGCTGTGATGAAGATGAAGATCCAGTTGACCAACCAGGCCTATTCAAGACTTTGAATTCTTTCTTGAGTGCAGACATCTCTTCATCTATGTGAGCAGAGAGATTCTTCATACTCTCCAGATCATCCACTATGTGAGCAAAAGATAATCTTGTCTTGCTTATCTGAGATAGTGTCTCCTTTGTGTTGAAGACATCAGCTTGGGAATTTGCCAAATTCCCTTCAGGACTATTTCCAACTCTTTTTGATGCTCTTTCAGTTCAACAGAGGCATCTGCCAAAGTGCCAATCAGCCTGTTGAATCTCTGGGTGGCATGGTCTGAGGCTGCCTTCTGTTCAATAAACCTGGCAGACACTGAGTTCTCCAACCTCTGAATCCTCAATTCAAGTTTTCTGACATGGATTGAATAGAGGTGTTCAAGGCATCAAACTTGTCATTTAGGAATGTGTACAACTCTGGTGGAACAGAAGGTCCACCAAAGGAAGAGGATGCTTGAACTGGAGGTGGTGGAGAAAATGATGGGATCTCAGGTTCAAGGTTCATGGAGGAGGGCTGAGGTTGAGGAGAGTGAGGGGCAATGAAAGGTTCCTCAACTTCATCTGCCACATGAGACTGATCCTCATTTATAGGAGGCTGGTCCTCATGAACTTGAGGCTGATCCTTTGGAGCTAGAGGCTGTTCCTCTGGAACTGGAGGCTGTTCCTCTTGAATTGGAGGCTGATCCTCCTGAGCCACAGGGGCTTCTACTGCAGCTGGCCCTCTCCTTACCTGATCACCAACAATCCTAAAGCCCATGAATTTCTGAACATGCTTAAAGCAATAGATGTTGGACTTAGGAATCTTCTCAGACTTTTCATTCTCTAAAGACACACCAAAGTGTTTGAATACTTGAGTGAGATGGGCTGCATATGGAAGAGATCTATGCAGGTCTGCCCTAGTGGTCTCAGAGATGATTTGATACATGATGACATGAAGATTTATCTTGATGTCCTTGCTCATACAATACAGCACAAACCTTTGAATATCTGTAAGCCTATCTCTCCCACCACCTTGAGGTGTGATGATGGTAGTGAGCATGTGATGAGTAAGCCTCAACACAGGGGAAAGGTGTTGGTATTGAATTTTGTGACATGGGTTTGCTTAACATCAGACTCATCTGCAGGCAAACCAGTCATTATGGTATAGGCTTCATGAAGGTTGAATTCAAAATTGTGGTAGTCTTCACCTTCATCTGGAATCTTGAAGATTGTGGCTGCTAGGTCTGTTGGCATGTCTATGACAATCCCCTTGACCTTTGACTTGTACCCTTCTTCTGTGCATTCCAAATTCTGATAGAATTCTTGTACAAGTCTAGGGTAAATGATACAAAATTCTGATATGAAAGACTGCCAAGACTGGAATTTGAAAAAGTTCAAGACTTCAGGAAATGCAGCAATGAGTTCACTGTCATCCAAATCCACTGCTCTGGGTTTCAGGATAGTCTTCCAGGCACTTAGGGGTTTGGAAGGGGTTCTCCTAGTGGGCTGGGAGGACTCTGAGGAAGAGGATGAGGATGAGGATGAGGACTTCTCAGAAATTTCAGGAGAAGAGTCCAGGGAACCTCCTAGGGTACATAGACCCTTGACCTCGACCAGAGGAGGATGCCCTACCTCTCTTAGTAGATGAAGATCCTGGCTGCTCTGCAGAATCATGGCGACGCTTGGTTCTCCTCTCAGTGGGAGGAATCTCATCCACCGGATTTGGCCTTGTCGAAGCCCTAGACTTTGCTCCACACCGAGGAAGCTGCTTGGGTGCCATGGAAGCCGAGTGGAATCGGGGACGATGGAGAGAGAGGAATGAGAGAAGAGGAATAGGGAAGGGATGGAGAAGGGTAGAGGTGGAGATGGATTCGAAAATCCTGTCGGAATTCAGGAAGAAACAGACCGTCGGGTCGACCTGGAGAAGAAAAGGGGGTTTTTAAGGTGTGTTACCCCGCAGGTACATCAAAGCCTTAACCGGCGCCCACGGTGAAAAAGAGTCTGGCAGGGGGGTCAGTGTCGACACTAGAGGAGGTGAGTGTCGACCTGAGTCAGAGTGTGTCGACACTAGATGGAGTAGTGTCGACCTGGCCTGATGAAAAATTTTGGATTTGAGTATGGAAAAATTATGTGACTTTTGGGACATCTTTATAATGATAAGCAATGGGTGGAATAGTCATTTCAAGGATATTTAAGAGACTAAAAAATTCATTTGTTAAATTTTTCAAAAATTCAACACAATTCAAGTTTTACACATATCCAACAGGATATGAGCATTTAGAGACTTGAGTCATTAAAATGATAATTTGAGGGATATAAAACATTTAACAATCAACTACACACTACCATATTCTTCAATTCCAAAGAGATAAAAAAAATCTTTTAGACTGAAAACAAGTGTGTTGACAGTAAACATTTTTTAAGAACAACTTGATGATGGATAAGAATGATTCTTTAAAACAAATTCTCCAATGACAAATATATTTTGTTTTGAAACAAACTATCAAATGAGATATATCTTGTTCACTCAAGAACTAATGCTTTTTACACACTATAGTCCCTGGATACTGAAGATTTATCATTATCAAGTCTCAAATGAGTAAATGATGACCTTTTGACATGAAAATATACATTTTTTTTAGACGCCAATATTTCCAGTTACTCAGTCATCATAAAAAATTGGGCATATTTATTTTGTTTTGCATTGATTTTTAATTTTTAATCCCCTTTGAACAGAGATAGCATTAGTGCCTCATGACATACATGGCACTTCATTTATTGTGAAGGTGTGCAGTTTCTCAGCACATGTGCCATTGCTCTGTTGAATTGATATATTTTGGAGAGTTTTTGACAAAAAGATATCATCTATATCCAACATCAATTGCAAACAAAAACATGTTTAAGATCAAGACACACATTATCCTTCAGTCTTAGAAAGAAATCTGAATTTCTATAGTTTTGAAGAATATAGGTGAGAGTTGACAAATGAATGTAGTAGATCACTCAAAGGATCATTTTGAGACTCTAGACACCTGAATGAGGACATCATGCAAGGAAATTGATGTAATGTAAGAAAAGTTTTGAATTTTTCAAAATGCATGACTTGTGAATTTTCTAGCTCCCCCTGAGATGAGGATTTCAACCACTTTTCATCAGAATAAAGATATGCAAGTTTTGAAATCAGAAATAATTCTCTTTGAACAACAAAAGCTCCCCCTCAACAATTGCATATTCATTCCTTGGTACTTGGCGGAGACACATACTCTCGCATAGTGAAAGTGTCTAGACAAGCAGAACTTGTCCTTCTTCAAATCACCATTTGATATACCAAGAAGTTCAACACAATGTGAGGTGAAAAGTTTATTGTCAAACAAAAATGAAAGTGAAATAGAGAAAGAGAGATGAATCAAGGAAGCAAATGAGTATGATAATGCAAAGAACTCCCCCTCAGAAGATGCCTAACACTCAACCCAATCCCAATGGACATTTACGAAGACCAAGTTCTCTCCTTAAAGATGAGAATCTACTGTTAGGAAGGGGTTTAGTGAAAATGTCAGCAATTTACTTTTCAGTTTCTATAAAGTGGAGTTCAAAAGATTTCTTTGCTACCTTATCTCTCAAGAAATGATGCCTAATTTCAATATGCTTGGTTCTGGAATGCTGAATGGGATTTTTAGACAGATTTATTGCACTTGTGTTATCACAAAGGATGGGAACACAACCTAACTCTTGGTTGTAATCAAGAAGTTGATGTTTCACCCAAAGAATTTGGGTTCCACACCTACCAGCAGCAACATACTCAGCCTCTGCAGTTGACAGAGCAACTGAATGTTGCTTCTTAGAAGCCCAAGAGATTAGGCACCCACCTAGGTACAAACACAAGCCACTTGTGCTTTTTCTATCTAATTTACAACCAGCATAATCAACATCACAATAGGCAATCAAATCTAACTTGCAATTAGCAGGATACCAAATTCCTAAATTACATGTTCCAACAAGATATTTGAAAATTCTTTTAACAGCTAGCATGTGACTTTCTTTAGGATTTGATTGAAATCTAGCACACAAACACACACTGAATTGAATATCAGGTCTAGAAGTTGTAAGATAAAGTAGAGAACCAATCATACCTCTGTAGGTCTTTGGGTCTACTGACTTACCATTTGAGTCTTCTTCTAGCTTAGCATTTATAGCAATTGGTGTGTTGGAGTGCTTGAGGTTCTGAAAGTCAAACCTTTTCAGAAGTTCTTTGACATATTTGGTTTGATTGATGAAAATCCCCTCATGTGTTTGGTTAACCTGCAATCCCAAGAAAAATTTTAGATCTCCCATTAAACTCATTTCAAATTCATTTTTCATTTAATTTGAAAATTCATTGCACAGGCTTTTATTGGTTGATCCAAATATTATGTCATCAACATAAATTTGGACTGCAATTATTTCCTTTTTGACTGTTTTTGTGAACAAAGTTTGATCAACATTACCTCTAGAGTTTCCTTTTTCAAGCAAAAAGGAACTCAAACAGTCATACCAAGCTCTTGGAGCTTGTTTAAGACCATAGAGAGCCTTATTAAGCTTGAAAACATGGTTAGGATGATTTTCATTTTCAAATCCAGGAGGTTGTTCAACAAAAACATTTTCCTTTATATATCCATTGAGAAATGCACTTTTAACATCCATTGATAGATTTTAAATTTCATGGAGGATGCAAAAGCAAGGAAAATCCTAACTGCTTCTAGTCTAGCTACAGGGGCATAAGATTCTTCAAAGTCAATCCCAAATTCTTGATTATACCCCTTTGCAACTAGCCTAACTTTATTTCTTATGACTTGACCATTTTCATTCAATTTATTTCTGAAAACCCATCTAGTGTCGATAACTGTTTGGTCACTAGGTCTAGGTACTAATTCCCAAACTTGATTTCTTTCAAATTGATGAAGTTCATCATGCATGGCATTAATCCAATCAGAACTTGATAAAGCTTCATCAATTGATTTTGGTTCAACTTGGGAAATTAGAGTTAGTGGGTCTTCTTCAAGAGTATGCAGGAATGAAGATCTAGTCCTAACTCTATCATGTAAATTGCCAACTACATTATCCAAAGGGTGATCTCTCAAGATTTGATGTTTAGTAGTTACCTGTTGAGGGGTACTCAAATTTGGAGCAATGTTACCTGTTCCACTTGAAGATGGTGAATTGTTGTTCAAGTTCTCACCACAGTCTTCAAGCTCCTCAACAGTTGGTGAAGAGTCCACAATGAAGTCTTGATCAGTCAAAATATTTTTGATTTTATATGAATAATTTGTTAAGGCAGTGGTGCAGAATTTCCTGAACTCAAGGGAAGAATCACTTTTGTGGGACAAGAAGATAACCCAAGTAAATCTAGTAAAATCATCAATGATTACAAATCCATATCTCTTGCCACTTAGAACCCTTGTTGGGCCAAAAAGGTCCATGTGAGGAAGTTTTAGTGGCCTAGATGTGAGTACTTCATTGAAGTTCTTAAAAGGTTTCTTGGTTTGTTTTCCTTGGGCACAGATCCCACAAACTTGATTTTCAATATTTGAAAAGGATTCAGGAAGACCCTTAACCAAATTCAGCCTTAACAATTTATTTAAAGTTCTGAAACTTGCATGGCCAAGTCTTTTGTCCCAAGTCCATGCAATTTTATCTTTATTTGCAACAAAACAAAAATTTTCAGAAAAGTTTTTATTAAGGTCAATCATATAAACATTGTTTTCCCTTTTTCCAAAAAATTTAATTTTATCAGTTGATGAATCAATTATTTTGCAAAAATCAGATTCAAACACAACTTTGTGACCTTTGTCACATAGTTGGCTGATACTGAGCAAGTTGTAATCAAGACCATCAACTAATAAAACACTATCAACAGAGTTTGAGGAAGTTTGACCGACCTTTCCAGATCCTATGATCTTTCCTTTATTTTTACCTCCAAATGTTACTGAACCTCCCTCCTTCTCTAGCAAGAAAGAAAATTTAGCTTTATCTCTAGTCATGTGTCGTGAACACCCACTATCAAGGAACCACACATTTGAATTGGGTGCACGACCTTACTGCAAGATCAATCAATGAAGAGAAGATTTTGGTACCCAAACAGTGTTGGGACCATCAGAATGTTTAGACATTTTCATCAAATCTTTTCTTATCCAAATTTGGTTTGTTTTTGATTTTGGTTTTATGACATTGGTGTTCTTTGACTTTTTCATTTTCTTCTTTTCTTTAGGAATGAAAACACCAGAGTTTTTGGTAGGAGGGGTGTTTTTCATTTGAGCATGAGAGTTCAGATTAGGAGGTGGAATCCAAGGATTTTGTTGGTACATCAGAAAGTTTGGATAGAAAAATTGAGGATGATACCAACATGGATTGTTATACCATTGGCTTCAAGAATTGGTCCAATCAGCTTGATATGCTGTCTTGGAGGTCCAAGGTTCTTCATGAATGACTTCCTTTGACTTTTTCTTATTTTTCAAATTTTTATTTGAATTTTTGATTTTGTTGTTTGTCTTTGTTGGTGTTGAGCAGGTCGACCTCTCTTTGACTGGTGTCGACACTACAGCCACAGAAGCCTTCTTCTTGTGGACTGGTGTCGACCTGTCAGGAGATTGTGTCGACCTGGTTGCCTTGTCTTTGTTCTGAGTTTTTGGACTTTTTTGTGTTTTGCTTGATTTTTGTTTGACTTCTGTATTTTCAAGACTAGGGCCCTTTACAAATTTGATTAGTGGTGCTTTATCCTTCTTTTCACCGGATTTGTCTTTCTTGGATTTTTGTTTATCAAACCCTAGTTCATGAGAGATTGATTTCATATTTGTTCCCAACAAGGCCTCCAAATTATCTTTGCCATTTGTGAATGTTTCAATGACTTCATCTTTTTGTCTTAGCTGGTTTTCCAAGATTTTGATTTCTTCAATCTTTTATTGTTTATCTTGATTTTCTTTTTCCAGCTTTTCAGATAAGTCTTTGAATTCATTGGTGGCCTTTTGAGAAGTTAGCTTAAGTTCATCAATCAGATTCAGAAGATTTTCTTTTTCTTCATTCAGTTCTGTTACTTCATTCTCTAGTTCACAAATTCTTTTGTTTGAAAATTGGTTATGATAAATATTTTCAATTTTCTTTTTGAGATGCTTATTTTCTTTTCTCATTTCAGTATATTTTTCAACTAATTCAGCATAAGCATCCTGCCAATCTTCAACAGAAAAATCTTCAAAAGAAGTGCTTACCTTTCCATCTGAGCTATTTGCCATGAAGCAAATCTCCTCACTACCAGAGCTTGAGGATTTTTCTTCTTCTTCATTTTCACTTGTGTCCTCATCAGACCAAGTGGCTACCATGGCCTTCGGCTTCTTGAATTTGTGAATTTTCTTGTGCTTCTCCTTCTTGTTCTCAGGACATTCTCCCTTCATATGTCCTGGCTTGTTGCACCTGTAGCAAATGACAATATCGTCAGATTTTTTATTCTTGTTAGAGTTTGCATTAGAAAAGGATGTGTTTCTTTTACCTGAACAGTATTTCTTTTTACCAGAAAATTTTCCTTTTCTATATTTCAAGAATTTTCTGAATTGCCTGGTCATGAGGGCAATTTCATCCTCATTTGACTCAGACTCATCAGAACTTGTTTTATCCTGACTTTTGTCCTTGGTACTAGATGAGGCCTTTAATGCTACTGGCTTGGTTTTGATTATGTGTTCTTCATTTCTCTTTAAGTTGATTTCATATGTCATTAAAGATCCTATTAATTCATCCAAAGAGATTTTGGACAGATCTTTAGAATCTTCAATAACAGTGGCCTTTGTGTGCCAAATTGAAGAGAGTGAGCGTAGAATCTTTCTTACCAAGTCAGCATCAGTATAGTCCTTACCTAAGGCCTTTAGTCCATTGACTATGATCATGAACCTGGCAAACATTTCAGAGATTGTCTCATTAGACTTCATCATGAATAATTCATATTCAGAGACAAGTATGTTAGCCTTGGTTTCTTTAACCTGAGATGTTCCCTCATAGAGTAACTCAAGTTTATCCCACATCTCTTTGGCAGATTTGCACATTGAGATTCTTGAGTACTCTTTGGGGTGAACAGCACATTGAATCATGTTCATGGCACTATAATTCAATGTAGCTCTTCTTATTTGTTCCCTAGTCCAGGTTTCTTCTTCTTCCTGGTTTTCATAGGGACCTACCTCCACTACATTCCAGATTTCATAATTTTGGGCTCTTAGAAAAACTTGCATTCTATTTTTCCAATAAGAATAGTTCGTTCTATTAAAGAATGGTGGCCTATTTATGGAATGACCCTCAGCTATGAATCCTCTGGAATCCATTTAATTAAACATATGGTGCAAGGAAGGAAACAATCAGCAAAACAAACAAGCAAGCAAACAAGCAACACAGAACACTCAAAAACTACTCAGATCAGATCAGATCAAGTGTAAACCCGCTCTGATACCAATTGAAGGATCGATAAAAGGTGTGGACAAGATCTAGAAGGGGGGGGGGGGGGGTTAAATAGATCTATGCCAACTAATGCGGAAGCTAAACCAATTTTGAAAAACCTTTGAATCAGAGTTAGATTGAAAGCAAATTTCACAGATCTGAAGAGAGATTAAGTGAGTTAAGTAATTTGAGTGGTAAACAGGTTGATTAGATAAATTTAAACGATCCTATGCATTCATCTAACGGAGAGTGAATATAAACCACAAACAGACAAATGCACAGAGATTTTTAGGTGGTTCGGAAATCACACCACGTGACTCCTACATCCACCCCTCACACACAGTGAGGATCCACTAACAACCTGGGTAACACAACCCACACTGGAGCCTGAAAACTCCACAACTGAGTTAGACAACTCACACACTACCTAGAGCAAGACTACTCTAGACTCTGGGCAAGACTGCTCAACCACACAACTTGAGTACGACGACTCAACAAACCTGAGCACAAAGGCTCACAATCACTTGCTAGAACAGAAACAACAAGATCCAGATCCTCTAGCAATGATCTGATCTATTAAGGCCAATTCAAGAAAATTGATGCAATCGATTATGCACAATTTCTAGAATAGCCAAGAAGAAACAAGAAAGACTCAAGACATGAGGTTGACAGTTCTTGTTCTTCAAGAAAACTCCCTTGTAGAAGCAGAATTGGATGGATCTTGATCACTTGAAGTCCCTTGGCCGATGCTCTGCAACTTTGATCTCGGGATCTTCCTTGAGTGCTTCACAATTGCTGGCTTCTACTTGATCTGCTCCCTTGAAGTTGATCCTAGTGCTCCATGTTGATCAATCTTCGATCCTTGTGCTTGGAGAAGGGTGAATTGAGGTGTGGAAGCACAGGAGGGAGCAAAATAAGGAGGAGAGACTCTCTGGCCGCCACTTGCAATTTCTGGAGGCTCTTAGAAGATTGTCTTGTGGAAGGGTGCCCATTAGGAGGGTATTTATACCCTAAATATCCGAAAGATACCTTGGGGTACGTGGGCACAAGATCTAATGTTGATCCACCTTCTCCCTAGGGTGCCACATGTCCAGGAGGAATCTTAAGTCACAGAGATTCTGGAGTGTGTCGACCTGCCCATGAGGTGTGTCGACACACTCTCCCATACTGGCAAATCAAATCCCTGGGAGAGGTCTCTAGTGTCGACCTGAGATGATTCAGTGTCGACCTCATGACCCAGACAGCAAAACAGCCCTTCTGGGAAGGCTCTCTAGTGTCGATCTGATCTCATCTCGTGTCGACCTGCTTTGGCCGTCTGAAAAACATGCCTTCTGGAAGAGCCATCTAGTGTCGACCTGCCTGCATTTGGTGTCGACCTGCTTTGGCTATCTGAACAACAGGCCTTCTGGGAAGGCTCTCTAGTGTCGACACCACTGATGGTTGTGTGGACACTACCTTTGCAGAAAGTGTTTGTCCCTGAGAAAATAAACACATAAATCATTAGTTAAATATATTATCATGAATATCAATGATAAATGTGCTTGGAAACATGCTTTTTGAATATTGTAATTTCAAGTGATGTATTTTACATGCTCCAATGGTTATGCATTAAAATCACAACTTGTCATCATCAAAATGTGAGGAGAAATGTATTATATTCACACTCAACCCAACAAACATGAGAGAGAGTAATGGCCATAACACGAGTAAACATGTACAAGTAGAGTGAAGTCTTGTAATTAACAAGTCAAACACTTTTCAAGAGATGATTGTCTTAGATAAATCAAACAAGTTAAGTACTCAGGTGTAATGTCAAACATCTTGGTCATTAAACTCCCACAAGCATGAACATTTAGGTGCTCCTCTAAGGACTAGACCGGGCCCCATAATTGTCAGGCATTAGTCATGTTTTCTTATCTTAGATAATCATCAATGACCATAATGAGTTCCATGAAAGAGATGAGAAGTACAAATGGCTAGATGAGTATATCATGAGAGAAAGAGAATAGATGAGAGAGAAAGAGACAAGATGAGTGTTTCCACATTTTTTAGAAACTTACAAAGGTCATACACAAGAAATAGTACGAGAAAACACGCAAGTAACCACTACAAGACAGCACTCTCGGGTACTGGTAGCCAGGATAAGAACACAGTCTACCCACTAGCCGTGACTAGAATGTAGTCAAAAGATAGGGCGCAACAAGCACAGAAAATGTGGTACCCAAGTACACCGCATTAAGAATGTGGGCAATAGGTAGGGCGCCTTTACTGTCAAAGACATTGTTTGGATTATAAGAAATATAGAAAACATGATAGACTTGATTTGATTATAGAGAAGACCCTACAAAAAGATTTACTTATATTTAGCCCGTGAGAATACGTACCTTTGAGTGATTGAAGATCCTAAGGCAAGAATGGGGTAGAACTCCAAGAATCCTAGGGTTTCTTTGTGATTTCTCCTCCTCTAGCGACTCTTTCACATCTAGGAACTCTCTAAGCAATAGTACGGTTGGTCAAAGGGAGAGTAGGGGATGTATTTAAAGGGATAGGGCTTTAGGAGTCTTAACATGACTCAAACTCCCTTGGTTACAAATTTATCTTATTTATTTCCCTAATTTGAGCCTCCCAACCTTAATTAGATTCAAGTTTTGATGGGAAAATGTGGTCTTTATGTTGGATTTGGGTTTAGGCATGAATTTAGCCCATTTGCATTTATTTTTAAGCTTAATTAACCCAATCTAGTTATCAGTAATTGTGATATTAATTTTCTTTCTTGAACTCTTTTTAAAACTTTTCTTCGACTCATTTACATTTTGAAAAATTTCATTCAAATACTTTATCAACTTTATTTATTTTATTATTATTTTTTTAATAATTTGTGTTGCTACACCCTCTCCCACTCAGAAAAAATGGTCCACCAAATTCACTTGTTTGTATATAACGGGTTTAGGGAGGGTTTTTTGAGCTATCCTGATGACAATTTTGGTTCTTCTTTTTAATGATAGGCTAATTTAACTATCCATAATCTAATGAATCCATCTTGTCTTTCTAAGATGTAAATGAATACAAGTGTAGATTAGAATGAATACCTTCCACTATACCTCCCTCTTCAGTTGATTCTAGTTCCTTTAATGTCTGTAGTCCTTGTTACTTTGGACCATCTTGGTACTTATCATTCGGAGCTTGCTCTTGTATGAGAGGGCAACCTGACATCTTGTGATTCTTGCTCCCATAGTGAAGACAAGCAACTACCCTCCTCCCACACGACGTGGTCTTATGTCCCTTCTTGTTACAATATTTACATATTTATTTAGGAGAGACAATGGAATCATTTGTCTTGAATTTCTTCTCTGTGTGTGATCTTTATTCTTCATTAATTGACCTTTTCTCCCCATTCGATGGTTTGTAGTTTCTGGGGATATTCACTTTTTCTTTCTTAGCAAATTTTTCCTCTAATCTTATCGGTCATCTTAGTGGTATATTCCAACAACTGAGCTTTTCTCAAATCTTGGATTGCCTAGGATGTCAAGAAAGCCTAGGCAATCTCTAGACTGGCTTGTTAGGCAAACCACTTAGTTAGTACTGAGAAGAAATCCTAGAATCTGATACCACAACTGTCACATCCCGATGTAGAATATTGGGACGTGTAGAAACATACCAATCAGTCATGTCAATTAGAGCAATAACTAAAATCCAAGAGACAACAATGAAAATAAACTAAACTTATAATTTCATTGATAACAAATCAATGGGTTTTGATACAGCCATTAATTCAGAGTCATTACATAGGACCCATCATGACACTTACATTGAAAATAAATTAAAATCATATCTAACTAGGACACTATAATAACTCCACTACGATATTGCTGGGGGTTGCTCATCACTCTTGACCATTCCCGTCCATGTGTACTTCATCATCAGAGTCTTCTGAAAAATACGGTAGTAACTGGATGAGCGATACGCTCAATAGGATTTATATCATAAGAACTAGGCATGTTTTACGTAATTAATATTTTAACAAGCAAAATAACTAAAGATGGAACACTAGGTCAAGATAATAATTAAGAGTGAAGAATAACAAGTAATAGAATACATAACTAGTGAGATCTCAATATTGAACAATAATATGTAGCAAGAATAATGAGAGATAAGGTTTTGGCCATATCACAAGTTATTCCCACATAGCAACAAGTACAAGTCAATATAATTATCAAACATACATTCACGAGGTGATTGTCATAGATTAATCTAGCAAGTCAAGTATTCAGTGTAATGCCAGACACTCTAGTCATTAAACTCCTATAGGCACATGCACTTTTGAGCGCTCCTCCCAAAACTAGACTGAGCCCTATAATTGTCAGGCATTGGTTGTGGATCCATAATCCCATGTACTATCTAGACAATCAAGTCAATGGCCATAGACTTCCAAGAATAAGACAATAATTTAAGAAGGAAAATATGAGATGATCAAGGTGTAGGAAAACATAGTAAGTCATCATATGTTCAACAAAAATGATATATTTAAAATTTGAAACCATGATTCCCACACTTTGTTATCGGACCAGGATGATGTCTGGGGTGCATGACAGTCATGCAACCATACAAGGGTGAGACTCTATAACCTAGGGGTGTTCTTAGAACTATTGAAGCGCAGATCCGGTCCCACAGACGAAGGAGCTTATGTGACCTCTCTCTAAGAGTGTCCACACGGTGGCCACCGAGGACGACGGCTCCTCCTCTCGTCAGTATCTCTTCCTCGTCGAAGCTGCTCCCAACAACACCTCCTCGTCACCTTCCCTTGAGCAAGCCCACAGTAGAAGCAGCAGCATCAGAGTAGGAAGGCAGTAATAGCAGCCAAACTAGCTGCGACAGCAGCAGTAGCAGCAGAAGCTCAAGCAAGAAGGAAGAACCTCCTGCTTCTCCTCTCTTCTCCAAGAGAGGGATCTATGAGATGGGTATGAGGAGAAGAGAGTGGAGAAGAAGAGAGAGAGAGAGGGTGATGGGAGAGCCCTCAGCTTATAGGGTTCTCCCACACCCTCTATCTATATATATAGAGGGTCCATTTTCAACCCTCTGCACGACCCTCACATCATGCGGACGTGCGTGGTACAGCCCAAAGTACATGCAGTCATACCCACATTGACGGCAAGACAGGGTGTCGCCAATCAACATTGGCGACATAGATCACTGCCGCCAAGACACTCTTGGCGACAGTCGACCATGTCGCTAGGAGGTCCTTGCAACAATCTACTATGTCGCCAGGACCATCCTGGCGATAGTCTATCCCATCGCCAGGACCATCCTGGCGACAGACTGCTTTATCTCCATCCTTGGTTAGGAAAAGGGGCCTATTAGATAACTCTTATCTAATCCTCCATTTTCATCATGTCACCCACTTTTTGTATGTGACCCTCTGGGCCCAATACCGAGCTGGCTGTGAGTTACACCCGTCAGAACTCCTTCTAACCTAGTGAATCATTATCTCCATAATGATTCACTCAACTCATCAACTATGGACGTACTAAGCCACTACGCCATAGTCCCCAAAGATACAGGGGGATCAAATCCATTAAACCTTTCTGCCCATAGTTACCGTGTATCTATAATCCCTCATCCAACTAATATCCCAGAGACCGTGTATGAGGCATGGTACTATCAGGTCCACACAGAGTTCACATGGTTCGTACTCTTATCGGATTCTCCCGGATAACTCATTCTCTCTCAATCTGATTGACCCTGGACAGAGATTTGTCCGAGCAAGAACACATGGGATATTCCTCTCATGATACCAAGAGTGGATGATCCTTTGTTGATACATAATTGCCTTCGTAAGGTTGGCTACCATTCTCAATAGTCGGTGTTGTCCCAGATGGTAAGCCCAAAGGAGGGGGGGGGGGAATAGGTTTTGTCCCCAAGCAAACTCTTGGGATTTTACTAAACCAATCAGCACATATTGGTCTTCCCTTAAACAAGGAGCATACAACACCCAGCATACCCCCTGGTCTTCCCTTCTCCACAAGGGGCATACAACACCCAGCACACCCGCTAGTCTTCCTTTCTAAAAAGGTGAACGCTTGCTCAGCAAGCCTTCTCTTCAAAAGAAGAGGTACAATAAATATCTCGAAGAAATGCTAAAGTCTCTAGACCAAGCTTTCTGAAACAGGGCTTGATCTAAGACAGCGTCAAGGAGAGAAAGAAGAACAATGAATACTTCTTTCAGACGCAAACAACTCGCTCTCCCTTTCAGATAAGTGATCAGAAAGCAATGAGAGAGAGAGAGAGAGAGAGAGAGAGAGAGAGAGAGAGAGAGAGCTAAAACAATTGAGTTCGACAACTCTCTCTTTTGGATCAGGAAGGATGTAGGCGTTGGTGTGTTCTGAAACCTTTTGGATGCTCTTTGTTGGGTGGATCTCTCACTATATCTTCTGTGTATCTTTTTTTTGTGACTGCATCTTTTTCTTCTTTTATAGACTCTTGGCAGAAGATAGCTATTGAGTCTTTAGCTCCAACTTCTCCTTCTCTTATGTTCTTCTATCCGTTACACAACAGATCTTCCCATTGACTCATCTTCTGCCATTGGATCTTCAATAGAGGTCATGAGCTTTTCTGTTTGTTAACTATTCTTGAGTCCTATGGCTTGCATGTTTCCGACATACTTGGTTTGCATGTATGTTGTGTACCTGCAAGCATTTAATGCATAGAGACGAAGACGTTAGGTGAGATATTTATGTGTCAGTCAACCCCATACCTCTGCTATAGAAGTCCAAAAATTCTACCGACAAATTTCTATTCAAGGTAGCTCCCCTTTTGTCTGATAAGAAAGAAAGGCTATCAGTAACATGTTTGAGATGTGAACATACAACCTAGGTCTAAAAAGCTTATTGATCATTTAATGTAGAGGTGTGTATGAGATCTTTTGACAAGGCATGAAACCAAACTTTAATTGAAACACTTTTGGGTGCCAAAGGATATTTACTAAATAATTGGGGCAGTCAATTTTTTTTTTGTGAATATTAGACTAAGGTAAATAATAATATAATATAATTACAAAGACCAATAGATAAGATGTACAAGTTAATTTGAATGGTCTTACATAACTGTTGATAGTCCATAAACATGATTGATAAATAATCGATGGCGAAATATGAGTACTGAAGCCTTTATAATACCAATTGATGTATTTTAATATTATTTTCAGCAATCGAAAGAAGAATAATAGTAATTGAAAGAAATAGGTCATTTGTTCAACAATCGATATGGAACTTCGACTTGTGATATTTATAAACTCAATTGGAACACCAATCGATAGGATAAAACATATACAACATCAATCAATATGAAACTTCAACTAATTAAGACTGTCAAGCAATTAGTCGAAGTAAGACTTCAACTGGTCCATGCAATTAATACTGACAGTCGAAGTAGAATTTGAACTGGTAACTTCGACTGAATAACAACAAAAATAACTGACAGTCGAAGTGGAACTTAGTATAAAACAAGTAGAAACTTCGGATGTGATGAAGTGGTACTTTAATTGGACCAAAGTATACGTAGTCAGTTGAAGTGAGACTTCGAATATTAATGAAATGAAGCTTCAGATGATATTTCATATATCGATGAATTGAAACTTCATATGGTGCTTCGATTTGATCAAAATACACATAGTAAGTCGAAGTGGGACTTCGGCTAGTCCACAAAAATAACACTGACAGTCAAAGTGTAACTTCGACTGGTGACTTCTGTGGATTATGACTATCATCCTAAAAAAAGACTCAAGTCTTACAAAGAAAATATGAAGGAAAAACAAAGGGAAAGATGGAGCACTACTCATTGATGTGATTGTGATCGTCAGACACACGTGGCTGTCGAAGGAGGTGCAATAAATGCAAATAAAGAGTGATCACGAGAAATACCTTTAAGATGGGAGATTGCACTGAAGAGATGCGGGTCCGCTTCTTCTTCTACAAAGCACGGTCGGCCATGGTAGAAAGTTTTTTTCTTGATTGCCCTTACAAGAAACATAAAAAAATATGGATTAGCCAATGAAATGTGTAGTATTCAACTCTTAAATAAATGAAACAACATGAAAGCATGGAGAAGAACACACCCTTTGTGGCTTTTAAAACCCCTAGGAAATTAGGTGTGTGTGTATGCATGCATGAAAAGTATGTGCGTGCTGATTGGAGATTAATTATTAAAAGAATTAAAAAAGATATGTGCATGTGAAGCCACGTTGGGGCTTGAGGAGGTGATGATTAAAAAGTGGATAATAGAAGATAGATGATAGCCACGTTGGGCTTGGAAGGAAGAGATGATATGAACAAATAATATGAACAAAGAAGAGAAGGAGGTGGGAGGTGCTTCCCCTTTGATGATGGTGCAAGATGACTGCTGTTGGAGCTTGATGAAGCAAAGGAGAGGAAGAGGAGGTGCTGGCATTGCTGCTCCTACTGTTCATATGTGGAATTGGATAAGGCGACATTGACGTGCTTGAGGCGGCAATCCAGCAGAGCTTCGCCTTGAAACAACCTCTCGCAACTCACTAGACTCGAAGTTCTTCGGGGGCTCCTCCTTCTGGGAAGACGAGACTTGGGGTGTATATATAGGAGACAGGCTCGAATTCCAAGGTGGATAATATTGTGAATCACGATGGACATAGTGGTCGCACTTAATGTTTAAACGCGACGACACAGGTGGATAATTCTAAGGAATTTTAATAATGGTCGGATTGTGACCCTTAATCACGATGGACAGGAGCGACGCATTTATGAATTTCTGAATTTTGTTTATGAAAACTTGCAAAAGTTAAATATAGAAATGAGAATCGCGACAGTCAAAGCGGATGCTTTTCATAATAAGGCAATCTGCATTTCCAAAAATGAAATAAGGAAATTATTGAAAACTATGGCAGTTAAGAATTGCGACATCAATATCTGATGCGTTTAAGATAATCAATGTAGAATAATCGATTGTTGATCAACAATCGATCTGAATCGCGATGGCTTAGTCCGACGCGTCAATGAACAATCGTTATAGAATCACGACCGCCCGACATGATGCGTTTATGAGCAATCAATAGAGAACAATCGATTGCGGTCAACAATCGATCTGAATCGCAACAGCTTTACCTGACGCATTTAAGAATAATCGATTATTCTCCATTAGTCGATGTAAAATGCGACCCCGATGTAATTTTATTGTTCTACACCAGTCGAGGTTAAACGCGACCACTATACCCGTCGTGATTCACAATTATTGTCCAATCCTTCAACCAACTAGGAAAATGTAGGGGAAGCACTAGGAAATGGGGGGGAGACCCTAAATAATGGGGAAAATACTCTCGCAAGGCAAAAAGATAGTCATTTGTGGCGTTATGGCATAAATTTGAAAATTGCCCGCGATTGTGTCATTTTTAGTGTGTCTACAGCTGCTACACCTTGGCGTCTGCTTTTCAGGGGAGCGAAGCGGAGAGACACGAAGTGGAGTGAAATGGATTGTAATGGAGTGTAATGGAATAAAAAGAAATGAAGCGTAATGTAGTGGAGCGAAGCGGAGTTCGCGAAGGTGAAAAAAATAGACACGCGCGACATTGTGGTGACACCACTTGATGAGAGTCTTTCACCAACTACTAGTGAAACCACCTACGGAAGAGAAGACCTAGTAACCACCATTTTTGGATAGGAAGAAAAAGGGTGTGCACGAGGGCACGAAGGGAGATGTGTATGCAGTACACGAAGGAAAGGTGCCACATGGGGTATGAAGGAGATATCAACTTCCAGCGTAGGGGAAGTACCTAGGGACATAATCCGTTAGGTTGCACCATTGGGGGGCATTTAACAACTTGTGGACGTGCCGCTGCCAAGGTGGATCTATGGGAGATAAAAGACAAATATAGATGAATAAATCCAAACGAGGGAGTTCAAGGAAATCAGCCAAGAGGCGACAATAAAAGGAATTTGATACTTAACTCGGAATGGAATTTTTAAAATTACTTGGAGTTGAAGTGAGAATGGCTCTCAAATTGCATTGGGAGAGTGGTTTCCCACTGTGATATCAAAATATGCATGTATGCTAGCTTAAGGAAAAAATAAGGGTGAAAGATAGAAAATAATCAAGGATAATATTGTTACGATGCTAAGTTGAGTTAGGACACCAGATTTTTCAAGTGTGGGTCCATCGTCCTCACGTGAAAAATGTAACGACCTGTCCATGCGGATATGTAATGCCCCAAAAATTTAATTGATTAAAAATTAAAGAAGATAGTAAATGAATAATGATGTCCAAATAAAAATGGAATAAAATATTAGTTAGACTTCTAAGATAAGAAATCAACTATTCATTTTTGTTGGGCCAAACCACTCTTAGTGGACCAAAGAACAAAACCCAATAGCATTAAAACCCCAAATTTCATAGGTATAAATGGACATAAATTGGAAAGGGCAATTAGGACAAAATCCAAGGCAATTAGACTCCCATGGTAACCAAAATTCGTGCCCAACCATGTTGGGATGTTTCCTAAAGACTCTAGTACTTCAATTGGAAGGGGAATCATCAAATCTTGGAAGGGGCCAAGCAAAAATCGCAACCCAACATTTCCTAGTCACATTAGGACTTGAATCAACCATAATTCTATAAATAATTGTCATAAGACTCTTTGGGAAGGGTTACCATCATGCTGGGGTCGTGATGAGGCGAGCTAGGGCACTAGGAGAGGAGGACAGACAAGAACCAAGCTTCTTCTCCAACCTTTCTTTGCTTTGACCTGGAATAGACATCTCTTAGATCCACTCAAAGGTAGGTGTTCTTAGGCTTAAACTAAACATAGCACATACCAATGGAAAGAGCATCAAGTCTAGTTTCATATACATGTGGTTTCCCCAATTTTTATGAACCATGTTAGTCGTGTTAAGCGTTTTCCAAGAGTCCGCGCATGATTTAGACTTTATGTGTTCTTAGAGTCGCGCATGATTTAGACTTTATGTGTTCTTATTGTGTTTCACGCAACTGAGGCCAAATTGGGCCAAACCAAAACCGTAGTTCTCTTCTACTCGTGGTCCTCGACACTTTTCATGTTCAAAGTTTTGTCCAAAGACCTCTGTATTTCGAGTTATAGGTCAATCATGAAGAACTGCACTATTTTATGCGTTTTCAGGCAAGATCTATGAACACCACCACAACCGTCATTGTGTTCATCACTGCACGAACGCAACATAAAACCGTCACATTTTTATTAAAGGCGACAGAACATTCCATCACATTTACCTGTTGACCTGACCGTTCTGACACATAAAACTATGTGTCGTATAGGTTTCAGTACCGGTCTTGAACGCGACGGAACATGCCGTCGCAATTTGACCAGTTTTTCTGCTCTTGTATTTCACACAATTTTTATATCAAAATTTTGAAAACACCTCTTGAACACGACGTGTCGAACCATCGCGATTCAGGGTTGTAGCGACCAGTTGCCTGTTGCGTTATGAAGGCGAGTGACAAGGACGTCACGTTTTAAAAGCCATTGTGACATATCGACCTATCGCGACATGAAGGCGACGGACAAGTCCGTCGCGATTTGATGTTTCACAGAGAGCTTGCATCTTTGCACCATGTACGGTCTTCTTAAGTGCGAACGACTGAACCCGTCATGATTTAGAGGCCAACCCAAGACTGCTTTCTTGAGTTGTACAGTTAACCATATGCATGTCCTACTGTCATATCATGTCATGTAACTATTCAATGGCCTAAAAGTGATCAACCTACATGAAAGCTATAAGAATATGAACTTTTATTCTAAGTGCTCTTAATGAAACTTGATTCCTTGTACCATGTGAATATCATTGTGTTGTCCATACTCTATCTTGTTCATAATTGAAAGTGCTGTATGTTAAAAAAATTACAACAACCATGTGATAGACTGAATTGCATACCATGTCATGCTTGCTTGTTATAAGCTTTCCTTCTTGCTATAGACCGATGGATTGTGACATTGGGACATGTTCTGCACAACAAATTGCACATATAGGCAGCCCTCTCTTGGGGATTTGGAAACTCTCGGCCAGTCATTCCGTATCGGCAGACTAGTTACCTTTTCTCTAAGACCTCTGTGATTCTCCGTACTCCATGAATTCCCTCATAGAGACTGAGTTGGTTGTACCATTGAAGTTCCCAGAAGATAGAAAGCACGTCTATTCTTATCTACTTCTCATGAGAGTGATTTGATACATAGAAACCAAGCCACTATGTATAATGATTGAACTAAGGAAATTAAGCCATTATGCTGCCGAAATTTACTCTAGATCATGTCCACTTGGTTCCTTATTATCATTGACATGATCTTTAGTTCATAATTGTGCATTGCTTGAAAATCATAATTGGCCATAAATGAATGAATGGAATTACTAGAAATTATTGGAACTTCGGTCATAACTATGCCTGTGAATATAAGGGCCCAGTCTGGTCCTGGGAGGAGCACCCGAAATACTTATAATCGCGAGGTATGATCCATTGAGGTGTCTGGCAATCACCAATTGAATGCAAGATTGATCTGGGTAATTTCCACATTGTATTGATTAATTGATTGATTGATTGAACTTATATGTGAAATGGCCAAATCTATTGTACATGTCATCATTATGAATCCAACACGGTCATTGTCCACTGGAATTCTATGGAATCAACTCAAGATATCCATTGTACATGCTATATATTTATGAATATTCTATATGACAAATGATCGTACTATCATCCATTCTATTGTTAAATCATTCCGTCTTACATGATAATTGTCACTAGATTTAGCTTACTGAATTGTTCTCGTACATGTTATACATTTTGGCATTGTTCCATATCATTATCATGATCGTCTTACCAAGAGCATTTCATGTTAGTATCTTGCCTGTTAAATTGTTAATTCACGTAAATCATGCCCGCACCATGACATGTAAATCCTACTAGGCGTTAGTGCACTCACACCTGCTTTCCATAACATTTCAGGAGACGACTATGAGGAGATTGAACATGATGGGACTGGAGAAGAGTGATGAGCTTCTCAGACGTACTCGTCCATACAGCCGTCAGCCAATATGATTAGAGTTAAAAGAGTCTGTAATAGTTAGTTTTATTAATCTTCAGTCATATATACTGGAATGCCAATAATGGCCTTGTTATTGGCTCTGATATGTAAGGTTTTAGTAGCTTTGTTGGAAATGAAATAAAGAGTTATTTGGCTGACACAACTATCGACTAAATTTTTTATTGTTATACTTAGATGTCTCTCTGAATTACTGACTGTGATACTCATACTTGTATCGTTCACGCTCTCGACATTTATTTCCGCTGCTAAATTTTGGGGCGTGACAGGATAAGGATCCTCTGGAATAATCATTGTTTTTTATGAAGGGGAACTCAAATCCTAGATTCCTCAGAGCCACAAGGTCCTGGATATGCTCTAAGGGTATAACATATAGTAAATGAAAAAAGGATGGTAAGGATGGCAATTGTAGCCTGGTTATTTGTGGTGATGCCAATGAGGTAACTCGAACCTAAACTCAAGAATTCATTAGCCAAAAATAAATAACATCATGGAATAAATCATTCATCGCATGGAGCAGGATAAAGATTCAATAGCAGACAAAGCTCATTCAATTGTTTGTTTAAACCACGAGGATAAGTGTATTGGTCCAAATGAGATATAAAGTTCAAGACAGGAGGAATCGATTAATTTGAAGAATTGATTTGAATCTGACATGAAGAGGCGCAATGTGCTTGCCTGTGCAATACCATCAAAGATTTTTTTAAAAAAAAATATTCAAAATTTTATGGAGATTTTGAAAATATTTAAATTTTTATGAGGATTTTGAAAATATTCAAATTTTATGGGCTTTTGAAAAATATATGAATTTTTATGGGTTTTGAAAATTCATCTTTTTTTTGTGGGTTTTCAAAATATTCATCATTGTTTGTGGATTTTGAAAACATTATCACGCTATGGAGACACCAAAGGTTATGACAACTGACTGGCAATGGATCCTCGTTACCTCCCCTTTCATTAAAGGGTGCCCAGAGTAAGGCATGCATTTAAAAGTGGTGCCCAGAGGCTGACTACTCATAGTCAACTGTATCACTACCAAAGCCATACCTAAAAAGGCGACTTGGTCTAGTAGGGAGAAGGGAAGAAAATTTTGAGATAAGCTGATATGAGTGATGAGGAGATGATGGGTTGACTTTTTCCTTGGCACAAGTCAAAGATTCAGTCTCATTAGATATTGAGGATTTGGAAATTGATTGATTGAACCATTTATTTGTAGGGACATGCGTACAATCGGGTCATTTTGAAGCCCGCGGGGACTTCGCCACTCTTTGCCATGCCCTGTTATATAATTGATTGATTTGATTTGCATGCTACGACCAGGTTCATTTGAATCCTATGGGGACTTTGCCACTCTTGACATGCATTTGACTTTGAGTTCATTGGTCATTTGATTGATTCCCTTTTCTGAGACATCCTCTCATCAGGGAGGCTTAGGTTGGTCGTCTTCCCCAGAATCTCTACTTCCCATATTTGGCCGAATGAGGAAAGAACAGACTTTCATGCCCTCAGGCCTGGCCGTGATAGCGACGGTTGTCTTCCAAAGCAAGTCGGCTTAGGGTGTCATGAAGTGTGTGTAAAGTGCCCATGCCAAGGGCAAGCTTTAAGGAAAAGGGAAGGAATTTTGGACTCCTAGCGCGGAGCTCTCATAACAAGAGTTCTGCGATAGCATGACAGTATTCAATATGCATCTTTTATGGATTTTTTTTTACACTGATTAAAAACAATATAGTAGCTTTCAAAAATAAAAATTTGAAGGGTAAAAAAGGACGATGCCCTGCTTTGGGGCGAGACTCAGAGGTCTAAGAGAATGTACAGAATTACACGAAAATTAAAAGGATAGGTGGGGACTAAAACCCCAAAAATAGTGAGAGAAAGGGTGGATGCCCTGATCGAATGTCTCAAGGTGAGAAGGATAGGAAGAATTTGGAGACACTGGGGGGACCGAAGGGAGTAGAAGAAGAGGGGTGCAGGGCCCAGTAAAAAGAAGAAAATTCGGGGGGTCTGGAGAAGAGAAATGAAAACAAGGGGCCGTGAGAGGCTGAAAAGAAAGGTGTGTCGCGTGGGGCACGATGTGGAGATGTGCCACGTGGGGCACAGGATGGAGATGTGCCAGGTGAGGCACCACAAGGAGGTGTGCCATGAGGGTCACGGTAAGGAGGGTGGAAACAATGGGGTGTGCCACGAGGGGCACGAAGTAAAGAATACATATTACAAAAAGGGACGCGATGCCCAGTACAGGATAATGGATCATAAAAAAGGTGGAAATAAAATACCTCCCATGGGGAGGGAATGTGGAGAACCCATGGGAAGGTGCTAAGCAGCACAAAAGAGGATTGGAATGAGATAATGGAGGTGGAAGAGGTCCCCTAGTTCTTAGCCTTGCCCGGCATTTAAGCTTCCGCTTGGGGATCGATTGTCTGACCCCTCATATACTTCCTTGCATGTTTTGCCTAGCGAGCGGATGGTCTAGCTCTTATCACATGTCTTGAACGGCTCTAATTGATAGGATTGTTGTTGACTTCCATCGAAATTTCAAGCGGCAGTGGCAACTCCCTTGGAATGTAGTCAAAAGAAATAGTGGGGAGTTTCACTGGTAGAGTTGGAAGCAACAATGGAGGGATCGTGCCCAAAGGATGTATTATGTTTGATAAGGAAAGGGGCACGTGCCCTTGGGTAATTGAGTGTGCCAAGGATTTGGCTTTGGAGTGTGTAAGCACAATTTTAATGGTTGACCCCTTCACTAGAGTGGGAAGGTTCACAACAACTGTGTGAGGGGTCATGAGAGCATGGGGGGAGAATTTCCCTATGAGTATTTTGAATTCAACATTATTGGCAACGGGGATGATTGACATATTCTTAGAGGGCCTCTTGGTGGCCAAGAAGGGAGGGGAGGACATCTGCTCAGTAATGTGCCTGGTATGTTGACAATGACCGTCATGCATGGGATATAATCTTGGATTTTAAAAAGCATGCCCGGTCCTGGGACTTCCTTCTTCTGATGACCTTGTCTAGTGCTCTTGGGTTGATTGCACCCGCTCCGTTGGATGGGGGTGGATATGATGGGTGGAGTGGTAGGTCGTATGGCTGGTGGAGGTGTAATGGGTAATGGAGGGAGTACTTGCTTAGGTTCCGTTGACAATGGTGTTGGCATAATGGGGCGGTGTAGTGACTAGTTTAATGGTTGGTGGAGGCTTAATAATGGAGGGTTTGGCGATAATGGATGGTAGTGTAGGAGGGGTTCGTAAATGATGTACGAACATGACCTTGGAAGGTTCATCCTCGTAACACCAGGTAGTTTCATGGATAGGTTGGCTATTGACAACTTCAGCCTGAGCAATTGGCTTCGGAGGAGGAGGTTGTTGTTGTGGTGGAGGTTTAGGTACGGCCATGGGAGCGGGTGCAACATTGAGCACATGAGCATCTTTATTCATTGCGGCATTGACTGGTCCTGTTGGAGGTTGATTTGTCTGAGGAGGTCGGATCAATGGACGCCTAGGTGGAGGCATGTTGTAATAGGGAGGTGTATGTGTAGGTGTATATGAAGTGGATGGGTGGCGAGGTGGATGGTGGACGACATCCACTGATCTATCGTACCTCGGACCTTGCTAGAATAAGTCTATGATCGGGGAGTCCATTAGGTGTGTCTGAATGTAAGGTCCCTGCTCATAGAGCTATGCCATTGTATCAAGTTTGTTCATGGCCAATATGTGCTTGAACCTCAGAGTAGAGTTTGAAATGATGATTTTGATTTGCCCTAACTCCGAGAGCACATGTTGAAGTCTGGTGGCCATTGATCTCCAATGGTCAGCAAATTGTACAAAGTCCTCGTTATGCCTCATATTCTCAAATGCTAGATCCATTATAGAGAGCGATGGGCTGACGCGGTCTTTATATCTTTGAAGGAACTTTTTATGCAAGGTAGGGAAGTCCCCTACCTCTCTTGGCTCTAGTGAGTAGAACCATTCAAGTGTAGGGCCATCAAGAGACTTTTTGAATAAGAATGCCAGTGTGAGGGGATCACATTGTCAACGTGAAGACTCATAGAGAAATTCTTTAATATGAATAAAGAGATTGCCTGTGCCATTGTACAGTCGGTACGACGACATCTCCGAGGGATGTATATGAATTTTAGGAAGAGCAGGCTGTGTGCATTATCTTTTACATATGCTTGATAAATATTTTTGCTTATGATAAATATTTTAGTAATCTTTTAGTTAAATAAATTTATTTAATTATATCACACTTTATTGTGTATGAAAATTAATGTGTTAAAATAAAGGCATACATGTACTACTATAACCTTTACAAACAGTTAGTGTTGACACACTGTCATCTTTCATTAAGAAATTTTTCTAAGTACACATTGTATCATATATAACATACTAACTTCGACTCCCAAGAAGTTGAAGTGTTGGACCAATTGCTGAACAATCTGGTCACACTCTGACTCCTAGAAAGTCGAAGTATGATATCGATTAATGAACAAACTTGTACTACTCTGACTCTCAAGAAGTCGAAGTCTGGTATCAATTGTCATAAAGAACATCAATCAATGTCTCACTCCGACTTCTTTATAGTTGAAGTCTATGGTCAAAGTTTGTCTATCAATTGCCTTTGTATCATATCGATTGTCTGTATCGAATGTTTATATCGATTGCTATTATTTAACATCGATTGATTGAACATCGATTGCTCTTACACCAACAACGATTATTGTCTCCACATTGATTGCTTAAACATCGATTGCACAAACATCGATTATCTTATCCTGAACATCGATTACTATTATGAACATCGATTGTGTTATTCTGAACATCGATTACTGTTATGATATCGATTGCCTTATCCTGAACATCGATTAATGTTATGAATATCGATTGTCTTATTCTAAACATCGATTACTATTATGACATCGATTGTCTTATCCTGAACATCGATTACTGTTATGAATATCGTTTGTCTTATTCTGAACATCGATTACTGATATGATTCACATCGATTGTTGGTTATTATGCTTATTGACCTACTCCGACTCTTGAAGAGTCAAATTTAGGTTTCGGCTCATGACATTTAACTGTAAGTTTCTTTGACTTGTTATATTTGTAAAACTATTAATGTATTATTAGTACGATTAATGTTTTAATCCTTTTGGAATTATTTAACAATAGATGAACACATGATCTACATTGGGATATTCTCTATGCTATCTGTATGATAATATATGTGCATTGTACTTCTCTAATCTTTTTATATATTATTTTTGACATAAACATTTCTGAAGATCAGTTTCATAGTTTATCTTTTCAAGAATGCTATGTGTCTTACAAAGACATGTGCTAGTATGCTTCAGAACATTCAGTTTCCAGATTTTAAGGAAAATGTCCTTTGTAGATGTATTGTGCGCCAAGCAAGTGTCCATTCCTCTTGAATGCTCACTTAACTCTGTACTGTCCAAAGGACAGACTGTCTGTCTGGAACTGATAGATATCTGTTAGAAACTACTTGTCCCTTACCTTCTCATATTATTTTATATCTCACAAGACTAACCCCGAGAAAAAAAAGAGACACAGTATGGGGTTTGCAAATATTCAGGAACAGATATCTGAGATAGAACCATGCAGCTACCACATAGCTTGGAAGCCGTTAAGACTCAAAGGTCTGATGATCTGATGATTGTCATCTCAAGCCTTAAGACCCAACATTCAAATTCAAACAGCTACATTCCTACTGGGAAGCTGAAGAATGAAGCTATATATGAAGTTGATATTTGAAATACAACAGAGATACAACAACAAGGTGTGAGACATATGCGAAGTGCATACACAAAAATAGAGAGTAGTCTCCACACTCACCAAAGAAAGAAAAGAGCGCACAAGATCTGAAAGAGAGCCTTCTGTTCAAGCTACAACCTTCTGCTCTCTTGCATTCGAAGTTCTTGGGTGGTGTTTACTTGTCTATAAGTTTTCTCAGTCCACCCTCAGTTAGAAAGAGTTAGAACAGTCTTTCTTATTTGTACGAACTCTTTCTGATTTTCTGTTGGGTTGAGTGTGTATTTGAAACCTTTTAATGATGACTTTAATCATGAGTAATTGACATCACTCATATCACAACAATGCTTAAACAACATTTTTTTATGTTTAATATCTCACATTTAATGATAATATCTTGTATTAATGGTTTACACTTTATATTTTCAGGTTTACACAAATTTGTCACAGTGGTGTCAACACAGTCCACTTGTGGTGTCGACACAATGTTCTGTGGTGTTGACACAGTCCACCTGTGGTGTCGACACAGTGCCCTGTGGTGTCGACACTAGATGACTGTCCCAAAAGCATGTTCTGAAGTAGTAGCCAGTGGTGTTCACACAGTCTGCCTGTGTGTCAACACAGTCTGCCTGTGGTGTCGACACAGTGCCCTGTGGTGTCGACACACTTCGACTGAAACTCAAAAACGTGATTTTTCTGGACACGTAGCTGCTTGGGAATCAAGGGATTTGACCTAGATTTCCGTGCCCATGCACCCCAAGGCACTTTATGGACATATGGGGCTATAAATACCCATGATTCTCCTACCCCAAAGGCAAGAGATCCCATACACTTCCAGAAGAAGCTTTTTGGCAACAAAAAGGGGCTTTCCAGATCTGGCTCCATCTCCAGAAGCGGCAGACCATCCTTTCAAGAGGAAGGACGTGGGAATCAAGGGGAATCTCTAGAGAGAAGGTTGTTGTGCTAGGAAAGGGAGCAGATCCAACTGAAGAGCAGTAGTAGAAGAGGGATTTCTGGCATTTCAGATGCCATCAAAGCAGAGTATTGCCAACTGAGGAGAATCTCCACTGAATTCCATCAAGGCTCCTCAATTCAAGCGTCTGCAAGACCTCTTCACCGAAGAACATCCAATTCATACTTCTTTCACCTAATTCTTAGAGTGTTCATCTTATTTCTTCTTGTGAGATCTATACATGAAGTTCTGTACAGATTTTTGAGTTTATTGAGTCTGTGAATCAGATCAATGCTAGAGGATCTGATTTCTTTCGTGTTTGATCTAGCTTTTGTATTGTGAGCCGTCGAGCTCTGGTTTGTGAGTCATCGCACTCACTGTGTGGTTTGAGCCGTCGTGCTCAATTTGGAGTCGTCGTGCTCTGGTTGTTGTTTGAGCCGTCATGCTCAGTTTGTGAGTCGTTGAACTCAAGGTTGTGTGTTGAGCCATCGTGCTCAATGGTGATTGGAGTCATCGTGCTCCGGTGTGAGTTGTACTCTTTTGAGTAGTGGAGCCTCACTGTGTGAGGGGTGGATGTAGGAATCACTGGTGTGATTTCCGAACCACCTAAAAATCCTTTGTGCAATGGTTTGATCTGCTTGTTTGCGCTAGATGCTTGCATAGGATTTCGCTTTCACACTAAGTGTTTAATTGTTTCACACATCATCTACACACATCCACACTTCATATCAGTAAATTGTTTATTTGAATTGATCTCTGATTCGAAGTAATTTTGAATTGCTTAAGCTTCCGCAGTAATTGGTGTTAGATCTATTCAACCCCCCTTCTAGATCTGATCCATCCACCTATTCGATCCTACAATTGGTATTAGAGCGGTTAATCACTCTAATTGTTAAATCTAATTCCTTATTACATTGATTCTCTGTGATTAGATCTAATAGTCTTTTGAGTTTTGGTATAATGGCAAATTGCTTTAATCTACATGAATTTCCTGTTATAATTTCAGAGAAATCCCCAAGCTCATTTTCATTGGATTTTTCAGAAGACTCACAAAGATAGAGCAAAAGAAATTCACAAGTACTTAATGGCAAAGAAGAGCTTCAATGAATCCAGAAAATCAACAGTCCAAAAGACTTTGGCTCTCACAGCACATTCCGTGAGCTCAGAGCATTCTTCATCCTCTTTAGAACACAAGAGTTCAAATGGGTCTACAAGGTCAGGTAAATCAATTCCAGACCCATTTATGTATTCTAATTCTGATTCTGATGCAGATGAAAGCATGTCTTATGTTGAATTGATTGAATTCTGTGAGAAGATACAAAATCTTAATGCAAAGCTGAACACTAAGAATAAAGATTTGAAAAAGACTTTAAAACATTGCCATAAAGAAAGTGAAAATTTAAAAAATATACTTGAATTGCTCCAGAACAATGATAAAGATCTTTCAGAAGAAAATGAGAATTTGAAAAATGAAGTTCAGAAACTGAATTCTGAAAAAGAAAGTTTGAAAGATAAAATCAAAATTTGTGAAAACAAGTTGTCCAAGTTGAAAGAAAATCATGATCAGTTGGAATATGAAAATCTTGATTTGAAAGATGAAAATGAAAAATTGATTGATCTCAATGAAAACTTCAAATTTGATAATGATCAATTAAACAAACAGATTTCTAACATGGCTCATGATCATCAAATAAATGAAAGATGCAAACAACTTGTTGAAGAAAATAGTCATCTAAAAAGGAAGTTTGAATGCTTGTTGCATGACAAACCATTGGACAATGACTGTAGCAATTTAAGTAATAAAATTGCCGATTTGGAAAAATAAATTACTCAATTTGAAAATGAAAAGAACAAGATGAAAAATAGTTTGGATGTCATGATAAATAAACTTCAAATTTCAGAAAAAGAAGTTGTTGCATTAAAAGCAGAAAAACAGAAGTTTCAAGATGAATTAAAGAATACTACAAACACAAGTCTTGCTTCTGTAAAAAATAAGGAAAATGAAAAGAAAACCAAAGTAATATTTGTTAAAGCTGCTGCGAACAAGAACTTTGATATCTCTAATGAAAAATTTATGAAAGTTCATGTTCAGAAAAATATTCAAAAATAAAATGAGAAAAATGGCAAAAATGCTGCTAAGAAGAAGAATCTTATTTCTGTGAAAAACAAGAAAATTGAAACAGAAAACGGAACAATTTACACAGGATTCCTCCATCTCTTCCACACTTCAGAAGTGTTCCAAAGAAAGTTCAATATTCACATCATGCCAAGAGCCACCATAAGGCACCTTCTTCTCCTCATGGTAAGCCTCCTCACATGAAAAGGAGATTCCAGCAAATGGATACATGCCAAGGTAAGTACCAGGTAAGAAATGATCTCATTTGCTTTAATTGTAATAAACCTGGTCATTTAGCCAAATTTTGCTGGAATAGAAATCAACATTTCCATAAATATGCCAAATCAGTCCAGTGCTTCACATGTCATAAATTTGGGCATACTTCTAGGGAATGTTGGCATAAAATTGATAATCTTGTGCATGCTTCCATGATTCATGCTAATGTACATAAGAATAAAGATCATGTTCATGCTGAAAACACTCAGAAATTCCATGTACATGAAAATAGAATTGTTGCATAAAAGATCTCTTCTGAATTCCATGTTAAAAATCTCAAGGATAAAAATCTAAAAAATAGAAAACAAATTGTTCAGTATGACAGTGGTGCATTCTATACTAATAACTCTAATATTAGAAACCAAGATTCTAGTGTTTCTAGTCTTCAGAAAAATGCACCCAATATAAAATCCTTTTGGATTCAAAAATCGTTGTTGCAGATTCATGGAAGATCCTTAGGACCCAAACAAGTTTGGGTTCTGAAATGTGCTGCTTGAATGCTGGATGCAGGAATCCTTGTAGTCAATTTCAAGATGAAGGCTTCATGACTAAGGCTACAAGGAAAGTAAGTGAATAGAATGAAAGAAAATAAAAATCTCACCAAGTAAATACTTCTGAGAGATTCCCTGCTAAATAAAAACTGAAACCAATTGAGACTCTTATGCAAAGATCAATTGGTATATCAAATGGTGAACTGTGGAAGGACAAGTCAGGCTTGTCTGGAAACTATCATTATGTGTGAAGAATAACCTCTGCCAAGTACCAATGATCTTCCTTGTGTAAGAGTCATTAATTAAAAAAAAACAAAAACAAAAAAAAATGGTTGTGATTGAAACATGACTGCTTGTTTATTTCATTTCTTCCATGATGATTTTTGCTTGAATTACTTGCAAAAATTTTCACATCATGCACATGTAACTAAGAATCATGATTTTGTTGAAAATGTTCAGAAACTTCCATGTGAATATAAATTGAACGTTTCATATAAAAAAACATAGATGCATTAAATAAAGAATAATTATGTTATGGAACTAATGTTTCTCATAGTTCCATTAATGATAAAAGTGCATCTATACTAAAAAGAAAATTCTCTTGGATTCAAAAAGGTTCATTGCTGCAATCTAACTCTTGCTCCACTGTAGGACCCAAGAAGGTAAGGGTCCTAAGGCCAACTTGATCAGCAAGTTGATGAGCCTTGTAGCCATACATTTCCATATGAAATCAAGACAATGGCTATGCAAGGCAAGAAAAATTGGAAACCACAGGTAAAATCCGAATGAAGACTGTTCAGGTAAAACCTCATATCATTTCCAGATTGAACTGCTTAAGTTAAAGAAAATTCTTAGAGTCTTATCTGAACAATGAAGAGTGTGTTTTGATGTTGCTCCCAACAATAACTTTGTGTCATAACAATTAGAATCATGTTTGTATTATCATGCTTGCTTACTGTGCCCATGATTCTATGTGCATATCAACTGCTTTGACTTTTTGGTATATCAAATGATGACATGTGGAAAAACAAGTTATGCTTGTTTGGAAGCTATCATTATACGTGAGTAAAATACTTTGCTAAGTACCAGAAGTCATGTTATGCTTAAAGTTAATTGTGTGCATAATCATGTATGAATTGCTTGCTAGTTTTTTCATTCCATGCACATATTAAGGGGGGGTAAATTTGAAAAAGTGCAAAAATGTTCTTGAAAATGCAATGAATTTCATGCTAAAACTAAAGAATAATTGACCTTTTTGCAGTGACTATGTGGTATATCAAATGGTGAAATGTGAAAGGACAAGTTAGGCTTGTCTGGAAACTCTCATCATGCGTGAGAAAATTTCTCCGCCAAGTATCAATAGTCTTTTCCTGCATAAAAGGTCATCAAGAAAAATAAAAATCTCAAAAACTTTATTTTAAGTCTTTGAAACAATTTTGAGTTTTTGAAAAACTTTTCTCCTTCAATAACTTGCCTATTGATATATGCTTGATCATGTTCATACTCTTTCTGTGCAAACTGCTTGAATGAACACATCTGAATTGCTTAAATGATCATTTCATATCATGCATATCTTATGGGGGAGTGACTTAAAAGAATCTTTGAGTGAAATGCTGGAGAAATATTCTTTCATATCTGATTTATTAACAACTCCCATTCAGTTTGTTGACAAATATTCTTGCAAATAAATTCCTCACTCTCACATTGCATTAACATTCTTGGTATATCAAATGGTGATTTGAAGAAAGACAAGTCAAGCTTGTCTGGACACTTTCACTATGCGTGAGTATATGTCTCCGCCAAGTATCAAGAGTCTTATATGCAATTGTTGAGCGGGAGTCCTTGTCATTCAATAAAACATCCTTGTTCATTCTATTTTCACTTCATTCCATTTCTATTTCTTCAATAATCTTCATGTTTGCCTTGTGAGGGCGAGATACATGAAAGGGGGAGTCATTATCACATTCCTTGACTTTACTTGTCTATCTTGAACCCCAAACTCATCAGAATGTTTGAGTCATTGTGCTATTTTCTTATGAGAGAATTAAGACATTGAAACTAAACTCCTTGTGCATTTAGTTTAATTTCAAAAATTCATTATCATTTCAAGGTTAAGCAATCTTAATACTGAATGTCTTTAAAATGACTTGCAAAACACTTGTAGGCACATGAGTGGCTTTACTATTTAACATGTGCATGTTTAAGCTTCATTTTTTTTACCACATGTTAAGAATAATTTTTCTAAATTCATAGTCATGACGTTTCTGGTCAAAGCAAACATATTCCTGTCAAACATCAAAAGAAAATGATCAACAATCTGGAAAGATACAAACAGAGCAATGCAAATTCTTGAACCACTGAGTAACCGGGCCATTTCACCTAAAAAGTGATTTGTTTCGCGTCAAAAATTGGAAATCAAAGTTTCAACTCTGTATAAGATAATGAAAGTTAAACCACTGAGTAATCTGGAGGTCTTGCATCTAATCAATGTGATCTCTTGCACTGAAAAGTGAGATTTAACTAAGTTATTCTTATATTCTTTCCCAGTTAAAAATAAAGAAAATCAAATTGACAGGATGGAAAAGCTTAAGACCTTATTAAAGTTCATATATACTGAGTTTAGACCTATTATTCTACATTGTGTTAAAATTAAAGCTCCTAACATCCTTGTTAAATACTTCTGATCACTCATATAGGTCACTTTTCTTCACATTTGCATCAGTATTTTAACTACATTCAGATCATTATATCTTGCAATACCTTGTGTTGAGTGTGTCTGTGTGATTAAACTTTGTTGCACAATAACAAACACACAATAACTTCTCTCATATGTCAATATCACTTTGCCTCATTTATTTTGATCATTTCTGACCATTCATTTCCTACATTTCATTTCTTGATCTCCTACAATCTTTGTTTCTCTATCTTATCTATCTTTTTGATGCTGTCAAAAAGGGGAAGAAAGTTCTTTAAAGGGGAGAAAGTTTCTTATGGGAGAAAGTTGTTCAAAGGGTGAATATGGTCAAGGGGAGTTATTACAGTCAAGGGAGTCAGACTATTGGGAGATTGTGCATATATTTTGTCATCATCAAAAACGGGGAGAATGTTGGGTTGAGTGTGTATTTGAAACCTTTTAATGATGACTTTAATCATGACTAATTGACATCACTCATAATTTGATTTTGATGATGACATTTTGTACATATTAAAATGATGACTAATTGAACATGTTATACATTTTATACATATCATAACAATGCTTAAACAACATATTTTTGATGTTTAATATCTCACATTTTAATGATAATATCTTGTATTAATGGTTTACACTTTATATTTTCAGGTTTACACAAATTTGTCACAGTGGTGTCGACATAGTCCACCTGTGGTGTCGACACAATGTCCTGTGGTGTTGACACAGTCCACTTGTGGTGTCGACACAGTGCCCTGTGGTGTCGACACTAGATGACTGTCCCAGAAGCATGTTTTGAAGCAGTAGCCAGTGGTGTTCACACAGTCTGCCTGTGTGTCAACACAGTCTGCCTGTGGTGTCGACACAGTGCCCTGTGGTGTCGACACTAGATCACTGTCCCAGAAGCCCAGTTTGAAGACAATGCCTGTGGTGTCGACACAGTGCCCTGTGGTGTCGACACACTTCGACTGAAACTCAAAAATGTGAATTTTTCTGGACACATGGCTGCTTGGGAATCAAGGGATTTGACCTAGATTTCCGTGCCCATGCACCCCAAGGCACTTTATGGACATATGGGGCTATAAATACCCATGATTCTCCTACCCTAAAGGCAAGAGAGCCCATACACTTCCAGAAGAAGCTTTTTGGCGGCAAAAATGGGCTTTCCAGATCTGGCTCCATCTCCAGAAGCTGTAGGCCATCCTTTCAAGAGGAAAGATATGGGAATCAAGGGGAATCTCTAGAGAAAAGGTTGCTGTGCTAGGAAAGGGAGCAGATCCAACTGAAGAGCAGCAGTAGAAGAGGGATTTCTGGCATTTCAGTTCAAGCGTCTGCAGGACCTCTTCACCGAAGAACATCCAATTCATACTTCTTTCACCTAATTCTTGGAGTGTTCATCTTATTTCTTCTTGTGAGATCTGTACATGAAGTTCTGTACAGATTTCTGAGTTTATTGAGTCTGTGAATCAGATCATTGCTAGAGGATCTGATTTCTTTCGTGTTTGATATAGCTTTTGTATTGTGAGCCTTCGAGCTCTGGTTTGTGAGTCGTCACACTCACTGTGTGGTTTGAGCCGACGTGCTCAATTTGGAGTCGTCGTGCTCCGGTTGTTGTTTGAACCGTCGTGCTCAGTTTGTGAGTCGTTGAACTCAAGGTTGTGTGTTGAGCCGTCGTGCTCAAGGGTGTTTGGAGTCATCGTGCTCTAGTGTGAGTTGTACTCTTTTGAGTAGTGGAGTCTCACTGTGTGAGGGGTGGATGTAGGAATCACTGGTGTGATTTTCGAACCACCTAAAAATCCTTTGTGCAATGGTTTGATCTGCTTGTTTGCGCTAGATGCTTGCATAGGATTTCACTTTCACACTAAGTGTTTAATTGCTTCACACATCATCTACACACATCCACACTTCAGATCAGTAAATTGTTTATTTGAATTGATCTCTGATTCGAAGTAATTTTGAATTGCTTAAGCTTCCGCAGTAATTGGTGTCAGATCTATTCAACCCTCCCCCTCTAGATCTGATCCATCCACCTATTCGATCCTACATTTTCTGTGTTTTCTCATCCATCAGGGCAGACACACATGTGTTCATTTCTGTGTTATAACCAATAGGGGGTTTGTTCCCTGTAGTGCCCCTCTATAAAAGGAAGACCTACTGTGTAGGTGGTTGTAATACCCCTCTGTGAAGGGAAGACTTGCTTGGGAGCAAGTGGGTTGTAATACCTCTCAGGTTGAAAGAAGGCCTAGTGTTCTTGGCAGTTAGTGAAAATCCCAAGGGGTGCTTGGGGACTGGATGTAGGACTCCTGATTGATAGGAGGTCCGAACTAGGATTAAACCTTTGTGCACTTGTGTTATTATTTCTGCCAAGCTTACACTTGTTTCACATACTACACTAAGTACTAATAATACTATCTAGTGTTATCTTACTTTCAGATAAAAATTTTAAAGTGCAAGAAGTCCTATTCACCCCCCCTATGGCACATCTAAAGCTCCATCTCGATCCAACAAGTGGTATTAGAGTGAGGTCTTTACAGAAAAATCTAAAGATTTGAGAAGAGACGGCAGCTGAAGCTCACAACTATGAAGGACAGTCTATTACAAGACCACCATTCTTTGATGGCGAAGATTACTAGTACTGGAAGATGAGAATAGAATGCTTCATCCGAGACACAGACTTTGATCTGTGGCAGGTAATAGAGCAAGGTGATTATACTATACTTTCTTATGACACTTCTACTTTATCTATAGCTGATAAAAGAAACATGTCTGTAAATTATAAGGCTAAAAACTATTTATGTTGTGCATTATCTAAAAATGAATTTAATAGATTATCTGTATGTAAAACTGCTAAGAAAATGTTAGATAAACTAAATGTAACATATGAAGGAACAGATAAAGTTAAGCAAACTAGAATAGATATTCTTGTCTCTCAGTATGAACAGTTTAAAATGTTGCCAAATGAAAACATTACTCAAATGTACAATAGATTTACCAATATAACAGTTGGTCTAAGTTCACTAGGTAAAAAGCTTACTAATGAAGAAACAGTCAGAAAAATTCTTAGATTATTAACTCATTCCTGGACTCCTAAAGTTACTACTATTGAAGAAGTGCATGATCTTACAGAACTTTCTATAGATAAATTAATTGGTTCTATAACTCATGAAATTAACATGGAAAGATTTTCTGAAAGCTCTTCAAAAAAAAAATGTCAAATGCTTTGAAAGTTGTAGATTCTTCATCTTCATCTTCTGAAGATTCAAAGGATAAATCTGAAGACAACAATGATGAAGCAATGCTTTCTAGAAAACTTCAGAGAATCCTTGCTAATAAGAAGAAGTATAGATCCTAGAGATACTTCAAGAAGGACAAGAAGATCAAGGAACCAATATGCTAAGCAGCCAGGACATTTCAAAACTAAATGTCTAAAACTCAAAAGAAAAGATAAGGCTGACAAGCATGAGAAAAAGAAAGGCAAAGAAAGAAAGTTCAGAAAATACAAGAAGAAAGCAATGGCAGTAGCTTGGGACAATGAGGAAGCAACAAGTTCAAACTCATCAAGCTCAGAATCAGAAGAAGAACAAGTAAATCTAGTCCTCATGGCAGGACTAGATCAGGTAAAATTTGAAACCTCTTTTACTTCACACTCAGAATCTGATTTAGATAGTTTAGAAGATGCATTTAATGAACTATATGATAAATACAAAACTATAGCCAAACAAATGAAAATAGTTAAGCTAAATTTAATAAATCAAGAAAAATCCAACTCCTTTCTAAAAGCTGAAGTAGAAAGATTAGGACAACACTTAACTGAAACTAAAAGAAGAAATGAACTATTGTATGAAGATTTAAAGACTAAAAATGGTAAAATCATAGAACTTGAATCAAATCTTAATGAATTAAAAGATGAAGAAAAATTAAGAGAAGAAAATAATTATTTAAGAGCTACCATAGACAAAATCACAAATTGCAAAACATCCCTAGTTGTAAAATTAAAAGGTGCAAGAACCGGTAAAAAGAAATATGGAGTAGGATACACACCTCCAATAAATGTAAATGAAATGGTTTATCCTGAACAGTATTTGACACCCAAGTTTGTAAAAGAAAATGTAATGAAAATTCCCAAAAAGGTTAATCATTATATTTACAAACAAAAACTTTACACCAACAACACCACAAAATCTAAACATGCATATGATTTGTGTTGTAGTCATTATAATCAATAAGGACACTCTATTAGCACATGCACCACTAGGCATTTACGGTGGATTCCAAAACTAACCGTCAAGGACCCATGAAAGTTTGGGTACCAAAAGTCTCAACTTAGTTTTGCTTGCAGGGACGCCTGAGAGCATTCAAATGGTATTGGATAGTGGGTGCTCAAGGCATATGACAGGTGATCGAAAATTATTTACAAGTTTCAAAAATGAAAATGGTCAAGTCACATATGGTGATAATGGAAAGGAAAAGTGATAGGCTGTGGAACAGTAGGAACGAAAGAAAAGGATTTAATAGAGGATGTTATGTGTGTTGAGGGATTGAAACATAACCTCATTAGTATCAGTCAGTTATGTGATAAAGGTCACTTAGTGAATTTTCAGAACAACAAATGTATCATCTTGAAGGATGAGAAAGTAGTTTTTGAAGCTCAAAGAGTAAAAAGTTTGTACACCTTACAACTAGAAGAACTAAAAGAAGTCAATTTGTTCCCTGTAACTACAAAGAGTGAAGAGACTGATTTATGGCATAGAAGACTAGGACATGCTAGCACTTCAGTGATCAAAAAGTTAATCAAGTATGATCTAGTTGAAGGTCTCCCAAAGCTGAAAATGAAGAAATATGGAATCTGTATAGCCAGTGCAAAAATGAAGGAAACCAAGACATCATTACAGTCCAAGACAATGGTGACAACCTCTAAACCATTGGAACTTATTCATATGGATCTATTTGGACCTATAAGAACAGTAAGTCTTTGAGGAAAAGTTTATGGCTATGTAATAGTGGATGATTATTCACGATACACTTGGGTATCATTTTTGGAAGCCAAATCATAAACTTTCTCAGCTTTTTTGAAGTTCAGTAAACTAGTACAGAAGACTCAAAAATATCAAATAATCAGTATCAGATCTGATCATGGTGGAGAATTCAAGAATGAAGACTTTGTCAGATTCTGTGAAGAAAATGACATAGAACATAATTCCTTTGCACCAAGAACACCTCAACAGAATGGAGTAGCAGAAAGAAAGAACAGAACACTGTTGGACTGGCCAGAACAATGCTTATAGAGTACAATCTACCAAGATACTTCTGGGCAGAAGTAGTCAATGTAGCCTGATACATTATCAACAGGTGCATGATCAGATCAATTTTGAAGAAGACACCTTATGAGCTGTACAAGGAGAAGAAGCCAAACATCAGTCATGTTGTGTCCCTAGTTTTGATGATGTCATGAGCCAAGCAAAATTGCCATAAATATCTAAGAATTCTTCTAACACAAGTTTTTATATGACAGGAAAATTCACAAAGTCAAAAGATCTCATGTGGGTTGACATTGGTTGCTTCATAGGTCGACACACATGTCTCAGTAGGGTGACATACTAGAGTTCAGTGAACCACTTGAGTCGAGTCTACTCAAAGGATAGGTCGACACTTCCTAGTTTTCTGGTAGCGCAGAAGTCTAAAGAATTGTATAAGGTCGACTCTAAAAGAAGATCAGGTCGACACTAGTTGGTTTTTCCAGTAAGCGCTAAAGTTAAAGAATCGCATAAGGTCGACTCTAGTTGAAGATCAGGTCGACACTAGTTGGTTTTCCTGTTAGTGCTAAAAGGAAAGAACTGCATGAAGTCGACTCCAGATGAAGATCAGGTCAACTCTACTAGTCTATGAGGTCAACTCCAGATGAAGATCAGGTCGACTCTACCATTCTAAGATGTCGACACTGAGCTTCTATACGGTCAACTCTATACTTATGAACATCCAGTCTCTACAGTAGTCTAATGGATAAGGTCGACTCATGAAGGCATGGAGTCGACTCTACTGAAGCATCTGCACTGATCTAAGTCAAGTTTGTTGCCCAACTAGTAAGCCCAGAGGGGGGGTGAATGGGATTTTAAAAATTCATTTTAGATGAAAAACCTGTCAACAAAAATGCTTAATAGAAAAGCACTGAGATCGATGGTTAGTGTTAGAGATAATGAAGACAAACACACAAAGAAACAATCACATGACACAGAGGATTTTTATCCTAGTTCGGACCTCCTATCCCAAGGAGTCCTACGTCCAGTCCCCAAGTAACAATTTGTGATTTCACTAACCAAGGGTACTGTCCCCCTTAAGGACCCTTACACATCCAGCCGCAGCTGGCCTTCTCTTCTAACCCCGAAGAGGTACAAAACCACCCTAATACACAAGTCTTCCTTCCTCAATGAAGGGAATACTAACCACCTATTTGAAACAGGTCTTCTCTTCACAACCCAAAGAGAAACTTCACAACAGATGTGAATAAAAGCGAATAGCCCCTAGACCAAGCTTACAACAAATGCTTGATCTGAGGCAACGTCTGAGAGAGAAAGATTTGCAACTGCACAAACTCTCAGAACTACAACAGCTCTCACAAGATTGAGCAAGGAGGATTGAGAGCTAAGAGCTACAGGGATTTTTTTGAATGAGACGACAAAGCTCTTCTTCATTGTTGAAGATGTTTCTGAAGGCTCTATCACATAAAGGTTCGAATTGTCGAACTGTCTCTCATGGAGTCTCCAGTCTTCTATATATCTTCTCTTGAGAATATAGTCGTTGAAGTATCCATTGTCTCTATGATAGACGCACGTTAGACAGCATGGTTCGAGGTGTACGACAGGTAAGCTTGCAGCCATTTAATGCTCTGGAGCCATGCACGTAAAGAGAAGATTTATCCAGATATCCTTCAGCTTCTGGTTGTCCAACGTTGTAAGATATGATACTGGTAAATACCTGCACACAATAAATGTCGAAGCATAGACAGCTAGACTGTCTCTATGTTTGTCAGTCAACGTTAGAAACCATGCAGTAAGAATATACACCAAAATAGAAATGTCATTCTGCTATCCTGAAAAGTGTTTACTATAGAAACATAGGAATAGAAGGCACCCAGATATGCAACGTGTAGAGAAGTGTACAATCTCATTAAATGCAAGGATATTAGTGATGCATGCCGGAAGACTTTGACTTTCACAATATTTGAAAATATATTTGAATATCATGTATGAAATCGATGTAATCCATGAAGTCGTTATCACAATGAAATAGTCGTACAACTTATGAAATCGTTGTTTAGGCAAATCGTTATACAAGAGAAAGTAAATCGTTGTACAAGCAAATCGTTGTGAAGATATAAGCAAATTGTTGTACAAGTAAATCGTTGTAAAGATATAAGCAAATCGTTGTACAAATATAAGCAAATCGTTGTACAAGCAAATCGTTGCCGAGATCAAATCGTTCTAGCTATCAAATCGTTGTTTTTACTTATCGAATCGTTACAACAATCAAATCATTATTTTCACTTATGAAATCGATATGACAATCAAATCGTTGTTTTCTCTTATGAAATCGTTATAAGACTCAAATCGTTCTTTTCACTTATAAAATCGATATGAGACCGAAATTGTTGTTAGACTTACGAAATCGTTGTGAGACCGAAATCAATGTTTCACTTAACAAATCGTTGTGAAATCGAAATCGTTGTTTCACTTACGAAATCGTTGCGAGACCAAAATCGATGTTTCACTTAACAAATCGTTGTGAAACCGAAATTGTTGTTTCACTTATCAAATCGTTACCACAATCAAATCGTTGTTTTCACTTATGAAATCGATATGACAATCAAATCGTTGTTTTCTCTTATGAAATCGTTATAAGAGTCAAATCGTTGTTTTCACTTATGAAATCGATATGAGACCGAAATCGTTGTTACACTTATGAAATAGTTGTGAGACCGAAATCGTTGTTTCACTTATGAAATCGTTATGAGACCAAAATCAATGTTTCACTTAACAAATCGTTGTGAAACTGAAATCGTTGTTTCACTTATCAAATCGTTACAATAATCAAATCGTTGTTTTCACTTATGAAATCGATATGACAATTAAATCGTTCTTTTCTCTTATGAAATCGTTGTAAGGGTGAAATCGTTGTTTTCACTTATGAAATCGATATGAGACCGAAATCGTTGTTACACTTACGAAATTGTTGTGAAACTGAAATCGTTGTTTCACTTACGAAATCGTTGTGAGACCGAAATCGATGTTTCACTTAACAAATCATTGTGAAACTGAAATCGTTGTAGCGATGGAAACGTTCTTTTACTTATGAAATTGTTATGTACTAGTAAGGATGTGCACTTAGAAAAAATGCATGCTCTAAACTTTAAATGATACAGTGTAAGGATTACTTACAGATTTGGCTTGACTTATTCCCTATGGATGAACTTCATAAAAGATTGTTAGAAAATAATTGTTAAGGTTTTGTTAATCACCAAAATTGTATATAATTAAATAAATTTATATGGGGATGGACTGATCATCAATCTCCTCTTTTTTGGTGATGACAAAACAAAAAAATATAACATGTAATGAGCTGAATTAAACTTAAATAAATTTTCTAAATAGGGATTAAAGTTTGTAGATATGTATTTCAGAATGTTTTATTTTCTCCCCCTTTTTGTCATTTAAGCAAAAAGAAACGAAAGTAGACAAAGAAAGAAGAGAAGAAAGATAAATGGGAGCCAGAAGAAACATTAGATTATATTACTGAGGAGGTACAGGAATGTAGAAAGTAGGGGACAGGAGGGAGGCATAGCGAGTAATGATTGGCCATGCCTTGCGTTCCTACTCTTCAAAATAACCTTGGAACGCTCCATAAACTATAGAGTAGGAAGGTTCCATAACAGGAGCCATCCTCTGGATGTGTAGTTGCCTTTGAGCTTCCACGAAATTTTCATACTCATCCTTGCCAAGAGACATTTTGTAGGTGCTGAAAGTACCAAAGCTAGCATGTTGGAGGAACTGATCAATGGAAATGGGGTAGAAGATCTGCTGGTGCTTCAATTTCTTTTTTTATTGAAATATAGAATTTGTATCTCTCAACCCACATATCAAATGGGTCTCGAACAAGATGAACGGAGTTAAGATCTAGAAATTGTGCAGCAGATAGAGGAGGTTGATTTGATCTGGCCTGAGAAGCATTGAGATCAAGAAGCTGCGAGCAGTGAGAGGGTAAAGTCTTTCCCAGTCTGATGGAGATAGCCGCTCACATTCAGACAAAAAAGGGGCAAGAACATCAGACTTTGTAAGACCCTCGAATTCCCGTAGTATTTCTTTCGTATTTATGTGTGTATATTGTGCTTGTGTATGTATGTACGTACTTACGTAGGTATTAAAATAGTATAATTACGTGTACATGTATTTATATTAAACGTAAATAAGGTATGTATTGCATGGTGATAGTATGAATATAATACCATGTACATATTGCATGTATAGAAGCTTGGTATGCATGGTTTTTTGCATAGTTAGGGTTCTGGCCGAAGGCCTTATTGGCGTCAACCCCTGGCCGCTGAGGTGGTGTCAGCGTCCAACCCTGGACGCCAACACTCACTCCGGCATCCAGAGATCTGGACGTCAACTTCTCTGCCCTGCATGCGCAGCAGAGCTGCTGTCTTCTGAAACAAGGCATGGCAACCATTGGGGGATGTCCCCCAACGGCTCCAGAACTGTCAGATCGGCATGGTGAGTGGGTGAAGGCCTCCCCTACTTCCTGAAACCGAAATGGCCTCTCCCCACTACCCATTTTCACACTTGCAAGAAGAGAGAAGAGGAGAGAAAACCCTAGAGCTTCCTGTGAGAAAACCTGAAGTTTGGAGGCTTTGATCCGGCGATCCAAGGCTTCTTCTGGAGATCTACTTCGACAAGGAGGAAGACAACATAACCGGCTACACATCCCCGGCCCTGGATTTCAGAGGGGAGCATCGCAGAAGCCGGAGTGGAGGCATCTTGGAGGCTTCTTGGGACTGCCCAAGGAGAGCTTCTCCAACTAATTTGATCCCTTTAGGAGTTTTCCAAAGGCAAGTACCCCTTTCACATTGTCCATGTATGTGTCTAGGAGGTTTTTATCATTTTTATAGATTTTCCTCGTGTCCTGGATCCCCTACATTCCCCATTATTCAGAGCTCGGACTGTGTTTTACACAGGTCCGAACTTGACGGCAAGACCCATTGACGTTGAGATCTTGAGTCAGCGGCCAACGATGTTGCCGCCAACTCTTGTAAACGTCCGTAGTATGCCGTTTAGTTCTTCTTGACAGAACAGTGAACTGTTCTGCCCTATATCTTTAATTTCCGGGTTTCTACGCATGAGGATATAATGTAAATTTTATATGTTATGTAAAATAGGTAATGTGATGTGTGTGGAATTTCCTGTATTTTTCTGTAGATGGCATAATTTATTAGAATTATTGAAAAGCATGTGTAGGAAAGAGGTCATGCTTGGTTAATTTGTTTTTCCATGATTTCTGAGGAGTTAAATGCTGTAGAATTTTATGAACCATGTTTATATGTATCAGTCCATGCCCTGCAAATTTGGGAATTTTCCCATATCCATGTGAATTCTTATAATTCCTACAATGAGAAATAGAAAGCATGTGTAGACCTTGTGAAAATTCTAGTAAATCATATGTTGGGAAATAAATTCGGAAAAATTTCTGTGCTAACATGTATGTGTGGTTCATGACTGTGTATGATCAAATCTGAAATCCATGTCATGTTCTATGTGGACTTAGTTTAAGAATGGCATGAAACTGAATGTTTTAATTTCTATAAATGCATGTGGATTCAGAAAAATGTGAAAATTTGTATGTGTGTTATTATACCCGAAAACAGCATGTGGTAAAATTTTCGGGAAAATTTGATAACAGTAGCCTACACTATGAGATTTTCATGTGAAAATGAGTGTAAACACATGTATCATGATTAAGGTTAGATAAGGTGTGTTCCAATTAATCCATGAGAGCTACTAAATGCTTGAATTCTGTTATTAGTAGCATCATGCTAGGGATGAACAGAACCATGTGCATAAACAAGAAAGTGTGAAAATCATATGTGAAACATGTGTTGAATCGGAATGTGTAATGTGTAAAATGTGCCGTGTGTGACACTGCTTCCATAGAGGGCTGTGGAACTGTATCATGGAAAAGTCCCCATGAGAAGGTTCAATGTGTTAAGATATCCTAAGGGCATTAGGATGAAATCCTGGAGGTGGACAAGTACCACTGGTTAGGGTGGAGACGTGTTCTCCCGGTCTGCGCAGTGCCAAGAGTCATCACTGTATTGCCTAGGTGATGTGCTATGTGTTATGTGTATGTGATGTGTCCTTCTAGTGGTGGTTTGGACTATGTGTCACGGCAAATAAATTGTGAAATGTGTATATGTGAACATGTGTAAATTGTGTGTATATATGTGAGCATGCAAAGGTGAAATGTGAAATCATGTGAACCATTTATGTTAGAATGTGAACATATGTACAGGTGAAATGCTTGAAAAATGAACCATGTGAAATATGGGAATGTGTAACCATGTGAAGTGAATGTGTTAGGATATGTTACGTAAATTCATGCTATGATATTTCTAATTCCATATAGATTGCTATCATGTTATAGTCAAATTGGAAGTGTAGTCTTCATGTGATTATATGAGTAGAAAGCATGTGATAGGAAGTGTTATTTGAAACATCTTAAACCATGTACCATGTGTTTTGATTTTGTAGAAATACCATGATAGGTTGTCTCTCATAAATGTTCAAGCATGCTATATGTTGCCTTGCAAATTGAAATAGTAGACCCTACTATGATGTATGCATGAATGATGTGTATGGAGCTACTTGCTGAGTCCTTTAGACTCACTCCTTGCTTCGGCGTACAGGTGTAGTTGGTGACACACCTTTGGAGGAGACAGTGGAGAGCGACTCCGAGCGTGGAGATTAGCGGGTGGAGTTGACGTAGTGTCCCTTTTTGGTTTCATAGTATGTGAATTGTAGCTTGTATTAGAGTTATCATTATGTAATTATGGACAAACTATGTATTAAATGTAGAACTTTAATTTTGTGGACAATGTAGCTTGGTTTAATTTCAATTATGAAAGTTTAGTCTTTTATTTTGTTATATGGATCATGTATGATAAATGTGGATGATGGAATGTGATGACAGTTAGTCCTTTACTTCCGCGACTCTGTATCTATATTTGTGTATATCTCAATCATGTGATAGTGTTGGGTAAATGTCCCACTGTGATAACCTTTACTATACCGACGTGGGTTGGTATAACCGTACCGGTATAATGAGGGTCGTCACAGACTTGATGCGGCCTTGGTGATATTCCCGGTAGACGAATTTGTGGAATGCAAGGAAATTTCCTTTCTGCACTGAAATGCGCCCCATGACCCTAGTAAATCTTTCAAAAATAAGAGGGCCTACTGCAGATTCCATGACTAAGGAATGAAGGGGAGGCAGGAACACAACATCTGGTATCTCTAATGTGGCAAAATCCACTTGGATGGAGGTGGAATGAGCAGCATCCGAACCAAGAAGAGAAATAGCTTGCCGGAACTGGCCAAGTTGAACTTCGGGCAGATTATTGAGATAGCTGTAATCGTTAAACATCTGGAAATAGTGGATAAGCTTGATCTCCTTCTGAATAAATGGACCCCATGCATTCTTGTGATGAATCACAAACCACTCAGAGAGAGTGAGTGGGTGATCCCTGGGTGGGAATTGAGCAGAGCTGGTAGATATGAATTGCCTGTATAAAGACTGATGGCCCCGAGCTCACTGTTCTTCAGTTTTAGCCTCAGTCATAGAGAAAATTTTTGACTGTTCAGCTTTTGAAGGAGAAGAGAGAGGGAGAATGACATTTAGGTGGTCGGTGAGATGTAGGTGAGGAAGGCCAAAAATGGTGGCAAATGTGCATTTCTGGAGGAATTCATAATAGATAGACCTTCTTCGATTTTCAACAGTGAGAGAAAACTAAAGAGGTGGAAAACGAGGCTCAGAAGAAAGAGCAAGGTTGGAAGATATTTTTCCCTTTTTAGGAACATGGCTGGAAGAGCCTGTCATATGAATGTGAGTGCCAACTGACAGGACTGAGCGAAGTATGGCTACTTCAAACTCATCTTTGATGTCCTGGATAAAGGAACCTTCAAGTTGGGCACCCTCAGGAATGATGGTAACAAAGGAGGGAGGAGTAGGAGGGTGAAGGAAAGAATAAGAAGTAGAGGGAGGTGGTACAGATGGTCTAGCTGATGAAGGACCAGAAGATGAGGCTCCAACTGAGGAGGATGTTGCGTGCGTCATAAATTACTTTGACGGTTCAGTATTTTAAAAAGACCTTATCTATTATGAAATCGTCTCCTCTTTTGTCGTTTTCCGCATTTATTGTTGTGTCCTTTCAAAAGCAGCTTTAACTTTTGCTTTTAAATCCCGTAATCTATGCCACACCGATTCCACCTTTCTCTCTCATCTCTTTCGACTCGCCTGGAACGATAAACCCTATCGATTCCAGCATCCTCTCTTTGTGATTTTGAAAGAATCCCTCTGTTCGTGCCAAAATCTCTTGAGGGCTTTTGTTCTACTCCTTCCCATGATCCTCCAGAACCTTTCCCTGTTCAAATCCATGGCGGTTTCGGGGGTCTCCGGCACTGTTGGTGGCTTCCGCGTTGCGTTCCTCATAGCAGAGCAGCAAGAGCGATTTGCAACAGTGAAGACGAAGCTCTGTGGTAACAAGGCAGTGGATGTGGCTGATTTGGAGAAGAATGGGATGCACAATGTCATAGCAGCAATGCAGAGGATGAAGTGGACAAGAATGGCAACTATTTTAGAGGTGAGTTATCCGGACCTGGTGAAGGCCTTTTACACCTGCTTAAAATCTAAAGAGGACGGGTCCTTGATCTCCTCAGTCAAAGGTACCTCTATTCACATTACATATGACTTGTTGGAGAGTCTTTTTGGGGTGTCTACCAGTGGTCGCAGTGGAGTAGACATCGTCGACATTCATGTTAAAGGACTAGGGATTATCGGTATTGAATATAAGCTGAAGGACAGTAAAATCGACATCAACCAGATGAATGCTTTCAACCGGATTTTACATTTCATAGTGTGCCAAATCCTTGTACCAAGAAGCGCAACTTTCTCCACTTGCCCGAAGGCTGACTCCGACATGATGTTCTGGGCGATTCAGAATCAAGATATTAATATGGCAGAGGTGATCATTGATAGGATGAAGTTTGCAACTGTGATGATTTGGGATAAGAAGAATAAATTGATTGTATTTCTTCTTTATGCTCACCTGCTGACAAAAATTTCTCAGCATTTCAACATAAATGTGACTGGTGAAGTGTCCAAGAAGATGGGACAAGCCATTAGAAGCAGAAATTTGAAGAAGAGTGGCTTCTCATTGGTAGCTGGGGTATAGACAAAGACTTCAATCGCCGAAGGTGAGGCCATCATCGGAGAAGCTCAAGAAGTTCAAATTCCAGAGGCAAAGGAAGAAGTTGCTGTAAGAATTGAAGCCCCTGTTGCAGAAGCTCCAGTTGTTCCAGCAGTTCAAGAACAGCCAGAAGAGGTCAGAACAGAAATTCCAGTGGTTCAAGTAGAGGAAGAAGAGGCAGCAACAAATATCAGAGTTGAAGTTCCAGTGGCTAGTCCAAGAAGAATTGAAGAAATTCCTCCCGAGCACATTGAGCCCATTGGGCAATCCTCAAAGGTTGAGTCCCCTTCAACAGTTGTTGCAGCAGTAATTGAAGATATTTTGGATACTGTCGCAAATATTCATGGGGAGCAAGAAGAAGTTATTGCTGAAGTTGTGGCACCAGGCCACAGTGCAGATGTTCCTATGGAAGATGCTTTTGTTCAGGGGGAGCATGCAGTTGAGAAGGAAGCAGAGATTCAGGGGGAGCACACAGTTAGCCCCCATGCTGATCAGTTCCAAGAAGGTGTTGTGGAGAGCACCTCAGATGAAGAAGAACCTCCTATTGATAATGTGGAGCCCGCTGTTGGGGCCAGTGCTAAAGGCAAGGGTGTAGCTCAGATTCCTTTGCTTACTAGAAGAGCACACCATAGTTCCAAGAAGAAGAAGCTGAGGGTCAATATGAAGCCAGTAATAGACCGGTTGAATGCTCATGGACAGATCCTGTGCTCACTGCAAAATGAAGTTTCATCCATCTTTGTGAGCCAAAGCACAGGAGCCAAGCAGATTGGAGCAATGAATGCTGAGCTCCAAGGTTTGAAGGGTGAGTTGGGAAGCATTAAGCAATTAGTTCAAGATCTATCAATTTTTGTGAGGGAGCAATTACCCATTCCTGCCTCTCCTGCTCCCACTCATGCAGTACCTGTGTACAGTTCAGGGCCTTCAGGGCCAAGGATTGAAGAAGAAGAAGCAGTCCGACCATCAGGGCTAGTTAATATTGAGGATTTAGAGCCATCAGGGCCACAGGTTGTTGAGGACTCAAGTCAGGATTAGCCAGCAAAGGATGCATCGGGCCACCAGGGCCATCGGTTGAGTAGGCAGGGCCTCCAGGGCCAGTTGTAGATGAGTCAGGGCCATCCGGGCCAGTGGAATCTCAGGATGAGCATGGAAGATTTCAAGCACCTGTAGAAGAGGCTGTGCCCCCAGAGCCCCCTACTTCTCCTCTTCAAACTTCAGCCCCTCCTTCTCCACCTTCATCTACCACTGCTCCTCTAGCTCCTGCCACCTTTAAACAACCTCTTCCCAAAAACATTTCCTCACCTACACCATTTCCTACCACAACCTCCTCTTCTCCTATTTCCTCCACATTCATTCCTTAATTCCAAGAGAGAGAATAAGCATTATTAAGAAACTGTTATTATTTCAGTTACGTACAGAAAATCTATTACAAATTACACATGCCTAATTTCCTTCTAAAAGATGTAAATCTCTCTTCAGGTAAGGCTTTTGTAAAGATATCTACTAACTGATTCAACGTATCTATAAAATAAATATTTATATTTTCATTAGCTACATGATCTCTAATAAAATGATATCTAACCTCTATATACTTTGTCCTAGAGTGCTGAACTGGATTTTTGGTGAGATTTATTGCACTGGTGTTGTCGCACAGCAATGGAATGGTCTTGATGTGCAGTCCATAATCCTCAAGTTGCTGTTTTATCCATAGTAGTTGAGTGCAACAGCTTCCAGTAGCTACGTACTCAGCCTCAGCTGTTGATAGTGCTACTGAATTTTGTTTATTTGAGGACCATGAAATCAAGCATCCTACAAGAAATTGACAACTTTCACTGGTGCTTTTTCTATCTACCTTGCATTCAACATAGTCAGCATCAGAATATCCTACTAAACTAGTTTCATATGATTTTGGATACCATAAACCTAGATCATGAGTTCTAGCTAGATATCTAAAAAATCCTTTTAACAGAAATTAAATGAGATTCTTTAGGATCAGCCTGATATCTTGCACACATGCATACACTAAATAGAATATCAGGTCAACTAGCAGTTAACTAAAGTAATGATCCTATCATATCTCTGTAAAGTTTTTGATCTACTTTCTTACCATCTTTATCACTGTCTAGCGTTGTAGATGTGCTCATTGGTGTGGACAGTGGCTTTGCATTGTTGAATCCAAATTTCTTTCATAATTCCTTGGTGTATTTCACTTGGCAGATGTGTGTTCCTTCTTTGCCTTGCTTGATTTGAAGTCCAAGGAAATAATTGAGTTCCCCCATCATGCTCATTTTGAATTCTCCCTGCATAAGCTTTTCAAAGTACTTGCACAAATATTCATCAGTAGATCCGAATATTATATCGTCCACATAGATTTGCACAAGTAATATATTTTTGACTTTTGACTTAATAAATAAAGTGCTATCTACTTGTCCTCTACTTGTCCTCTGATAAAACCATGGTTTAATAAAAATGCACTAAGCCTTTCATACCATGCTTTAGATGCTTGTTTTAAACCATATAGAGCTTTATGCAATTTGAAAACGTGATTTGAAAATCTTCATCATCAAAACCAAGAGGTTGTTCTACATAGACTTCCTCCTTTATCTATCCATTTTAAAATGCAGATTTTACATCCATTTGAAAAAGTTTTAAATCTAATGCAGAAGCATAAGCAAGTAGAATCTGAATTGCCTCTAGTCTAGTCACTGGTGCATAGGTTTCATCGAAATCTATGCCTTCCTCTTGGGAATAGCCTTGAGCAACCAATCTAGCCTTGTTTCTAGTGATAACACCAGCTTCATCCAATTTGTTCCTGAACACCCATTTGGTGCCAATCATAGGATGATCTGATGGTCTCGAAATAAGGGACCAAACTTGATTTCTCTTGAACTGATTAAGTTCATCTTGCATGGCTAAAATCCAAGATTCATCAGACAGTGCTTCATTGACTGTCTTCGGCTCAATTTGAGAAACAAATGCTAATTAATCACATAGAATAACATTACCTCTTGTTCTTACCCCAACAGATGGATCTCCAATGATGTTGTCTCTTGGATGATCCTTCTTGTATCTCCATTCCTTTGGAAGATCATTATGGGATATTTCTTTCTGTTGCAATTCTTCCAAGGGTGGATCTTCATTATCCTTGATAGATATATCCCTTAGTTTCTTGGATAACGTTTCTGCATTTTCATCATCACTATCTACTTCCTTTCTCAAGGAAGGGTTAGATTCATATAAAATAACATGGATTGTTTGCTCAATTAATAAACTTTGTTTATTAAAGACCATATAACCTTTAGGTTTGGAAGCATACCCCATGAATATTCCTTCATCAGATTTGGAATCTAACTTACCAATATCTCTCTTACCATTATTGTGGATGAAGCAAGGGCATCTGAATGTCCTGAAGTGACTGATCTTGGGCTTCTTTTGCTTGGAAAGCTCATACACTGTCTTCTTCAAGATTGGCCTGATCATCACTCTATTTATTATGTAACATACTGTGTTGATTGCTTCAGCCCAGAAATATCTAGGAAGATTGTATTATGATAACATGGTTCTGGCCATATCCAATAATGTCCTATTCTTCCTCTCAGCTACTCCATTCTGCTGTGGTGTCCTTGGTGCTGAGAAGTTATGCTCAATTCTTTGATCATCACAGAATTCTGCAAATTTTTCATTTTGAAATTCTCCTCCATGATCTGATCGAATACTAATTATGCTGAACTTCTTGTCCTTCTGAACTTTCTTACTGAACTTAACAAAGCTGTCAAACGTGTCATCTTTATGCTCGAAGAATGATACCCATGTAAATCTTGAATAATCATCAACTATTACGAATCCAAAATTCTTTCCTCCAAGGCTGGTGGTTCTCATCGGCCCAAATAAGTCCATATGCAGTAGCTCTAATGGTTTGGAGGTGGTTACTACTATCTTTGATTTGAAACATGTCTTTGCATGCTTCCCTTTTGCACAAGGTTCACATACACCTTCTAATTTTGAGCTTATTTTGGGCAAGGCTTCCACTAGATTTCGCTTGATCAATTTTCTAATTCCATCCAAACTGTAGTGACCCAATCTCCTGTGCCATAGTTCAGCTGATTGATCTTTATTTGCTGCAAGGCATACATCCTGATCATTCAACTCTTTTAGATGAAGCATGTCACGCCCCGATGTGGAATATCTGAATGCGAGGCAGTTGCAAGTAAACGGGTACTGAGCAAGTACTAGACATCAAACCATTACACAATGAATAATACTAAAGAAAAATCTTCTCATTAATAATTTCCAATGTCTAGTTACAACCACTAATATCAGAGCCAATCTATAAGGCCCAATTACATTGAATAAAAGTAAAAGACTAAACTCAAACTACTAACTTAACTACTATGACTCTAACATAGTACTAAGACACTAGGGTGCTCATAACATCACTCCTGGTCGTTCCCGTCCTCGTGAGTGTATAGTTCATCCTCGGTCTCACCTGAGAACACAACGAAAAATAACGCAGGGTGAGCGATAACGCCCAGTAGGACTTAAATCTCAATAGTCAAGCAGGCTTTAAATAATTAATGCATTGAAAGGCAGAGTAACTAGTGATAGAGCGAGAGAGTCGAGTAAAAGATAGCAGGATAGCACATGAATGAAATATCACAACTTTCCAAATATAGCACAAGAGTCGAGTATAGCACAAATAGCAAGATGGCCATAGCACAAATAGCACAACGAGTATAGCATAATACTTTGTTGTCAACGGACAACGAGAGAATATAGCACTTTTGATTGTCATTTAGATAGTCGAGATAGATAGTACTCGAGTGTAATGCCAAACACTATGATCATTTAACTCCCATGGCACTAGCACTTTCGGGCACACATTCCAGGACCAGATCGGGCCCTTTATATATTGCCAGGCATTGGTTATATTATTTATCTTTAGACAATCAGTCAATGGCTAATATAGAGTACCAAGAAATAGATGAGAGCACTAGATGAATAGACGAGATAGTAGAGTGAACAAGAATAGATGAGCGAGTAGAGTATAGATGAGAGATAGTGGACATTGCACGTAACACATCGAGTAAACAGGCGATAGTAACAGTTGCACAACACGCGCACATGGTGTTGGCAGTCAGGTGGAACTCACGACCCTACCACTGGCCATGTTAAGCACAGGTCCAGAGGTCCGACGTGATTCAAGATAAGAGCGAAGTTCTAATAGCCGTTTGGATCATGTTGATCCCTAAAGGGTATCATAGGTGTTAGGGTACAATCAGCTCGTCGACCATATGGAAATCCATGGACAGAGGAGACTTACGGAGGCCTTGAATAAAGACTCACTAGTCCGGCAGAAGGAGTATCTGACGGAGAGTTCATCCAAGTCAAGAGAGAGTGTGTATATAGAAACAAGTGCTCGACGTTCCAGAGGAATTCTAGAACAGTGGAGCGTCGATAACGGTATTCCCAAAATAACGCGAGAAAACGTAGACAAGTATGTATTGAAATATGGCAATTTAATTACATAAATTACCAGATGTATTAAGAGTTAATTTCATGCCAAGTTAAGCCATAATTGGATGATTCAAAGTGTGTGTAAGTGTCATGAAATTGTAGATAGAAAAGATCATGTGCATGTATTTTATTCACACTTAAATGTTTAATTTATAACAAGTGTAATCTTCTGTGTGTATGACTGTTAAACAAGAGTACAAGTACTGTGGATAGTGAAGACTTGCTGAGACAGGGGGTTTGATGCAAAAACCCAGATCACGACGTACCCTAATGAGGGTCGCGACGGGGTCAACTGAGATCACGACAGGGTCGTTTGAAGGTCACGACGGGCTTGTCGGTTCAGGCAGACAAATCACGACTGTGACGGCCCTCATTATACCGGTACGGTTATACCAACCCACGTCGGTATAGCAAGAGTCCTCACAGTGGGACATTTACCCAAACGATACATATAGCTGAGATACACGCGAATATACAACAGAGTAGCGGAAGTAAAAGACAACTGTCTCCATTCATTCATCATCGACATTAAACATACATGCAATTCGCAATTAAGATAAGAGAACTAAAGGTCCACATAATTTAAATTGCTGAAATAGAACTACAAATTGTCCACATTTATACATCCTTTTCATAGTACTCTAATACAATGTTCAAATTACATACTTATGAAATACACAAATCTCAAGAAAGTCCAAAGCTAGTCTCCGCGCTCGGAGTCCGTCACCACCGTCTCCTCCAACGGTGCCGTGTCACCAACTATACCTGTACGCCGAAGCAAGGAGTGAGTCCAAGGACTCAGCAAGCAACACTACTCATGATATACACGTACAAGTCCTAGTGGTTTCTACATGCACATTTACAATTTACAACACATAGCATGCTAGTCAATTCAAGTCTCAACCTATCATGAAAGTTTTACAATTTTATACATGAATCATGCCTTCAGATTTCTAAAAATAAAATTCACCTATCACATGCTCTCTATTCAATTTACTCATGAAACTTTAATCTTTAAAGAGCTAAAACATGAGAGCTACCAACATGAGCATTTTACATACATGAAAGGGGAACACAACTAGCATGGATTTCACATGTCCTTAAGTACATACATAACCCTTTTCACATGCTTTAGGTTGCTGATTTCACATGGTTTAACGGCTGTAAACCTATACATGAAAGCTACAATATTGCATAAAACATATCATGTGTTCAAACAATCATGCTATCTTTTGCCCGTTTTCACTAATTATCCCTAACATGGATTCTAAACATCTTTGCACATAATAACATGATGATAATAACATAAATTCACTGATTTCACATGATTTTAGATTTGTCTCACATGGTTTTCAATAACACATTTTCACATCTTTAGTTTCACATTTTCTTTACACGAATTTCCTCTTTCACATGGTTCACTTTACACATACACATTCACATTGTCACTTACACATTTACACATGAACACATACACATTACACATTTCACATTACACATTTTAGGTGCCGTGACACATATAACCACCAAAGAAGGACATATACACATCACATTACACATAGACGCCATCTAGGCATTCCAATGGCGACTCTTGGACTGCGCAGACTGGGAGAACAAGTCTCCACCCTAACCAGTGGTACTTGTCCACCTCCAGGATTTCCCCCTAATGCCCTTAGGGTCACTTACACAATGAACTTTCTCAGGGGGACTTTTCCCTGATACAACTCCACTGCCCTCTACGGAAGCAGTGTCACATTGGCATAGTTACACATTTACACATTTACTGTTTTACACATGGTTTTACACTTCACACTTTTCATCACATTCACTTTCTCACTCACATTAATATCTCTGTTTTTCCTAACATGGTACTACAGAATTTCAAGAGCTTAGCACACAGTAATTTCACCGATCAAGTTGGTTTTAGACAATAACTAATCGCATTACGATAATACACGTAGATTATCGCATTTCACATGAAAATACAAAAATTTTTATTTACTGATTCAAATGACCTGAAATTTTAACCACATGCTGTTTTCGGGTTCAAGATCATACACTCAAATTTTCAGATTTTTCTGAGCTAAATAGAATTTACAGAAAATAAAACACCTAATTAGCATACTATTCACAACTTAAGCTAACATAGGGTTTAACACATCTTGCAAATTGCCACTTACTGTTTTAAACAGAGGCTACTAACATATGCATGATTTGAGAATACAAGATTACCCTAAATCACACCTCTATAGATTAATCATCACAATCATTCTTGTATGCTTTTATTTTACCGAACCGGATTTATTAGCAAATTACACAAGCATGGATAATTTACCAAAATTGCAAACACATATACTGACCCACTAACCTTCATGATCAGACCAAAACCAAGGCATTCATACTAACCCTAATCATGAAACATAAATTTGACAAGATCATTAACAAGTCATGCTCACAATTCATGGGGTACAATATTTCCTACATTCACCGTCACACACCACATTCATCCACACACCACAATTGACTATATACATAGAGTATAGGATTACCATATATCCTCATCACGGAAACCATACCGAAATTAATGTAAAGGAAGGGTAGAATAGTTCACTGTTCTGTCCAGAGGAACTTGGCGGCGGTCTCTGGCCGCTGACTCAGGGTCAGCGGCATGGCCGATGGACGTCAAGCATGATATGGACGTCCATGGACCTTGCCGTCGAATCAGGTCTGTGCAGAAACACAGACCCGACCTCTCAAACTTGGGTGAATGGGAGGGTCTAGGACTCGAGGAAAAATCCATAAAAATAGCAAAACCGACCTAGACTCATACGGGGACATCATGGATAGGTCACTTGCCTTTAGAAAATTGCTACAAAGGATCTAGGGCTTGGAGAAGCTCTCCTTGGGCAGTCCCAAGAAGTTGTAGATGGCCTCCAAGATCACCTTCCTCCGGGTTCTTGGATGATCTCCATTGCAAGGGGATGTCGGGGAAGCCTCCTCCTTTGATCCAGCAACCTCCTTGAAGCAGTAGATTTCCGGATCAAGCTTCAGAAGTGTGGGTTTTTGGGTGGCAAGGTGGGTTTTCCTCTCAGCTTTCTCCTAGGGTTTTCTTCTCACTTTTTCTCCTCTTGCAAGGTGAAGGGAGGAGTGGGGAGAGGCCATTTCGGGTTCAGACATAAGGAGGGTCTCTCTCCCACTCACCATACTGATTTGACAGCCTTCAGAGCCGTTGGGGACATCCCCCAATGGTTGGCTTACCTTGTTTCAGAAGCTTGCAGCTCTGCTGCGCATGCAGGCCAGAGAGGTTGGCGTCCATATCGCTGGACGCCAGGATTAGTGTTGGCGTCCATGTCTGGATGCTGACACCACCTAAACGGCCTGGGCTTGACGCCAAGGTGGCCTTCGGCCAGAACTCTAAAATATGCAGAAAACCATGCATAACGAGCATATATACATGCAATATGTATATGGTATTACATCCATGCTATCACCATGCAATACGTACATTATTTATATTGAATATAAACACATGCACACGTACTCGTACTAATTAACACGTACGTAAATATGTACATACATACACAAGCACAGACATACACACATAAATATAAATAAAGCGACAGAAATTCGAGGGTCTTACACCCTCTCCCCCTTAAAGAAACTTCGTCCTCGAAGTTAGAACGACACTACTCAAACAAAAGGGGATACTTCTTCTTCATCGCATCCTCAAGCTCCCACGTAGCCTCCTCACGTGGAAGTTCCGCCATAGAACTTTCACCGACGCAATACTCTTGTTCCGGAGATGCTGAACCTTCCGGTCAAGAATGGCTACGGGTTGCTCGACATACGAAAGATCTGGCTGGATCTCCACGGGCTCATGACTAATCACATGAGACGGATCTCGGACATACTTCCTGAGCATAGATACGTGGAATACCGGGTGAACGCTAGCCAAAGCTGGGGGTAAAGCTAGCTCGTACGCCACGCTGCCCAAACGTCTGAGAATCTATATGGCCAATGAATCTAGGGCTTAGCTTGCTATGCCTGCCAAATCTGACTACACCTCGAGTAGGCGATATCTTCAAGAAGACATGATCGCCAACCTCGAACTCCAAATCCTTTCTCCTGTTGTCGGCATAACTCTTCTGCCTATCCTGTGCCGCAACAAGCCTTTTCCTGATAAGCTGAATCTTATCCGAAGTTTCCTGAACTAACTCCGGTCCGATCACTGCCTATCACCATCTCCTCCCAACATAAAGGAGATCTGCAGGGCCTACCATACAACGCCTCGAATGGAGCCATACCAATACTAGCATGAAAGTTGTTGTTGTATGCGAACTCCACAAGAGGTAAATGACGCTCCCAATCATCCTTCCAATCCAGAACACACGCTCTCAACATATCCTCGAGCGTCTGGATAGTCCTCTCGGACTGTCCATCGGTCTGGGGATGAAACGCCGAACTGAGCTTAAGCTCCGAACCTAACGCATCCTGAAGCCTTTCCACAATCTCGAAGTAAATCTCGGATCTCGATCCGAAATGATCGACTTCGGCACACCATGCAATCTAATGATACCGCTAACATACAATCTAGCTAAACTCTCTACTGACTGCTTCTTCTTCATAGGCAAGAAATGAGCAGTCTTCGAGAATCTATCTACAACTACCCAAATCGAGTCATTGCCCCTTCTAGATCGAGGCAAACCCGATACGAAATCCATAGTGACAGCTTCCCACTTCCATACGGGGATATCCATCCTCTGCATAAGGCCGGATGGTCGCTGCCGCTCGGCTTTCACTTGCTGACATACTAGACATCTAGACACATAATCCGCAACATCCTTCTTCATGCCGGACCACCAAAATGATCTCTTCAGGTCTTGATACATCTTAGTGTTACCCGGATGAATAGAGAACCGCGATCTATGAGCCTCTGCTAACACATGCTCACAGACATCTACCACATCGGGGACACAAACACGGTGCTGAAATCTAATCACACCGTCCTCATCACGAGCAATGCCCGCCTTACCCACTAACTCTAACAATCTAGGGTCGGCTTTCTGCTGCTCAATCACCTCATCCAAGACTAAGGATCTAAGGGATAGCTGAGCTACAAAAGCCTGACACAACGACGGCTCTAACTCGGTCATAGAGCACGCTGCATCCTCCAACATCTTCCAATCCTGCTGGAGCGAAGACCTCTTTCTACTAAGAGCATCCGCTACGACATTCGCCTTTCCAGGATGATACTGAAGGTCGAAGTCATAGTCCTTCAAGAACTCAATCCATCTTCTCTGCCTCAGGTTTAATTCCTTTTGGGAGAAAAGATACCTCAAGCTCTTCTGGTCGGTAAACACCTCAAATATGACACCATAAAGATAGTGCCTCCAGATCTTTAGTGCATGAACCACTGCTGCGAGCTCCAAATCATGAGTCGGATAGTTCCTCTCATGCTCCTTCAACTGACGAGAAGCATAAGCCACTACCCTTTCTTGCTGCATGAGTACACAGCCTAAACCAATCTGAGATGCATCCGTATAAATGGCAAAACCTTCTAGACCACTAGGCAAAACCAATACCGGAGCAGAAGTAAGCTTAGCCTTCAATAGCTGAAAGCTGCGCTCACATGCCTCAGACCATACGAACTTCTCACCCTTCCTGGTCAGCTTTGTCAGAGGGGCGGCGATGGATGAGAAACCCTCAATGAATCGCCGATAATAACCAGCTAACCCAAGGAAACTACGAATCTCCGAAGGGGTCCTGGGAATCTCCCAATCCATAACTGCCTGGACTTTTGCTGGATCAACTGCAACACCAGCGCCGGAGATAACATGCCCGAGAAAATGAACCTCGCGCAACCAGAACTCGCACTTGCTGAACATTGCATACAGCTTGTTCTCACGGAGAACCTCTAAGACTAACCTCAAATGCTGACGGTGCGTGGCCTCATCCGGAGAATAGACCAACACGTCATCAATAAACACAACAACAAAGCTATCTAGATACGGACTAAACACCCGGTTCATGAGATCCATGAACGCTGCAGGGGCGTTGGTCAATCCGAAAGGAAGGACCAAAAACTCATAATGTCCATAACGGTTCTAAATGCCGTCTTGGACACATCCTCACTCCGAATTCTCAACTGATGATAACCAGATCGCAAGTCAATCTTGGAAAAGACTGATGCCTCTCGCAACTGGTCAAACTGATCATCAATCCGAGGTAAGGGATACCTGTTCTTCACAGTCACCTGGTTCAACTTCCTATAATTAATACACAACCAAAGTGACCCGTCTTTCTTCTTGACGAATAATACAGGTGCGCCCCAAGGGGAAACACTAGGGCGAATAAATCCCTTATCGAGCAATTCTTGCAATTGCTTCCTCAACTCGGCTAATTCTGCAGGGGCCATCCTATATGGGGCCTTCGAGATAGGAGAGGTGCCTGGAAGCAACTCTATAGTGAAGTCTATCTCCCTATCCGGTGGCAATCCAGACAAGTCATCGGGAAAGACATCTGGAAAATCCCGCACCACATCGATCTCTGCAAGAGTCAGTGACGAACCAGCATCGGGCACTAGCATAACGCTGGCAAGAAATGCGTCACAACCCTTGTTCACCATGCGCATCGCCTTCATGGCAGAGATAACTAACTTTCCCGCTAAGTTCTTTGGCAAGGGATGAGAGAACTCATCCTCACCAGGAATGCGGAAAACAATCTTCTTCCTACGACAATCCACTAACGCATAGTGCTCCTCTAGCCAATCCAGACCAAGAATACAATCATAGTCCTTCATCTTTAGCAAGAAGAAACACCCATCTAGGAATCTATCCTCAATGCACACAGGTAACGACGGAATGCACTTCCTAGTCGATACCGTACCCGCAGGGGTGTGCACGGACAAAGGGACCTCTAACTCCTCAGACTCTATGCCTGACTCTAGGGCTAACTGCCTAGCGAACCGCTCGGAAATGAACGAGTGAGTAGCACCCGTATCAAACAAAACCCGAGCGTGCACACCGAAAAGCAAAACCGTACCTTCGGTGACATGCTCCGCCTGCTCGGCGTCCTCGCGAGCTAAAGCAAACACTCGAGCTGGGGCTCGAGGCCTTCCTGGTCTCCCTGTAGCTGGCGCGGCTGCCGCTACTGCTGGTGCTGGCGCTCCACGCTGAGCTCCTTGCTGAAGTCTTGGGCACTCTTTGATCTTGTGGTCGCTGCTCCCACACTTTAAGCATCTACCCGCTACTAACCAGCACTCGGACCCACCATGTGTCTTCCCACAATGGGGACACTCTTTCTTCGCACCGGGGGAACGTACAGAAGGTACCTGAGAGTTGCTGACTGCCACTGATTTCTGCGGTGTCTGGTACACCGTTTTCTTCTTATCCTGCCGCTGGAATGTCGCTGCCGGCCTCTTCTGCGAAGCCTTCTTCTCCTCCAGATATTGCTCCATTTCTCCCTCCTGCCTGCAGGCAGCGCTGAGGGCCTCGTCTAGCGTGCGGTGGTCAAACGCCACGAGTCTCGTCCTCAGTGATGGTTTGAGACCCATCACGAATTTCTTGGTCTTCCTGCGCTCATCCTCTACTATATGCGGTGCATATTTAGAAAGTTCAGAAAACCTTGCCTCGTATTCCAGGACGGTCATTGATCCTTGCGTCAGGGAAAGGAATTCTTGCTCCATCTTGTCCTGGATATGCTCTGGGACGAACTTGGCTCGGAAGAGCCTCACGAACGCATCCCACGCCACGTCTACTACTCCGTCCTCAAAGCGTGTACGAAGTAGGGAGGACCACCATACATCAGCTCTCTCCTGCAATACACCTTCATAAGCACTAACTAACAAATTCTAACTTGACAAACAACATACAAGCATAACTAAAGCATACCTGTAGCATGTAGGTGGCTAATGTCACCTTGTCCTCATCAGGACACCTGATAGCTCGGAAGATTTTCTCTGTCTCCCTCATCCAGCTTTCTGCCATTAGCGGATCACTCTCCCCCTTAAAAGAGGGTGGGGTCATCCTCTTGAATCGCTCCATGATGGAAGGTCCACCATGGTCCTGAGCTGGGGCCTGAGCCTGCTACATTAAACAATAACAATATACAATAAACACAATATCATACAATTTAAATAGCAAGCTACTAGGTTGTTTCATTATTCTACCTGGGCCTCCAACTGGGCCTGGAGTGCTGCCTGGGTGTGGGCCTGTGTCTGCATGGCTTGCACCAGACCTTGCATTAATACTCCATAGTCCACAGGTGGTGGTGGGGGAAGCACAGGACCCTGTGGGGCCGGGGCCTGCTGTTCCGCCCGCTCCTCACGCCTCTGCTCGTCGTCGCGAGCTGGCATACCTCCACGTCGCCCACGGGAAGCCATGGCTGTAATAAAAATTTCAGCCACCATTAGAGCTAGGTTACTAGGTTCTCTAACCATTTTCTTATCTATCTTTCACTTCTTATTAGTGTTTTCTACACATGTGGACATACTTAGCATGCAATGGGGATGATGACTTAGGTATATTCATGTGTAATCTCAACCGGTGGGTTCTGATACCAATCTCTGTGACGGCCCTCATTATACTGGTACGGTTATACCAACCCACGTCGGTATAGCAAGAGTCCTCACAGTGGGACATTTACCCAAACGATACATACAACTGAGATACACGCGAATATACAACAGAGTAGCGGAAGTAAAAGACAACTGTCTCCATTCATTCATCATCCACATTAAACATACATGCAATTCGCAATTAAGATAAGAGAACTAAAGGTCCACATAATTTAAATTGCTGAAATAGAACTACAAATTGTCCACATTTATACATCCTTTTCATAGTACTCTAATACAATGTTCAAATTACATACTTATGAAATACACAAATCTCAAGAAAGTCCAAAGCTAGTCTCCGCGCTCGGAGTCCGTCTCCACCGTCTCCTCCAACGGTGCCGTGTCACCAACTATACATGTACGCCGAAGCAAGGAGTGAGTCCAAGGACTCAGCAAGCAACACTACTCATGATATACACGTACAAGTCCTAGTGGTTTCTACATGCACATTTACAATTTACAACACATAGCATGCTAGTCAATTCAAGTCTCAACCCATCATGAAAGTTTTACAATTTTATACATGAATCATGCCTTCAGATTTCTAAAAATAAAATTCACCTATCACATGCTCTCTATTCAATTTACTCATGAAACTTTAATCTTTAAAGAGCTAAAACATGAGAGCTACCAACATGAACATTTTACATACATGAAAGGGGAACACAACTAGCATGGATTTCACATGTCCTTAAGTACATACATAACCCTTTTCACATGCTTTAGGTTGCTGATTTCACATGGTTTAACGGCTGTAAACCTATATATGAAAGCTACAATATTGCATAAAACATATCATGTGTTCAAACAATCATGCTATCTTTTGCCCGTTTTCACCAATTATCCCTAACATGGATTCTAAACATCTTTGCACATAATAACATGATGATAATAACATAAATTCACTGATTTCACATGATTTCAGATTTGTCTCACATGGTTTTCAATAACACATTTTCACATCTTTAGTTTCACATTTTCTTTACACGAATTTTCTCTTTCACATGGTTCACTTTACACATACACATTCACATTGTCACTTACACATTTACACATGGACACATACACATTACACATTTCACATGACACATTTTAGGTGCCGTGACACATAGTCCAAACCACCAAAGAAGGACATATACACATCACATTACACATAGACGCCATCTAGGCATTCCAATGGCAACTCTTGGACTGCGCAGACCAGGAGAACAAGTCTCCACCCTAACCAGTGGTACTTGTCCACCTCCAGGATTTCCCCCTAATGCCCTTAGGGTCACTTACACAATGAACTTTCTCAGGGGGACTTTTCCCTGATACAGCTCCACTGCCCTCTACGGAAGCAGTGTCACATTGGCACAGTTACACATTTACACATTTACCGTTTTACACATGGTTTTACACTTCAAACTTTTCATCACATTCACTTTCTCACTCACATTAATATCTCTGTTTTTCCTAACATAGTACTACAGAATTTCAAGAGCTTAGCACACAGTAATTTCACCGATCAAGTTGGTTTTAGACAATAACTAATCGCATTACGATAATACACGTAGATTATCGCATTTCACATGAAAATACAAAACTTTTTATTTACTGATCCAAATGACCTGAAATTTTAACCACATGCTGTTTTCGGGTTCAAGATCATACACTCAATTTTTCAGATTTGTCTGAGCTAAATAGAATTTACAGAAAATAAAACACCTAATTAGCATACTATTCACAACTTAAGCTAACATGGGGTTTAACACATCTTGCAAATTGCCACTTACTGTTTTAAACAGAGGCTACTAACATATGCATGATTTGAGAATACAAGATTACCCTAAATCACACCTCTATAATTTAATCATCACAATCTTTCTTGTATGCTTTTATTTTACCGAACCGGATTTATTAGCAAATTACACAAGCATGGATAATTTACCAAAATTGCAAACACATATACTGACCCACTAACCTTCATGATCAGACCAAAACCAAGGCATTCATACTAACCCTAATCATGAAACATAAATTTGACAAGATCATTAACAAGTCATGCTCACAATTCATGGGGTACAATATTTCCTACATTCACCGTCACACACCACATTCATCCACACACCACAATTGACTATATACATAGAGTATAGGATTACCATATATCCTCATCACGGAAACCATACCAAAATTAATGTAAAGGAAGGGTAGAATAGTTCACTGTTCTGTCCAGAGGAACTTGGCGGCGGTCTCTGGCCGCTGACTCAGGGTCAGCGGCATGGCCGATGGACGCCAAGCATGATATGGACGTCCATGGACCTTGCTGTTGGGTTGAATGTCTAATTCATATCATTTCCCTCCTATTTTGATGATGACAAGAAGTGTTCTTAAAGCAATTTAATTGGAACATGTCAAAAGCATCATACCTGAAAGTCATGCTCAAAAAGCATTTTTCAAACCACATTTATCATTTGTGGTAATGATAAATCATTTAACTAATGATATATGTGTTTATTTTTCAGGTACAAACTTTTTATGCAAAAGATGTGTCGACACACCCATCAATGGTGTCGACACATCAACACAGACTCAAAGAGAAATTGTGCAAAAATGTCAAGAGTGTGTCGACACATGTCAAGAGTGTGTCGACACGAGTGGCAGTTTTCCAGAGATCAAGGGTACCCAGGTCGACACACTCCCAGGGCAGGTCGACACTAGACCCAGTTCCCAGAACAGCCAGTTTGAGGAATTGGGACAGCAGGTCGACACACTCAAGAGCAGGTCGACACGGGACCTTTCTCCCAGAACAGATTTTTCTATCTTTGGGACAGTGTGTCGACACAACCACCAGGGCAGGTCGACACACTACGGAAACTTTTCATCCTAAGAGCTGATGGCTGCCACGTGTCCTTCTAGGGCGATCAGAATCTTCCTTGGGAAGCGTGCCCTTGTACCCCAAAAGGGTATCTTTGGAATCCTAAGGGTATAAAAGGCTCCTTTTGGCCTCCCTTCGAAAGAGAGAGACCCAACTAACCTCTTAGAGTCTCCTGAAAAATTCCTGGCGGCCATAAGAGTTCGTGTCTCCCTCCTCTGCCTTCCTGGAGTCTCCTGAACACCTCTTCTCACCAATTCAAGGTGTGAGAATTGTGGTTTGATCTTTAAAGAAGCCTCTGAAGCATCTCAAGGAAGCAGATCAGGTAGAAGCCATCGTTGGAGAAGAATTCAAGGAAGGTCCAACCTCCCAGATTGCAGAGCATCGTCTTGGACTTCATGTTTACAAGCTTCTTCCCAATTCAAGCTTCTACAAGGGAGTACACTTGAAGAACGAAGCCATTCAATACATTTTACTTTACTTCTGTTCTTCTGAGATATCTCTTGAGATTATGCAAGTGCTTCTGCATAATTCTCATTAGTGTTCTCAAATTTCGACTAGATCTGTTGCTAGGAGATCTTGTCTTAAGTTGGTGTCTAGCAAGTCTATGTGTGAGCCTTGTGCTCAGATTGTTGTGAGCCGGTGTGCTCAGTGTTGAGTTGTCAAACTCAAGTGTGTGTTGAGCAGTCTTGCTCAGTTGTTCTAGAGTAGTCTTGCTCTAGAAGTGGTGTGAGTTGTAAGCTCTTCAGTGTTGGAGTTGTCAGGCTCCAGTGGGTGTGTTACCCAGTTGTGTTAGTGAATCCTCACGGGTTGTGAGGGGTGGATGTAGGAATCACATGGGTGATTTCCGAACCACCTAAAAATCCTTGTGCATTTGTGTTCTGTGGTTTGACTGATTCATCCGCTAGATGCTTGCATAGGACTCGTTTCTAATTCACTTAATCAACTTGATTCTCATCTAAGTTTTTCAACTCACTCCAATCTAATCAGATCAGTAGCTTTTCACTGATATTATTGCCTCTGATTCTAAATAGTTTTAAAATTATTTAAGCTTCCGCAAAAGTGGCTAAGATCTATTCATCCCCCCCCTTCTAGATCTTTTCCACACATTTATTTCGATCCTTCAATTGGTATCAGAGCGGGTTTATATCGATCTGATTTGAACTGAGCAGCTTTTGTTTCTGAGTATTGAGTGTTTGTTTGTCTGTCTGTCTGGTTGTTTGTTTGCCTGCTTGCTCAACTACTTCTCCTTGCATTTACTTAAGTGTCATGGACTCAAAGGGTTTTATAGCTGAGGGCCATTCCATAAATAGGCCACCATTCTTTAATGGTTTGGACTATTCTTATTGGAAGAACAGAATGCAAGTATTCTTAAGGGCCCAGAACTATGAGATCTGGAAAGTAGTTGAGGCTGGTCCCTATGAAAACCAGGGTGAGGAAGAAACCTGGACGAGGGAGCAAATTAGGAGAGCTACATTGAATTACAGTGCCATGAACATGATTCAATGTGCTGTCCATCCCAAGGAGTATTCGAGAATCTCTATGTGTAAATCTGCCAAAGAGATGTGGGATAAACTCGAACTACTCTATGAGGGAACATCTCAGGTCAAGGAGACCAAGGCAAATATATTAGTTTCAGAATATGAACTTTTCATGATGAAATCTAATGAATCTATTTCTGAAATGTTTGCCAGATTTATGGTGATTGTCAATGGACTCAAGGCTTTGGGTAAGGAGTATACTGATGCAGATTTGGTAAGAAAAATTTTGCGTTCACTTTCTTCAATTTGGCATACCAAGGCCACTGTTATTGAAGATTCAAAAGATTTATCCAAAATGTCTTTGGATGAATTGATTGGATCTTTAATGACGTATGAAATAAACTTAAGAAGAAATGAAGATCTTATCATTAAGACCAAGCCTATGGCACTCAAAGCCTCTTCAAGCAACAAAGATAAAAATCAGGATAAAACAAGTTCTGAAGAGTCTGAGTCAAATGAGGATGAGATTGCCCTCATGACCAGACAATTCAGGAAATTCTTGAAATATAGGAAAGGGAAAATGACTGGGAAAAAGAAATTTCCCCCAGGTAAGAAGAATATTTCCTCTTCCAATTTCAATAAGAATCATAAACCTGATGAGAATGTTATCTGTTACAGGTGCAACAAGCCAGGACACATGAAGGGAGAGTGTCCTGAGAACAAAAAGGAAAAGCACAAAAGATTCCAGAAATACAAGAAGCCCAAGGCCATGGTAGCCACTTGGTCTGATGAAGACACAAGTGAGGAAGAAGAAGAGAAGAAGTCCTCAAGCTCAGAGAGTGAGGAAGTTTGCTTCATGGCCAACAGCACAGATGGAAAGGTAAATACTTCCTTTGAAGATTATAGTGTTGAAGATTGGCAGGATGTGTATGCTGAATTGGTAGAAAGATACTCTGAAATGAGAAAAGAAAACAAACACATCAAAAAGAAAATTGAAAATCTTTACCATAACCAATCTTCAAACAATAGAACCTGTGAACTGGAATCTGAAGTAACAGAATTGCTTGAAGAAAAAGAAAATTTACTGAACCAAATTGATGAATTAAAGCTTGCTTCTCAGAAGGCCTCCCAAGACTTCAGAAATTTAAATGAAAAGCTGGAAATTGAAAAACAAGAAAAACAACAGAAAATCGAAGAAATTGAAATTCTTAAAAACCAGCTAAAGGAAAAGGAGGAGGTTATCCAAACCTTCACAAAAGGCCAAGATAACCTAGAGGCATTGCTAGGATCCAACAAGACAACCACATCTCATGGATTGGGATTCAACAAAAAGAAATCAACAAAAGATAAATCTGGTGAGAAAAAGGGAAAAGCACCATTAATCAACTTTGTTAAAGGTCCCAATCTGGAAAACACTGAAATCCAACAAACAGCAAACAAAACCCCAAACAAAAACCCAAACAAAACTCAAAACAAATCAAAAATTCAAAAACAAAAGAAGACTGTCAGGTCGACACAGTCCCCTGACAGGTCGACCTGTTCAACACCAAAAACCATAATCAACTCAACTAAAAATTCAAATAAAAATCTGAGAAATAAGAAAAAGGGAAAAGAAATGATCCATGAAAAACCTTGGACCTCCAAGACAGCTCCTCAAGAAAATTGGATTAATCCTTGGAACCAATGGTATGAAAATCCCTGTTGGTATTATCCTCAATACCCTTATCCAAATTTCTGGATGTACCAACACAATCCATGGATTCCACCTCCTTCTATGAACTCAAATTTTCAAATGAAAAACTCCCCTCCTACCAAAAACAAAGATCTTGGTGCTTTCATTCCTAAAAGAAAGAACAAACAGAAAAATGCTGAAAACACCAAAGTAACAAAACAAAAATCTAAAACAAATCAAATTTGGGTGAGAAAGGATTTGCTGTCTATGTTAAATCATTCTGATGGTCCCAACTCTGTTTGGGTACCAAAATCTTCTCTCCACTGATCTTGTTGCAGGGAAGTCGTGCACCCAACACAAATGTATGGTTTCTTGACAGTGGGTGTTCACGACATATGACTGGAGATAGAGCCAAATTCTCATTCCTGCTTGAAAAGGAGGGAGGGTCAGTCACCTTTGGAGGTAAAAATAAAGGAAAGATCATTGGATCTGGTAAGGTTGGTCAAACTTCTTCAAACTCTGTAGATAATGTCTTGTTAGTTGATGGACTTGACTATAATTTGCTCAGTATCAGCCAACTATGTGACAAAGGTCACAAAGTTGTGTTTGAATCTGATTTTTGCAAGATAATAGATTCATCAACTGATAAAATCAAATTCTTTGGAAAAAGAGAAAACAATGTCTACATGATCAACCTTAATAAAAACTTTTCTGAAAATCTTTGTTTTGTTGCAAATAAAGATGAAATTGCATGGACTTGGCACAAAAGACTTGGCCATGCAAGCTTCAGAACAATGAATAAGTTGTTAAGATTGAATTTGGTTAAAGGTCTTCCTGAATCCTTTTCTAGTGTTGAAGGTCAAATTTGTGGGATCTGTGCTAAAGGAAAACAAACTAGAAAATCCTTTAAAGTCTTCAATGATGTACTCACATCTAAGCCACTAGAACTTCTTCACATGGACCTCTTTGGGCCAACAAGAGTTCTAAGCTTGAGTGGCAAAAGATATGGATTTGTAATCATTGATGACTTTACTAGATTTACCTGGGTTATTTTTCTATCTCACAAAAGTGATGCATGCCTTGAATTCAGGAACTTTTGTACCACTGTCTTAACCACTTATCCATATAAAATCAAAAACATCTTAACTGATCATGGGGGTGAATTTGAAAACACATCCTTTTCTGATTTTTGTGCTGAATTTCAGATATTCCACAAGTTTTCTTCACCAAGAACTCCAGAACAAAATGGAGTTGTGGAAAGAAAGAACAGAACTCTTGTGGAAATGGCTAGAACCATGCTTCTTGAGAGTAACTTGCCCAAATCCTTCTGGGCTGAAGCTGTGAACACAGCAAATCACATACTCAATAGAGCATTGGTCAGACCAAAAATCAAGAAAACCCCCTATGAATTATTGAAAAACAAAAAGCCAACTGTTTCCTATTTTAAAGTCTTTGGGTGCAAATGCTATGTACACAATAATAACAAAGAAAACCTTGACAAGTTTGATGCTAAGAGTCAGGAAGCTATCTTCCTTGGCTATTCTGAAGTGTCAAGGGCCTTCAAAGTGTACATAATGAAAACCAAATCTATTGAAGAATCTCCACATGTTATTTTTAATGAAAACTCCTTTTCCACTAATGATTCTAAATCTTGCAGGGAAAAACAAGACAATGAAGAGGATGACCTCATTGTGGATTCTTCACCAACCGTTGAGGAGAGTAATAACATTGAAGAAAACCTGAACAACAACTCACAATCTCCAAATGGTTCAGGTAATACTGATTCAGAAGTGGGTACCTCTCAACAGGTAATTTCTGAACCTCGATTTCTAAGAGATCACCCATTAGACAGTGTAGTTGGCAATCTAAATGATAGAGTTAGGACCAGATCATCCTTTTTGCAAAACATTGAAGAAGACTCACTAGCTCTAATTTCCCAAATTGAACCCAAGTCAATTGATGAAGCCTTATCCAGTTCTGATTGGATTAATGCTATGCATGATGAACTTCATCAATTTGAAAGAAATCAAGTGTGGGAATTAGTGCCTAGACCTAGTGACCAAACAGTGATTGGCACTAGATGGGTTTTCAGAAATAAATTGAATGAAGCTGGTCAAGTAATAAGAAACAAAGCTAGGCTAGTTGCAAAGGGGTATAACCAAGAATTTGGAATTGACTTTGAAGAATCTTATGCCCCTGTAGCTAGACTAGAAGCTGTGAGAATTTTCCTTGCTTTTGCATCCTCCATGAAATTCAAAGTCTTTCAAATGGATGTTAAAAGTGCATTTCTAAATGGATATATAAAGGAAAATGTGTTTGTTGAACAACCTCCTGGATTTGATAATGAAAAATATCCTAACCATGTTTTCAAGCTTAATAAGGCACTCTATGGTCTTAAACAAGCTCCAAGAGCTTGGTATGATCGTTTGAGTTCCTTTTTACTTGAAAAAGGATATTCTAGAGGTAATGTTGATCAAACATTGTTCACTAAAACAGTAAAAAATCAAATAATTGTGGTCCAAATTTATGTTGATGACATAATTTTTGGCTCCACCAATAAAGGCCTTTGCACTGAATTTTCAAATCAAATGCAGAATGAATTTGAAATGAGCTTAATGGGAGACTTAACATTCTTTTTGGGGTTGCAGGTTAACCAAACGAATGAAGGTATCTTCATCAGTCAAACCAAATATGTCAAGGAGCTACTGAAAAGGTTTGACTATCAGAACCTTAAACATTCAAGCACACCCATTGCAATAAATGCTAAGCTAGAAGAAGACCCATCTGGTAAGTCAGTAGATCCAAAGACCTACAGAGGTATGATTGGCTCTCTGCTCTACCTTACTACTTCTAGACCTGACATTCAGTTTTGTGTGTGCTTATGTGCTAGATTCCAATCAAATCCTAAAGAAAGTCATATGCTTGCTGTGAAAAGAATTTTTAAATATCTTGTTGGAACATGTGACTTAGGAATTTGGTATCCTGCTGGTTGCAAGTTAGAATTGTTTGCCTATTGTGATGCTGATTATGCTGGGTGTAAGTTAGATAGAAAAAGCACAAGTGGCTTGTGTGTATTTCTAGGTGGGTGCCTTATTTCTTGGGCTTCTAAGAAGCAACATTCAGTGGCTCTGTCAACAGCAGAAGCTGAATATGTTGCAGCAGGTAGATGTGGAACTCAGATTCTCTGGGTGAAACATCAACTTCTTGATTACAACCAAGATTTAGGGTGTGTACCCATCCTATGTGATAACACAAGTGCAATCAATCTTTCTAAAAACCCCATTCAGCATTCTAGAACAAAACACATTGAAATCAGGCATCATTTCTTGAGAGATGAGGTTGCAAAGAAATCTTTTGAACTCCATTTTATTGAAACTGAAAAACAAATTGCAGACATATTCACAAAACCCCTTCCTGAAAATAGATTCTCATCTTTAAGGAGAGAACTTGGTCTTTGTAAATGTCCATCCTTCTGATCTCTCTTAAAGTTTGGGTTGAATGCTATGCTTTGTCTAAGGGGAGTTCTTTGTATTTCATAACTCCTTGCTTCCTCAAGCTACATTGCTCATATCTCTCTCTATTCCAATTCCATTTCCCTTTTTACAATAAATTCTTCACTTCTGATTGTGTTGAAACTTCTTGGTATATCAAATAGTGATTTGGAGAAGGACAGGCTATGCTTGTCTAGACACTTTCACTATGCGTGAGAACATATCTCCGCCAAGTACTAAGAAGTCAATATGCAATAGTTGAGGGGGAGCTTTTATTGTTCAAAGAGAATGTCTTTTCTGATTTCAAAACTTGCACAGTTTTAACCTTCATTTCTTTCTGATAATGAATTCTTCAACTCTTATTGTATTGAAATCTCTTGGTATATCAAATGGTGACTTGGAGAAGGACAGGTTATGCTTGTCTGGACACTTTCACTATGCGAGAGTATATGTCTCCGCCAAGTACCAAGAAATGAATATACAATTGTTGAGAAGAAATCTTTGTTATCCAAAAAGAAACATTCTTTCTGATTTCAAAAAAATGCATATCTTTATTTTGATGAAAAATGATTGAAATCATCATCTCAGGGGGAGCTAGAAAATTCACAAGTCATCTTTTTGCAAATTTCAAAACCCTTCTTGCATTTCATCAATTCCTTGCATGATGTCCTCATTCTAAATTCTAGAGTCTCAAAGTGAACCTTGAGTGATACATTATATTTTTTACTAATCAACTTTCCACTATGTCTCTCAATCCACAGAAACTCAGATCTCTTCCTAAACTAAATTACAATTTGTGTCTTGAACTTAAAACATTTCCTTGTTTGCAACTGATGGCTGGATGTATTTGAATTCTATCTTACAAACTCTCCAAAATCTTGTAAAATTCAACAGAGCAATGACATCTGTGCTGAGAAACTGCACACCTTCACAATGAATGAAGTGCTATGCATGTCATGAGGCATTCTTGTTAACTCTGTTCAAAGGGGATCCAAATTGAAAATAACCTCAAAATTTAAGCAATTATGTGCTATGCTTTTTGATGATGACTGAGTAACTGGAAATATTGGCGTCTAAAAAACGTATATTTTCATGTCAAAAGGTCATCATTTACCCCTTTGAGACTTGACAATGACTAAATCTTGAGTATCCAGGGACTATGGTGTGTAAAAAGCACTAGTACTTGAGTGAAAGAGATTTACATCATTTGATAGTTTGTTAAAAGAACAAAAATATGAAAATTATTGGAGATTTGTTTAGAAAGAATCATCTTCCTCCTTCATCAAGTTGTTCTTTAAGTTTGTGTTTTACTTTCAACACAACTGTGTTTAGTCTAGATGATATCTTTAATTCTTGAAAATTGAGAAACATGGCAGATTTTGGTTGATTGTAAGATACATTATATCCCTCAATTTATCATTTTGTTGATTCAAGTCTTGGAATGCTAATATCCTGTTGGAAATTGTATGAAATACTTGAACTGTAATGAATTTTTGCAAAATACAGCAAATGAATTTTTAGGCCTCTTAAAAATCCTTCAAATGATAATTCCTCTCATTATTTATCATTATAAAGATGTCCCCAAATTTCTCAAAAATTTCCTCTCAAAAATTCTCATTTCTCTCAAAGGCTGTGTCGACACAATCCTCTCTCGTGTCGACACATAATTCCAGTCAGGTCGACACACCCTTCCTCATGTGTCGACACTGCCTTCTTGCCAGAACCTTTTCAAATCTTTCGGGTTCACCTTAAACCCTTGTTGTTCCTGCGGGGCAGTGTACCTCTGCATCCCTTTTTGGGCATCAGGTCGACCCGACGGCCAAACTCTCACCATTCCGGCAAGAAATTTTCACCATCTCTCTCTAATCTTCAATCACCTCACCAATCTTCCATCTCCTCTCTGACATTCCACTCCTTCCTTGCACCATGGTCCGCAAGTTGGGTCCCCGCCGTGGCGCAAGGTCTCAGGCTTCTTCAAGGCAGGTTCCGGCACAGGTTCCGGTTGAACAGATTGAAAGAAGAACCAAGCGAAGAAATGATCCTGCAGAGCTTCCAGGATCCTCTTCTGCACCTCTCAGAGCTTCAAAGAGAGGTAGGACCTCCAATGCTGGCAGAGGTAGACAAAGTTCAAACCCTAGATCAGATATTTCGGGCGATTCCTCTGACCATCCTGAGGAATCATCTTCGTCTTCCTCTACTGAGTCTCAAGAGGATATACCCTCAGAATCCGTCAGTGCTGCCAAACTGATTTTGAAGCCTAGAATTCTTGACCTTTCTGACACCCAATTAGCAGACTCTCTCCCTGAAATTCAAACCTATTTCTCCTTTCAATCTTGGATACCTTTTATTTCTGAATTTCAAGTCTGCTATCCAAGGTTAGTTAGAGAGTTCTACAAAAACCTCACCTGCACAGAAGAAGGTTTTAAATCCAAAGTCAAGGGGATAGAGATAGACATGCCAACTGATGTAGCAGCCTCCATTTTCAAAGTGCCAGATGAAGGGGCTGACTACCATGAATTTGAATTTGACTTACATGAAGCCTACTCAATCTTGACAGGCCATCCTGCAGATCCATCAGATGCCAAACAAACCTATGTGACAAGGTTTAATGCCAACTCATTTCCACCTGTGTTAAGGGTAATTCACCACATCTTGACAACCATAGTTACCCCTCAAGGTGGTGGGCGGGATAGACTGACAGATATCCAGAGATTCATACTCTATTGCATGGTCAAAGATATCAAGGTCAACCTTCATGTGATTCTTTATCAAATCATTTCTGAAACTACAAGAACAGACTTGAAGAGATCACTTCCTTATGGAGCACATCTGACCTCAGTGTTCAAGCACTTTGGTGTGCCATTGGAATCTGAAAAATCCCAGTCCATTCCCAAGTCAAATATCTATACATTCAAGAATATCCAGAAGTTCATGGGATTTAGATTAGAGGGAAATCAAATTAGAAGAGGACCAGCTGTGGTTGAGGCTCCTCCAGTTCAAGAGGAACAGCCTCAAGACCAAGGGGAACAGCCCCAACCTCAGGAGGACCAGCCTCAGGCTCCAGGGGATCAGCCCCAAGTACAGGAGGAACAGCCTCCAGCTGAAGGGGACCAGCCCCTAAGTCAAGAGGATCAGCCTCCTATGCATGAGGATCAAGCTCTTAATGAAAATGTCAGTCCTTTTCATGATCCTCTCTCACCTCAGCTTCCTCATTTTTCTCCACAACCCTCATTCCAACCATCCACATCTTCTGGTGGGCCTCCTGTTCCACCAGAATTGATATCTTTCCTAAATGACAAATTTGAATCCTTCAACTCCTCACTTCAATCCATGTCCTCATCTTTTGAGCTACGGATTCAAAGACTGGAAAACACAGTTTCTGCCAAATTTATTGAGCAGAAGGCAGCTTCGATTATGCAGCTCAGCGATTTAACAGACTTATAGGAACTCTGGGAGATTCCTATATTGAGCTAAAAGAACATCAGGACAAGTTAGAGAAAGTTCTTCAGGGAATTTTGGCCAATTCCCAAGCAGATGTCTTCAACACCAACCAAACATTGCATGAGATTTCCAGCACCAGACTATCATTTGCTCATTTTGTGGATGATTTGGAAAGTATGAGAAATTTCAATGAGCACATTGACAAGCAGCTCACAGATTTGACCAAGGAGTTCAAAATCATGCAAAGACCTGGTTGGTCAGCTGGGTCATCAAGTTCTCAACATGCTTCAGATGAATTGAAAAGAACTCAGAGCACCTTGATAGAACATTCTGATAGAATGGAGCATTATCTTCACACTCGGCTGACAACTATCCATGAACAGATAAAGTCAAGCATGAAGTCAATGGATAAGAGATTGTCAGATATTGAGATGCTTCTAGCTCCAATTCCTCCTCCTCCTCCATCTTCTACCTAATGTACATTTTTTTTGATAATGTCAAAGGGGGAGAAGATTGAATGAATTGTAATGATCTTTTGATCTTTGAATGAAATGAATGACATGAAATGGTTGAATTGTAATGATCTTTTGATCTTTTGAATGAAATGAATGACATGAAATGGTTGTTTGGCTTCAATACAAATTTTGTCTTTGTGTGTGAATACTTGTTCAATTGTTGACTTGTGTGCACAAATCTTCTAATTCAAGTAACGTTGTATCTCACAAAAATATCATCAATTGTTACTGAACAATATCAAAAGGACATTGACAAGTATGAACAAAAGAAAAACAAAAACTTAATCAATAAAAATTGCTTAAAAAATCACACTTCATCAAAACCACATTCAAATATGGATTTAATGTTGCCATCATCAAAAAGGGGGAGATTGTTGGGTTGAATGTCTAATTCATATCATTTCCCTCCTATTTTGATGATGACAAGAAGTGTTCTTAAAGCAATTTAATTGGAACATGTCAAAAGCATCATACCTGAAAGTCATGCTCAAAAAGCATTTTTCAAACCACATTTATCATTTGTGGTAATGATAAATCATTTAACTAATGATATATGTGTTTATTTTTCAGGTACAAACTTTTTATGCAAAAGATGTGTCGACACACCCATCAATGGTGTCGACACATCAACACAGACTCAAAGAGAAATTGTGCAAAAATGTCAAGAGTGTGTCGACACATGTCAAGAGTGTGTCGACACGAGTGGCAGTTTTCCAGAGATCAAGGGTACCCAGGTCGACACACTCCCAGGGCAGGTCGACACTAGACCCAGTTCCCAGAACAGCCAGTTTGAGGAATTGGGACAGCAGGTCGACACACTCAAGAGCAGGTCGACACGGGACCTTTCTCCCAGAACAGATTTTTCTATCTTTGGGACAGTGTGTCGACACAACCACCAGGGCAGGTCGACACACTACGGAAACTTTTCATCCTAAGAGCTGATGGCTGCCACGTGTCCTTCTAGGGCGATCAGAATCTTCCTTGGGAAGCGTGCCCTTGTACCCCAAAAGGGTATCTTTGGAATCCTAAGGGTATAAAAGGCTCCTTTTGGCCTCCCTTCGAAAGAGAGAGACCCAACTAACCTCTTAGAGTCTCCTGAAAAATTCCTGGCGGCCATAAGAGTTCGTGTCTCCCTCCTCTGCCTTCCTGGAGTCTCCTGAACACCTCTTCTCACCAATTCAAGGTGTGAGAATTGTGGTTTGATCTTTAAAGAAGCCTCTGAAGCATCTCAAGGAAGCAGATCAGGTAGAAGCCATCGTTGGAGAAGAATTCAAGGAAGGTCCAACCTCCCAGATTGCAGAGCATCGTCTTGGACTTCATGTTTACAAGCTTCTTCCCAATTCAAGCTTCTACAAGGGAGTACACTTGAAGAACGAAGCCATTCAATACATTTTACTTTACTTCTGTTCTTCTGAGATATCTCTTGAGATTATGCAAGTGCTTCTGCATAATTCTCATTAGTGTTCTCAAATTTCGACTAGATCTGTTGCTAGGAGATCTTGTCTTAAGTTGGTGTCTAGCAAGTCTATGTGTGAGCCTTGTGCTCAGATTGTTGTGAGCCGGTGTGCTCAGTGTTGAGTTGTCAAACTCAAGTGTGTGTTGAGCAGTCTTGCTCAGTTGTTCTAGAGTAGTCTTGCTCTAGAAGTGGTGTGAGTTGTAAGCTCTTCAGTGTTGGAGTTGTCAGGCTCCAGTGGGTGTGTTACCCAGTTGTGTTAGTGAATCCTCACGGGTTGTGAGGGGTGGATGTAGGAATCACATGGGTGATTTCCGAACCACCTAAAAATCCTTGTGCATTTGTGTTCTGTGGTTTGACTGATTCATCCGCTAGATGCTTGCATAGGACTCGTTTCTAATTCACTTAATCAACTTGATTCTCATCTAAGTTTTTCAACTCACTCCAATCTAATCAGATCAGTAGCTTTTCACTGATATTATTGCCTCTGATTCTAAATAGTTTTAAAATTATTTAAGCTTCCGCAAAAGTGGCTAAGATCTATTCATCCCCCCCTTCTAGATCTTTTCCACACATTTATTTCGATCCTTCTTGCCGTCGAATCAGGTCTGTGCAGAAACACAGACCCGACCTCTCAAACTTGGGTGAATGGGAGGGTCTAGGACTCGAGGAAAAATCCATAAAAATAGCAAAACCGACCTAGACTCATACGGGGACATCATGGATAGGTCACTTGCATTTAGAAAATTGCTACAAAGGATCTAGGGCTTGGAGAAGCTCTCCTTGGGCAGTCCCAAGAAGTTGTAGGATGGCCTCCAAGATCACCTTCCTCCGGGTTCTTGGATGATCTCCACAGCAAGGGGATGTCGGGGAAGCCTCCTCCTTTGATCCAGCAACCTCCTTGAAGCAGTAGATTTCCGGATCAAGCTTCAGAAGTGTGGGTTTTTGGGTGGCAAGGTGGGTTTTCCTCTCAGCTTTCTCCTAGGGTTTTCTTCTCACTTTTTCTCCTCTTGCAAGGTGAAGGGAGGAGTGGGGAGAGGCCATTTTGGGTTCAGACATAAGGAGGGTCTCTCTCCCACTCACCATACTGATTTGACAGCCTGCAGAGCCGTTGGGGACATCCCCCAATGGTTGGCTTACCTTGTTTTAGAAGCTTGCAGCTCTGCTGCGCATGCAGGCCAGAGAGGTTGGCGTCCATATCGCTGGACGCCAGGATTAGTGTTGGCGTCTATGTCTGGACGCTGACACCACCTAAACGGCCTGGGCTTGACGCCAAGGTGGCCTTCGGCCAGATCTCTAAAATATGCAGAAAACCATGCATAACGAGCATATATACATGCAATATGTATATGGTATTACATCCATGCTATCACCATGCAATACGTACATTATTTATATTGAATATAAACACATGCACACGTACTCGTACTAATTAACACGTACGTAAATATGTACATACATACACAAGCACAGACATACACACATAAATATAAATAAAGCGACGGAAATTCGAGGGTCTTACAGCGACGGGGTCATTTGAAGGTCGCGACGGGCTCGTCAGATCGGGCAGCAGATTGCGACGACAGGCTCGATCACGATCAGATCGTGACAGCTGTCACGTCCTAATAAAAAGTTATTTATCGAAGTGACAGAAAAATAGGTATAAAAGGTAATAATTATTTCTCCATTCACAATGTCATAAGCGGAAGCTTAATTACATAGATACTCCTCATCACAACTAAGAGAGGAGTAGATTAAAACAAACTTAATTTACATAGTTCAGTTCACACTAATAAACAGAAATATAAACTAGTTGGCTTCGCTTGCCACGGTCAGTCCACTCAGCACTCATACCCTTAAGCGTCATCCCCATCTGGATTTCCTGAAAATGGTAGGAAGTAATGAGCTAACTAGCCCAGTAGAATTCAAATCCATAATTCCAAGGGTGAAACATATAATGGTTAAGGTAAGAATAGAACAGATATCGAAGACATGATCAATATCAGGACAATAGACTTAACACCATGATGATAGCAAAACACAGGCATGATCAGGTGTATAAACTTCACATTTTTCTCAAGTAGCAATAAGACAGTACAGTAGTTACGATGACAGTAATTAACAGTACGTGATGTAATGCCAAACATCCAGTAGCCCTTTATCAATCCGTACGGCCAGTAAAAGAATTCGGGTGCACCTCCCAGGACTGGACCAACCCTATTTGCTCAAGCATTTTAGTCATGTGGGGTCCAAGGACCCAATAAATGTCATCATCATTAGTTTATCACATCTCACAAGGTGTTCAAGCTTTTGAACTCTCAAGATATCAAGTAATATGAACTTAGTTGCTGAATATAGGAGAATGGACTCAACGGTGTACCATTCGGAGTTGACGGTTTCAAGGATAATTCAATAATGAGTAAGGTATCCAAAGTGGGTGATCTTTATAGTAGAATGACAGTAAATATCAAAGTAAATATGAGGGTAACTTGGTAGGCTAATAGGGTGAAGTTTAAGCAAGGATTTGCACATGAAAAAGTGTTGAAATTTGAATCAGGGTCATAGCTATCGACAGGTGAGAAGGGGCTGTCGATAGATGGCTACAGACAGAACTCAGGTTTGCTGGACTGTGTGTATCTTTCGACAGCAACCAGGGGCCTGTCGACAGCTACACACAGTCCCAGTTATCTGGTTCTGGGTAGCATGCGCCTGTCGACAGCTTTGGGCCGGCTGTCGACAGGTAGCTGCAGAACTTCTAGAAGTGCTTTGTAAATCTGTTCTAAAGGCCCTAATTATAAAACTTATAACCCAAAACATGTTTAATATCAAATAGAAGAGTCTAATTGAGGTTCTCACAGTAGTTTATAAGCTAAACAATCGGGATGAAATAAGAGATTGATAATTCGAACTTGGCCGGCTATAAGCTAATGTAGTGTAGTATTGGAAGCATGGACTTGATAGCAATGGTTTATTGGAAAATCCTACAATATGAACACTAAATTACATTGTTTTTCATAGTTCTAATTCAAGACTGAAAGTATATAAAAACTAAATAGGAGTCCCTACATGTTTCTAAAGATGTTAAGACTTCTACACAACTCCATAACATGAGCAAGTATCAAAAGTGGAAGAAAGATCTTGATCTCCCAGTGGGACAAGGATCCTATCCTTTCTAATATGAAGGTGTTTATCACAATTGAGGTAGGAACAGGGGAGTTACTGGTATATAACTTGTTCCTTTATCAAGACCTCCTTGTCATGAACGAAAGATAGAACAAAATTAGAGGGAGATGAACCCTACCTTGCTAAGTAAGAGAACTTCCACTTAATTCTTGATTAAAGAGCCTAACCCAGTGAAAGAAACTCCTTTCCACGTAGATAACTTGCTAGCAATGGCAGTAGTTCCAATAGAAGGTTGACTCCAAGATAGCAGTAGCTATAATTGCAGCATGAACAAACCGATGTAGTTGCAGCAGTAGCAGACACTAGGAACCGAAATTGAGAAAGGATACAAGAATGGGAAGAAGATCTAGCAGATGCCAGCAGGAAAGGCAACAGGAGCAGGAGTGGAAAAAGGTGCGTATGAAGGGAGATGATTGGCTTTTATAACCCATCGTCCAGTCCATGCATGGTGACACCTACCGTGCGAATGTGTAAATAGTAAAACACCTTAGTTTTTACTGTTTACACCTGGCCCATGCAACCTTCCTCACACCCACACGTCAAACGCCCATGTGTAAGTATTTTAATCCCCAATGACATGGGCTTGCGTATCCCATGTAACGTCAGCATCTAAAATTCCCCAGAAATGGTTTCCGTAATTGGGCCATAATTCGGCCAGTCCAAAGTTCTTTAGGTAAATGTGTTCAAACGATGTCCGTTTGTCCTAAAATTTTAACCATAGACTAATGTGATGGTTTTACAAATTATGGTGATTTTAGTTTAATTTTCAGATTTATTTTACAGTAGGTGAAAAATCACCCGAAAAATGGTCGCGTCGACTTAATCTTGAAATCCATATGCCGAAAAATTCAGATAATTACATTTCTGATATCTCCACAATTTTATAAAAATTATGGTGCTCTCAGATTTTTATTTCGTTGTTGTTTTCCAGTGTCGCCCTGTGGAAGCACACATTTCGATGTACGACACTGGGGTAACGTTCGTTACCATTAATCATACCTAAATATTAATTCTTTCAATTTAATGACAACACTAAGGTATACTAACCATATTCTTCTTATTTTCTTAACACTTTAGATTTCTGGGGCGTTACAACTCTCCCTTACTAAAAAAAAATTTGGTCCTCCAAATTTAATCACACAAGGATATGGTTACTGACTTGAAAACAACTCTGGATATTTGTTCTTGATGGTCTCTTCCAATTCCCATGTTGCTTCTTCTTGTCCTCGCTTGTTCCATTGAATCTTTAATAAGGGAACTTCCTTGTTCCGAAGTTGCTTGATTTTTCGATCGAGGATTTGCACTGGTTTTTCTTCATATGCCAAATTTCCTTGTACCTCCAGATCTTGGTATCCAATAATATGTTCCGGATCATATACATACTTTCTTAACATTGACACATGAAAGATATCATGTACATTGGGCAATTGTGGTGGAAGTGCCAATTGGTATGTCATTTCACCGACTCTTTTCAGTATTTCAAAAGGTTCAATGTATCTTGGACTCAATTTTCCTTTGATACCGAATCTTTTAATTCCTCTTCGGGGTGACACTTTAAGAAATACATATTCTCCTTGCTGAAATTCTAACTCTCTTCTACGTCGATTGGCATAACTTTTCTATCGGTCTTGAGCAGCTTTCATCCGATCTTGTAGTAACTTAATAACTTCTGTCGTTTCTTGGATCATTTCTGGTCCAAGAATATGCGTTTCTTTTAGTTCTACCCAACATAATGGTGATCTACATTGCCAACCATACAAGGCTTCGAAAGGTGCCATTCGAATAGTAGACTGGTAACTATTGTTATATGCAAATTCCATAATTGCTAGATGCGTGTTCCAGTCATTTCCGAACTCTAATACACAAGCACGACACATATCCTCAACAATTTGATTCACCCGTTGGTCTGTCCATCTGTTTGAGGGTGAAATGCAGTACTAAATTTTAATTTTGTTCCCAAAGCAACCTATAGTTCTCTCCAAAAATGCGAAGTAAATCTTGCATCTCGGTCAGAAACTATATTCTTTGGAATTCCATGCAACCGTACAATTTCTTTCATATATAACGCTGCCAAAATATTAACAGACCATCTTGTCTTTATTGCTAAGAAATGAGCTGACTTAGTAAGTCTATCAACGATTACCCATATAGCATCAAATCCACTTCGTGTTTTGGGCAATCCCACAATAAAATCCATACCAATACTGTCCCATTTCCATTCTAGTATCTCAAGTGGTTTTAATTTTCCCGCAGGTTTCTGGTGTTCTGCCTTAATTTTCAGACATGTCAAACATTTTGCAATAAAATCCACAATATCCTTTTTCATGTTGCACCACCAGAAATACCTCTTTAAGTCCTGATACATCTTGACAGCTCCCAGATGAATAGTATAGTGTGATCGATGAGCTTCTTTCAAAATCGACTTCTTGATTTCAGGGTTATCCGGTACACACAATCTGTCCCGGAATTGGAGATTTCCATGAGAATCTTCATTAAAATCAGGTTTAGAAGTCAATTTTTCTCTAATTTCTACCAACGTAGGGTCATTGTCCTGTTGCTCATTAATTTGCTTCAGTAAGTCTGACTGCACAATCAAGTTGCTAATTACAATTCTTTCTTCTTGTGTTTCAACTTTCAAGCTCAATGTGGAAAACTCCTCCAACATTTTCCATTCCTTTACTTGCAGTCGAAATATCTTTGCTATAGGATTTCTGCTGAGTGCGTCAGCCACAGTATTTCCTTTTCCTGGATGGTATTCAATCTTGAAATCATAGTCTTTGATATATTCCATCCATCTTCTTTGTCTCATGTTCAGTTCTTTTTGTGAAAACAAATACTTGAGACTCTTATGATCGGAGTACACTATAAATTGATTATCATACAAGTAGTGTCTCCAAAGTTTAAGAGCAAAAACTACCGCGGCCAATTCCAAATCATGTACTGGGTAGTTTTTCTCGTGAATCTTGAATTGTCTTGAAGCATAAGCAATAACTCTTCCATCTTGCATTAATACACAACCCAATCCAATGTTGGAAGCATCGGTGTAAACCTCAAACATTTTTCCTTCCACCGGCAAAGCTAGAATTGGTGCAGATGACAGACATTCTTTTAACAATTGGAATGCTTCCTCACAATTCTCATTCCAGATAAAAGTAGTTCCTTTTCTAGTCAACCGAGTAAGAGGTGAGGCAATTCTAGAAAAATCTTTGACAAATCGCCAGTAGTAACTGGCCATGCCCAGAAAACTTCTTACTTAAGTGAGATTCTTGGGTTGCTCCCATTTCTGAATGGTTTCAATCTTTGAAGAGTCTACTGATAGATCTTCTTTAGAAATAATGTGTCCTAAGAACATTACTTCTTTCAACCAAAATTCACACTTGCTAAACTTTGCATATAACTTGTTATCTCGTAACAATTGCAAAGTGATCCGTAGATGGGCTTCGTGCTCCTCCATACTTTTGGAGTAGATCAGTATATCATCAATAAGTACAACCACAAACTGATCCAAATAAGATCTGAACACATCATTCATCAGACACATAAATGCAGTCGGTGCATTGGTCAATCCAAACGGCATCACCACAAATTCATAATGTCCATATCTTGTTCGAAAAGCTGTTTTATAAATATCTGATTCTTGAATTTTAAGCTGATGATATCCAGATCTTAAATCAATCTTGGAAAAACACTAAGCTCCAGACAACTGATCAAATAGATCATCAATTCTCGGAAGTGGGTACTTATTCTTTATAGTTAATTGATTTAACTGCCGATAATCTATACACAACCACATAGACCCATCCTTTTTCTTAACAAACAGTACCGGAGCACCCCAAGGTGAGGTACTGGGTCTGATGAATCCCTTCTCTATCAATTCCAACAATTGTCTTCTCAATTCTTTTAGTTCTTCTATTGACATTCTGTAGGGTGTTCTAGAAATTGGTGTAGCTCCTGGCACCAACTCAATTGAAAAATTCACCTCTCTATCAGGTGGTACTCCAGGTAGCTCTTCAGGGAAAACATCAAGAAATTCCCTTACTACCGGAATATCTTCCAATCCCGCAATGTTCTGATTTAATAGGGTCACGGAAGCCAAATACCCTTGACAACCCTTCTGTACTAACTTACAAGCTTTCACTGCTGAAATTATTGGTATTCTTTTGGTTTGGGGTTTATCAAAAGTTATAGGATAATTTTCCTCTCCTAGGAAAGTCACTTGTCTCAATTGGCAATCTAGATTTGCATGGTATTTTGATAGCCAATCAACCCCAAGAATTACATCATAGTCCCACATTTCTAAACATATCAGATCACCGGGTAAATCATGTCCTTTGACAAAAATCTGGCTAGCAGGGTAATATTCTTTAAGCTTTTTACCCTCACTTAAAGGAGTTGCAACCTCAAGTTGTGTGGTTAATGGAACTGACTTTACATCCAACAATTTAGCAAACTCATAGCTAATGAAAGAGTGTGTAGCTCCAGAATCAAGCAACGCAAATGCATGTTTTGAGTTTACTAATAATGTACCTTCAATCAATCCGCCTTCCTGCGGGGATTCAGGTTCTACATCTGAATGGTTTGCAATCTTCCTTTCTTCACTCGGGGGTTCTGATTTATTGATGCTGACTTGGCCATCGGGCAATCCGGAATTCGGTGTTGAGTGCTTCCACAACGAAGGCATGCTCCCAATCGAAGCCAACAATTCTCAGTCTTATGGCCGATGAGATGACAATGTTTACAAACATCCTTTCCTCCAACCGGAGTTTTTCCTACCTTCTTAGCAGTCTGCTGAACCTTCGGGACATTTCCCGACTCATACTTCCTCTTTTTATCTGAAGATCCCTCTCCAGACTTTCCTCTAATCTTGTCCATGACCTCATTCGCAGCTTCCAGTGCCAAAGCTCTCTTAACCATTTCTGAATAGGTAGTAATCAGATGAGGAGTTAGCTGCGTAATAAAATTGGGACGCAATCCATTCATAAACCTCTTAGCCTTTAACTTCTCCGTAGATATAAGATGAGGAGCATATTTTGACAACTGGGCAAATTGAGCCTCATACTCGGATACCGACATTCTTAGCTGCTTTAACCCAGCAAATTCATTCGCTTTCTTCTCCTGAACCACCTCAGAGAAATATTGCTCATTGAACAATTCCACAAACTCTTCCCAACTAACTTGATTTGAATCTTCCAGGGTAGCTTCCACAGTTTCCCACCAAGCACGGGCATCCCGATCCAACTGGAATGTAGTTAGACGAACCTTTTCTTCTTCTGTACACTTAATCATTCTGAATATCTGTTCAATGTCTTTTAACCAATTCTCAGCTTCATCCGGATCCGTACTTCCTGCGAATCTCGGAGGGTCCAGGCTTCGAAAATCCTTGTACAAGCTTGTCCCATTGTGACTATTATTTTTGGCTACCACCTTCATTACTCAGGTTAGATCATGCATAGAATTCTCCATCTTCCTCCAATTAGCATCACCTACGTCCATTACTAAATGGAGAAAGTAGCTGAAACATCCAATAATACACACATTAATTTTTACAATCATCCCAAGCTTACATCCATCACATACATAATTCAAATTGACAGAACACACCATCTCTATTAACAAGTCAAGTATTTACATGGTTACAAAAAATCATGCTAACTAACCCCATGTCTCTACCCCAACTCACTAGATTCCCTAGGTTTATCGAACTAAGACTCTGATACCAAATTTATCTGTCACGTCCTAATAAAAAGCTATTTATTGGAAGTGACAGAAAAATAGGTACAAAAGGTAATAATTATTTCTCCATTCACAATGTCATAAGCGGAAGCTTAATTACATAGATACTCCTCATCACAACTAAGAGAGGAGTAGATTAAAACAAACTTAATTTACATAGTTCAGTTCACACTAATAAACAGAAATAGAAACTAGTTGGCTTCACTTGCCACGGTCAGTCCACTCAGCACTCATACCTTTAAGCGTCATCCCCATCTGGATTTCCTGAAAATGGTAGGAAGTAATGAGCTAACTAGCCCAGTAGAATTCAAATCCATAATTCCAAGGGTGAAACATATAATGGTTAAGGTAAGAATAGAACAGATATTGAAGACATGATCAATATCAGGACAATAGACTTAACACAGTGATGATAGCAAAACACAGGCATGATCAGGTGTATAAACTTCACATTTTTCTCAAGTAGCAATAAGACAGTACAGTAGTTATGATGACAGTAATTAACAGTACGTGATGTAATGCCAAACATCCAGTAGCCCTTTATCAATCCGTACGGCCAGTAAAAGAATTCGGGTGCTCCTCCTAGGACTGGACCAACCCTATTTGCTCAAGCATTTTAGTCATGTGGGGTCCAAGGACCCAATAAATGTCATCATCATTAGTTTATCACATCTCACAAGGTGTTCAAGCTTTTGAACTCTCAAGATATCAAGTAATATGAACTTAGTTGCTGAATACAGGAGAATGGACTCAACGGTGTACCATTCGGAGTTGACGGTTTCAAGGATAATTCAATAATGAGTAAGGTATCCAAAGTGGGTGATCTTTATAGTAGAATGACAGTAAATATCAAAGTAAATATGAGGGTAACTTGGTAGGCTAATAGGGTGAAGTTTAAGCAAGGATTTGCACATGAAAAAGTGCTGAAATTCTAATCAGGGTCATAGCTGTCGACAGGTGAGAAGGGGCTGTCGACAGATGGCTATAGACAGAACTCAAGTTTGCTGGACTGTGTGTATCTGTCGACAGCAACCAGGGGCCTGTCGACAGCTACACATAGTCCCATTATCTGGGTTCTGGGTAGCATGCGCCTGTCGACAGCTTTGGGCCGGCTGTCGACAGGTAGCTACAGAACTTCTAGAAGTGCTTTGTAAATCTGTTCTAAAGGCCCTAATTATAAAACTTATAACACAAAACATGTTTAATATCAAATAGAAGAGTCTAATTGAGGTTCTCACAGTAGTTTATAAGCTAAACAATCGGGATGAAACAAGAGATTGATAATTCGAACTTAGCCAGCTATAAGCTAATGTAGTGTAGTATTGGAAGCATGAACTTGATAGCAATGGTTTATTGGAAAATCCTACAATATGAACACTAAATTACATTGTTTTTCATAGTTCTAATTCAGACTGGAAGTATATAAAAACTAAATAGGAGTCCCTACATGTTTCTAAAGATGTTAAGACTTCTACACAACTCCATAACATGAACAAGTATCAAAAGTGGAAGAAAGATCTTGATCTCCCAGTGGGACAAGGATCCTATCCTTTCTAATATGAATGTGTTTATCACAATTGAGGTAGGAACAGGGGAGTTACTGGTATATAACTTGTTCCTTTATCAAGACCTCCTTGTCATGAACGAAAGATAGAACAGAATTAGAGGGAGATGAACCCTACCTTGCTAAGCAAGAGAACTTCCACTTGATTCTTGATTAAAGAGCCTAAACCAGTGAAAGAAACTCCTTTCCACGTAGATAACTTGCTAGCAACGACAGTAGCTCCAATAGAAGGTTGACTCCAAGATAGCAGTAGCTATAATTGCAGCATGAACAAACCGATGTAGTTGCATCAGTAGCAGACACTAGGAACCAGAATTGAGAAAGGATACAAGAATGGGAAGAAGATCTAGCAGATGCCAGCAAGAAAGGCAACAGGAGCAGGAGTGGAAAAAGGTGCGTATGAAGGGAGATGATTGGCTTTTATAACCCATCATCCAGTCTATGCATGGTGACACCTACCGTGCGAATGTGTAAATAGTAAAACACCTTAGTTTTTACTGTTTACACCTGGCCCATGCAACCTTCCTCACACCCACACGTCAAACGCCCATGTGTAAGGATTTTAATCCCCAATGACATGGGCTTGCGTAGCCCATGTAACGTCAGCATCTAAAATTCCCTAGAAATGGTTTTCGTAATTGGGCCATAATTTGGCCAATCCAAAGTTCTTTTGGTAAATGTCTTCAAACGATGTCCATTTGTCCTAAAATTTTAACCATAGACTAATGTGATGGTTTTAAAAATTATGGTGATTTTATTTTAATTTTTGGAATTTATTTTACAGTAGGTGAAAAATCACCCGAAAAATGGTCGCGTCGACTTAATCTTGAAATCCATATGCCGAAAAATTCAGATAATTACATTTTGATATCTCCACAATCTTATGAAAATTATGGTGCTCTCGGATTTTTATTTCGTTGTTGTTTTCCAGTGTCGCCCTGTGGAAGCACGTATTTCGATGTACGACCCTGGGGTAATGTTCGTTACCATTAATCATACCTAAATATTAATTCTTTCAATTTAATGACAACACTAAGGTATACTAACCATATTCTTCTTATTTTATTAACACTTTAAATTTCTGGGGCGTTACAATAGCAGACTCTGTCATGACGGCCTTGTGAACGCGGCCTATCGGGCCGTCGCGTTCACATGGTCTGCGCCCGAGTCCGACAGGGAAAAGACATTACATGGGATTACGGGCCAGAACTTACCCTATTTGACATAGGGGGATTTAGAAAATCATATCTAATTGTACAGGCAATGAAAAATCCTGAAACCAATTGCGTATTGATCTAGACATGCATGGGTACTTACAGTGAATAGGAATTTGAAAACAAACAGGGTTTAGACATGCTTTAAACACGGGTATTTATGATATACATGAACAGTACATAGTTGAGATCAATGATTAAATTCACAAGATAGGATGAATCAAAATTAGGGCTTTTAGCGGCAAAATATGCCTAACAAGCATTAGTTCCTACAGTAAAAATCTCGTGGCATAGGGTTGAGTATATAAGGAGATCTAGAATTAAAGAGAGGGTTCGGGGTCATGATGAGTATAGAACATGCAAAATCAAGAAGAAAATACTGACTCGATGAAAAATTATGAAACCAAATGGTGTTTGTTCCTGAGGTTTAGATCAACCTACAGACAAAATTGATTTAGTTTTGCTCGTGAGAATGCCTACCTTTAGACGATTTCCTCTTCTAGTGCTAGAACTTGAAGAACAGGGTTGATGGCTTGAGAGCTCCTTCTCCCCACGAGTTCTCCTCCTCCTTGGCCTCTCCTTCTGGTCAAACAAGTCTTGGGTACAAGCTAGGGCCGGCCATGGGGGTTTAAAGAGAGTATTTATGTCTCTTGGGTTTCTATTTCCTAATAGGACTCTAATTACTACTTAATTCCGAGATTTCCTATTTCTCTCCTCTTTCTATGCATACCAATTCCAATTTGGGTTAGGTTGGGACCCAAATTCGTGGCCAACCTATTAGGGTAGGTTTAGGAATCCAAATCTAACTCAAATTAGCTATTTAATGCATTAAATACCCCTTTTCTATTTAAGTAATAATTAAGTTACGAATTTAGGATATTTTCTATTATTCCCCTTTTAAAAATCTCTATTTTGGCCCACTAATTTCTAATGGATCTATTTAACAAAGCCCATTACTTATTTTCATTTATGGGTTTTATTTAATTCTCTTTTATTTGATTTTCTAATCACTTTTATTTTTGTTATTATTAATTTTTTATTTTTCAAAAAATCCAGGTTTTATTTAATTCTCTTTTTTACCCTTGAGCTGCCATTTATTTTTGCTCTTGAGATCACGAGATCTTCTTTGTCAAAGAGACTTGGCTCTGATACCACTTGTTGCCTAGCTAGCAAGCCCAGAGGGGGGGTGAATGGGATTTTAAAAATTTGTTTTAGATGAAAAACCTGTCAACAAAAATGCTTAACAGAAAAGCACTGAGATCAATTGTTAGTGTTAGAGATAATGAAGATAAACACACAAAGAAACAATCACACAACACAGAGGATTTTTATCCTAGTTCGGACCTCCTATCCCAAGGAGTCCTACGTCCAGTCCCTAAGCAACAACTTGAGATTTCACTAACCAAGGGTACTGTCCCCCTTAAGGACTCTTACACATCCAGCTGTAGTTGGCCTTCTCTTATAATCCCGAAGAGGTACAAAACCACCCTGATACACAGGTCTTCCTTCCTCAATGAAGGGAATACTAACCACCTGTTTCAAACAGGTCTTCTCTTCACAACCTGAAGAGGAACTTCACAACTGATGTGAATAAAAGCGAATGGCCCCTAGACCAAGCTTACAACAAATGCTTGATCTGAGGCAATGTTTGAGAGAGAAAGATTTGCAACTGCACAAACTCTCAGAACTACAACAACTCTCACAAGATTGAGCAAGGAGGATTGAGAGCTAAGAGCTATAGGGATTTTTTTGAATGAGACGACAAAGCTCTTCTTCGTTGTTGAAGATGTTTTTGAAGGCTCTATCACATAAAGGTTCAAATTGTTGAACTGTCTCTCATGGAGTCTTCAGTCTTCTATATATCTTCTCTTGAGAATATAGTCGTTGAAGTATCTGTTGTCTCTATGATAGACACACATTAGAAAGCATGGTCCGAGGTGTACGACAGGTAAGCTTGCAGCCATTTAATGCTCTGGAGCCATGCACGCAAAGAGAAGATTTATCCAGATATCCTTCAGCTTCTGGTTGTCCAACGTTGTAAGATTTGATACTGGCCAATACCTGCACACAACAAATGTCGAAGCACAGACAGCTAGACTATCTCTATGTTTGTCAGTCAACGTTAGAAACCATGCAGTAAGAACGTACACCAAAATAGAAATGTCATTTTGCTATCCTGAAAAGTGTTCGCTATAGAAACATAGGAATAGAAGGCACCTAGATATGCAACGTGCAGAGAAGTGTACAATCTCATTAAATGCAAGGATATTAGTGATGCATGCCAGAAGACTTTGACTTTCACAATATTTGAAAATATATTTGAATATCATGTATGAAATCGATGTAATCCATGAAGTCGTTTTCACAATGAAATAGTCATACAACTTATGAAATCGTTGTTTATGCAAATTGTTATACAAGAGAAAGCAAATCGTTGTACAAGCAAATCGTTGTACAAGCAAATCATTTTAAAGATATAAGTAAATCGTTGTACAAGTAAATCATTGTACAAATATAAGCAAATCGTTGTACAAGCAAATCATGTTACAGATATAAGCAAATTGTTGTTTATGTAAATCCTTGTACAGGAGAAAGCAAATCGTTGTACAAGCAAATCGTTGTAGGGATCAAATCGTTCTATATATAAAGGCAAATAGTTCTAGCTATCAAATCGTTGTTTTCACTTATCGAATTGCTACAACAATCAAATCGTTGTTTTCACTTATGAAATCGATATGACAATCAAATCGTTGTTTTCTCTTATGGAATCGTTATAAGAGTCAAATCGTTGTTTTCACTTATGAAATTGATATGATGAAGGATCGATAAAAGGTGTGGACAAGATCTAGAAGGGGGGGGGGTTGAATAGATCTATGCCAACTAATGCGGAAGCTAAACCAATTTTGAAAAACCTTTGAATCAGAGTTAGATTGAAAGCAAATTTCACAGATCTGAAGAGAGATTAAGTGAGTTAAATAATTGGAGTGTGAAAAATAAGTTGATTAGATAGATTCAAACGATTCTATGCATTCATCTAACGAAGAGTAAATTCAAACCACAAGCAGACCAATGCACAGAGATTTTTAGGTGGTTCGAAAATCACACCACATGACTCCTACATCCACCCCTCACACACAGTGAGGATCCACTAACAACCTGGGTAACACAACCCACACTGGAGCCTGACAACTCCACAACTGAGTTAGACAACTCACACACTACCTAGAGCAAGACTACTCTAGACTCTGAGCAAGACTGCTCAACCAAACAACTTGAGTACGACGACTCAACAAACCTGAGCACAGAGGCTCACAATCACTTGCTAGAACAGAAACAACAAGATCCAGATCCTCTAGCAATGATCTGATCTATTAAGGCCAATTCAAGAAAATTGATGCAATCGATTATGCACAATTTCTAGAATAGCCAAGAAGAAACAAGAAAGACTCAAGACATGAGGTTGACAGTTCTTGTTCTTCAAGAAAACTCCCTTGTAGAAGCAGAATTGGATGGATCTTGATCACTTGAAGTCCCTTGGCCGATGCTCTGCAACTTTGATCTCGGGATCTTCCTTGAGTGCTTCACAATTGCTGGCTTCTACTTGATCTGCTCCCTTGAAGTTGATCCTAGTGCTTCATGTTGATCAATCTTCAATTCTTGTGCTTGGAGAAGTGTGAATTGTGGTGTGGAAGCACAGGAGGAAGCAAAACAGGGAGGAGAGACTCTCTTGCCGCCACAACCAGTTTCTGGAGGCTCTGAGAAGGTTCTCTTGTGGATGGGTGCCCATTAGGAGGGTATTTATACCCTAAATATCCGAAAGATACCCTTGGGGTATGTGGGCACAAGATCCAATGTTGATCCACCTTCTCCCTAGGGTGTCACGTGTCTAGGAGGAAGTTTAAGTCACAGAGATTCCGGAGTGTGTCGACCTGCCCATGAGGTGTGTCGACACACTCTCCCAGACTGGAAAATCAAATCCCTGGGAGAGGTCTCTAGTGTCGACCTGAGATGATTCAGTGTCGACCTCATGTCCCAGACAGCAAAACAGCCTTCTGGGAAGGCTCTCTAGTGTCGACCTGATCTCATCTCGTGTCGACCTGCTTTGGCCGTCTGAAAAATAGGCCTTCTGGGAGAGCCATCTTGTGTCGACCTGCCTGCATTTGGTGTCGACCTGCTTTGACTATCTGAACAACAGGCCTTCTGGGAAGGCTCTCTAGTGTCGACCTGCTCTGGACTAGTGTCGACCTGAGATGGACTTTTCTTCACATTTCTGCCTTTGTTCTGAACCATTGTGTCGACAACAGGGCTGGTTGTGTCGACACTACCTTTGCAGAAAGTGTTTGTCCCTGAGAAAATAAACACATAAATCATTAGTTAAATATATTATCATGAATATCAATGATAAATGTGTTTGGAAACATGCTTTTTGAATATTGTAATTTCAGGTGATGTATTTTACATGTTCCAATGGTTATGCATTAAAATCACAACTTGTCATCATCAAAATGTGAGGAGAAATGTATTATATTCACACTCAACCCAACAATCTCCCCCTTTTTGATGATGGTAACATTAAGTTCATTTGGAATTGAAAATTTTCCATGAAATGTGACTTTAATCATTTTCATTTTCTTTTATTTATACTTGTCAAGGACCTTTGAACATTTTTTAGTGACATTGAAATTTATACACATGATAGACACAATGTTACTAGAAATAAGCTATTTTGACACACAGGTCAAGCAGCTTGACAAGCATTCGTCACATTCACATTCATTCAAAAGATTTGCAATCACATTTAAGGCACCAAAAATGGGCATAGAAATTTCTATTCATTTCATTTCATTCAAGATGTGAACATTACAATTTCACACAAACTTCTCCCCCTTTGACATTATCAAAAGAATTACATTACTGGAGGAGGAGGAGGAGGAATGGGTAACAAAATAGTCTCAATATCCGTTAGCCTCTTTTCCATTGAAGTTAGACTAAACTTCATCTGAGCTTGGATAGTTGAGAGTCTTGTGTGCAGAAGATGCTCCATTCTCTCTGAGTTTTTGACATAGAAGCTTGAATTGCAGTGAATTCCTTTGACATTGGCTGTGATGAAGATGAAAATCCAGCTGACCAAGCAGGCCTATTCAAGACTTTGAATTCTTTCTTGATTGCAGACATCTCTTCATCTATGTGAGCAGAGAGATTCTTCATACTCTCTAGATCATCCACCAGGTGAGAAAAAGATAATCTTGTCTTGCTTATTTGAGATAGTGTCTCCTTTGTGTTGAAGACATCAGCTTGGGGATTTGCCAAAATTCCCTTCAGGACTATTTCCAATTCTTTTTGATGCTCTTTCAGTTCAACAGAGGCATCTGCCAAAGTGCCAATCAGCCTGTTGAATCTCTGGGTGGCATGGTCTGAGGCTGCCTTCTGTTCAATAAACCTGGCAGACACTGAATTCTCCAACCTCTGAATCCTCAATTCAAAGTTATCGGACATGGATTGAATAGAGGTGTTCAAAGCATCAAACTTGTCATTTAGGAATGTGTACAACTCTGGTGGAACAGAAGGTCCACCAAAGGAAGAGGATGCTTGAACTGGAGGTGGTGGAGAAAATGATGGGATTTCAGGTTCAAGGTTCATGGAGGAGGATGGCTGAGGTTGAGGAGAGTGAGGGGCAATGAAAGGTTCCTCAACTTCATCTGCCACATGAGGCTGATCCTCATTTATGGGAGGCTGGTCCTCATGAACTTGAGGCTGATCCTCTGGAGCTAGAGGCTGTTCCTCTGGAACTGGAGGCTGTTCCTCTTGAATTGGAGGCTGATCCTCCTAAGCCACAGGGGCCTCTACTGCAGCTGGCCCTCTCCTTACCTGATCACCAACAATCCTAAAGCCCATGAATTTCTGAACATGCTTAAAGCAATAGATGTTGGACTTAGGAATCTTCTCAGATTTTTCATTCTCTAAAGACACACCAAAGTGTTTGAATACTTGAGTGAGATGGGCTGCATATGGAAGGGATCTATGCAAGTCTGCCCTAGTGGTCTCAGAGATAATCTGGTACATGATGACATGAAGATTTATCTTGAGGTCCTTGCTCATACAATACAGCACAAACCTTTGAATATCTGTAAGCCTATCTCTCCCACCACCTTGAGGTGTTATGATGGTAGTGAGCATGTGATGAGTAAGCCTCAACACAGGGGGAAAGGTGTTGGTATTGAATTTTGTGACATGGGTTTGCTTAGGATCAGACTCATCTGCAGGCAAACCAGTCATTATGGTATAGGCTTCATGAAGGTTGAATTCAAAGTTGTGGTAGTCTTCACCTTCATCTGGAATCTTGAAGATTGTGGTTGCTAGGTCTGTTGGCATGTCTATGACAATTCCCTTGACCTTTGACTTGTACCCTTCTTCTGTGCATTCCAAATTCTGATAGAATTCTTGTACAAGTCTAGGGTAAATGATACGAAATTCTGATATGAAAGACTGCCAAGACTGGAATTTGAAAAAGTTCAAGACTTCAGGAAATGCATCAATGCGTTCACTGTCATCCAGATCCACTGCTTTGGGTTTCAGGATGGTCTTCCCGGCACTTAGGGGTTTGGAAGGGGGTCTCCTAGTGGGCTGGGAGGACTCTGAGGAAGAGGATGAGGACTTCTCAAAAATTTCAGGAGATGAGTCCAGGGTTTTCCTCCTAGGGTACATAGACCCTTGACCTCGACTAGAGGAGGATGCCCTACCTCTCTTAGCAGATGAAGATCCTGGCTGCTCTGCAGAATCATGGCGACGCTTGGTTCTCCTCTCAGTGGGAAGAACATCATCTGCCGGATTTGGCCTTGCCGAAGCCCTTGATTTTGCTCCACGGCGAGGAAGTTGCTTGGGTGCCATGGAAGCAGAGTGGAATCGGGGATGATGGAGAGAGAGGGATGAGAGAAAAACGGTTGGAGATGGAATGGAGGAGAGAAGAAATGGAAAGAGTTCAAAATGCTTGCCGGAAACCAGGAGAATGGCGACCGTCGGGTCGACCTGGAGAAGAAAAGGGGGTTTTGGATAACCTACCCCGCAGGAACAACACGCTCTTAACCGGCGCCCACGGTTTAATTGATTCTGGTAGGGGGGTCAGTGTCGACACTAGAGGAGGTTAGTGTCGACCTAAGTCAAAGTGTGTCGACACTAGATGGAGTAGTGTCGACCTGGCCTGATGAAAAATTTTGGATTTGAGTATGGAAAAATTATGTGACTTTTGGGACATCTTTATAAAGATAAGAAATGGGTGGAATAATCATTTCAAGGATATTTAAGAGACTAAAAAATTCATTTGTTAAATTTTTCAAAAATTCAACACAATTCAAGTTTTACACAATATCCAACAGGATATGAGCATTCAGTGACTTGAGTCATTAAAATGATAATTTGAGGGATATAAAACATTTAACAATCAACTACACACTACCATATTCTTCAATTCCAAAGAAAAAAATCTTTTAGACTGAAAACAAGTGTGTTGACAGTAAACATTTTTTAAGAACAACTTGATGATGGATAAGAATGATTCTTTAAAACAAATTCTCCAATGACAATATATTTTGTTTTGAAACAAACTATCAAATGAGATATATCTTGTTCACTCAAGAACTAATGCTTTTTACACACTATAGTCCCTGGATACTGAAGATTTATCCATTATCAAGTCTCAAAGGGGTAAATGATGACCTTTTGACATGAAAATATACGTTTTTTAGACGCCAATATTTCCAGTTACTCAGTCATCATCAAAAATTGGGCATATTTATTTTGTTTTGCATTGATTTTTAATTTTTAATACCCTTTGAACAGAGATAGCATTAGTGCCTCATGACATACATGGCATTTCATTCATTGTGAAGGTGTGCAGTTTCTCAGCACATGTGCCATTGCTCTGTTGAATTGATAGATTTTGGAGAGTTTTGACAAAAAGATATCATTTATATCCAACATCAATTGCAAACAAAAACATGTTTAAGATCAAGACACACATTATCCTTCAGTCTTAGAAAGAAATCTGAATTTCTATAGTTTTGAAGAATATAGGTGAGAGTTGACAAATGAATGTAGTAGATCACTCAAGGGATCATTTTGAGACTCTAGACACCTGAATGAGGACATCATGCAAGGAAATTGATGTAATGCAAGAAAGGTTTTGAATTTTTCAAAATACATGACTTGTGAATTTTCTAGCTCCCCCTGAGATGAGGATTTCAACCACTTTTCATCAGAATAAAGATATGCAAGTTTTGAAATCAGAAATAATTCTCTTTGAACAACAAAAGCTCCCCCTCAACAATTGCATATTCATTCCTTGGTACTTGGCGGAGACACATACTCTCGCATAGTGAAAGTGTCCAGACAAGCAGAACTTGTCCTTCTTCAAATCACCATTTGATATACCAAGAAGTTCAACACAATGTGAGGTGAATAGTTTATTGTCAAAAAGAAATAGAGGTGAAATAGAGAGAGAGAGAGATGAATCAAGGAAGCAAATGAGTATGATAATGCAAAGAACTCCCCCTCAGAAAATGCCTAACACTCAACCCAATCCCAATGGACATTTACAAAGACCAAGTTCTCTCCTTAAAGATGAGAATCTACTGTCAGGAAGGGGTTTTGTGAAAATGTCAGCAATTTGTTTTTCAGTTTCTATGAAGTGGAGTTCAAAAGATTTCTTTGCTACCTCATCTCTCAAGAAATGATGCCTAATTTCAATATGCTTGGTTCTGGAATGCTGAATGAGATTTTTAGACAGATTTATTGCACTTGTGTTATCACAAAGGATGGGAACACAACCTAACTCTTGGTTGTAATCAAGAAGTTGATGTTTCACCCAAAGAATTTGGGTTCCACACCTACCAGCAGCAACATACTCAGCCTCTGCAGTTGACAGAGCAACTGAATGTTGCTTCTTAGAAGCCCAAGAGATTAGGCACCCACCTAGGTACAAACACAAGCCACTTGTGCTTTTTCTATCTAATTTACAACCAGCATAATCAGCATCACAATAGGCAATCAAATCTAACTTGCAATTAGCAGGATACCAAATTCCTAAATCACATGTTCCAACAAGATATTTGAAAATTCTTTTAACAGCTAGCATGTGACTTTCTTTAGGATTTGATTGAAATCTAGCACACAAACACACACTGAATTGAATATCAGGTCTAGAAGTTGTAAGATAAAGTAGAGAACCAATCATACCTCTGTAGGTCTTTGGGTCTACTGACTTACCATTTGAGTCTTCTTCTAGTTTAGCATTTATAGCAATTGGTGTGTTGGAGTGCTTGAGGTTCTGAAAGTCAAACCTTTTCAGAAGTTCTTTGACATATTTGGTTTGACTGATGAAGATTCCCTCATGTGTTTGGTTGACCTGCAATCCCAAGAAAAACTTTAGATCTCCCATTAAACTCAATTCAAATTCATTTTTCATTTGATTGGAAAATTCATTACACAGGCCTTTATTGGTTGATCCAAATATTATGTCATCAACATAAATTTGGACAACAATTATTTGATTATTGACTGTTTTTGTGAACAAGGTTTGATCAACATTCCTCTAGAGTATCCTTTTTCAAGCAAAAAAGAACTCAAACGGTCATACCAAGCTCTTGGAGCTTGTTTAAGACCATAGAGAGCCTTATTAAGCTTGAAAACATGGTTAGGATGATTTTCATTTTCAAATCCAGGAGGTTGTTCAACAAAAACATTTTCCTTTATATATCCATTGAGAAATGCACTTTTAACATCCATTTGATAGATTTTAAATTTCATGGAGGATGCAAAAGCAAGGAAAATCCTAACTGCTTCTAGTCTAGCTACAGGGGCATAAGATTCTTCAAAGTCAATCCCAAATTCTTGATTATACCCCTTTGCAACTAGCCTAGCTTTATTTCTTATGACTTGACCATTTTCATTCAATTTATTTCTGAAAACCCATCTAGTGCCAATGACTGTTTGGTCACTAGGTCTAGGTACTAATTCCCAAACTTGATTTCTTTCAAATTGATGAAGTTCATCATGCATGGCATTAATCCAATCAGAACTTGATAAAGCTTCATCAATTGATTTTGGTTCAACTTGGGAAATTAGAGCTAGTGGGTCTTCTTCAAGAGCATGCAGGAATGAAGATCTAGTCCTAACTCTATCATGTAAATTACCAACTACATTATCCAAAGGGTGATCTCTCAAGATTCGATGTTCAGTAGTTACCTGTTGAGGGGTACTCAAATTTGGAGCAATGTTACCTGTTCCACTTGAAGATGGTGAATTGTTGTTCAAGTTCTCACCACAGTCTTCAAGCTCCTCAACAGTTGGTGAAGAGTCCACAATGAAGTCATCCTCTTCACTGTCTTGTTTTTCCCTGCAAGATTTAGAAGTGTTAGTTGAAAAGGAATTTTCATCAAATATAATATGAGAAAACTCTTCAACAGTTTTGTTTTTCAAAATGTACACTCTGAAAGCTCTTGACACTGCAGAATAGCCAAGGAAGATGGCTTCCTGACTTTTAGCTTCAAACTTGTCAAGATTTTCTTTATTGTTATTGTGTACATAACATTTGCACCCAAAGGTTTTGAAATAAGAAACAGTTGGCTTTTTGTTTTTCAATAGTTCATAGGGGGTTTTTCTGATTTTTGGTCTGATCAAGGCTCTATTTAGAATGTGATTTGCTGTGTTTACAGCTTCAGCCCAGAAGGATTTGGGCAATTACTCTCAAGAGCATGGATCTAGCCATTTCCACAAGAGTTCTGTTCTTTCTTTCCACAACTCCATTTTGTTCTGGAGTTCTTGGTGAAGAAAACTTGTGGAATATATGAAATTCAGCACACAAATCAGAAAAAGATTGGTTTTCAAATTCACCCCCATGATCAGTCAAAATATTTTTGATTTTATATGAATAATTTGTTAAGGCAGTGGTGCAGAATTTCCTGAACTCAAGGCAAGAATCACTTTTGTGGGACAAGAAAATAACCCAAGTAAATCTAGTAAAATCATCAATGATTACAAATCCATATCTCTTGCCACTTAGACTTAGAACCCTTGTTGGGCCAAAAAGGTCCATGTGAAGTAGTTCTAGTGGCCTAGATGTGAGTACTTCATTGAAGTTCTTAAAAGATTTCCTGGTTTGTTTTCCTTGGGCACAGATCCCACAAACTTGATTTTCAATGTTTGAAAAGATTCAGGAAGACCCTTAACCAGATTCAGCCTTAACAATTTATTTAAAGTTCTGAAACTTGCATGGCCAAGTCTTTTGTGCCAAGTCCATGCAATTTCATCTTTATTTGCAACAAAGCAAAGATTTTCAGAAAAGTTTTTATTAAGGTCAATCATATAAACATTGTTTTCCCTTTTTCCAAAAAATTTGATTTTATCAGTTGATGAATCAATTATTTTGCAAAAATCAAATTCAAACACAACTTTGTGACCTTTGTCACATAGTTGGCTGATACTGAGCAAGTTGTAATCAAGACCATCAACTAATAAAACACTATCAACAGAGTTTGAGGAAGTTTGACCAACCTTTCCAGATCCAATGATCTTTCCTTTATTTTTACCTCCAAATGTTACTGAACCTCCCTCCTTCTCTAGCAGGAAAGAAAATTTAGCTTTATCTCCAGTCATGTGTCGTGAACACCCACTATCAAGGAACCACACGTTTGAATTGGGTGCACGACCTTCCTGCAAGATCAATCAATGAAGAGAAGATTTTGGTACCTAAACAGTGTTGGGACCATCAGAATCTTTGGACATTTTCATCAAATCTTTTCTTATCTAAATTTGGTTTGTTTTTTATTTTGGTTTTATGACATTGGTGTTCTCTGACTTTTTCATTTTCTTCTTTCTTTAGGAATGAAAACACCAGTGTTTTTGGTAGGAGGGGTGTTTTTAATTTGAGCATGAGAATTCAAATTAGGAGGTGGAATCCAAGGATTTTGTTGGTACATCAGAAAGTTTGGATAGAAAAATTGAGGATGATACCAACATGGGTTGTTATACCATTGGCTCCAAGAATTGGTCCAATCAGCTTGATATGCTGTCTTGGAGGTCCAAGGTTCTTCATGAATGACTTCCTTTGACTTTTTCTTATTTTTCAAAATTTTATTTGAATTTTTTATTTTGTTGTTTGTCTTTGTTGGTGTTGAGCAGGTCGACCTCTCCTTGACTGGTGTCGACACAACAGCCACAGAAGCCTTCTTCTTGTGGACTGGTGTCGACCTGTCAGGTGACTGTGTCGACCTGGTTGCCTTGTCTTTGTTTGAGTTTTTGGACTTTTTTGTGTTTTGCTTGATTTTTGTTTGACTTCTGTATTTTCAAGACTAGGGCCCTTAACAAATTTGATTAGTGGTGCTTTATCCTTCTTTTCACCGGATTTGTCTTTCTTAGATTTTTGTTTATCAAACCCTAGTCCATGAGAGATTGATTTCATATTTGTTCCCAACAAGGCCTCCAAATTATCTTTGCCATTTGTGAATGTTTCAATGACTTCATCTTTTTGTCTTAGTTGGTTTTCCAAGATTTTGATTTCTTCAATCTTTTGTTATTTATCTTGATTTTCTTTCTCCAGCTTTTCAGATAAGTCTTTGAATTCATTGGTGGCCTTTTGAGAAGCTAGCTTAAGTTCATCAATCAGATTCAGAAGATTTTCTTTTTCTTCATTCAGTTCTGTTACTTCATTCTCTAGTTCACAAATTCTTTTGTTTGAAGATTGGTTATGATAAATATTTTCAATTTTCTTTTTGAGATGCTTATTTTCTTTCCTCATTTCAATATATTTTTCAACTAATTCAGCATAAGCATCCTGCCAATCTTCAACAGAAAAATCTTCAAAAGAAGTGCTTACCTTTCCATCTGAGCTGTTTGCCATGAAGCAAATCTCCTCACTTCCAGAGCTTGAGGATTTTTCTTCTTCTTCATTTTCACTTGTGTCCTCATCAGACCAAGTGGCTACCATGGCCTTCGGCTTCTTGAATTTGTGAATTTTCTTGTGCTTCTCCTTCTTGTTCTCAGGACATTCTCCCTTCATATGTCCTGGCTTGTTGCACCTGTAGCAAATGACAATATCGTCAGATTTTTGATTCTTGTTAGAGTTTGCATTAGAAAAGGATGTGTTTCTTTTACCTGATGAATATTTATTTTTGCCAGACATTTTTCCTTTTCTATATTTCAAGAATTTTCTGAATTGCCTGGTCATGAGGGCAATTTCATCCTCATTTGACTCAGACTCATCAGAACTAGTTTTATCCTGACTTTTGTCCTTGTTACTAGATGAGGCCTTTAATGCTACTGGCTTGGTTTTGATTATGTGTTCTTCATTTCTTTTCAAGTTATTTCATATGTCATTAAAGATCCTATTAATTCATCCAAAGAGATTTTGGACAGATCTTTAGAATCTTCAATAACAGTGGCCTTTGTGTGCCAAATTGAAGAGAGTGAGCGTAGAATCTTTCTTACCAAGTCAGCATCAGTATAGTCCTTACCTAAGGCCTTTAGTCCATTGACTATGATCATGAACCTGGCAAACATTTCAGAGATTGTCTCATTAGACTTCATCATGAACAATTCATATTCAGAGACAAGTATGTTAGCCTTGGTTTCTTTAACCTGAGATGTTCCCTCATAGAGTAACTCAAGTTTATCCCACATCTCTTTGGCAGATTTGCACATTGAGATTCTTGAGTACTCTTTGGGGTGAACAACACATTGAATCATGTTCATGGCACTATAATTCAATGTAGCTCTTCTTATTTGTTCCCTAGTCCAGGTTTCTTCTTCTCCCTGGTTTTCATAGGGACCTACCTCCACTACTTTCCAGATTTCATAATTTTGGGCTCTTAGAAAAACTTGCATTCTATTTTTCCAATAAGAATAGTCCGTTCCATTAAAGAATGGTGGCCTATTTATGGAATGACCCTCAGCTATGAATCATCTAGAATCCATTTAATTAAACAGATGGTGCAAGGAAGGAAACACTCAACAAAACAAACAAGCAAGCAAACAAGCAACACAGAACACTCAGAAACTACTCAGATCAGATCAGATCAAGTGTAAACCCGCTCTGATACCAATTGAAGGATCGATAAAAGGTGTGGACAAGATCTAGAAGGGGGGGGGGGTTGAATAGATCTATGCCAACTAATGCGGAAGCTAAACCAATTTTGAAAAACCTTTGAGTCAGAGTTAGATTGAAAGTAAATTTCACAGATCTGAAGAGAGATTAAGTGAGTTAAACAATTGGAGTGTGAAAAACAAGTTGATTAGATAGATTCAAATGATCCTATGCATTCATCTAACGATGAGTAAATTCAAACCACAAGCAGACCAATGCACAAAGATTTTTAGGTGGTTCGGAAATCACACCACGTGACTCCTACATCCACCCCTCACACACAGTGAGGATCCACTAACAATCTGGGTAACACAACCCATACTGGAGCCTGACAACTCCACAACTGAGTTAGACAACTCACACACTACCTAGAGCAAGACTACTCTAGACTCTGAGCAAGATTGCTCAACCAAACAACTTGAGTACGACGACTCAACAAACCTGAGCACAGAGGCTCACAATCACTTGCTAGAACAGAAACAACAAGATCCAGATCCTCTAGCAATGATCTGATCTATTAAGGCCAATTCAAGAAAATTGATGCAATCGATTATGCACAATTTCTAGAATAGCCAAGAAGAAACAAGAAAGACTCAAGACATGAGGTTGACAGTTCTTGTTCTTCAAGAAAACTCCCTTGTAGAAGCAGAATTGGATGGATCTTGATCACTTGAAGTCCCTTGGCCGATGCTCTGCAACTTTGATCTCGGGATCTTCCTTGAGTGCTTCACAATTGCTGGCTTCTACTTGATTTGCTCCCTTGAAGTTGATCCTAGTGCTTCATGTTGATCAATCTTCGATTCTTGTGCTTGGAGAAGTGTGAATTGTGGTGTGGAAGCACAGGAGGAAGCAAAACAGGGAGGAGAGACTCTCTTGCCGCCACAACCAGTTTCTGGGGGCTCTGAGAAGGTTCTCTTGTGGATGGGTGCCCGTTAGGAGGGTATTTATACCCTAAATATCCGAAAGATACCCTTGGGGTACGTGGGCACAAGATCCAATGTTGATCCACCTTCTCCCTAGGGTGCCATGTGTCCAGGAGGAAGTTTAAGTCACAGAGATTCTGGAGTGTGTCGACCTGCCCATGAGGTGTGTCGACACACTCTCCCAGACTGGCAAATCAAATCCCTGGGAAAGGTCTCTAGTGTTGACCTGAGATGATTCATTGTCGACCTCATGTCCCAGACAGCAAAACAGCCCTTCTGGGAAGGCTCTCTAGTGTCGACCTGATCTCATCTCGTGTCGACCTGCTTTGGCCGTCTGAAAAACAGGCCTTCTGGGAGAGCCATCTAGTGTCGACCTGCCTGCATTTGGTGTCGACCTGCTTTGGCTATCTGAACAACAGGCCTTCTGGGAAGGCTCTCTAGTGTCGACCTGCTCTGGACTAGTGTCGACCTGAGATGGACTTTTCTTCACATTTCTGCCTTTGTTCTGAACCATTGTGTCGACACCAGGGATGGTTGTGTCGACACTATCTTTGCAGAAAGTTTTTGTCCCTGAGAAAATAAACACATAAATCATTAGTTAAATATATTATCATGAATATCAATGATAAATGTGTTTGGAAACATGCTTTTTGAATATTGTAATTTCAGGTGATATATTTTACATGTTCCAATGGTTATGCATTAAAATCACAACTTGTCATCATCAAAATGTGAGGAGAAATGTATTATATTCACACTCAACCCAACATATGAGACCGAAATCGTTGTTACACTTACGAAATCGTTGAGAGACCGAAATCGTTGTTTCACTTACGAAATCATTGTGAGATCGAAATCGATGTTTCACTTAACAAATCGTTGTGAAACCAAAATCGTTGTTTCACTTAAGAAATCATTGTGAGACCGAAATTGTTTTTTCACTTATCAAATTGTTACAACAATTAAATTGTTGTTTTCACTTATCAAATCGTTACAATAATCAAATCGTTGTTTTCACTTATGAAATCGATATGACAATCAAATCGTTGTTTTCTCTTATGAAATCGTTATAAGAGTCAAATCGTTGTTTTCACTTATGAAATCGATATGAGACCGAAATCGTTATTACACTTACGAAATCATTGTGAGACCGAAATCGTTGTTTCACTTACGAAATCGTTGTGAGACCGAAATCGATGTTTCACTTAGGAAATCGTTGTGAAACCGAAATCGTTGTTTCACTTATCAAATTGTTACAACAATCAAATTGTTGTTTTCACTTATGAAATCGATATGACAATCAAATCGTTGTTTTCTCTTATGAAATCGTCATAAGAGTCAAATCGTTGTTTTCACTTATGAAATCGATATGAGACCGAAATCGTTATTACACTTACGAAATTGTTGTGAGACCGAAATCGTTGTTTCACTTACGAAATCGTTGTGAGACCGAAATCGATGTTTCACTTAACAAATCGTTGTGAAACCGAAATCGTTGTAGCGATGAAAACGTTCTTTTACTTATAAAATCATTATGCTATAAAGGAAATCGTTGTTCTACAAAGGAAATAGATGTGTACTTAGAAGAAATGCATGCTCTGAACATTAAATGATACAGTGTAAGGATTACTTATAGATTAGGCATGACTTATTCCCTGTGGATGAATTTCATAAAAGATTGTTAGAAAATAATTGTTAAGGTTTTGTTAATCACCAAAATTATATATAATTAAATAAAATTATATGGGGATGGACTGATCATCAATCTCCCCCTTTTTGGTGATGACAAAACATAACATGTAATGAGCTGAAATAAACTTAAACAAATTTCTAAATAGGGATTAAAGTTTATAGATATGTATTTCAGAATGTTTTATTTTCTCCCCCTTTTTCTCATTTAAGCAAAATACATTGCAGTTGGAAGTTGCTGCACTCAGCTGCTGTGGATCAACCATCAACTGAAAGACTATGGTCATAAATTGCATGAAATTCTAATGTTGTATTACAACACAAGCGCAATCAATCTGACAAAAAAATCCAATTCAACATTCAAGAACCAAGCACATTGAGGTCAGACATCATTTCATCAGGGACCATGTAAGTAATGATGATATCTTACTCGTATTTGTTACTACAGATAATCAATTAGCATATATTTTTACTAAACCGCTCCTTGAAGATTGGTTTACTTCAATTAGAAGAGAAATAGGAATGTGCAATCCTGAATGAATGCTTAAAACTCTGAGTACATTGTATGATCTATCTATCGTCAATTTTTTCTAAGTTCTGAACTTTCGACTTCTAGAAAGTCGGAGTGTAGGAAGTTGGAGTTTCGAATTTTGGAGTCACTGGTCTTATTTTAAAATTAAAATTTATATCTGGGGGGAGAGTTAAATAATTGATTATTCATTTAATCTCAATCGTTCATCTCCCTTTCTATGGTCTGTCATAAATCTCCTTTCTCTATATAGACCTTTCATTCTCTCTTTCCAAATCACCTCATTTGAAACCTCTCCGACTCCTCTATCTTCTTCCTGATTCCCGCGTCTGTTCTTCAACCCGACAGAACCCCTACCAAGCATCTGTCGATTTCTTCAATCTTTCTGAAGAAAGGTAGGATCTTTAACACCTTTGGACTCATTTCACATCTCCTTTGCAATCATTCTTAATTTCTTCCCTCGTCTTGGTCTAGATGGCCTCTTCTAGGGCTCTGGGTGGTTCTTTCTTCACTCCAGAATAGTTCAACAGACTCAACTCTGCTGTAACATTCTGGGTTTTGGCTTCCTTGGTGTTGTCCTTGGGATCGCGACGGATCGGGGTGTCATGTTCTGAACGCGACGTGTTCCCTGTCGCCTTCTAGTTGAGAAGGCGACGACCCTTGTGTCACGTTCCCATTGCCTATTGGTTTGTGTGCCACGTGTCCACAACGTAGGTGTGAAGGCGACGCGCCAGCTGTCGCGTTCACCTGAGTCACCTACATGTGTGACACGTGGTTTGGAGGCTGTCAGCTTGACAGAAGACCTGTCGGAACTTTTGAGAAGGCGACGATGTGGGCGTCGCATTCTGATTGAGAACACGACGGACATCCTGTCGCGACCTCAATTCCGAGGCCTTAAACCTGGCAGGCGCCTGTTTCTTCTCTTTTCTTTCCCTTCTTCCCTTCTCCTCTTCGAGGTGGGGAGGCTTCCCCCTTCTTCCTCCGGTGGCTTGGGCGTGATGGAGTCGCCGGCGAGCTCGTGGCGGAGCGGCGGAGCGGCGTGGAGCGAGGAGGAGGCGGCCGTGTTGTCGTGAAGGCCCCTCGTGGGTTCGGTTCTTCAAAAATTGTAGGGATCTCTTGCTCTCTTACTTGTTGGTGTGGATGGATCTTGTTTTGGAGCGATCCGTCCCATGCTCGTAGTGCTCTTGTGTTTTGCACGGGCGGATGCTTGCCGGTGGTGCTCCTTTCACGTGTTTAAAGCTTCGTGCATGTTGTGTGTGGGCGAGGAGTGGTGGTGTATTGCCCTTCGAGCCCTCTTTTACTTGCTTTCGTGGTATGCTCCCCTCCCTCTTTCGTTTGGAGGTAGTATTGTAGCTTGTGGGACCATGGTGTGGCCCCAATGCTCAGTTCGGGCTTCTGTCTAGGGTCGCGATAGGTTAGCTATCGCTACACCAGACAGAAGGCGACGTGCAACCTGTCGCATTCTGGTGGTGACAGGTTGTCCATCACGTTCCCCTCTGCTCTTCAGTTTTACAGTTTCTGATCGTGGCAGAGGATGGCTCGTGTCCAAGTCGGTTAGAGTGAGGTCTCACCAACTTGGCACGAGGTCTTTCCTTCGGTTTGGGGCCTTGCTTTGGTGGCCCCCTTGGGGTGTGGGTCTTAGGGTGGGTCTGCCAAAGGGCTCTACCTTCAAATGAGGAACGCGACGATTCGATACGTCGCGTTCTGAATCTGAAGGCGACACCCGTTGTGTCACTTTCTGGTTGCGATAGGATCGATGTTGCATTCTTCCTTCAGGTCGCGACGGGGTCCTCATCGCCTTCTGGATTAGGTGTGGTTTGGCTGGTTTCGGCTGGGGTTCGGCCTTCTGATGCTGAACGCGACAGGTCGATACGTCGCATTCAGATCAGAAGCCGACACCCTGGTTGTAGTATCTGGAAAATCCATTAATTAAAAATTAGGGATAAATTAAAATTTTATCAAATAATAAATTCAACCAGTCAAAAAGGTACCCATTATTATCACATGCGTATAAACCCATATAAAAATTCCGTAAAAATAATAATTATACTCTAAATAATATTCTCTAATGACCCATCATGAAATTTGGCATAGAAAAATCATTTGGACTTAGATTAAGAATTTATGCGACTTATTAGCATAATTAAGTAATAAGTCGGAGAACCCATTATTTCATGAGCCAAAGTAGATTATAAATTAAAATAAACTTGTGGATATGCTTTAAATAATATGGGTTGATAGCCCATTATGATATTTGGACCAATAGATAATCTTGGCCCATGAATAAATTCTTTAATGAAAAGGATAATTAAAAACCCATTAAGTAAAGTAAGAACATGGGTTGTACAATTAGGCCCATTTGAATTATTGTGCCAAGAGAAAGAGCCCAAATGATGAAGGTTAGAAATATTGGCATGAATAATATTTAATCAAATTAAAAATATGAAATTACTTGAATAAGTGTGATAAATAGATTTAAATAAGAATAAAGGGGAAATAAATGGAAACAAAGGGAATTAAAGCAATACCCATTAAGCTACATTATTAATGGGTAACTCTAATGAACCAAACCTAATAGTTTGGGCCCAATTAGTGATAGCCCATCTTGGGAGGAGATGTAATTAAGTGAATTTCGTATCTAATTAATTAGAAAATAGTAAAAGGCTAAGATAAACACTAAATAAGTCATGTTTATCTCAAAGAAGAGTCCCTAACCCATCCTAACCCCATTGGCCACGAAATTAGGCCTCTCCCTTACCCAATTAGATAGATAATAGCAAGAAAAATAGGTGATAATTATGAAAATTCGTAATTAAATGAGGAGGAAAGAGTTTTAGGTGATTTAGAACTCTACAAGCTATCAAAACACCCCCCATTTGACCTTAGCACCCCCCAATTCGTTGCTGGAAGGTCTAGAGACGAGGAGGAGGTGATCTAGAGGAAGAACTTGGAGGAGAAGGGGCTAGAGCTTGGCTTTCTTCTTCATATTTTCATCATCCAAACTAGGATTTTCTTACTCCACGAAAAAGGTAGGCAATCTCTCAAGCAAAAATCGTGAGAAAATTACCCTAGGTAGATTTCATGGTCCTCTTCAAAAACCTTTTGGTCTGGTTGTATTTCGCTCATCCATTTGGCAAATTTAATTCGTGAAGCCCTACTATTACCATGAACTGAAATCTTATGTTTTCTCTAATTCCCCACATGTACTTGCTCTCATGCCATGACAAAATTCTCATATATACTACATCTTATTATCCTTCAAATGCCCTTGGTCTTGCTCGATTTTGATCTCCCATGAGGGAGAATTAAATCTTTGAATCCCTATTTGTTGCTTGTACCCGACTCTTCAAGTTTACCTTTAAAACTCTGTGCATAGTTGGTCCCACACCATGAGAAAATTCTCTAAAATACTACTTCATGTTAGATTTCGAACACCACTAGTCTCGGAATTTTTCATCTTGTATTTATCTCTAATTAATTCATTGAACCCTGACTGTGCCTGCTTAGGTCATTAGAATGTAACCTATTCAAAGCATGCCTAAATCTTGTCTAATTTCAAATTAATCGTGCATGCTGATAGATCTATGTGTCTACTTTCATTTGAAACTAGATTCGTGATTTTTGGGTCATTATACAATTTTATATTGAATTTCGAAGAGCCTTCTGTCATCCAGTATCAACCCTGAAAAAAAAAGGGAAAAACCCGAAACCCGGACAGTCCGTGATATCGCGGCGGCGTGATACGCTGCGATAATAGGAGGGTCGCGGTCGGCCGCCAGGTCGCGTCTTGAACACGGCGGGCCTCGCCACCGCGTTCCCTTCCTGGACCGAGCCAGGCCGGCCGGTCTACCTGTCGCGCCCGGCCACCCCGACGCGATCTGAATCGCGACGGGTAGGTCCGCCGCGATCTGAAGAACTCGACCAGAACTAAAATTGTGCATATGCCCCTACTGGTTGGGCTTTATACCCCTAATTATCCATGATTAAACCATGATATAGTTAACCTGACTTGGCAAGTTAAGAAATGGCATTAATGATATAAATTTAATTATTTTAAAAGGACATTTGCACGACTTGTCATATCCTCAAGATTTCTTTACACTTACACACACATGACTTTATTAATTGCCATTTAACCCTAATAATTTATGCAAAAATGTATCTGGTAACTTAGCGAAATAAATGACTAAATTATCCTATTTTATTAAATATAATTATCTTCATTTTATACGCGTATTTTAAATACCGTTATCATTTTCCCTCGGCTTCGAGCACTCGAGGCACGACGAACCCATTTTCTACACATTTTCTCTTGACTTAGACCACCTCTCCACCGAGAATACTCTCGACTGGACTAGGGAATCCTTGTCAAGACCTCCGTAAGTCTCCTTGGCTTTGGCACACGTCCTTAGCCGACGAGCTGGTTGTACCCTAACACCCGATACACCTTTAGGGATCAGTATGATCCATGGCCTTAGTGTGTTCTCTTCTTACCTTGTCAACATGACGGACCATCTAGCCTGTGTTCATAGCACGGCTAGTGGGCGGTGATGATTTCTACTAGACTGCCGGTACCCGACCTGGTGCCGCGCAACTGTTATTGTTAGTGTTACGTTGTTTTACGATATCGTCCCTATCTCGTCTACTATCTATATCCTCTCATCTGTTCACGTTCTCTTTACACTCTCATCTATTTCATCTACTACTCTCCTCTGTTCTTGGTACTCTACTTGACCATCAATTGATTGTCTAAGATAACAAACATGACTATGCTAGGCAACATTATAAGGGCCCGATCTGGTCCTTGGGAGGAGCACCTGAAAGGCTATAACTCGCGGGGGTCTAATGATCAGGTGATGGCATACACCAAACGCATGACTATCAAGATTTAATCTATGACAATCAATCAATCAATCAATCATAATACTAGATTTTTCTCGGTTGATAAAATGATCAACCAAACACACGTTACTTGCTATCGCGACTAGTGCACTGTTGTGCAACCATACATGTTATCTCGTTACACGCTATCTCGTTACATGGCCAGTCCTTTATCATCCTAGTTTTGTAATAATCTTTTGGAATGTATTATCGTTCACTTGTTATCTTGTACTATTACTCTCTTGACTATACTTGATCGTTCTCTCTAGTTGACCTACTTTACAAGACATTAATCACTTAAAGCATGCTTGTTTACACGAGATATTAAGTCCTACTGAGCGTTATCGCTCACCCTTCATTATTTGTTATTGTGTTTTCAGGTAAGTCGGATGATGACCTTACACACATCAACGGGAATGGACTGGAGTGATGAGCAACCTGGAGTCATAGCGATGGAATGTCTTTAGTATCATAGAGTCTAGTTAGTTAGTTGCTTAGTTATCATTTTCAATGTAATCATGTTATTGAGCCCTATGTTTTGGCTCTGAATTAGTGGTTGTAATAGTTTAGATGAATTATCAATAAAATGATGAGTTTTATTGCAATTATTATTCATTAGTTGCTCTGATATTTGCGAATGTATGCGCAATTTACGTTACCATAGACGTTGTTCATGCCTCCCCGATTTATTCTGCTGCTAAATTGGCGGGGCATGACAGTTGGTATCAGAGCCTAGGATGTCCTTATTAGGATATTTTAGGTCCTAGGGTGTTCTAGGTGAACTGCCCTAACATGTGTCTAAGTCAACCACCATACCTGTGTGAGGATTAGGTAGAACCATGGTTAAGATCTTAATACATTTATCTATATATATGTGTATCAACTAAATATTTCTTTAGCATCCTAATGCCAGCCTTATTCTTGAAGGAACTCTTAAATGGACACCAAACATACGTCACTGCAAGACGAAATAGGGTTAACTCAAGAGCTAGCTCGGGCATGTCGGAAAGCCGCCCAGCTGATGGAAGGAGCCTTAAGGATGACCAAGAAGATTAGAAAAGTGACCAAAAAGAACAAGAAGGGAAGACACCAACAGCGAAAGAAGACAAACACACAGAAAGAACGTAGCAAGAACTTTTACAAGCCCATCTGCCGCCATTGTAGTAAGCCGGGACATAAGGCAAAGGAGTGCTGGAGAAGAGTCGGTGCATGTTTACGTTGTGGCAGTTTGGAGCATCGGATACAAGACTGCTCTCTCCTAAAGGAACCATCCATTAACACCGAAGATCTCAACTCTATGACCAAAGAGAACCAGCCAAACGGTATACAACTAGCCCCTATTCAAAAAGGGCAATGCGAACACTGTAATAGGATAGGCCACATATTGGAGGAATGCTGGAGGAAGCAAGGAAAATGCTTACGATGTGGCAGCCCAGACCACAAGATTAGAGACTGTCCACAATTAAAGAATCAATGTCAGGAAGAATCAAAACAACCAGCCACACTGGAATCCGTGGTGCAACACCCTCCAAATAAAGAAGTGGGCACCGTGGAAGGTAACCCTGAACTTATGATGATTAATACCTTTAAAGCATGGAGAGATAATTCCTATTAATCGAAGGAGACGTGGAATTTGGGGACAAAATTCTTTTTAAGTGGGGGAGGATGTAGTACTCTGGAAAATCTATAAATTAAAAATTAGGGATAAATTAAAATTTTATCAAATAATAAATTCAACCAGTCAAAAAGGTACGCATTATTATCACATGCGTATAAACCCATATAAAAATTCCGTAAAAATAATAATTATACTCTAAATAATATTCTCTAATGACCCATCATGAAATTTGAGCATAGAAAAATCATTTGGACTTAGTTTAAGAATTTATGCGACATATTAGCATAATTAAGTAATAAGTCGGAGAACCCATTATTTCATGAGCTAAAGTAGATTATAAATTAAAATAAACTTGTGGATAGACTTTAAATAATATGGCTTGATAGCCCATTATGATATTTGGACCAATAGATAATCTTGGCCCATGAATAAATTCTTTAATGAAAAGGATAATTAAAAACTCATTAAGTAAAGTAAGAACATGGGTTGTACAATTAGGCTCATTTGAGTTATTGTGCCAAAAGAAAGAGCCCAAATGATGAAGGTTAGAAATATTGGCATGAATACTATTTAATAAAATAAAAAATATGAAATTACTTAAATAAGTGTGATAAATAGATTTAAATAAGAATAAAGGGGAAATAAATGGAAACAAAGGGAATTAAAGCAATACCCATTAAGCTACATTATTAATGGGTTACGCTAATAAACCAAACCTAATAGTTTGGGCCCAATTAGTGATAGCCCATCTTGGGAGGAGATGCAATTAAGTGAATTTCGTATCTAATTAATTAGAAAATAGTAAAAGGCTAAGATAAACACTAAATAAGTCATGTTTATCTCAAATAAGAGTCCCTAACCCATCCTAACCCATTGGCCACGAAATTAGGCCTCTCCCTTACCCAATTAGATAGATAATAGCAAGAAAAATAGGTGATAATTATGAAATTCGTAATTAAATGAGGAGGAAAGAGTTTTAGGTGATTTAGAACTCTACAAGCCATCAAAACACCCCCATTTGACCCTAGCACCCCCCAATTCGTTGCTGGAAGGTCTGGAGACGAGGAGGAGGTGATCTAGAGGAAGAACTTAGAGGAGAAGGGGCTAGAGCTTGGCTTTCTTCTTCATATTTTCATCATCCAAACTAGGATTTTCTTACTCTATGAAAAAGGTAGGCAATCTCTCAAGAAAAAATCGTGAGAAAATTACCTTAGGTAGACTTCATGATCCTCTTCAAAAGCCCTCTTGTCTGGTTGTATTTTGCTCATCGATTTGGGCGAATTTAATTCATGAAGCCCTGCTATTACCATGAACTGAAATCTTATGTTTTCTCTAATTCTCCACATGTACTTGCTCTCATGCCATGATAAAGTTCTCATATATACTGCATCTTATTATCTTTCAAACGCTCCTAGTCTTGCTCGATTTCGATCTCCCATGAGGGAGAATTAAATCTTTGAATCCCTATTTGTTGCTTGTACCTGACTCTTCAAGTTTACCTTTAAACTCCGTGCATACTTGATCCCACACCATGAGAAAATTCTATAAAATACTACTTCGTGTTAGATTTCGAACACCTCTAGTCTCGGAATTTTTCATTTTGTATTTATCTCTAATTAATTCATTGAACCCTAACTGCGTCTGTTTAGGTCATCAGAATGTAACCTATTCAAAGCATGCCTAAATCTTGTCTAATTTCAAATTAATCGTGCATGCTGATAGATCTATGTGTCTACTTTCATTTGAAACTAGATTCGTGATTTTTGGGTCATTATACGATTTTATATTGAATTTCGAAGAGCCCTGTGTCATCCAGTATCAACCCTGAAAAAAAGGGAAAAACCCGGACCGTCCTTGATATCGTGGTGGCGCGATACGCCGCGATAACAGGAGGGTCGCGGTCGGCCGCCAGGTCACGTCTTGAACGCGGCGGTCCTCACCACCGCATTCCCTTCCCAGACCGAGCTAGGCCGGCCGGTCTACCTGTCGCGCCCGGCCACCCCGACGCGATCTGAATCGCGACAGGTAGGTCCGCCGCGATCTGAAGAACTCGACCAGAACTAAAAATTGTGCATATGCCCCTACTGGTTGGGCTTTATACCCCTAATTAGCCATGATTAAACCATGATATAGTTAACCAGACTTGGCAAGTTAATAAATAGCATTAATGATATAAATTTAATTATTTTAAAAGGACATTTGCACGATTTGTCATATCCTCAAGATTTATTTACACTTACACACACATGGCTTTATTAATTGCCATTTAACCCTAATAATTTATGCAAAAATGTATTTGGTAACTTAGAGAAATAAATGACTAAATTACCATATTTTATTAAATATAATTATCTTCATTTTATATGTGCATTTTAAATACCGTTATCATTTTCCCTCGGCTTCGAGCACTCGAGGCACGACGGACCCGTTTTCTACACACTTTCTCTTGACTTGGACCACCTCTCCACCGAGAATACTCTCGACTGTATAGACACCCGGTTCTAGATAATGGGTTGAACCATGTTTCTTGTCACCTTAGTGGGCCCCTAGTTGGTCACTCACCTTGAGCCCATTATTAGCCATGTTTTGAGCCCATCAGCAATTTAAATTACCTTGAATTCCCGCCCATTATCACTTTGAGAAAGTCCTTAAGCATCAATGACTTTTATCTTTTCAAGTGGTTGGCTGATAATTCACAATAATTTCGATTTTCTAGTCGCGACGCATAGTGGCGCCGCGTCACTCAGTCGCGACGGTCTAGGCTGCCGCGACAGCCCATGCATTATCCATGCACGTGGGCAATGCTGTCGCGACGCCCCTCCCTGTCGCGACTCAGCAACGCGGCCCTATGATACGCCGCGACAACAGCTGAGCGCATTATCCTCCGCAACCACCTCCTATTTATCCTCCCATGAGTTTATCATTATCCCTAGGGAATATCTCAACCCCTTGGGCGAGATTTGGGCCCTAGGGACTCTCCTTGAGGACCCCAAGGACTCTCCTTGTGATTTTGGGTGAGATTTATCTCCCATTTTTAATTATTCTTTACTTTAAGGAGATATTCTCTCTCAAGGGCCTATAAAAGCAAGGCTTCTCCTCAAGGACGTGGGCCCCCCATTTTTTTTCACCCCGAAGGGCTGCCGAAATCCCTACTGATCTATACTTAGCCTCGCAGCCATCCTTTTCCACCATTCTTCTTCACATTCCACTACACAAAGCCTCACTCTTTCTTCATCAATGGAGCACAAGGCGTGAAGAGGGCGACTCCAATATCCTCCTGAAGCCTCTGCACACCATTTGGGACTACATCCACGCTAGGGAGTCGCCCTAATGGGGCTCATCTTCTTCCTTTCTCTTTCTCCTTCATTTCTACATGCATTTTTATGTCCTTCTAGATAGGTTACATTCCACTTTCCCACCCACGTTTCCACACGCCCTAGGGGTTTAAAAAACCACCCCCAGGTTCGTCCCTTCCATGTTGGTTTATTTCCTTTCATTTTTTTTAGAATAGTTGCTACACTAATCATGTTCTAATAGGGCTTTTCTTTGTTGTTTCTCCTTGATTGGCAGGCATACAAACAAGGTTCTACGAGGAGCTCTCATCCTCTGGCCGGTCGGAGGAAGGGAAGAAGGTCTCCCTCATTATCTCCCGCACCAGAAGAAAACACGACAGGGGAAGGTGACGCGACAAGAGACGCGTAAGCCATGACGATCGCGTTATCAGGTATTCCTCTGTCCTTTCTCTCATTTTCCTAGAGTAGTTAGCCCGTGTTATTTTCTTCATTTAAGCAATATTCTAGGTGGCGATCACATTCCTTACTTCCATACCATTAGATTTAATATCTGTTAATGTGTCGAGGGGAAGCACAATCCCTGTGATTACGGACTGGACTAGGGAATCCTTGTCAAGACCTCCGTAAGTCTCCTTGGCTTTGGCGCACGTCCTTAGCCGAAGAGCTGGTTGTACCCTAAAACCCGATACGCCTTTAGGGATCAGTACGATCTATGGCCTTAGTGTGTTCTCTTCTTACCTTGTCAACATGCCGGACCATCTAGCCTGTGTTCATAGCACGGCTAGTGGGCGGTGATGATTTCTACCAGACTGTCGGTACCTGACCTGGTGCCGCGTGACTGTTATTGTTAGTGTTACGTTGTTTTACGATATCGTCCCTATCTCGTCTACTATTTATATCCTCTCATCTATTCACGTTCTCTTTACACTCTCATCTATTTCATCTACTACTCTCCTCTGTTCTTGGTACTCTACTTGGCCATCAATTGATTGTCTAAGATAACAAACATGACTATGCTAGGCAACATTATAAGGGCCCGATCTAGTCCTTGGGAGGAGCACCTGAAAGGCTATAACTCGCGAGGGTCTAATGATCAGGTGATGGCATACACCAAACGCATGACTATCAAGATTTAATCTATGACAATCAATCAATCAATCACAATACTATATTTTTCTTGGTTGATAAAATGATCAACCAAACACACGTTACTTGCTATCGCGACTAGTGCACTGTTGTGCAACCATACATGTTATCTCGTTACACGCTATCTCGTTACATGGCCAGTCCTTTATCATCCTAGTTTTGTAATAATCTTTTGGAATGTATTATCGTTCACTTGTTATCTTGTACTATTACTCTCTTGACTATACTTGATCGTTCTCTCTAGTTGACCTACTTTACAAGACATTAATCACTTAAAGCATGCTTGTTTACACGAGATATTAAGTCCTACTGAGCGTTATCGCTTACCCTTCGTTATTTGTTATTGTGTTTTCAGGTAAGTCGGAGGATGACCTTACACACATCAACGGGAATGGACTGGAGTGATGAGCAACCTGGAGTCATAGCGATGGAATGTCTTTAGTATCATAGAGTCTAGTTAATTAGTTGCTTAGTTATCATTTTCAATGTAATGATGTTATTGAGCCCTATGTTTTGGCTCTGAATTAGTGGTTGTAATAGTTTAGATGAATTATCAATAAAATGATGAGTTTTATTGCAATTATTATTCATTAGTTGCTCTAATATTTGCGAATGTATGCGCAATTTACGTTACCATACACGTTGTTCATGCCTCCCCGATTTATTCCGCTGCTAAATTGGCGGGGCATGACACTAGTCGTCGCGACCTGGTGGCGACAGGTTGGTCGTCGCCTTCTTGTTGAGAAGGTGACGCACCTATGGTCGCGTTTTGGTTGCCTGGTTTCTGGCTGTGGTTTGTGCCTTGGTTGGCCGACGGCCCTTCTGGGGGTTTCCGGAAGGGGTGTCGTGCGTGCTTGTGCCTGCTGGGCATTCTTGGTTACAAGCCAGCTGTGCTGGTTTTTGTGGTTGTTGCCCCGCCAGTTCTCTTTCGTCCGGTGGTCGACACTTGAGGGCTTGTCTTTGAGGTAGGTTGTTACCGTTACCTGGGTCTCCCAGCCCCGCGCGTCTGTTAGAGGGAGTTCTCCGAGCGGTGGGTGTGCTCAAGTCACGGACTTGGAGCAGAAGGGAAAAACTGTGGGGACAGTGGCGTAGAGTCATTTATAGAGCTCTCTTAGCTGGTTTGGGTCTCCGAGGTGGTTCAGGCGCTCGTCCGGTGCAGACCAGCTAGTCCTTCTTACTGCCTCGCTCTGCGTTGGTTCCGGAGCCACGTAGGGAGGTCAGGCGTGGGGCCGCAATTTGGCCGGACTGCAGTGGTTGTTGTTGTGGTTACTTAGTCCACGTGTCTCACTCCGACGGGAGGGGAGAACTGGACTAAGGCTCTTGTGGCGGTGGCTTGGTTGTTCTTGCTGTGACGTTGTTTCACATGCTATTTCCGAGCTTGTGTTCTCGTTACCCTGGTTTACACGGTGGTTGTAGCCTAGCCGTGTCTAGTTCTCTGGGTTTGGTTGGTTTGGCCTCGTGGGCCATGTTTAGTGGTTTCTACTCTGCGGGTTCTCTCGGGGTGCCTGCTGCAGGCACCCAACTGCTGTTTCGGTAACCCGTTCATTGGTGTCGTCCGTGGTGGCACTGTAGGGTGTGGTTCCCTGACCTCGTGGCGTGTCCGAGGTGCAGAGTGGTTCTACTTGTGGGCCCTCGACCTTGTGGAGGTCTGAGGTGGCCGTGTCTTTGGTGAGATGTTCGTTCTCACTTGGTTGCTTGGTGTCTCTCGGGGTGACACCTGGTTGTTCCTTCCTGACCTCGTGGAGGTCCGGGATGTTGGTGCTTGTGTCGTGAGACTCTGGTCTCACGTGGTTGCTCCAGTGTTCCGTGAGCTTCCTTGTCTCGGCAGGTGTGCCGAGGGTTTGCTTCCGCATTGTGTTGCTCTGGCTCGACTCTAGTTGCGGGTCGTGGCATTGCTCTAGTTGCTTCCGCATGTGTTTGACTCCGCTGGTTCTGCGGGAGTCATGTTTGGCCTGACCTGAGTTGTAGTCGAGGCGTTTCTCTGTTTTCGCTGCTTTGTAGTACTCTGTGGTAGGCGTTTCCCGCTTTACTACTTTGTAGAGTAGGTTTGCTTCCGCTTTGTTGGAGTTCCTGCTGCTCTGGCTGGTAAGGGACTGGTTATCCCTACTGAGCCTTGTTCGCGAGGCTCACCCCCTACTCTCTTCAGGTAGGGACTCGCTGTCGCAGGAGTTCATTGCCGGACGGTCGTGGTGGCGGTTTGTTGTGTCGTGCGTTGCCAGCAGTGTGAGTTGTGAGTGTGAGTGGTCTTTGTACCATGAGTTGAGAGTGTCCTTTTTGCAAGTCCTCGGGGTATGCCCCTTAAGGACTGTACCTGTACTTTTATTTGGGATATGTTGTACATAATTTCTTTATTAATGTACGAACTTTCTTGTTATAGTTATTTGAATTCATTGCTTATCTCACTAGACTAAATTCTAACCCTTTCGGATCTTCGGATCCGTGGGTGGCAGCACGACCTTCGAGTGTCCCTAGCGGGGGTCCGGTCGTCCGGGTGGTCAGGTCGTTACAGTGGTATCAGAGCTCAGGGGTCCAACGAGATTTGTAATGGGTTAATAACTATGGTTGTCCCAAAGAAAGGTACTCATGCGCTGCTGGCCCGTCGTGTGTAGTTGCTGTTAGGTGAGCTTTTGGCTCTTTGTTGTAGGTGGCTAGCTTTCCAGCGGGGTCCGAGTGTGTTGCTGCTGCTGCTGGGGGTGCGTTCTGCGAGCGTGGTTGCTGTTTCGCTCGTGCTGCGGTTGGGTTCGTCCTCGGCTTGCGCATCCATGTGGGTGTGTGGCGAAGGTTGAGAGAGCCTACGTGTGGTGTGGCCTTCACTGGTGCAAGGTTGTGGTCTGCAGAACCAGTAGAAGGTGTCCTAGCCTTGTTGGCTGCCCCCTTCTCGTTGGGGTGTGTCCTTGTTGGATGTCCCCTTCTTGTTGGGGTGTGTCCTTGTTGGATGTCCCCTTATTGTAGGGGTGTGTGTTGTTGGCTGTGTGTTTGGCCTTGCATGCCTGTGCGCCATTGGGCGCTGTGCTCTGCTCAGTTGACGTCGTTGCTCGAGCTAAGCAGATGCTTTGCGTGCCATGTTGCACCGCTGGTTGAGCGTTGCGACACCTGTTTGTGGTTGTTGTCGGCCTGGTGCTGACTGGTTGTGAACTCTGGTGAGGTGCTCCCGGAGTTCTTCTCTGTTGGTTCTGGTGGAGGTGAGTTTTTCCTCAGAACTTTGTTGTGCTCGTTTCTGGTTGTTGCGGTGTTGTCCTCTGGTTGAGGTGCATCGCTTGGCTGCTGTGTTCTGGTGGTGTTTCCTAGAACTGTTTGTTGTTGTCCTAGTGAGAGTTCCTCTCCCTCTGGGACTACTTCTGTGCTCGTTGAAGTCTTCTTCTATGTTACCTGCTTGGTTTGAGGTCCTTGTTGTCTGGTTGGTTACCGTTGCATTGCCCTCGAGGTTGGGGTGCATCGCTTGGTTGCCATGTGTTCTGGTGTAGTTTTCCAGAACTGTTGGTTGTTGTCTTGGTGAGGTTCGCTCTCAGGACTGCTCCGGGCTTATTTCTATCGGTTGTTGTGCTACCTCAAGGTTGAGGTATGCAGCTGTTGTGTTGGCCATTGCGTTCTGGTGGGTTTTCCCAGAACGGCGTCTTGGTGGTTCTGGTGGAGGTTCTCCCAGAACCAGTTTGTGTTGCTTCCGCTGTCTGCTGTGTTCTCTCTGTTGGCCGTTTGTTTGGGCTGCGTTCTGGTGATGGTCCCCAGAAGGCTCTTGGCACTTTTGGTGGAGGTTCTCCCCAAAGCTACCTTGTGTTGTCTTGTTTGTCGCTGCTCTCTCTCTGTGGAGATGAGCTGTCGCCATTGCCAGTGGGACTGTCCGTGTCATAGTTTGCCTGGGTGTTGTTGGTCAAGGTGTGGTGCCTTTGACCATGTGTTTGGCCGTGGTGCTAGCTAGGTTGTCTTCCTGTTCGTTTACACGTTCTCGGCTATGCTTGTGGGACTTATGCATCCCCCGAGTCGAGAGGTTTGCTTCGTTTCTCATGCCCTGTGTGCTCTCCCAGATGGTAGTCTGGGGAGTGTAGCGGGTGTTTGATTGGCTGTGCCTCACGTGTGAGTGCTAGCCTTGCGTGCTAGTTTCCCCTTGCGTGTGGAAGGGACTCATTGTGAGGGTCTCCTTCCTCTACTTTTCATGGGTTGCTCAGGGTGGTGGCGCTTTCACATGGCATTTGGTGCCGTGTCGCACACCGTGGTGACCTTTGAGGTGAAGGTCCCTCCCCTTGTGCTATCTTGAGGTTGAGCTGGTTGCTCCCCTCATGCGCTTTGTTCCCTTGTGGCACGATGGGTTGTGGTAAACCATTGCACCTTCTCTTGCTGTGCTGGTTGCTTGTTGCCTAACTGAACGATGTAGGGCAGCGTGCCCTGTGTTCAGTGTGAGGCAGCACCGGTTTTCTGTGGTTTGGCTTGCGCGTGCAAGCATCGTCCCGGTGGATGTTTTCGCTTGTGCCTCAGCTGTGCTTGGGTCACTTGTCGCTGTTTGGTGTGTGGCCCTCTCCGCCTGCGTGGTGGGAGTGGTGCCTCGTATTTGTGTGCTTCTAAGAGCTGATGTGTTGTTGCGCTCTTGAAGCTGCTAGTTCTTTGCGCGTTTCTCTTGTGGGTCTCTGGTGGAGAGTCCCTTTCTGCTGGCCCTGAGTCGTTTCGGCCATTGGTGCAATTGTGTTGCATCTTGTCGAGTTTTGGTGCTTTTAGTGGCACCCTGTGCTCGTGCTCGAGTGGTTTATTTTCGTGCTGTCTGGAGCCTTGGTGCATTGTGTTGCACTTTGGATGGCTCCTGGTGCTTGTGTGGCACCATGTGTTGTGATGTATTCCTAATCGTAAGCTTCGTGCGTTGTTTCGCGAGTTGCTCGGTGTTCGAGGTGTTGAGCTTTTCGCCTCTGGGACACTGTGTGCTGGCCAATGCCGTGTGGTCGTACCGTTACCGCTGTAGGGTGGCTGCTTTGCCTTGTCTAGGTAGCCCTATCGGTGGTGCGCCAGGCTTTGGTCGTGGCCTGTGTTCGGTTGGGGTTCCCTATTTTAATTTGGATCCCCCTGAGGTCGACGTGTTGTCCTCGACCTCTGCAGCTGTTTCGATTTCTGTGCAGTTTGTCGACGTCTCGAGATGCCTGGCTTTGCCAACATCAGACATCTTCTCTGGTTTAGCTTCTGTGCGTGTGCCTGTGAAGCAGGTGTTTTAGCTTTCTGTGGCTCCACAGTCATTGTGTGTCCTTGTCGGACCACAAGGACGATCTGGGTGACATCTAGTGGTACCGACAGACTGCCTGGTTTGCCGTGGTTTTCTCCACGTGCACATTTTTCGCTTGATTTTGGGTCACCATTAAGAAGCTCTCGTTTGGCCTTGCCGTAGGTAGTAGCTATTTCTAGTTGTGCAGAGCCATTCAACGAAGTCTTGTGGATGACCTCTTGGCATTTTCTTCGGTTGCCGTCAGTAGCTGGGACCTCTATCTAGTCGTTGGTGACAGAGGGAGTTACTGACCGGTTGGTCTCAACAGTGTGGGCTGTTGAGGGCTCAGTCATGGTTTTCGATTGGCGTTTTCAGTGTTTCTGGTCGGCTTGGTGCGCGCCGCGCCTATGGAGTTATCGACATCTGCTTGTGTGCTTTGCGCTATTGTTATGCGCCCTGTGAGCTGTCGGATGTCTAGTTTCGCACTCCCTTTGTGGCGAGGTCGTGGTGTTGACCACCGGCAAGTCGTAGTACGACTTAGTGGTCCCTTGGAACCTATTACTTTTCTCCGACCGGGTTTCGCCCTTAATTTTGAGGATGAAAATATTTTTTTTGTTGGATGTATTGTAACATTCTGGGTTTTGGCTTCCTTGGTGTTGTCCTTAGGATTGCGATGGATCGGGGTGTCGCATTCTGAATGCGACGTGTTCCCTGTCGCCTTCTAGTTGAGAAGGCGGCGGCCATTGTGTCGCATTCCCATTGCCTGTTGGTTTGTGTGCCACGTGTCCACAGCGTAGGTGTAAAGGTGACGCGCCAGCTGTTGCATTCACCTGAGTCTCCTGCATGTGTGACACGTGGTCTGGAGGCTGTCATCCTGGCAGAAGACCTGTCGGAACTTTTGAGAAGGCGACGATGTGGGCGTCATGTTCTGGTTGAGAACGCGACAGACATCCTGTCGTGACCTCAGTTCCGAGGCCTTAAACCTGGCAGGCACCCCTTTCTTCTCTTTTCTTTCCCTTCTCCTTCCCTTCTCCTCTCTGAGGTGGGAAGGCTTCCCCCTTCTTCTCCGGTGACTTGGGCGTGGTGGAGTCGCCGACGAGCTCGTGGCGGAGCGGCGGAGCGGCGTGGAGCGAGGAGGAGGCGGCCGTGTTGTCGTGAAGGCCCCTCGTGGGTTCGGTTCTTCAAAAATTGTAGGGATCTCTTGCTCTCTTACTTGTTGGTGTGGATGGAGCTTGTTTTAGAGCGATCCGCCCCATGTTCGTAGTGCTCTTGTGTTTTGCACGAGCGGATGCTTGCCGGTGGTGCTCCTTTCACGTGTTTAAAACTTCGTGCATGTTGTGTGTGGGCGAGGAGAGGTGGTGTGTTGCCCCTCGAGCCCTCTTTTACTTGCTTTCGTGGTATGCTCCCATCCCCCTTTCGTTTGGAGGTAGTATTGTAGCTTGTGGAACCATGGTGTGGCCCCAATGCTCAGTTCGGGCTTCTGTCTGGGGTCGCGTCAGGTTAGCTGTCGCTACACCAGACAGAAGGTGATGTGCAACCTGTCGCATTATGATGGTGACAGGTTATCCGTCACGTTCCCCTCTGCTCTTCAGTTTTCCAGTTTCCGATCGTGGCGGAGGATGGCTCGTGTCCAAGTCGGTTAGAGTGAGGTCTCACCAACTTGGCACGAGGTCTTTCCTTCAGTTTGGGGCCTTGCATTAGTGGCCCCCTTGGGGTGTGGGTCTTGGGGTGGGTCTGTCCAAGGGCCCTACCTTCAGATGAGGAATACGACGGTTCGATACGTCATGTTCTGAATCTGAAGGCGACACCCGTTGTGTCACTTTCTGATTGCAACAGGATCCATGTCGCGTTCTTCCTTCGGGTCACGACGGGGTCCTCGTCGCCTTCTGGCTTAGGTGTGGTTTGGCTGGTTTCAGTTGGCCTGTTTGGGGTTCGGCCTTCTGATGCTGAACGCGACAGGTTGATACGTCACGTTCAGATCAAAAGCCGACACCCTGGTCGTCGCGACCTGGTGGCGACAGGTTGGTCGTCGCCTTCTTGCTAAGAAGGCGACGCACCTATGGTCGCGTTCTGATTGCCTAGTTTCTAGCTGTGGTTTGTGCCTTGGTTGGCCGACGGCCCTTCTGGGGGTTTCTAGAAGGGGTTCCATGCGTGCTTGTGCCTGCTGGGCTTGTCTTGGTTACAAGCCAGCTGTGCCAGTTTTTGTGGTGGTTGCCCCGCCAGTTCTCTTTCTCCCGGTGCTCGGCACTTGAGGGCTTGCCCGTGAGACAGGTTGTTACCGTTACCTGGGACCCCCAGCCCCACGCGTCTGTTAGACGGAGTTCTTCGGGCGGCGGGCGTACTCAAGTCACAAACTTGGAGCAGAAGGGGAAAACAGTGGGGATAGCAGCGTAGAGTCATTTGTAGAGCTTTCTTAGCTGGTCTGAGTCTCTGAGGTGGTTCAGGCGCTCGTCCGATGCGGGCCAGCTAGTCCTTCTCACTGCCTCGCTCTGCATTGGTTCCGGAGCCACGTAGGGAGGTCAGGCATGGGGCCGCAGTTTGGTCAGACTGCGGTGGTTGTGGTTGCTTAGTCCATGCGTCTCACTACGACGGGAGGGGAGACCTAGACTAAGGCTCTTGTGGTGGTTGCTTGGTTGTTCTTGCTGTGACATTGTTTCACACGTTGTTTTCGAGCTTGTGTTCTGGTTACCCTAGTTTACATGGTGGTTGTAGCCTAGCCGTGTCTAGTTCTGTGGGTTTGGTTGGTTTGGCCTCGTGGGTCGTGTTTAGTGGTTTCTGCTCTGCGGGTTCTCTCGGGGTGCCTGGTGCAGGCACCCAACTGCTGTTTCGGTAACCCATTCCTTGGTGCCATCTGTGGTGGCACTGTAGGGTGTGGTTCCGTGACCTCATGGCGTGTCCGAGGTGCAGGGTGGTTCTGCTTGTGGGCCCTCGACCTTGTGGAGGTCTGAGGTGGTCGTGCTTATGGTGAGACGTTCATCCTCACTTGGTTGCTTGGTGTCTCTCGGGGTGACACCTGGTTGTTCCTTCCCGACCTCGTAGGGGTCCGGGATGTTGGTGCTTGTGTCGTGAGACTCTGGTCTCACGTGGTTGCTCCAGTGTTTTGTGAGCTTCCTTGTCTCGGTAGGTGTACCGAGGGTTTGCTTCCACATTGTGTTGCTCTGGCTCTTCCCTGGTTGCGGGTCGTGGCATTGCTCTAGTTGCTTCCGCATGTGTTTGACTCTATTGGTTCTGCGGGAGTCGTGTTTGGCCTGACCCAGGTTGTGGTCAAGGTGTTTCTCTGTTTTCACTGCTTTATAGTACTCTGTGGTAGGTGTTTCCCACTTTACTACTTTGTAGAGTAGTTTTGCTTCCGCTTTGTTGGAGTTCCTGCTGCTCTGGTTGGTAAGGGACTGGTTATCCCTACTGAGACTTGTTCGCGAGGCTCACCCCCCTACTCTCTTTAGGTAGGGACTCGTTGTCGCAAGAGTTCGTTGTCGGACGGTCGTGGTGGCGGTTTGTTGCACTGTGCGTTGCCAGCAGTGTGAGTTGTGAGCGTGAGTGCTCTTTGTACCGTGAGTTGAGAGTGTCCTTTTTGCAAGTCCTCGGGGTATGCCCCTTAAGGACTGCACCTTTCTTTCTGTACCTGTACTTTTATTTGGGACATGTTGTACATAATTTCTTTATTAATGTACGGACTTTCATGTTAAAGTTATTTGAATTCATTGCTTATATCACTGGACTAAATTCTAACCCTTCAGGATCTTCGGATCCGTGGGTGGCGGTGCGACCTTCGAGGGTCCCTGGCAGGGGTCCGGGAGGTCGGGTCGTTACACTGCCAAAGCTTCGATTTTCCCTGGGAAGATTGTAGATTTCTCACAGTGGTCGGTAGACTCAATTCAGTGGCAGAAACCCTAGATGTGATGGGTTGGACAAGACTGTGCCAGATCAACGAAACAACTTATGAAGATGTAGTAAAAGCTTTTTATGTGACCCTTCAAGTTTCTGCAGATGGGTCTCTGGTAGGGTATGTCAAAGGTACTCAAGTCTCTATTTCTGAAGAGTTATTGGTTTACATTTGGATTGCCCCTCTTCCGAACACAAGATCAGTGAGGTTGTTGTAGACACCCGATTCTGGCCCATAAGTCGAACCATATTTCTTGTTCTCTTAATGTGCCCCAAGTTGGTCACTCACCTTGAGCCCATTAATTAGCCACATTTTGAGCCCATTTAAGCCCAATTCTCAACTTATCTCGTCCAATCATCACTTCAAGAGTCCTTGTCCTAGGGTTTCAACCCTCATATCCTAATGCGACGGCCTTGGGGGTCGCATTCATACCAGTTAACCGATTAAAATTCCTAAATAATCAATTATATTTCCCAAATAATCAATTATAATCTAAAAAAAAATCAGTTATCATTAATGCGACGGGTCGTGGCATCGCGTTAGCATCAAAGTTGCGTCCACTCTGACCATCGCGACAGCCCATGCATATCTATTCACGTGCTTTCAGTGTCGCGACCACCTTGGCCGTCATGACAAGTCTTGTCACGTCCCTACGACCCGTCGCAACAATGCTTTGCATGCGCTGGCTCTGCAACCACCTCCCCTTTATCCTCCATTGGACTTTATCCTCATCCACAACCACTCTCCAACCCCCCAACCATAGTTTGAGGCTCCATCTCACCTTGGAACCCTCCTAGGACTCTTCCCATGCAAATTTACTTGGGTTTTATTTATTTTCATGGGCCATTATCACCTATGGATGGGATATTCTCTCTCCCCTCTATATAAGTGAACCCACTCTTTCAAAATGAGGTGAGGACCCATAGCTACCACGGAGTGCTGCCAAAATCTTGTCAGAGCTCACCCTTAGCTCGTAGCCCTCCCATCTCCTCTCATTTTCCCATTATCCTCTTCATCAAGTCACACTCTTCCTTCATACATGGAGCTCGGTAGCTGAGAGGGTGACATCCACAACCTTCAGAGGCTGTTACAAGACTCAAGGAGCATCTCCTTCAGCCAGGGAGTCACCCCTTTGGGGCCTTTCTTCCTTCCATCCTTTTTCCTTTTTAAATAGTGGCGTATCTCCATTAAGTGGCCCTTCTCGTTTCCTTTTCCTAGCACGTTAGCCTTCAATCTTTATTCATATTCTAGGGCAACATGTTAGGTGGCGAACACATTCTCTATACCGTGTTGTGACACTTCATGTTGTGTGTTTTGAGGGGCGCACAACCCCGTAATTACAGTTGTGTTTGTGGAAAAGCAAAAATTAGGAGTTGTTGGGAGCCTAGGTTCTATTTCAAAAAGGGGGCTTCTTGTCAACGAGCTCTCTGTGGAGAAGAGGCTCCTCCATGCCATCATCACCACCATTATCACTTCTAGGGCTGGATCTCATTCTTCCATCATAGCCAGAGATGGCAACCTATTATCTTGGGCCATTCAGATGCATCCAATCAATCTTGCCTCTATTATTCTTGAGAGGATGGCAGGGTCCAAGTTTTTACAAGAATCTCTTCCTTATGAACCTTTGCTCATAGTTATTTTCAGTAGATTTTTCAGATGAACTTTCTGTGTCAGTAAAAGAGAAGATTGGGCTATCCACCCTTCGAAGAAGTCACTACATTTTAGAGGATAAAGCCCATAATTTTTGGACTAAGGACTCTATGCCTGACTGTACACATGACACATTTCATGATGAGGTACAGGGTTCTCCACTGCTCAACCAATTCAACATCCAACAGTCAGAAGAGAGCAAGTAAGAGAAGAAGCAGTTGCACAAGAAGCAGTGCAAGCAAAACCTTCCTTTGACCAAGACCCTCTTGAAGATATTGATCAAGTCCTTAGGGATTTCAAGGGTAAAGTAGTAGCTCATGAAGAAGAAATTCCAAGTCATACTTCTTTTGAGCCAGCTATGCATGAAGAGTTTCACCATGTCTCTCCACCTCCAGTTGAGACCCAGCCAAGGTCTCAGGGGGGAGACTAGCAGGACCATTGATGATGTGCTCAATGCGGTCCTTAAGCAACAAGATATGGTTGGTGTACTCCAGATGCAGATACACCAGATTGATGTTAAGTTTGATTTCCTGCCAGAAGAAGTTCAGCAAATGAAAGATCTGCTCTTTCAGTTTGTTTGCCAGCAGGGCAAAGGCAGCTCTCTAGTACTTACCTCAGATCCTCAGCCAGAAGAGCAGCAGCCCAATCAGACAGAATAGCAACCAGAGCCGCAGCCAGAGCAGCAGATAGATCAGTCAACTATGGAGCCAGAGAAACCTTCAGATCAACTTGTTGACCAGCAAAACGTGTTGACCAGCAACAGTAGCAACAACAACAACAATCACAGCCAGAGCAACTTTTTGAGTAGTTAGAGCTATTGGAAATCGACTTGGGGATCACATGCGCATCGGAAGTAAAACAAAACAAAAATCAATTTCCATCCATATACTTGATCGGACTATGATGTACGGTGCATGTAAACATACATACAAATAAGGCGTGAGACAATCTCACCTAGGGGAGATCGTATATCCCCTGAAGCGCAGAACTAGTCCTTGTTTGAAGGAGCTCTCGCGAGACTCCCTCTAGCGGTATCCACACAGCGGATGATCGGAGATGACGATGACCCCTCCTACACTGGTGGTGCCACTCCTCCGCGTCGTGCAACGCCACACAGCGGCCAACAGCAGCAAGTAGCAACAACAACAAGAGGGCTCGGCCCTCCTAGTTCTCCTCTTGCCTAGGGGGGGGCACAGGAGGGAGAGATGGGAAGGGGGATGAAGAAGGTGGTTTCTCCTCTCAAACTCTAGCCCATGAAATTCAAAGAGAACCCCCTTCTATTAATAGAGAGCCTAAAGGACACCTCATCAGGTACACCTCATCATGTCATGATGACAAGGGACACCTCGTCCTATCATGATGACAAGAGGGACACCTCGTAGGGACACCTCGTCATATAATCATGACAAGGGACACCTTCGTCATGTCATGATGACAAGAGGGACACCTCGCAGGGACACCTTGTCATGTAATCATGACAAGGGACACCTCACAGGGACACCTCATCATGTCATGATGACAAGAGGGACACCTCGCAGGGACACCTCGTCATGTAATCATGACAAGGAACACCTCACAAGGACACCTCGTCATGTCATGATGGATACCTCGCAGGGACACCTCGTCATGCAATCATGACAAGGGACACCTCACAGGGACACCTCGTCATGTAATCATGACAAGGGACACCTCATAGGGACACCTCGTCATGTCATGATGACAAGGGACACCTCATAGGGACACCTCACAATGTCATGATGGCTAATGATGATGAGGTTTTCCCTTCTAGAAGGGTGAGGTGCATGATCCTGATATGCTCCCTTAATGGATCTTTGTCAGGCTTATTGGGTCTTACCCAATAGGTCCATAATGGGTTAAATAAGGCTTATTAGATAACTTTTATCCAATCATCTATTCATCGTGTTATCCACCTTATGTGTGTGACCCTCTAGGCCCAATATCGAGCTGGTCGTGAGTTGTACTCGTCAGAACTCCTTCTGACTTAGTAAATTATTATCTCCATAAAAATTCACTCAACTTATCGATTATGAACATACTAGGCCACTATGCCATAATCCCCAGACGATACGAGTGATCAAATCCATTGGACCTGTCTGCCCACAGTTACTGTGTACCTGTAGTCCCTCATCCATCTATTATCCCAGAGACCGTATATTAGGCATGGTGTTGTCAGGCCTATACGGAATCTGTTAAAGTCAAACTATTATCGGATTCTCCTATAGAACTCCTTCTCTCTAAATCCGATTGACCCTGGCTAGGGATTTGCCTGTGTAAGACAATATGGGATATTTCTCTCACGATACTAAGAGTGGATGATCCTCTATTGACACATACTTGCCTTCGTAAGGTTGGCTACCATTCTCAATGACTGGCTATACTAGACCTGGAACATCCAAACCTATAAATCCAGTATCAAAGAATGGAGTACTCAAACAAGACATCTTTGGTGTCTCAAGTCTAAGGACCAGTTACACAACTGAGACTATGGACTCTCTATCTGACAATCAGGTATCATTAACCATACAGCATTCCGAGAACGGATCATTCAGTGAACTCATTCTCCAATAAGCACCTACACCATATCCCTAGTGTCTCCACACAAGCAGCTATGAGACCAGCTGCATCCATCACATGGACTGGTATATGGCACACCGGTCTTTTTGGTCATCTCAATGTCCTTCTTGAGTAACCTATGACTAGGAATATTTAGGATCTGTGTTTAAATAGGATCGACCTCATTATCATGATCTCATCATGATCCAATTCCCATTGTACAGACCCATGGACATCACATTATACATACGCATGGAATATACTGTGAGAAAATACCATTATAATATTACCAAAAGAGATTGTACATAATTACAAGTGCCATCACTCACGTGAATTGACTTGCAGGGCACCTATAACAAGCAATCTCCCACTTGACCTAAAACCAATCACCTACATGTATGATTCCCATCTGACCTCGGTGTCGCTCAAAAACAATTTGAGTTAGTGGCTTTGTCAGTGGATCCGCAATGTTATCATCAGATGAAATTCTTTTTACTACTACATCGCCATGGGCCACGATCTCTCTGATCAAGTGGAACCTTCTTGGAACGTGCTTAGACTTCTGATGAGACCTAGGTTCCTTTGCTTGAGCAATCGCCCCATTGTTGTCACAGAACAATGTAATTGGCTCTTCATGGCCAGACACCACTCCTAAATCTGTGATGAACTTTTTCATCCAGACAGCTTCCTTTACTGCTTCTGAAGCAGCAATATACTCTGCCTCGGTAGTCGAGTCAGCAGTAGTCTCTTGCTTGGAACTCTTCCACCTTACTGCTGCTCCATTCAGGGTAAAAACATACCTTGAGTTAGACTTACTATCATCGATATCAGACTAGAAACTTGAGTCCATGTAGCCTTCAACCTTGAGGCTACCTCCTCTATATACTAGTAAAAGATCCTTGGTCCTTCTTAAGTACTTAAGGATACACTTTACTGCCTTACAGTGTTCCAAACCTGGATCTGCCTGATACCTGCTCGTAACACTTAGAGCATGTGCTATATCAGGTCTAGTACATAACATTGCATACATGATAGATCCTATAGCAGACGCATAGGGTATTCTATCCATGTATGCCCTTTCTTCTAGAGTCTTTGGGGACATACTCTTAGAAAGAGAAATTCCATGTCTCAATGGTATGAGACCTCTTTTGGAATTTTCCATGCCAAATCTTTTGACTATGGTGTCTATGTACATGGACTGGGACAAGCCAAGCATCCTCTTAGATCTATCTCTATAGATCTGAATCCCCAAAATGTAGGATGCTTCCCCTAAGTCCTTCATGGAGAAGTTCTTTGATAACCATGTCTTAAATATGGATAGCATTCCAATATCATTTCCAATGATGAGGATGTCATCCACATACAACAACAAAAAAATGATAACACTCCCACTTACCTTCCTGTATACACAAGGCTCATCTTCGTTCTTAACAAAGTCATAAAATCTGATTACCTCATCAAACCTTATGTTCCAACTTCGGGAAGCTTGCTTTAGTCCATAAATAGACTTAAGCAACCTGCACACCTTATCTGGACTTTTCTCGAAAACAAATCCTTCAGGCTGTATCATATACACCTCTTCCTCGAGGTTGCCATTGAGGAATGTAGTTTTCACATCCAACTGCCAAATCTCATAGTCATGGTATGCTGGAATGGCCAATAACATTCTGATAGATTTTAGCATGGCGACGGGCGAGAAGGTTTCATTATAGTCAATACCTTGCCTTTGACGATATCCTTTTGCCACAAGCCTTGCCTTAAAGGTCTCTACCTTTCCATCTACTCCAATCTTCTTCTTGAAGATCCATTTGCACCCAATGGGTACAATACCCTCAGGTGCATCAACTAGGTTCCAAACCTGGTTGGAGTACATGGAATCCATCTCAGAATTCATGGCCTCTTGCCATTTCCTGGAGTCTATGCTCATAATAGCCTCCTCGTAGGTTTGAGGATCAATATCCTCAGACTCTTGTCCCTTGATATGTCCCACATATCTTTCAGGAGGGATAGGAACTCTACTTGACCTACGCAAATTTGGAATTTGTGTGATAGGTACCTGAACCTATTCTTCTTGCAGAATGGCGCTTGAGCTAGGTTCCCCAACCTCACTCAATTCTATGACACTCCCACTGTTTCCACCAAGAATGTGTTCCTTCTCAAGAAACATTGCTCTCTTGGCAACAAAGGGTGATAGAAATAATACCCACAAGTTTCTTTGGGGTATCCCACGAATATGCACCGTTCTGACCTTGATTCCAATTTATCGGGATTGTGTCTCTTAACGTGGGCAGGGCAGCCCCAAATCTTAATAACTTTAAGATCGCCCTTCTTCCCTTTCCATATCTCATATGGAGTAGACACTACTGTCTTAGTTGGAACTCTGTTCAGAAGGTAAGCTGCGGTTTGTAGGGCATATCCCCAAAATGATATGGGTAGATTGGTAAAACTCATCATGGATCGCATCATATCCAACAGTGTGCGATTCCTCCTTTTCGATACACCATTGAGCTGAGGTGTATGAGGAGGAGTCCATTGGGATAGAATCCCATGGTCCTTTAGAAATTGGGTGAACTCTGTACTCAAGTACTCTCTTCCTCGATCTGAACGAAGAATCTTGATACTCTTTCTAGTCTGATTTTCTACTTCATTCTTATATTCTTGAATTTTTCAAAAGCCTCAGACTTGTACTTCATTAAGTACATATGTCCGTACCATGAGAAGTCATCAGTGAATGTAATGAAGCAAGAATATCCTCATCTGGCTTGTATGGACATAGGTCCACATACATCAGTATGTATGAGTTCTAGTAACTCAGAAGCTCTCTCTCCAGTTCCACTAAATGAAGAGTTGGTCAATTTTCCTTGAAGGCAAGATTCACAGGTTGCATATGATTCATAATCAAATGGGTCTAAATATCCATCCTTTAACAACCTTTGAATTCTACCCTCATAGATATGACCTAGCCTACAATGCCATAAGTAAGCCTTGTTCACCTCGTCTCTCTTTCTTTTAGACGTACTAACATTCATGACATGTGAAGCAACATCTAATGTAAACAAACCATTGAACAATGTTCCTTTACTAATGATCTCATCATCCAAAATCAGTGAGCAACCATTGTTCTCAAAAACAGACTCATTTTTAGTCAAACATGAAATGAAAATGATGTTTTTGATGATAGTAGGAACAAAGTAACATTTATCCAACACAAGTGTGGCTTCACGAGGTAGTAGCAGATTGACTTCGCCGACAGCAACAGCAGCAACTTTTGCACCATTCCCCATTCTTAAGTCAACCTCACCCTTTGCTAGTCTCCTACACTTTGTCAGAACCAACGAATTGCAAATATGAGATGCACATGCAGTATCTAATACCCATGCATTATTATAATTTTCTGACAAATGGAGATCAATCATGAATATACCTGAAGCTTCTCCAAGCTTCTGCTTTGCCTTTTCTACAAGGTATTCCTTGCAGTTCCTCTTCCAATGCCCATCCTTGCCACAGTGGAAGCACTTTCCTTTGTCCTTGGCTGGGTCTTTCTTGGCAACCTTTGCCTTGCCCGCTTTGTTGCCTTTACTTTTTCCCTTCTTAAGGGTCTTCCGTGCCTTCCTCTTCTTGTTGATCTCATCAACATAGAGAACTGGCTTCTCCTTCTTAATGGAACCCTCAGCTTCCCTCAACATATTAAGGAGCTCAGGCAGGGTTGCCACTATCTTGTTCATATTGAAATTCATAATGAACTGTGAAAAGGAATCTGGAAGGGATTGAAGTATTAGATCCACGCACAGGTCATCCTCGAGGACAAGTCCTAGACCTGTGAGCTTCTCGATCCACTCAATCATCTTTAGGACATGGTTCTGAACCGATGCCCCTTCTATCATCCTCATCCTGAACATACTCTTTGATATCTCGTATCTTTGAGTCTGTCCTTGCTCCTCAAACAAGGTGCGGAGATGTAGTATGATGGATTGAGCATCCATCTTTTCATGCTGTCTTTGAAGCTCGGGAGTCATAGAGGCTACATATAACATTGAGCAAGAACCGAGTCCTCCTTATACTTCTTATAGTGAGAAATAACTTCCTCACTAGTCCCTTCCATTGGCTCAGCCATAATCTCATCGAGGACATACGCAATTTTCTCTGCTGTAAGAACAATTCTTAGGTTCTGAAGCCAATCAGCGTAGTTAGGACCAGTGAGACGATTGTCATCTAATATGCTATAGAGTGGGTTTGCAAGTGACATTTTTCTGAAAAATAAAGATGTAGCAGAAATAAACAACATGCAGACTTTTGAATTTGTAGAAAATTAAGACATGGATTTTTATCTTAATTTTATCCCACTATTTTCTCGCAAGACACATGGCACCCTCTAGCATGTGAATTGGAATTTTCCGACAAACTCCTAGTGGGGATCGAGATCCAATTTGGCATCTTGGCATGACCTCGAGGGACTCGACCAATCATACCAAGCCCAAATGGTAGGCAACTCTTGTCAATCACAACTCTTGTGATTCCCATCATCATTTGGCCTCCAAATCACCATGGCCAGAGGGACTCTGCCAACCATGATGTTTGGTTAAGTCAACACCATCATTACTAGATGAGTTTGATTCGGTGATATGCTTCCGAGGGACTCGGCCAAGCATACCCTGTCCTCAAGTCACCGGTAACATCTCCATGTCGTAGGCCAGATATCAAATCCCAATATAGGTGAGCCCGGAGTGACTCCGCCAACACATTCTATATCAAGAAAAGACGTTTGCCCTATAATCATGGAAGGCCACGTGAGTCAATCTTATTGCCACACGCTTGCCGACTTAATATATTAGTAACAGAGGGAGTTTTAATTTGAGTGGTCTCATAGCTAAATAATGTCCCACACATATATTTAGCATATACTTACATCACATGCAAATATGTACCTAGTAGGTGTGGAAATCAATATAAATCATATATATAAATAGCCACACCAGATGGTCATAGACCAAATTCTAGTGTGATCAAGCCTGAGCCAAAAGACTTGATCACTAAACCCTATGTGTGTACCCAATGCATCCCATGCACGGTGTTCATCCTCCTCTTCGTCATTAGCTCTGTCAGTAATACCACACTTCCGCCGTGCCTCTAAGAGTGATTTCAAATAATTATAAATGACTATAGGCACGCAGGCCCAAAAATGTACATTTAATCATTAAGAAACCTTGATCATATCAAGGGGAATTACACATTGGGAGAGGTAGAAATACACAACGATTTTAATGAGAAAGAGAAGGGGCTCGTAGACCCAATGAATCACCATCCACACATAGGTCCATGATCATCTGCCCACAATATACACATCACATGCATATATAAAGCTACTGGAAATTAATTAAACACTTTAACTAATAAAACTATTAGATTAACTCTTAATCTAATACATGGATTACTCTTAATCGATCTGAATTGATCAAAATATCAAAACCTGAACATCATAGCCTAACATTGGCTCTGATACCATGTTGGAAATCGACTTGGGGCATCACATACATAGCGGAAGTAAAATAAAACAAAAATCGATTTCCATCCATGTACTTGATCGGACTATGATGTACGGTGCATGTAAACATACATACAAATAAGGCGTGAGACAATCTTGTTGGGTTGAGTGTGTTTTGAAATTTCCTAAAGTTGTATTTTAATGATGACCAATGAGCATCACTCATACCTTGATTTTGATGATGACATATTGAACATGTTATACATTTTATACATATCACAACAATGCTTAAACACATGTTTTTGATGTTTAATATCTCACATTTTAATGATATATCTTGTATTAATGGTTTACACTTTATATTTTCAGGTTTACACAATTTGTCACAGTGGTGTCGACACAGTCCACCTGTGCGTCGACACTGGATGACTTTCCCAGAAGCATGTTCTGAGAGAAGCAACCAGTGGTGTCGACACCAGTCCACCTGTATGTCAACACTCAGATGACTGTCCCAGGAATGACTTTCCCAGAAGCATGTTCTGAGAGAAGCAACCAGTTCGACACAGCTGTATGTCAACACTAGATGACTGTCCCAGGAAGCACAGTTGAAGCTGCAGTCTGCCTGTGTCGACACACTTTGACTGAAGCTTAAGAACGGAAATTTTTCTAGACATGTGGCTGCTTAGGAATCAAGGAGATTGACCTAGATATTTGTGCCCACGCACTCCAAGGGTCCTCATGGACATATGGGGCTATAAATACCCATGATCCTCATACCCTAAAGGCAAGCTAGCCTATACAACTCCCAAAAAAGCTTTTGGCGGCAAAAAGGGGTCTCTCTAGTGCCTTGCTCCATCTCCAGAAACTGTAGACCATCCTTTCAAGTTGAAGGACATGGGAATCAAGGCCAATCTCTGGAGAGAAGTTTGATGTGCTGAGAAAGGGAGCAGATCCAACTGAAGAGCAGCAGCTGAAGAAGAATTTCTGGAAATTCAGATGCCACTAGAGCAGAGCATCGCAAATTGAAGGGGATCTTCATCGAATTCTTTCAAGTCTCTTCAATTCGAGCCTCTGCAAGACTTCTTCACCAACGAACATCCAATCTACATCTAGTTTACCCATTTCTTGGATTGTTCTTCTCACTTTCGTTTGTGAGATCTGTGCATGAAGTTCTGTGCAGATTTTTATGTACGATTGAGTCTGTGAATTAGATCATTGCTAGAGGATCTGATTTCTTTTGTGTTTGTTCTAGCCTTTTGTGGTTTGAGCCGTCGTGCTCAATTTGGAGTCGTTGTGCTCCTTTTGTGGTTTGAGCCGTCGTGCTCAATTTGGAGTCATTGTGCTCCTGTTGTGGTTTGAGCCGTTGTGCTCAATTTTTGAAGTTGTTGTGCTCCAGGTTGTGTGTTTGAGCCGTCGAGCTTAAGGGTGTTGGAGTCATCGTGCTCCAGTGTGTGTCGTACTCAGGTTTGAGTAGTGTGGCCTCACTATGTGAGGGGTGGATGTAGGAATCACTGGTGTGGTTTCCGAACCACCTAAAAATCCTTGTGCAATGGTTTGATCTGCTTGTCTGCGCCAGATGCTTGCATAGAATTTCGCTCTCTCTACTTGTACAATTCCTTCACACACTATTCATACAATTTATACATTCATACTTTAGATCAGTAAATTGTTTGTCTGAATTGATCTCTGATTCGAAGTAATTTTGAATTACTTAAGCTTCCGCATTAATTGGTGTTAGATCTATTCAACCCCTCCTTCTAGATCTGATCCATCCACCTATTCGATCCTAGAATTGGTATCAGAGAGGGTTAACCACTGTTAGATCTAATTCCTTGTTACGTTGTTTCACTGTGATTAGATCTGATAGTCTTTTGAGTTTTAGTATAATGGCAAATTACTTTAATCTGCATGAATTTCCTGTTATAATTTCAAAGAAATCCCCTAGCTCATTTTCATCGGATTTTTCAAAGGACTCACAAAGAAAAGGAGCAAAAGAAATTCACAAGTACTTAATGGTAAAGAAGAGCTTCAATGAATCCAGAAAATCAACAATCCAAAAGACTTTGGCTCTAACAGCACATTCCATAAGCTCAGAGCATTCTTCATCCTCTTCAGAATACAAGAGATCAAATGGGTCTACAAGGTCAGGTAAATCACTTCCAGACCCATTTATGTATTCTAATTCTGATTTTGATGCAGATGAAGGCATGTCTTATGTTGAATTGGTTGAATTCTGTGAGAAGATACAAAATCTTAATGCAAAGCTGGACACTAAAAATAAAGATTTGAAAAAGACTTTAAAACATTGCCACAAAGAAAGTGAAAATTTGAAAAATACACTTGAATTGCTCCAGATCAATGATAAAGATCTTTCAGAAGAAAATGAGATTTTGAAAATTGAAGTTCAGAAATTGAATTCTGAAAAAGAAAGTCTGAAAGATAAAATCAAAATTTGTGAAAACAAGTTGTCCAAGTTAAAAGAAAATCATGATCAGTTGGAATCTGAAAATCTTGATTTGAAAGATGAAAATGCAAAATTTATTGATCTTAATAAGAACTTCAAATTTGACAATAATCAATTAAACAAATAGATTTCCAACATGGCTCATGATCATCAAATAAAGGAAAAATACAATCAATTGGTTGAAGAAAATAGACATTTGAAAAGGAAGATTGAATGCTTGTTGCATGACAAACCATTGGACAATGACTGTAGCAATTTAAGTAATAAAATTACTGATTTGGAAAAACAAATTGCTCAATTTGAAAATGAAAAGAACAAGATGGTTTGGGTGTCATGTTAAACAAACTTCAAATTTCAGAAAAAGTAGTTGTTGCATTAAAAGCTGAAAAATAGAAGTTTCAAGATGAATTGAAGAATACTACAAACACAAGTCTTGCTTCTGTAAAAAATAAGAAAAATGAAAAGAAAACTAAAGTAATATTTGTTAAAGCTGCAGTGAACAAGAACTTTGATATCTCTAATGAAAAATCAGTGAAAGTTCATGTTCAGAAAAATATTCAAAAATAAAATGAGAAAAATGGCAAAAATGCTGCTAAGAAGAAGAATCTTGTTTCTGTGAAAAACAAGAAAATTGAAACAGAAAAATAGAACAATTTACACAGGATTCCTCCATCTCTTCCACACTTCAGAAGTGTTCCAAAGAAAGTTCAATATTCACATCATGCCAAGAGCCACCAAAAGGTACCTCCTTCTCCTCATGGTAAGCCTCCTCACATGAAAAGGAGATTCCAGTAAATGCATACATGCCAAGGTAAGTACCAGGTAAGAAATGATCTCATTTGTTTTAATTATAATAAACCTGGTCATTTAGCCAAATTTTGTTGGAATAGAGATCAACATTTCCATAAATATGTCAAATCAGTCCAGTACTTCACATGTCATAAATTTAGGCATACTTCTAGGGAGTGTTGACATAGAATTGATAATCTTGTGCATGCTCCCATGTTTCATGTTAATGTACATAAGAATAAAGATCATGTTCATGCTGAAAACACTCAGAAATTCCATGTACATGAAAAAGGAACTGTTGCATAAAAGATCTCTTCTGAATTCCATGTTAAAAATCTCAATGATAAAAATCTGAAAAATAGAAAACAAAATGTTCAGTATGTCAGTAATGCATTCTATACCAATAACTCTAAGATTAGAAACCAAGATTCTAGTGTTTCTAGTCTTCATAAAAATGCACCCAATATTAAATCATTTTGGATTCAAAAATCATTGTTGCAGATTCATGGAAGATCCTTAGGACCCAAACAAGTTTGGGTTCTGAAATGTGCTGCTTGAATGCTGGGTGGAGGGATCCTTGTAGTCAATTTCAAGATGAAGGCTTCATGACTAAGGCTACAAGGAAAGACCCAAGTGAAATGAATGTTTTCAATCAAAAGAAACAAAATAGGTCGACACACATTGATGTTAGGTCGACACCAGATAACCACAAGTTGAAATTGTGGCTGCTGAGTCGACACTATCTCAATACAAGTCGACCTACCCGTTTCTAAACAACAAAAATTCAAATAAAAATCTGAAAATTTATAAAAACACTAAAACAAACCTTCATGATGGTTATTGGAGATCCAGGACATCACATCAATCTAATTGGATCAATTCTTGGAATCAATGGTATCATAATCCTCATTGGTACCATTCACAATATTTTTATCCAAAATTTCCAAGATATCAACAGAATTCTTGGTTTGGATTTCCATACATGAATAATCATGCCAAAATGCATAATTTCCATACTTATGAAAGGAAGAACACTGGTGTTTTCATTCCAAATAAGAATGTTAAAATGTCATTGCTGAAACAAAACAAAAAACAAAAACCAAAAACAACTCAAATATGGATCAGAAAAGATTTATTGTTTTTGCTCAAACAAACTGATGGTCCCAACAATGTTTGGGTACCAAAATCTTTTCTTCTCTGATCTGATTTATGCAGGAAGGTCGTGCACCCAGCTCCAATGTGTGGTTTCTTAATAGTGGGTGTTCACGACACATGACAGGAGACAGAACAAAATTTTCATTTCTGATTGAAAAGGAAGGAGGATCTATCACATTTGGAGGTAAAAATAAAGGGAAAATCATTGGATCTGGAAAGGTTGGTAAATCCTCCTCAAACTCAATTGAAAATGTTCTGTTATTTGATGGTTTAGACTACAATCTTTTGAGTATAAGCCAATTGTGTGACAAAGGTCACAAGGTGGTTTTTGAATTGATTTCTGCAAAATAATTGATTCTTCAACTGAAAAAATAAAATTCTTTGGTAAAAGAGAAAACAATGTCTACATGATCAATCTTGATAAAAACTTTACTGAAAACATTTGTTTGGTGGCAAATAAAAATAAAATTGTATGGACATGGCATAAAAGACTTGCTCATGCAAGTTTCAACACAATAAATAAACTCTTAAGGCTAAATCTGGTTAAAGGACTTCATGAATCTTTCCCAAATGTTGAAAATCAACATTGTGGGATATGTGCTCAAAGAAAACAAACCAGAAAATCTTTTAAAATTTTCAATGATGTACTCACTTCTAAGCCACTAGAATTACTTCATATGGACCTTTTTGGGCCAACAAGAATTCTTAGTCTTAGTGGTAAAAGATATGGATTTGTCATCATTGATGATTTTACTAGATACACTTGGGTCATCTTTCTATCCCACAAAAGTGATACTTGTTTAGAATTCAAGAATTTTTGTACCACTGCGTTAATGGGTTTTTCATATAAAATCAAACCCATTTTGACTGATCATGGGGGAGAATTTGAGAACAAGACTTTTTCTGATTTGTGTGCTGAACTGAACATTTTTCACAGATTCTCTTCTCCAAGAACTCCAGAACAAAATGGAGTTGTGGAGAGGAAGAATAGAACCCTTGTGGAAATGGCTAGATCCATGCTTCTGGAAAGTAAATTGCCCAAATCCTTCTGGGCTGAAGCTGTGAACACAACAAATCACATCTTGAACAGAGCATTGGTCAGACCAAAAATCATAAAAACCCCTATGAACTTTTGAAAAACAAAAAGTCAACTCTATCTTATTTTAAAATCTTTGGTTGCAAGTGTTTTGTACATAACAATAATAAAGAAAATCTTGATAAATTTGATGCCAAAAGTCATGAAGCCATTTTTCTTGGCTATTCAAAAATTTCTAGATCTTATAGAGTTTACATTCTCAAGAATAAAACTGTGGAAGAATCTCCACATGTAGTTTTTGATGAAAACTCATACCAAATTGATGACTCTACATCTTGCAGGGTTCCTCAAAATAATGAAGAGGATGACTTCATTGTCGAATCTTCACCAACTGTTGAAGAGGATGAAGATTCATTTGAAAATCTGGACAATCAATCACCTACCACAAGTGGTTCACGTAATATTGTTTCAGAACTGAATGCATCCCAAGAGGTAATTTCTAAAAATAGATTTTTAAGAGATCATCCAATTGAGAATGTAGTTGGTAATGTGCATGATAGAGTTAGAACTAGATCATCTTTTCTGAATGCAATAAATGAAGACCCACTGGCACTAATTTCCCAAATTGAACCCAAGTCAATTGATGAAGCTCTAACTAGTGAGGATTGGATCAATGCAATGCATGATGAACTTCATCAATTTGACAGAAATCAAGTGTGGAAATTAGTACCTAGACCTAGTGACCAATCTGTTATTGGTACTAGATGGGTGTTCAGAAATAAATTGAATGAAAATGGACAGGTTGTTAGGAATAAAGCTAGACTAGTTGCCAAGGGGTACAATCAGGAGTTTCGAATTGATTTTGAAGAATCATATGCCCCTATAGCTAGACTAGAAGTTGTGAGAATATTTCTTACTTTTGCATCATCCCTGAAATTTAAAGTTTATCAAATGGATGTGAAAAGTGCTTTCTTGAATGGATACATCAAAGAAAATGTTTTTGTAGAACAACCTCCCGGATTTGAAAATCAAAAATATCCTGATCATGTTTTCAAACTCAATAAGACTCTTTATGGTCTTAAGCAAGCTCCAAGAGCTTGGTATGACCGTTTGAGCTCATTTTTGTTGAATAAAGGTTACACAGAGGTAATGTAGACCAAACCTTGTTTACAAGAATTGTCAATAATCAAATCATTGTTGTCTAAATCTATGTTGATGACATAATCTTTGGGTCAACAAATAAAGAATTGTGTACTGAATTTGCTGATCACATGAAAACTGAATTTGAAATGAGTTTGATGGGAGACTTACAATTCTTTTTGGGATTGCAGGTACATCAAACCAGTGAAGGGATTTTTATAAGTCAAACAAAGTATGTGAAAGAACTTCTAAAAATGTTTGACTTTCAGCACCTCAAGCACTCAAGCACACCAATGGCAATAAATGTAAGACTAGAGGAAGATTCATTTGGTAAGTCAGTAGATCCAAAGACCTAAAGAGGTGTGATTGGTTCTCTACTTTACCTCACAACCTCTAGACCAGATATTCAGTATAGTGTGTGCATGTGTGCTAAGTTCCAAGCCAATCCTAAAGAAAGTCACATGTTAGCTATCAAAAGGATTTTTAAATATCTTGTTGGAACATATGAACTTGGAATTTGATATCCTGCTGGTTGCAAATTAGATTTAATTGCTTACTGTGATGTTGGTTATGCTGGTTATAAGCTTGATAGAAAAAGTACTAGTGGCTTGTGTTTATATCTAGGTGGATGCCTAATTTCATGGGCTTCTAAAAAGCAACATTCAATAGCTCTATCCACTGCAGAGGCTGAATATATTTCGTCTAGTTGTTGTGGCACTCAAGTTCTTTGGGTGAAACATCAGCTCCTAGACTATAATCACAAATTTTGTTGTATTCCTATTTTGTGTGATAACACTAGTGCTATTAATTTGTCTAAAAACCCAATTCAGCATTCACGAACAAAGCATATTGAAATAAGGCACCATTTTCTAAGAGATGAGGTTGCTAAGAAATCTTTTGAGCTTCACTTCATTCTTCATTGAAACTGAAAAACAAATTACAGATATTTTCACTAAGCCTTTTCCAGAAAATAGATTCTCATCTTTAAGAAGAGAGCTTGGTTTGTGCAAATTTTCACATTCTTGATATCTTCTTTTTTCTTTTTGCTAATAAAAGTCTTCATGTTCTTGCAAATAAACTCCTCACTCTCACATTGTATTGACATTCTTGGTATATCAAATGGTGATTTGACGAAAGACAAGTCAGGCTTGTCTGGACACTTTCACTATGCGTGAGTATATGTCTCTGCCAAGTATCAAGAGCCTTGCATGCAATTGTTGAGGGGGAGTCTCTATCTTTCAATAAAACATTCTTGTTCATTCTATTTTCACTTCATTCCATTCCTATTTCTTCAATAATCTTCATGTTCACCTTGTGAGGGGGAGATACATAAAAGGGGGAGTCATTGTCATATTTCTTGACCTTAGTTGTCTATCTTGAACTCCAAAATTATCAGAATTTTTGAGTCCTTATGCTATTTTCTTATGAGAGAATTAAGACATTGAAACTAAACTCATTGTGCATTTAGTTTAATTTCAAAGATTCATTATCATTTCAAGGTTAAGCAATCTTAATACTGAATGTCTTTAAAATGACTTGCAAAACACTTGTAGGCACATGAGTGGTTTTAATATTTAACATGTGCATGTTTAAGCTTCATTTTTACCACATGTTAAGAATACTTTTTCTAAATTCATAATCATGACTTTTCTGGTCAAAGCAAACATATTCATGCAAAACATCAAAAGAAAATGATCAACAATTTGTAAAGATACAAACAGAGCAATGCAAATTCTTGAACCACTGAGTAACCGGGCCATTTCACCTAAAAAGTGATTTATTTTGCGTCAAAAAGTGGAAATCAAAATTTTCAACTCTGTATAAGATAATGAAAGTTAAACCACTGAGTAATCAGAAGGTCTTGCATCTGATCAATGTGATCTCTTGCACTGAAAAGTGAGATTTAACTAATTTATTCTTGTATTCTTTCCCAGTTAAAAAAAATGAAAGAAAATCAAATTGGCAAGATGGAAAAGCTTAAGACCTTAATAAAGTTCATGTATATTGAGTTTAGACCTATTATTCTACATTATGTTAAAATTAAAGCTCCTAACATCCTAGTTAAATACTTCTGCTCACTTATATAGGTCACTTTACTTCACATTTGCATCATTATTTTAGCTACATTCAGATCATTATATCTTGCAATATCTTGTGTTGAGTGTGTCTTTGTGATTAAACTTTGTTGCACAATAACAAAAACACAATAATTTCTCTCATTTGACAATATCACTTTGCCTCACTTATTTTGATTATTTCTGACAATTCATTTCCTACATTTCATTTCTTGATCTCCTACAATCTTTGTTTCTCTCCCTTATCTATCTTTTTGATGCTGTCAAAAAGGGGGAGAAAGTTCTTTAAAGGGGAGAAAGTTTCTTATGGGAGAAAGTTCAAAGGGTGAATATGGTCAAGGGGAGTTATTGTAGTGAAGGGAGTCAGGCTATTGGGAGATTGTGCATATATTTTGTCATCATCAAAAAGGGGGAGAATGTTGGGTTGAGTGTGTTTTGGAATTTCCTAAAGTTGTATTTTAATGATGACCAATGAACATCACTCATACCTTGATTTTGATGATGACATATTGAACATGTTATACATTTTATACATATCACAACAATGCTTAAACAACATGTTTTTGATGTTTAATATCTCACATTTTAATGATAATATCTTGTATTAATGGTTTACACTTTACATTTTCAGGTTTACACAAATTTGTCACAGTGGTGTCGACACAGTCCACTTGTGTGTCGACACTGGATGACTGCCCTAAAAGCATGTTCTGAGAGAAGCAACCAGTGGTGTCGACACAGTCCACCTGTGTGTCGACACTAGATGACTGTCCCAGGAAGCAATTAGAATAGTTGAAGCCAGTGGTGTCGACATAGTCTGCATGTGTGTCGACACACTTCGACTGAAGCTCAAAAATGGAAATTTTTTGGACACATGGCTGCTTAGGGATCAAGGGGATTGACCTAGATATTTGTGCCCACGCACTCCAAGGGTCTTCATGGACATATGGGGCTATAAATACCCATGATCCTCGTACCCCAAAGGCAAGCCAGCCCATACAACTCCCAGAAAAGCTTTTGGCGGCAAAAAGGGGTCTCTCCAGTGCCTTGCTCCATCTCCAGAAGCTGCAGTCCATCCTTTCAAGAGGAAGGACGTGGGAATCAAGGCCAATCTCTGGAGAGAAGTTTGATGTGCTGAGAAAGGGATCAGATCGAACTGAAGAGCAGCAGCAGAAGAAGAATTTCTGGCAATTCAGATGCCATTGGAGCAAAGCATCGCAAATTGAAGGGGATCTTCATCGAATTCTTTCAAGTTTCTTCAATTCGAGCCTCTGCAAGACTTCTTCACCAAGGAACATCCAATCTACATCTATTTTACCCATTTCTTGGATTGTTCTTCTCACTTTTGTCTGTAACATCTGTGCATGAAGTTCTATGCAGATTTCTATGTACGATTGAGTCTGTGAATTAGATCATTGCTAGAGGATTTGATTTCTTTTGTGTTTGTTCTAGACTTTTGTGGTTTGAACCATCGTGCTCAATTTGGATTCGTTGTGCTCCTTTTGTGGTTTGAGCCGTCGTGCTCAATTTGGAGTCATTGTGCTCATGTTGTGGTTTGCGCTGTTGTGCTCAGTTTTTGGAGTTGTTGTGCTCCAGGTTGTGTGTTTGAGCTTTCGAGCTCAAGGGTGTTGCAGCTGTCATGCTCCAGTGTGTGTTGTACACAGGTTTGAGTAGTGTGGCCTCACTGTGTGAGGGATGGATGTAGGAATCACTGGTGTGATTTTCGAACCACCTAAAAATCCTTGTGCAATGGTTTGATCTGCTTGTCTACACTAGATGCTTGCCTAGGATTTTGCTCTCTCTACTTGTACAATTCCTTCACACACTCTATTCACACAATTTACACATTCATACTTCAGATCAGTAAATTGTTTGTCTGAATTGATCTCTGATTCGAAGTAAGTTTGAATTGCTTAAGCTTCCGCATTAATTGGTGTTAGATCTATTCAACCCCCCCCTTCTAGATCGGATCCATCCATCTATTCGATCCTACAAATCTCACCTAGGGGAGATCATATATCCCCTGAAGCGCAGAACTAATCCTTGTTTGAAGGAGCTCACGCGAGACTCCCTCTAGCAGTATCCACACAGTGGATGATCGGCGATGACGATGACGATGACCCCTCCTACACCGGTGGTGCCACTCCTCCACGTCGTGCAACGCCACAGCAGCCAACAACAGCAAGTAGCAGCAACAACAAGAGGGCTCGGCCCTCCTAGTTCTCCTCTTGCCTAGGGAGAGTTCAGGAGGGAGAGATGGGAAGGGGGATGAAGAAGGTGGTTTCTCCTCTCAAGCTCTAGCCCATGAACTTCAAAGAGAACCCCCTTCTATTTATAGAGAGCCTAAAGGACACCTCATCAAGTACACCTCATCATGTCATGATGACAAGGAACACCTCGCAGAGACACCTCGTCTTATCATGATGATAAGAGGGACACCTCATAGGGACACCTCGTCATGTAATCATGACAAGGGACACCTCACAGGGACACCTCAGCATGTTATGATGACAAGAGAGACACCTCGTAGGGACACCTCGTCATGTAATCATGACAAGGGACACCTCACAGGGACACCTCATCATGTCATGATGACAAGAGAGACATCTCGCAGGGACACCTCGTCATGTAATCATGACAAGGGACACCTCACAGGGACACCTCGTCATGTAATCATGACAACGAACACCTCATAGGGACACCTCGTCATGTCATGATGATAAGAGGGACACCTCACAGGGACACCTCGTCATGTCATGATGACAAGAGACACCTCATAGGGACACCTCACAATGTCATGATGGCTAATGATGATGAGGTGTCCTCCTTCTAGAAGGGGTGAGGTGACATGATCCTGATATGCTCCCTTAATGGATCTTTGTCAAGGCTTATTGGGTCTTACCCAATAGATCCATAATGGGTTAAATAAGACTTATTGGATAACTTTTATCCAATCCTCTATTCATTGTGTTATCCACCTTATGTGTGTGACCCTCTAGGACCAATATTGAGTTGGCCATGAGTTTCACCCCTCAGAACTCCTTCTGACTTAGTGAATTATTATCTCCATAAAAATTCACTCAACTCGTCGATTATGAACATACTAGGCCACTATGCCATAATCTCTAGACGATACGAGTGATCAAATCCATTGGACCTGTCTGCCCACAGTTACCGTGTACCTGTAGTCCCTCATCCATCTATTATCCCAGAGACCGTATATTAGGCATAGTGTTGTCAGGCCTATATGGAATCTGTTAAAGTCAAACTCTTAACGGATTCTCCTGGAGAACTCCTTCTCTCTAAATCTGATTGACCCTGGCTAGGGATTTGCCTGAGTAAGATAATATGGGATATTCCTCTCACGATACCGAGAGTGGATGATCCTCTATTGACACATAATTGCCTTCGTAAGGTTGGCTACCATTCCCAATGACTGGCTATACTAGACCTAGAACATCCAGACCTATAAATCCAGTATCAAAGAATGGAGTACTCAAACAAGACATCTTTGGTATCTCAAGTCTAAGGACCAATTACACAACTGAGACTATAGAATCTCTATCTGACAATCAGGTATCATTAACCATACAGCATTCCGAGAACGGATCATTCAGTGAACTCATTCTCCAATAAGCACCTGCACCATATCCCTAGTGTCTCCACACAAGCAGCTATGAGACCAGCTGCATCCATCACATGGACAAGTATATGGCACACCGGTCTTTCCGGACATCTCAATGTCCTTCTTGAGTAACTTATGACTAGGAATATTTAGGATCTGTGTTTAAAGAGGATCGGCCTCATTATCATGATCTCATCATGATCCAATTCCCATTGTATAGACCCATGGACATCACATTATACATACGCATGGAATATACTGTGAGAAAATACCATTATAATATTACCAAAAGAGATTGTACATAATTACAAGTGCCATCACTCACGTGAATTGGTTTGCAGGGCACCTATAACTAGCAAGAGCACCAATCAGTTGAACAAGAAATGCAACCAGCATATCAGTCCACACAGGCAGAAGAGGCTCAGCCTAGCGTTCAGACTTTCAAGAGAACAGTTAGGTGGAAGTTAGTCAAATTCAGATCTATTCTTTTTTCCTTCCTCGCAACCTTCAGCCTCCTCTGATCATGATCCCCCTTCTGCTCTTCAGCCTCCCTCTCCACCAAAAACCTCTTATGCATCCTTTCCTATGGTGTATACCTACACTCCTCCTACTTTCAATACACCAACTCTACACACCTTGGCACCACACTTTTTCTCATCTCTTCCTACCTCATCTACTCATTCTTCTGCTCTTCCTACTCACCCTCTTGCTCAGATAGTGCCAAGTGTGGTCCTTTCATCTCAAAGTGGGCAGAAGAGGAAACTTAAGCCTATTCAATCCTTTCCTCCTTTTTGATATGCCTTCATTTATCATTCTGAGCGCAGTTTTGTTCTTTTTCAAGAATTTTTGAAAATTAAAGTTTATCTTGAAGTCCATGGGTTACCAGGATACAAGTTTGAAGATTGGCTTCCCCTTTTGATCGGGACTAAGGAAGTTTCCATTGATGCTTTAAATCTGATCACCCAGAAAAGTCATAGTCTTTCTGAGGAAGAATTTCTGTCTATCTATCTTGCTGAGGCAGTTAAGTTTAGAGCAGCTCTAGCTAGAAGCACTGGCATGCTTAATGTAGCTTCACATTTAGGCCTTAGATTCTTTCATCTGTTTGGAAAGCTTCTGAAAGAACAACAAGTCAATTTTAGTAGATTGAAGAAGTTTAATGAAGATAGATTTGTGTTGAATCTTTCGGATGTTAGTAGGGGTCAGTGGGGCATCCTCCTTGTAGGGCAGAGGCCTATCACTCTATCTATGGTTGTTGGCCTACCTTCTCTACTCTACCCCAACTTGATAGGTGTAGTTTCTTTCAGGAGGGAATGTGCTCAAGTTGTGTTTAATAGGCACATCAGGTTAGCTATCAGATTTCAGATCAAGTATGCTAGGACTCTCACTTTCCATAGATTTTTCCTCATGCATGTTGCCAAGACTTCAGACTACCTCAAGGACCTTCAGCACAGCCTTGCAGAATCAGAGAGATTGAAAGCAGATCAGTGGGCAGTTTGTTACCCTGAAGAGGCTCAGGAATGCACAAAGAAGAAACTTCATCCCTCTTTATACATGTCGAAAAGCTTTGATGCCCTTTGAAATCATTATCCATCAAATGGGAAGAAAGATACAACATTTACTACAAGGACAAGGCAGCAGCAAAGTCACAAGGACTTCAGTGGAATATCACTATCCATGACTTTCTACACAAGACTGCAAATAGAAAATTCACTCCCTTAAGGCAAACTATGAGCGGTGATGCCCTTCATAGGAAACTCCTTTGGTATCATCGCAGGCACATTAAGTCCTTTAGGAAAATTCCAGCCATATGGCCTTCATATAATTTAGATAGTTCTGTCTTTATGCATGTATTTTCTGATAATGAGAAGAACATGTGAGATCTTCTCCAACCTTTTCTTAATCAAATCCCACCTTCTCTCTATCTCCCACACTCTTCTTGAAGTTATGTACAAATGCTTTTCAGGTTATTAATTTACACTTGTTCCTCCTCATCTCTGTGTATCTCTTCCTCTTTCGATGTCTACTATCCTTTCTGTTAATGCCACAAAGGGGGAGAAGATAAAAGAGATATAGAACAGAGTAAACATAGGAGCCAACTTTTTTTTTTTAATTGAACACAAATTTGTTTACACTGTCTATATAAAAGATTGTTTTTGTCATTAACAAAAAGGGGGAGAATTGTTGTGCTATTATCTTTTACAAATGTTTGATAAATGTTTTTTCTTATGACAAAATCTTTTAGTAATCTTTTAGTTAAATAAATTTATTTAATTATATCACATTTTACTTTGTATGAAAATTAATATGTTAAAATAAAGGCATACATGTTCTACTATGTAACCTTTACAGACAGTTAGTGTCGACACACTGTCATCTTTCATTAAGAAATTTTTCTAAAGACACATTGTATACTCATATATAACATACAGACTCCGACTCTTAAGAAGTTGAAGTACTGGACCGATTGCTGAACAAACTGGTCACACTCCGACTCCTAGAAAGTCGAAGTATGATATCGATTGATGAACAAACTTGTACTACTACGACTCTTAAGAAGTCGAAGTCTGGTACTGATTGTCATAAAGAACATCAATCAATGTCTCACTCCCACTTCTTTACAGTCAAAGTCTATATATAGTCGAAGTCTGTCTATCGATTGCCTTTGTATCATATCGATTGTCTGTATCTATTGTCTATATCGATTGTTTGTATCGATTACTATTATTTCACATCGATTGATTGAACATCGATTGCTCTTACACCAACATCGATTATTGTCTCCACATCGATTGCTTAAACATCAATTGCACAAACATCGATTGTCTTTATCCTGAACATCGATTACTATTATGAACATCGATTGTCTTATCCTGAACATCGATTACTGTTATGAATATCGATTGTCTTATCCTGAACATCGATTACTGTTATGAATATCGATTGTCTTATTCTGAACATCGATTACTGTTATGAACATCGATTGTCTTATCCTGAACATCGATTACTGTTATGATTATCGATTGTCTTATCCTGAACATCGAATACTGTTATGAATATCGATTGTCTTATTCTGAACATCGATTATTGTTATGAACATTGATTATTTTATCTTGAACATCAATTACTGTTATGAATATCGATTGTCTTAGTCTAAACATAGATTGCTTATATGATTCACATCGATTGTTGGTTATTATGTTTACTGACCTACTCCGACTCTTGAAGAGTCCAAGTTAGGTTTCAACTCATGACATTTAACTGTAAATTTCTTTGACTTGTTATATTTGCAAAACTATTAATGTATTATTAGTGCGATTAATGTTTTAATTCTTGTGGAATTATTTAACAACAGATGAACACATGATCTACATTGGGATATTCTCTTCGCTATCTGTATGACAATTTATATGCATTGTGATAACTACAAAACTTTTCGTGTTAAATTTCATACATATAGTTAATTTTAGACATCCTTTGTCTGTAAATAATGTGTAGTTTGATTTTAATTCTCATTTCATCCAATAATAGATTTTTGAACATATTAGTGGATATTGGGTTAGAATACACATGATAGATTTTCATTCAATAAGTCACTGATTTTTTTTCAGATTGACTAATCAGGTTCATTTTGGGAAATAAAAGATCTTTTGTAAATAAATGTTGTATATAAATAATTCTTGTCACAACAATATTTTGTAAATATCTTTTGGTAGTAGATAGGTATAAATTTGTAAATAAATAAGATTTTTTTTACCCCACCCAATCCCATTAAATAAATAAGATTTTTTTAAATAAATACCCCACCATAACTTTGGCCACGCACACAATTGAAACCCTTCTTACTGCCGCAACCCTTTTTTTCCTCCCCACCAGGTTGACGGAAGTAGCTGGAAGAGGGTGTGCGGAGTTCATGCGGAGCTCTGGCAGTGCGAGCAGTTGGGCACGATGGAGCTGGAGCATGCGCATCCGGCACGTGTGACGCAGCTGGGGAGTGGCAATCTACGTGCGTAGCAGGCTGGCGAGCTTGCGCGATAGAGGCAGGCGATGGAGCTGGGCGGGCGTGTGCAACTAAAGCGTGCGTGAGGCGCATCCGGCTGGGGCGTGCGGGCTGGCGACGGTGCAGAACAGCTGAGGCATGGCGATTTCGTGTGGATGGCAGCTAGGGTGCTGTGCGAAGCTGGGGCGGCTAGAGCTCATATGGAAGAGGCTAGGGGAAAAGCTGCTCGTGCGGAAGGAGTTCGTGCATGAGGACCCTGCGCTCGGAAGGTTCGACTGTGCCTATTTAAGGACCCCAAGGTCCTCAGATGCAGGGGATTCGGCTGTTGTAAGCTGGGTTGGGGAGTTCCGACTGCTTCTTCCTCTCTTCTGTGGGATTTTTTTCTGTGAGCATTTCTTTCTTCTGTAGACATCTGGGAGGGGACTACAATTTTTTGCGGTTTTTCTTCCTCTCTTCTATACGCATCTGGGGAGGGCGACCTGGAAGTGTTTCTTCTTCTATTTCTTCTGTGTTTTCTTCCTTTCGGCTGTATAGAGGAGATCGATCCAACGGCAATTTATTTTCCATTTCTTCTGTGTTAGAGAGTTCGATCCAGAGGCATTTTCCATTTCTTCTGTGTTCCAGAGGTCGACTACTTTTTCCTCTCCTCAGTAGGCGTCTGTTGAGAAGTTCCAGAGGTGTGCACTACAGAGAAGGCATAGGGCGACCAAGGGAGCCCATCTTTGGTTCGTTCTAGGGGGTTTTCTTCCTCTTTGCTACTGGGAGGGTGACAGCTTCCAGAGAGCTTCTAGACATCTATAGAGTCCACATTCATGGATGAGTTCATGAGTTCAGGTTCCTGTTGCAGCAGAAGATAGATTTGAATTCGTTAGGGATTTTGGAGTTTTTCTAGTCTTTTTCGCAGTATCATTGTGTTCTCATTCCTGTTCTGCAATGGTAGCATTAGGACATTGCTTTAGCAACAGTAAACTTTTGTTTTGAATTTTCTGTTCATCCCTCGAGCTGTGAGGGTATAGTAATATGACATTCTTATAGTTCATGTTGTTCTCAGTTTACATTTCTGATTGAGTTCCTTTTCACTGTCTCATTCTAATCTTTCAGTTGTAATAAAATTATGATTCTGATTTAGCAACAATAAATCTTGTTTCTGAATTTTCTGTTCAATTCTTGAGCTGTGAGGATAGTTGGCTGATGTTTGTGGAGAGATGGTATTGTTGATTGTACATCCCCTGAGCTGAAGGGGTACATTGGTTCGGTAATTTTCTGTTGAGATTCTTGTTCTGCCATTTTTCTTATCTCTTTTGAGTTCCAATTTGTTGCAGAATTAGAGGTTGCATATGTGTGTAATTTTCAGTTATGGATTAAGCAATTGGAGAGGTGAAAGTGTTCTTTGTTTAGCTTCTATTCGATCTGTTCATCCAGTCATTTGAGAATTTTTAGTTCAAATTTCTGTCTATCTATTTGATCCCTAAATTGTGAGGGTACAGTGATACCAATTTTCTTTTAATTTCAATTCTGCTTGTTCTTTCATTATGTTTGATCTGTCGAGTTGCGAGGGATTTGATTGGAGTTGTTTATATAATTGATTCTAATGCAATGTTATTTTGGTGAAAAAGTATTTGTTAGAGTTGTTTCAAAAAATAGTTTCTTAAGTCAAACTTTACTCAGTCTCCCTGTGGAAATGACCTGTTCTAACCACTTTGCTAGTTCATCTTTGCTATTTTAAATTTGTGAGACAGTTTAGAGATGGTGAGCATTTTGATGTGTGCAAAGAACTCTAGACAATGAAAGTATATAGTCAACAATGTTGTGTTCATCTTGGCGCCGTTGCTGGGGAGGCATTAGAGTTTGATTTAAATCTATTTTGATTTTATTTTATTTGCATTGGACTTTCTATTGACTTGTTATTGGGCTTTTCATTTCAGATTTGCACAAAAGTGGAATATGGAGATTGGGCTTGACATTTGAGCCCATTGGAGAGGAGAGCTTGCTGATTTGCTTTCGCATTTTCCTTTCCTTCAGAAATTTAGATAGAAGGGTGTGAGTATAACTTGTAGTGAGGATTTCATGTACTCTCTGTGCATGCATAGAGATTTCTTTCTCGTTGGCATGTAATAATTGGCCTTTTGGTGGTTTGAGTGGTTTGGAATTAGGTTATAGTATCACTTTATATTTTCTTAGTTAAGTTTTATTTCATTTAATTCAAAAAACAAAAAAAATAAAAAACAAAAATCTAAAAAATGCTTCCAAATCGCTCTTTCATGTAAGCCGTTTGTTTTGCAATTAAAAATTTCATCTTCTTATGAGTAGAAACACTTATTTTAGGACATTCATCATTTTAATTGTCATTTCTTTTTCTTCATTGAAGAGTGTAGGGGAAATGTATGATTTCTATCTCTTGTTTCATGCATTAGACTTAGCATTAGAAAACCTTTATTTGAACTTGATTTGTTGCATTTCACAATTGTAAAAGGGACTGCTTAAGGGCACGACCCTTTAGAAAAAAATAAAGATAAGGTGAGGGATTTCATCACCCTTTCCTTTGCCCAAAAATCACAAAACAATTTTCACATTCTTGCATTTGCCTAAACTTTTAATAAAAACCAGTAGACTTAGCCCTAGGGTTCATAATTAGATTTATCTTTTCTTAATTCCAAAACTTCTCTTTAAGTCTGGTGTCTAGGATTAGAGGTTAAAAAGCTTATGCTTAAGTGAGCTAGAGGTTATTTAATTGGGTCCTTGCGAAAGCAAGGGGGGCCTCCCTCTACTTCACCTCTTACTTGGTCGGTATAAGAAGAGTTAGGATTGGACTTAAGCAAGCATAAATCCTATTTTGAGAAAAATAACATAGGTCCAAGGAACACTTAGTGTTTAGGTTAATTTGTTTTGAAAGTGTTTGATTGTTTATGTTTATTCATAAAAATTCGATAAAAAATCAATAAAAATCTAAAAGTTCAAAAATAAAAAATAGAGGGCTTTTCGACTGTGTATGCTTGGTAAACGCTCCCTGAACATAGATTTGGCTCAACTATAGACGAGATCGAAAGATTCTTTCATAGGAAAACTAGAATGGCCACCCAAGATTAGAACCAAGCTACTAGGAATGTAGAAGAGGTCACACCCAGATAGATGAAGGAGTATTTTATTCCTTCTGATTATCAACCTGCTACTTGCATCAGGCCGAAAATTCCTGCAAATCACTTTGAAATCAAGCCAGGAACCATTCAGATGTTGCCATCCTTCTATGGCAATCCCAATGAAGACCCCTATAAGCATATAGATGAGTTCCTAGAGATTTGTTCCACTGTAAGAATCCAAAATTTCACTGAAAATGCCTTAAGACTGACCCTATTTCCATTCTCTTTAAAATATAAGGCCAAACATTGATTAAGAACCATAGGGAGAACCATTAGAACATGGCCAGAAATGTAGCAGGAGTTTTTGAAGAAGTTTTACCCCATTGGCTGTACTAACACCATGAGAAGAGCAATAACTGGATTCTCCCAACACCTGGGAGAGTTAATGCATGAATCGTGGGAGAGATTAAAAGAGTTGCTTAGAAAATGCCCCCACCATGGTCTGTCGAGGTGGCAAATAATCCAAGCTTTTTATGAAGGTCTGACAGAATCAAATAGGCAGATGGTTGATGCCTCGTGTGGAGGAGCATTCATGACTAACAGTGAGGATGAGGCATATAATCTGTTTGATACATTGAGTGAGAATTCTATCAATCACGCCTCACTCCACCCTTATGAGAGAGCACTAGGACCTGTAAAGAAAGCTGGGTTGTATGAATTAAGAGGGAGAGGAGAATCAGATTCTAGGGTAGAAGATCTGTTAGTTAGACTTGACCAGAGATTGGAGCAGAAGTTGGAACAAAAATTCGATCAATTAATGTCTCTAACTGGGCGAGCCACACCCATATTTTCTCAACCACCTGAAACTTACGCTATGTGTGCTAGCTCAGCTCATCCTACCAATGCTTGTCCCACTACTGCTCAATTACCTCCTTTTATTCAAGAACAAGTCCAACCTGCCCAAGGTTTTTACAAACCCTCCTATGATCCATATTCTAACACATACAACCTTGGTTGAAGAAACCACCCAAACTTTTCTTGGAAAAATCAATATGAACAAGTGTCTCAACCTTCTTTTAAGCAATCCATGTACGGTCAATCCTATCCCAATCAGAATCCAGGATTTGGCCAATCTTCTTACTCCAAACCTCCACAAGTCCAAGGAAATCAAAACTCCAATCAATTTGCTCATACCAATTTCCAACAGCCTTCATATAATCAGCCACCACCTCCTCAACCCAATTGGGAAGATAAAATAAATCAACTTCAAAACATGATGGTGACTCTATGCCAAATTGTGCAAGAACAACAAAATCAATATCAATATCAAAACCAAAATTTTCAACAAAATTTGGCAAGGATAGAGTCCCAAATTGTTGATGTATGTCATAGGAGGGAATTAGGTCAGCTGCCAAGTCAAGCTATAGCAAACCCAAGGAACAACCCTCCTGGATTTTATCAGAACCAGCAATACCATCGAGCCCAAGGGTACAGACTACTGCTCGCCAAAATGCACCTCCACCACCAAACCCACAACAAGCTTTTGTCCAGAACATTCCAGCACCATAAAACCAGAATCAACCTATACAACAAGACCCCTCCTCCTGCCCAAGCTAGGGGCCCTTAGGTAGAAACTGCTAAAATTGTGTGTACTTTAAGAAGTGGAAAATCAGAATAAATCCTCACCTACAAATGTCAACATTGAATGAGGATAAAGAAAATGAAATTGAAACTGAAATTGAAGAAGAGATTGAAGAAAATGTTGAAAAAGAAAATCCAAGGGAAAAGAGAAAATGATTGAAGAACCTCTTGACAAAATCAAATTGAATGAAGACCCAAGTTGTTACATTCCAAGAGTCCCTTTTCCTAAAGCTCTAAAGCCAAAATCCAAAAATAAACCAACTGGTAATGAAGAACTCTTGGAACTCTTTAAGCAAGTTTACATCAACATTCCTCTCCTTGATGCCATTAAACATGTGCCTACTTATGCCAAATTCTTAAAAGAAATGTGTACTCCAAAACGTGAAGTGAGAAATAAAACTGAAACAATCATTCTTCCAGAAACTGTGAGTACCATTGTCTTGACCCAACTCCCTAAAAAGCTCAAAGATCTAGGCACTCCACTAATTCCCTGCACCATCGGTAGAGTCACTTTTGAAAGCGGCCTTTTAGATTTGGGAGCCAATGTCAATCTCCTACCTTCTGCTATTTTTGAGAAGTTCAAGATAGGAGAGCTGAAACCCACTTCCGTTGTCCTTCATCTAGCTGATCGTTCTATCACCACTCCTAAAGGCTTAGTTGAAGATGTTATTGTGAAAATCAATAATTGTTACTTCTCTGCCGATTTCATCATTCTGGACATGAACACTCCTCAAGATTTAACTTAGTCCACCATCATCCTTGGTAGACCTTTTTTGGCCACAGCTAGAGCTAACATTGATTGTGCTACCGGGATGATGGATATATCATTTGGGGATAGGCGGGTTAGTATCAATATTTTTAGGGCATCTCGGCACCATGATCAAGGAGAGAGTTGTCTAGTGGTAGACTCCTTGGAAGAATCTTGTATGGAAGAAACAGTAGACCAACCATGTGCTCTTTTGAGGGAGAGGAAGGACAATTTAGTTCCCTATTTCAGAATAATGATCCATCATTTCCATTAGAGTGTCCTCCTAAGGTTGAGCTAAAACCACTCCCTGCTAGTTTAAAGTACATCTTTCTAGGAGAGAACGAGACTTGGCCCGTCATAATTGCTAGTGATCTTGAGGAAGTGCAGGAGAAGAAATTGATTGAAGTCTTGAAAAGTCATAGGAAAGCTATATGTTAGACAATAGATGATTTGAGAGGGATAAGTCCTTCAGTGTGCACACATCGCATATACTTAGAAGAGAATGCTAAAAGCTCAAGAGAAATGCAAAGAAAGGTTAATCCCAACATGAAAGAAGTTATTAAGAAGGAGATTGTCAAATGGCTTGATGCTGAATTCATTTATCCCATCTCTGATAGCCAGTGGGTTAGTCCAACTCAAGTTGTGCCTAAAAAGTTAGGACTAACTGTAATTCAAACTGAAAAGGGTGAGCTCATTCCCACTCGGCTGGCTACAGGATGGAGAGTGTGCTTTGATTATAGCAAATTGAATGCGATGACCAAGAAAGACCATTTCTCCTTGCCTTTCATTGACCAAATCTTAGAGAAACTTGCAGAACAAAAATTATTTTGCTTCCTTGATGGATATTCAGGGTATAACCAAGTGGCTATTCACCCTGAGGACCAAAAAAAGACCACTTTCACATGTCCATTTAGAACTTTTGCCTTTAGACGCATGCCCTTCGGGTTGTGTAATGCCCTTGCAACTTTTCAACATTGCATGCTGTCTATCTTCTCAGACATGGTTGGGGATTACTTAGTAGTCTTTATGGATGATTTTTCTGTGTTTGAAAATGACTTTGATTTGTGCCTCGACCATTTGACTGAAGTGCTCAAAAGATGCATTAATGTCAATCTTATCTTAAGTTGGGAAAAGAGCCACTTCATGGTAAAGGAGGGGATTATCTTAGGGCATATTGTCTCAAAGAGAGGGATAGAGGTAGATAAAGCCAAGGTAAGTCTCATTTCCGAATTGCCTCCTCCCAACTATGTCAAACAAATTCGATCCTTCCTTGGTCATACTGGATTCTATAGGAGGTTCATCAAAGACTTTTCCAAAATTGCAAGGCCATTGACTTCTTTGTTAAGAGACACTCCTTTCATTTTTGACGAAGCTTGTAATAAAGCATTTGAGGATTTAAAAGACATTTTGACCAGAGCTCCAATTCTACAATCTCCAGACTGGTCATTACCATTTGAGATAATGTGTGTGCTTCAGACTTTGCAATAGGTGCTATTTTGGGTCAGAAAACTGATAAAGGATCTGTAGTGATTTATTATGCAAGCAGAACATTGAATGACACCAAGATTCGATACACAACCACTAAGAAAGAGCTCCTAGCTATTGTCTTTGCCTTAGAGAAGTTCAGATCTTACCTTTTAGGAGCTAAAATTATTGTTTTCACTGACCATGCTACCTTAAGGCATTTGCTTGCCAAAAAGGATGCCAAGCCTAGGTTGATCAATTGGATTCTCTTATTACAGGAGTTTGATTTGGAAATTCATGATAAGAAAGGGTCCAAGAATGTGGTAGCTAACCATTTGTCCAGAATAGTTGCCCCAGACTCTATGCCTATTAGAGATGCTTTCCCGGATGAGTACATTTTAGTTGTCTCCAATATTTCACCTCCATGGTACGCACACATTGTGAATTATAAAGTCATTGGATGAGTACTTGGAGATTGGACCAAAAATGAAAGAGAGAGATTCTTTGCTAGGGACAAGTATTTTATTTGGGAGGACCCAAAGCTATTTTTTATAGGACCAGACCAAGTGATAAGAAAATGTGTCCCTGAGAGCGAGCATCAAAGTGTTCTCAAATTTTGCCATTCTCTTGCTTGTGGAGGGCATTTTTCAGGAAAGAAGACCACTGCTAAGGTCTTAGACTCTAGTTTCTATTGGCCCACATTGTTTAAGGATGCTCACCAATTTTGTAAGGCCTGTCCTAGATGTCAAACCATGGGAAACATTTCTAAGAAGGATATGATGCCTCTTAACCACATTTTGGTTGTAGAAATTTTTGATGTATGGGGAATAGACTTTATGGGACCTTTTCCACCTTCCTTTGGATACACATACATTCTAGTTGATGTTGATTATGTGTCTAAATGGATAGAAGCCATAGCCACAAAGACCAATGATCATAAGGTGGTTATCAAATTTGTTCAGAAAAACATCTTTTCTAGATTTGGGTGGCCCAAGGCAATCATTAGTGATGGAGGACCACATTTCATTAACACTCAGTTTAGGACCCTCCTAAGAAAGTATGAGATCTCCCATAAGCTGGCAACACCTTACCATCCGCAAACCAGTGGCCAGGTAGAAGTATCAAATAGGGAGATTAAGAACATTCTTCAGAAGTCGGTTAGGCCTGATAGGAAAGACTGGTCAAAAAGGTTAGATAATGCATTGTGGGCTTACCGAACCGCTTTCAAAACTCCCATTGGAATGTCCCCTTACCGACTTGTTTTTGGAAAATCTTGTCATCTGCGGTAGAACTTGAGCATAGAGCCTATTGGGCTATTAAATAGGTAAATCTTGATTTAGCCCAATCTGGTCAACAAAGGACTCTACAGCTGAATGAGCTAGAAGAGCTTAGAAATGAAGCCTATGAAAGTTCCAAGATTTATAAAGCCAAAGCCAAAGCATTCCATGATAAACACATTTATAGAAAATCTTTTCAAGTGCATGATAAGGTCTGGTTATTTAATTCTAGGCTTCGTCTGTTTCTGGGAAAATTGAAGTCCCGATGGGATGGTCCTTACACTGTTGTCAAAGCTTGTGACAATGGTGCTGTCATTATTCTTGATCCTAAAACTGGACAATCATTCACTGTTAATGGGCAGAGATTAAAGCACTTCTTTGAAAGCCCATCTTCCTTGAAAATTGAGTCTACCAAGTTAGCTGAGCCAAATGGAGCTTAATTGCGTCTGGCTGAAGACGATAAACTTAGCGCTCTTGGGAGGCAACCTATGTGTACCAATTTCCTTTATTAGGTAATTCTCTTTATTACTTTCTTTTCCTGTAAATAAGATGGGAAGGGTAGAATAAGCATGCATTCATAGTCCTCATCCTAACCAGTGCTTCAATTTTTCTTATACATGTGCAAATAAAAAGGAAATTTCACAATGTTTCATCTTTGAATAAAAAATGCATGGCATTGCGAAACACAGACTATGTGTCTGATCTTTAACCATTAAAATTTTGTAGTTGTCACATTCTTTTAAACATCCATGTTAGGTAGCCTCTAGTAAAGGATTACATGTACTTCCTGTCTATCTTATGTAAGGATTTATGGCAAGAAGTTTTTATACACACACTACACAGCCACTTAGACTAGCTGAACCCGAATGTAGCAAATTTGTTAAGGCTAGTAGGAGAGAGGTGATTGGTGTTCTCCCTTCCCCTTAAGTGAATTGCGAAGTAAGTGAAGGCATGTGATCAAGGAACTTGACTGCTCATCCTTCCTTTAAGAGGAAAAGAAAAAAAAAAAATATATATATATATATATATATATATATATATATCCATGATAAATGCCCCGGATCTGAGTAAAGTTGGACTCACTACTCTTGAAAAGTGATGGGTTGTGCAGCATTATGGATGAAAAAGAAAGAAAAATTCTGAGTGCACAAAGTGCAAATAAAGGGGCAAAGTCCTCAGCTCAGAGAAATAATCCTCAAGGAAGTTGGGCAGAATGGAACTAAGAGAACAACCCAATCTGATTGAGCAAGGATCTTATTCCACAATTCTTTTCTTCTCCCTCGAATTAATCTAATCTCAAATACTAGCTGATGCAGAGGAGCTCCAGAAGGGCTGATGTGAACTCTTAAGTGAGCTATCATTTGAGCACTAATTTCTTGCCATAAGCCCTTACAATTAGGAAAGACATGGATATAAATATCTCCACATTAATCTTTTACAAGATGGTTGTTTAGCATGAGACATTGCATCTTCTAGTCTTACATTTGGAGTAATTTTTATTGCTAAGTGACTAGCAATGTTCAAGTAGGGGGGAGTGATAACTACAAAATTTTTCGTGTTAAATTTCATACATATAGTTAATTTTAGACATCATTTGTCTGTAAATAATGTGCAGTTTGATTTTAATTCTCATTTCATCCAAGAATAGATTTTTGAACATATTAGTTGATATTAGGTTAGAATACACATGATAGATATCATTCAATAAGTCACTAATTTTTTTTTCAGATTGACTAATCAGGTTCATTTTGGGAAATAAAAGATCTTTTGTAAATAAATGTTGTATATAAATAATTCTTGTCGCAATAATATTTTTTGTAAATATCTTTTGATAGTAGATAGATATAAGTTTGTAAATAAATAAGATTTTTTTTTACCCCACCCAATCCCATTAAATAAATAAGAATTTTTTTAAATAAATACCCCACCATACCTTTGGCCACGCACACCATTGAAACCCTTCTTACTACCGCAACCCTTTTTTTCTTCCCCACCAGGTTGACGGAAGCAGCTGGAAGAGGGCGTGCGGAGTTCGTACGGAGCTCTGGCGGTGCGAGCAGTTGGGCGCGATGGAGCTGGAGCGTGCGCATCTGGCGCGCGCGGTGCAGCTGAGGCGTGGCGATCTGCATACGTAGCAGGCTGGCGAGCTCGCGCGATGGAGGCGGGCGTTGGAGCGGGGCGGGCATGTGCATCTGGAGCGTGCGTGAGGCGCATCCGGCTGGGGCATGCGAGCTGGCGACGGTGCAGAACAGCTGAGGCATGGCGATTTCGCGTGGATAGCAGCTGGGGTGCTGTGCGAAGCGGGCTACTGTGCGAAGCTGGGATGGCCAAAGCTCGTGCGGAAGAGGCCAGGGGAAAAGCTGCTCGTGCGGAAGGAGTTTGTGCATGAGGATCCTATGCCTGGAAGGTTCGACTGTGCCTATTTAAGGACCCCAAGGTCCTCAGAGGCAGGGGATTCGGCTGTTGTGAGCTGGGCTAGGGAGTTCTGACTGCTTCTTCCTCTCTTCTGTGGGATTTTTTTCTGTGAGCGTTTCTTTCTTCTGCAGACATCTGGGAGGGGACTACAATTTTTTGTGGTATTTCTTCCTCTCTTCTGTACGCATCTGGGGAGGGCGACCTGGAAGTGTTTCTTCTTCTATTTCTTCTGTGTTTTCTTCCTTTCGGCTGTATAGAGGAGATCGATCCAGGGGAAATTTATTTTCCATTTCTTCTATGTTGGAGAGTTCGATCCAGTGGCATTTTCCATTTCTTCTGTGTTCCAGAGGTCGACTACATTTTCCTCTCCTCAGTAGGAGTCTGTTGAGAAGTTCCGGAGGTGTGCACTGCAGAGAAGGCACAGGGCGACCAAGGGAGCCCATCTTTGGTTCGTTCTGGGGGGTTTTCTTCCTCTTTGCTGCAGGGAGGGTGACAGCTTCCAGAGGGCTTCCGGGCATCTACAGAGTCCAGATTCATAGATGAGTTCATGAGTTCAGGTTCCTGTTGCAGCAGAAGATAGATTTGAATTCGTTAGGGATTTTGGAGTTTTTCTAGTCTTTTTCGCAATATCATTGTGTTCTCATTCTTGTTCTACAGTGGTAGCATTAGGACATTGCTTTAGCAACAGTAAACTTTTGTTCTGAATTTTCTGTTCATCCCTCGAGCTGTGAGGGTATAGCAATATGACATTCTTATAGTTCATGTTGTTCTCAGTTTACATTTCTGGTTGAGTTCCTTTTCACTGTCTCATTTTGATCTTTTAGTTGTAATAAAATTGTGATTCTGATTTAGCAACAATAAATCTTATTTCTGAATTTTCTGTTCAATTCTTGAGCTGTGAGGATAGTTGGTTGATGTTTGTGGAGAGATGGTATTGTTGATTGTACATCCCCTGAGCTGAAGGGGTACATTGGTTCGGTAATTTTCTGTTGAGATTCTTGTTCTTCCATTTTTCTTATCTCTTTTGAGTTCCAATTTGTTGCAGAATTAGAGGTTGCATATGTGTGTAATTTTCAGTTATGGATTAAGCAAATGGAGAGGTGAAAGTGTTCTTTGTTTAGCTTCTATTCGATCTGTTCATCCAGTCATTTGAGAATTTTTAGTTCAGATTTCTGTCTATTTGTTTGATCCCTCAATTGTGAGGGTACAGTGATACCAATTTTCTTTTAATTTCAATTCTGCTTGTTCTTTCATTATGTTTGATCTGTCGAGCTGCGAGAGATTTGATTGGGGTTGTTTATAGAATTGATTCTAATGCAATGTTATTTTGGTGAAAAAGTGTTTGTTAGAGTTGTTTCCAAAAAGTAGTTTCTTAAGTCAAACTTTACTCAGTCTCCCTGTGGAAATGACATGTTCTCACCACTTTGCTAGTTCATCTTTGCTATTTTAAATTTGTGAGACAGTTTAAAGAAGGTGAGCATTTTAACGTGTGCAAAGAACTCTAGACAACAAAAGTATATAGTCAACAATGCTGTGTTCACATTGTACTTCTCTATTACTTTTATATATTATTTCTGACATAAACATTTCTGAAGATCAATTTCACAGTTTATCTTTTCAAGAATGCTACGTGTCTTACAAAGACATGTGCTAGCATGCTTCAGAATATCCAGTTTCCAGATTTTAAGGAAAAGGTCCTTTGCCGATGTACTGCACGCCAAGCAAGTGTCCATTCCTCTTGAATGCTCAATTAACTCTATACTATCCAAAGGACATACTGTCTGTCTAGAACTGATAGATACCTATTAGAAACTACTTGTCCCTTACCTTCTCATATTATTTTATGTCTCACAAGACTAACCCCGAGAAAAAGAAGAGACATAGTATGGTGTTTGCAGATATTCAGGAAAAGCTATCTAAGATAGAATCATGCAGCTACCACATAGCTTGGAAGCCATTAAGACTCAAAGATCTGATGATTGTCATCTCAAGCCTCAAGACCCAACGTTCAAATTCAAACAGCTACATTCCCAACGGGAAGTTAAAGAATGAAGCTTATATATGAAGCTGATATTTGAAATACAACAGAGATACAACAACAAGGTGTGAGACATATGCGAAGTGCATACACAAAAATAGAGAGTAGTCTCCACACTCACCAAAGAAAGAAAAGAGCACACAAGATCTGAAAGAGAGCCTTCTGTTCAAGCTATAGCCTTCTGCTCTCTTGCATTCGAAGTTCTTGGGTGGTGTTTTCTTGTCTATAAATTTTCTCAGTCCACCCTCAGTCAGAAATAGTTAGAGCAGTCATTCTTATTTCTACAAACTCTTTTTGATTTTCTATGTTTGCCCATCCTTCAGAGTAGACACACCTATATTCATTTCTATGTTATAACCAGAAGGGGGTTTATTCCCTGTACTGCCCCTCTGTGAAGGGAAGACCTACTGTGTAGGTGGTTGTAATATCCCTCTGTGAAGGGAAGACTTGCTTGGGAGCAAGTGGGTTGTAATACCTCTCAAGTTGAGAGAAGGCCGAGTGTTCTTGGTAGTTAGTGAAAATCTCAATGGGTGCTTGGGGATTGAATGTAGGACTCCTGATTGATAGGAGGTCCAAACCAGGATAAATCCTTTGTGCACTTGTGTGATTAATTCCGCCAAGTTTACACTTGTTTCACACACTACACTAAGTACTAACAATACTATCTAATGTTATCTTACTTTCAGATAAAATTTTTAAAGTTCAAGAAGTCATATTCACCCCCCTCTAGGACATCTAAAGCTCCATCTCGATCCAACACTGGCATGGCGGCAACGGGTTCACCCATGGAGTTAGAGAGCTTGTTGATTTCTTTCTCCGTATTGTTTAATTTATGGAGAAGAGCATGTTGGAGTGAAGTATCTTGTTGCTGGGCATGTGAGGATGTACATGAGGGAGGCCATGAATAAGTTGGCCTTCCCAAGGGTTGGTCCATACGGACCGGAGCTCGGGAGCTAACAGGGCCAGGGGGCCGAGGTGAAGAATGTAGAGGAGGAGGTGGCGAAGTCGTCGGAATATACAAAGACGAGTGCCTAGGAGATGGAGAGGGAGGAGGAGTCACACCCTCAACCTAAGATTGTATGAGATGAAGTTGTTGAGGAGTGAGCTGATCTATTGCATGCAGGACATTTTGTACATGGGAATCATGGTGGGGAGAAGGCTCTCTCCGGATTTGATTGGAGTTGTGTGTGAGGGAATATCAAATTGGTTAGTGCGCGGTGTGCGCATATAACTATAAGAAGTTGATGCTTGTCCCTCACGGTGGTGAGATGGATGGACATGAGATTGAAAGGACTGACCATCTAAACTATCCTCAGAGTCCACATTGGAATAAGTATGATTGTAGTCCATTTTAACAAGGCAAACAAGCAAACAAGAAAACAAGTAGAACAACAAGATGTGAATCAATCAATATAGTTCAAACAAGTTATGATGTTTAACGCTTGTTTTAGGAGTTTCACAATTAATTAAAATAGATTGAAAGAATTAAGTGTCACTTCAGATGAGACCTTAGTTGGATTGAATTTGGATGCTTCGGGGTACAACTAAGACCACAACTCACCACGCAATGGGATATCTAACCCGGGTCAATAGTAGGAACAACCTACCCGGTTCGTCGTGAGGGAATCCACAGGGTACAGAGACTTACGGAGGCTTCGGGAGAAGGTTCGCTAGTCCAAAGGGACAGAATAGCCAATGGAGAGCTTGCTTTCATTGGAAGGGTGTGTGGAGCCTAGGATATGAGGGAAGGAGATCCCCCGACCGAATGAAGATGCCCTGTATGCAACAGATAATAATACAAGTGTTCTGGACAGTAAAAGGCTACGCTCTATCTTCAGTCAGAATCGCGACGGACATAGACGTCATGACTCCAAAGACTTAAATCGCGTCCAGTCACCTGGTCGCAGATCTTAGAGCCTCAGGAGGCTGTCAGAGCCACGTCCGGTCCCTATGGATGGACTGCAGACAAACCACGATGGACCAAGCCATCGCAGAATGAAGAAAATCGCAACCGTTTAACCGAATGCGTACAAATCACTAAATCACGACCACTATGTCGGTCGCGAATTCAAAAGGCCACCCAAGGGGGGAAAAAAAAAAAACAAAGCAGTAAAACAAGATGATATGTACAAAAATCTACAAACACACAACATGCTTTTCAGGGTATTGAAGTAGGAAGAGAAACACACAATCTCACATATGTATGGATCAACTCATCATTTTTTTTTATTTTTTTTTCTCTCAAATTTTCTTTGAAATCTACAATTGGCTAATCACTTGGAACAAGAGAGGGAGGAAAAGAAGGAGAGGCACGCAAGGGTGCCAAGGGAAGGGTGCCACGTGGGGCACGATAGAGTGGGTAATCAAATAGAAAAGGCGAAAAGAGGTCCCACCGTGATCGCTAATTTGTGGATTATGACTATCATCTTAAAAAAAGACTCAAGTCTCACAAAGAAAGTATGAAGGAAAAATAAAGGGAAAGATGGAGCACTACTCCTTGATGTGATCGTGATCGTCAGACACACGTGGGTGTCGAAGGAGGTGCAATAAATGCAAATAAAGAGTGATCGCGAGAAATACCTTTAAGAGGAGAGATTGCGAGGAAGAGATGCAGGTCCACTTCTTCTTCTACAAATCATGATCGGCCATGGTAGAAGGCTTTTTCTTGATTACCCTTTCAAGAAACACAAAAAAATATGGATTAGCCAATGAAACGTGTAGTATTCAACTCTTAAATAAATGAAACAACATGAAGAGCATGGAAAAGAACACACCTTTTGTGGCTTTTAAAATCCCTAGAAAATTAGGTGTGTGTGTGTATGCATGCATGAAAAGTATGTGCGTGTTGATTGGAGATTGATTATTAAAAGAATTAAAAGAAGATATGTGCATGTGAAGCCACGTTGGGGCTTGAGGAGGTGATGATTAAAAAGTGAATAATAGAAGATAGATGGCAGCCACGTTGGGCTTGGAAGGAAGAGATGATATGAACAAATAATATGAACAAAGAAGAGAAGGAGGTGGGAGGTGCTTCCCCTTTGATGATGGCGCAAGATGACTGCTGTTGGAGCTTGATGAAGCAGAGGAGAGGAGGAGGAGGCGCTGGTGTTGCTGCTCCTACTATTCAGATGTGGAATTGGAGAAGGCGGTGTTGACGTGCTTAAGGCGACAGTCCAGCAGCTTAACCTTGAAACAGCTTGCAACTCACCAGACTCGAAGTTCTTTAGGGGCTCCTCCTTCTAGAAGACAAGACTTGGGGTGTATATATAGGAGACAAGCTCGAATTTGAAGGTAGATAATAATTGTGAATCATGACGGACACAGTGGTCGCACTTAATGTTAAAACGTGACGACACAGCTGGACGCATCTAAGGAATTTCAATAATGGTCGGAAAGGAATTTCAATAATGGTCGGATTGTGACCCTTAATTGCGATGGACAAGAGTGATGCGTTTATAAATTTCTGAATTTTGTTTATGGAAACTTGCCAAAGTTAAATATAGAAATTAGAATCGCGACGGCCAAAGCGGATGCTTTTCATAATAAGGCAATTTGTATTTCCAAAAATAAAATAAGGAAATTATTGAAAAATATGGCAGTTAAGAATTGCGACGTCTATATCTGACACGTTTAAGATAATCAATGCAAAATAATCAATTGTTGGTCAACAATCGATCTGAATCGCGATGGCTTAGTCCAACGCGTCAATGAATAATCATTATAGAATCGCGACTGCTCGACACAACGCGTTTATGAGCAATCGATAGAGAACAATTGATTGTGGTCAAAAATCGATCTGAATCGTGATGGCTTTACCCAACGCATTTAAGAATAATCGATTATTCTCTATCATTCGATGTAAAACGCGATCATTTGACCCGACGTAATTTTATTGTTCTACACCAGTCGAAGTTAAACGCGACCACTATGCCCATCGCGATTCACAATTATTGTCCAATCCTTCAACTAGCTAGGAAAATGTAGGGGAAGCACAAGGAAATGGGGGAGAGACCCTGAATAATAGGGAAAATACTCTCGCAAGGCAAAAAGAGAACCACTTATGGCGTTATGGCATAATTTGAAAATTGCCCGCGATGGTGTCATTTTTAGCGTGTCTACAACTTCGACTGAATAGAACAAAACTATGCATGACGAAGTGAAACTTCATATGGTACTTCGATTGGATCAAGATACATGCAGTCAATCGAAGTGGGACTTCGTATATGATGAAGTGAGACTTCGAATATGATGAAGTGAGCTTCACATATGACGAAGTGAGACTTAGAATATTTTCACAAAGAGAATGCTAAGGAATTAAATTGAGTTTCTTGAAATACTTACAATGATGATCCTTGGAGTCATGAAAATGTTTATTTGACTTGTTGACTGACTTAATGGAACAAGAATATGTTAATCATATTTAAAACTAAGTATTATGAAACAATAAGTATGAAAGATATAGTCATGATTAAGGAAATGATCTTTTGAGTTTTGTTGTCACAAAAATACATAGACATGGAGATAAAAGAGTCAATAGTTGGCTATACTAGATTTGGATGTTCCAGACCTATAAGTCCGGTATCAAAGAATAGAGTATTCAAACAAGGCATTCTTAGTGTTTCAAGTCAAGGACCAGTTACACAACTGGGACCACGGAATTGTAGAAACCGTTTTTCGTCTCTAAGAACTCCAAGCGTCCACAAAGAAAATATGATGAAAATAAGAGGACAATAAAATATGGATGGGACACTACTCCTTGATGTGATTGTGATTGCTAAGTATACGTGGATACTGAAGGAAAGAGCGAAGGATGGGGTACTTACCTTCACTCAAAGTGCGCAAGAGATGTGAGTTGACTTTTACTTCTCCAATCGGCCGGCCAATGAAGGAGATTTGATTCTTGGTCACCTTACAAAGAAACAACACAATAAACAATAAAGAACAAACAGATTAGCCCAAGTTGTGTAGTATCAATATTCAAAAGAAATGTAAAGAAAGATTTGCAAGGGCATGAACACACGTTGTGGTGGTGTTTTATACCCCTAAGAGTACGGGTGTGTGTGTATATGATGATGGTGATATGAAGAACACAAAGGAAAGACTAAGAGAGAGGCGATGCATGCACTAAAGAGAGAATAACAAGAAGTTTAAAAATAAATAAATGAAGTGAGGAGAGAAGAAGAATCTGATTGCAGCAGAGAGAAGAGTTGATGGTGTTGAGGGAGAAGCTTTGGACACGCTCCAATGAAGCACGTTCATGTTAAGACATCAGCAGCACCGCCTCTCGAATTGAAGAGATCTTCAAGCAAGCTTAAGGGACTCTTTTTCTCTCTGGAATGCAGTAGGGTTTCACCAATGCTATGATCTTCTCTCCCTTTTAAATGTGGCCACGAGGGTCCTTTTATAAGAAATAAAATTTGAATCACGATGGGTTCAGTCGTCGCCTAGTAATTGAACCGCTAGCGGTCAAACCGTCGCTCTTAAAGCACTTTTCATACTTCGACTGGCACTTATATTTAGAAATTATGAATTGCAAGCAACCAAACCGTCTCTCTTTATAGCCCTTCCATAATTTGACTGACACTTAAAATATGGCAATTATGAATCGCGACCAGCATACCCCATCGCGCTTATGGACTTCCAATATTGATCGGATTCTAACTGAATTTGTAAATGGAAAGGGTAAATAGTGAAAACATAACCCATCGCACTAATAGATCAATCAGTTTCTGTAAGACCCAGACCCCTAGGGCCCTTGGCCCTATCCTCAGGGTCGCGACAGGCGCCCTGGTCGCAACATGGTCGCGCTAGGGGAGCCCGTCGTGACAAGCTTTGTGATGAGGCACACCTGGCCGTCGTGACAAGGTCGCGACGAGGGTGGGCGTCGCGTCCTTGTTGCGGCGTCTAGTGGCATCGTGATTGCTTTTCTGACAGACGCGACTGCTGTCCTCTCTGTCAGAATGGTCGTGTCGGGTGGCAGGTGCGTACAACGTTGACGCGACCTAGTCAGCCGTCACATTTTCTTTTCCCGATCTTCGAGGTTTGACCACTTTTGGGGTCGTGCCGGGGGTGGCCGTCGTGACATGGCTGTTGTCGCGCCGGGCCGACCCGTCACGTCTTGGGGGCTATCGGTTTAAAAACCGAGGCTGCGCCCCATTTCCCCCTCTCGCCTTCTTCTTCCTTCTTCTTCCCCTCTCAAGCTCCCTTGAGTTTTCTCGATGGTTCTTCATACTCGTGGTGCTCGTGCTGAGGTGGTGTCGCCCTGTTCGTGCAGGGGACGTGCTCGTGGTGCTTGGAGTGAGGAGGAGGTGGCCATTCCGACGTGAAGGCCCCAACGGGCCGGCTCTACTCTGGTAGGGACCCTTGTTCTCCCCTCGCCTAGCATGCTCCCCTCCCCCGTGAGATGGTGTTTTCCTCATGGTTTGGGGTGTGGGCGTGTGAGAACCATGCTCGTGGTTGAGTGAGGTTTCCTTTGAGCGTAGATTCTTGTAAATCCATGTTTGTAGGGTTTTAAGGGTGGTTTGCATGGTTTAATGGCTTTCCTACATGATGAGCATGCTCCCCTCCCCCTGTGGAATGTTTATATCATGTTTTTAGGGTGGTCTCTGGGAGGACAGCACCGGAACCCCCCTCGGCTGAAGACGAGACCGCTATAAAGGTCGCGATGCTTTCCGATCGTGACATCATCGCGACGCTCTTGAGTGTCGCGACCTGGTCGTGACGACTTGGGCCATCGCGACAGTGTCGCGAACGGTCTGGGCATTGCGACAAGGTCGCGACGGCCTGATGTGTCGTGACTACAGCAGAGAGACAAGTAGGTCTTGTGAAGTTCTGTGTTTTGAGGAGTCTTCACCATTTCCGCTTTTACTGTACCCGTGGCACCTGTGCTAGTTCCCTAGTGCGGTCCTACACTAGTCGTTCTCCCGATGCTTGGCACCTTAGGGCTTGTCCCGTGAGAGAGGTTGTTACCATTGCCTGGGACCCCCGTCCCCGCGCACCTGTTGAGGGAGTACTCCGGGCGGCGGGCGTGCTCGAGTCACGGACTTTGGAGCGGAGGGGAAAACAGTGGTTTGGACAGCGGCGTTGAGTCGTTTGCGGAGCTATCGTAGTTGGTCTGGGACACCGAGGTCATTTTGAGGAGTTCTTCCCGGCGTAGTCCAGCTACTCCTTTTCTCGTTGCCTCGCTCTTTATGGCCCCGGAACCGCCGAGAGAGGTCAGGCGTGGGACCGTAGTCCGGCCAGACTACGGCAGTTACTGTTGTGTTACTTTGTGTCCTGCCTCACTCTAACGAGACATGGAGGTTCGGACCTGGGTCGAGGATAAGACGTCAGTGGGTGCACCTGACCGGTTGACTAGTGGTAGTGCTTTCCGTAGCTAGTGTTTCTTGTCCAGGCAGAGTTCTCTCTGTCTGTGTTTGCTATCCGTGTGGTGGTCACGACGAGCAGTCGTATGGAGTTTCCGACCGTGTTGTACTTCCATACCGTTGCTAGTAGTAGCTTTGCTTCCGCACTTCTTGTAGGTAGAAGATATACCTGCTGTTATTTAAATTGTTTATATATATTCTTTTGCCTGTTAGAGCCAGTAGGAGATTGGTAGTCCCTACTGAGCTTCTATTGTGAAGCTCATCCCTCATTTTCCCAGGTGAGACTTATCAGCAGTGGCAGGGCGCGCACTGAGCAGAGGAGACGGGGCAGTAGTCGTGGGTCCCGTAGCTAGCAGTAGTTCCCCCTCTCAGTGTACGTCACCCTCAGGGTATGCCCCTAAGGGACTTGTTATCCCCTGTCTTTACTTGTACTAGTTGTGTGTTGGGACTGTACCTAGAGCGATACACAGCGGTCTCGCTCTCTTTTCTGCTTCCCGTGTGTGCTCCTAGTTAGCAGTTGACGTTTACATCCTTTACATATTCTGTTGGACTCATATTATAGCCCTTCCAGGTCTCCGGATCCATGGGTGGCGACTGCGGAAATTGGGTCCTCGGCATGGGTCGAGGGTCGGGTTCTCGGGGTCGTTACAGTTGGTATCAAAGAGAGAGTCTAACAAGACTTGTAGTAGATTTAAACTGCGACAGGAAGTCCCAACAGTAGTACAAGTACACTGCTAGCCGCCCGAGTTAGTATTGTTAACCTTGTTGGTTGTGTGCCGCACAGGATATGGCTCCACGCAGGCGTAGGCAGGCCAGAGACCTGATAGAGCAGCAGAATGAGTCTGATATGCCCACACAGGGGCAGGTCCAGGAGGAGGTGTCAGCAGAGGAGTTAGTGGCACAGCCTCAGGGTGCAGCGGCAGCAATAGCAGCCGGTGGGCAGCAGAAGCAGGAGCATCAGCCTCAACCATAGTAGTATGCAGATTGGTTTCCCCTAGCTGAGCAGTTCTTCAGGAACTTGTACCAGGGAGCGTGGCAGCTTGGGCAGGCGGCAGCGGGAGGTCAGCCTCCAGTTCCTCCCCTAGTGGCACCGGAGCTGTCACGCCCCGACGCAGAATATCGGAACGCGAGGCAGTTGCAAGAAAAGGTATAGAGCAAGTACTAGACATCAAACCATTGCACAATGAATAATACTAAAGCAAACCTTTATCATTAATAATTTCCAATGTCTAGTTACAACCACTAATATCAGAGCCAATCTATAGGGCCCAATTACATTGAAATAAAGCAAAGACTAAACTTCAAACCTAACTACTACAACGCTAAACATAGTAATAGGATGCTAGGGTACTCATGACATCACTCCAGGTCGTTCCCGTCCTCTTGAGTGTATGGTTCATCCTCGGTCTCACCTGAGAACACAACGACAAATAACGCAGGGTGAGCGATAACGCCTAGTAGGACTTAAATCTCAATAGTCAAGCAGGCTTTAAGTGATTAATGTATTAAAGGCAGAGTAACTAATGCTAGAGCGAGAGAGTCATGTAAAAGATTGCAGGATAGCACGTGAACGAAATAGCACAGGTTTCTAAATATCGCACGAGAACTGAGTATAGCACAAAATAGCAAGATGGCCATAGCACAAATAGCACAAAATATAGCAATAGCATAGCACTTTGTTGTCAACAGACAACAAGAGAATATAGCACTTTTGATTGTCATTAGATTAATCTAGATAGTATGGCACTTGGATGTAATGCCGACATCTTGATCATTTAACTCCCATGGGCAAATGGCACTTTCGGGCGCTCTCCCCAGGACCAGATCAGGCCCCATTGCACTGGCATTGGTTATATTGTTTATCTTTAGACAATCCGTTGATGGCCAATAGAGAGTACCAAGAAATAGATGGGAGCACTAGATGAATAAATGAGATAGTAGAGTGAACTAGAGTAGATGAGCGAGTAGAGTATAGATGAGAGCTAATGGACATTGCACATTACACGTCGAGTAAACAGGCGATAGTAACAGTTGCACAACACGTGCACTTGGTGTTGGAAGTCAAGTGGAAGTCACTACCTTTCCACTGGCCATGTTATGCATAGGTCCAGAGGTCCGACGTGATTCAAGATAAAAGTGAACTTCTAATAGCCGTTTGGATCTTATTGATCCCTAAATAGGGTAATAGGTGTTAGGGTACAACCGGCTCATCGACTATATGGGAATCCATGGACAGAGGAGACTTACGGAGGCCTTGAACAAAGACTCACTAATCCGATAGAAGGAATATCCGACGAAGAGTTCGTCCAAGTCAAGAAAGAGGGTAATTATAGAACAAGTGCTCGACGTTCTAGAGGAATTCTAAAACAGTGGAGCGTCGAGATCGGTGTTTCAAAACAACACGGAAATCGAGAACAAGTTCATTTATAAATAAGGCAATTTATTTGCATAAATTACCAGATAAATTATGTAACAAGTTCATGCCACTTAAGCCATATTTGGATGGTTCAAGTGTGTGCATGTGACATGAAATCATAGATGGGAATTAGTTGTGGGTATGTATTTTAAATCACATATAATTATTCAATTTATATTAAGTGCAATTACTGCGGGTATAACTGAGATTAAAGGGTACAAGCACCCTAAGCAATTAGAGCATTGCAAATCAAGGTTTTTCTGCAAAAATCCTGTGATCGTGACGGACACTTGTAAGGATCGCGACGGGGTCGGATCAGAACGCGACAGTACCTTAGAAGGATCATGACAGTCTTATCTGATCAGGCATTGAGAACGCGACAGAGACCTGTAAGGAACGCGACAGACAGTTCAGACCAGGCACAACGATCACGACGATGATGCCTATCGCGTTCAGAACGCGACTGGCAGACTGTCGCAACCAGACCTCAGAACGTGACCTATCGGGCTGTCGCATTCTGGTGGTCTGTGCCCGAGTACGACAAGGATCAGACATGTCTTGGATTGCAGTCCAAGAGTTTCCCTTCATGACACATGGTTGTTCTAAAATTAAGAACTAATTGTACAGTACATGAAAAATCATGAAACTAGTTTTAAATAAATCCAGACATATATGGTTGCTTCCAGTAAATCGGAATTTGAAAACAACAAAAATTTCAGCATGGTTTGATAAGAAGTATTCGTGATGAATATAGAACTATGTACAGTTGGAATCAACGAATTAATTCGCATGATAGGGTGGATGGAAATTAGGGTTTTTAGGGGCAAATGAAACCTAACATCCATCAAAATCTTCAATAAAAATTTCATGGCATGAGATTAAGTGTAGAAGGAGAACAAGATCTAATAAGGGGGTTCAGGGTCAAGACAAGTGCAGAACTTCAAAAATCAAGAAGCAAATATTGACTCGATGATAAATCATGAAACTTGAGGGTATTGCTCATGATGATGGGAAGAACCTACAGAAAAAATTTCATGGTTTATGCTCGTGAGAATGCCTACCTTTGATCGTTTTCCTCTTCTAGGGTTAAGACTTGAAGAACTCGGGTTGGGGGCTTGAGAACTCCTTTCTCCCACGAGATCTCCTCCTCGTGGCCTCTCCTCCTAGTCCAGCAACCTCTTAGCACGAGCTAGGGCTAGCCATGAGAGTTTAAGAGAAGTATTTAAGCTTCTCCTCATTCCCTTTCCTAGTTTAAGTCTAATTCCTATAAATTCTGAGTTTTCCTATTTCCTACCTTCCTTCTAAGCATTCCACTTCCTGTTTGGGTTGGGAAGAGAGCCAAATTCGTAGCCAATCAATTAGGGTAGGTTTAGGATTCCAAATCTAACTCTATTTGCTTATTTTAAATTCCCCTTTCCCATTATTCTCTTTTTATAAATCCCATTTTTGGCCCACTAATTTCTAATGGGTCCATTTAATAAAGCCCATTACTTATTTTCATTTGATGGATTTTATTTAATTCTCCTTTCTTTGATTAATTTAATTAATCTTCTTTTATTTGATTTTCCAATTATCAAAACTTTAATATTATTTAGATCTTATTATTTAGATCTTTAATTTTTGGAAAAATCCAGGTTGCTACATCCTCCCCCTCTTAAAAGAATTTGGTCCCTAAATTCATATGATCATAAGGGAGGAATGTCTTGCCGAAAAGATCGGGGTAGTTCCGTCTGATGACTCCTTCCAGTTCCCATGTGGCTTCTTCCACTCCGCAGTTATTCCATAAGACTTTAACCACGTGGATGGGACAGTTCCTGAGCTGTTGAACCTTTCGTTCTAGTATCTTGACTGGCTTCTCTTCATACGTCACATCTTTGTTCAACACCAACTTCTCGTGGCGGATGATGTGTGTAGGGTCATAGACATACTTCCTGAGCATGGAGACATGGAACACATTGTGTACACATGCCAGATCCGGTGGCAATGCCAGTCGGTATGCAACCTCACCAATCCTTTCGAGCACTTCAAAAGGACTGATGAATCTAGGGCTGAGCTTTCCCTTTACACCGAATCTTTGAATGCCACGAGTAGGTGACACTTTTAGAAATACATGATTACCCACTTGAAATTCCAGATCTCGCCTCCTTTTGTCGGCGTTGCTCTTCTGCCTAGATTGAGCAATCTTGAGCTGGTCTCTGATTACCTGAATGTCTCTTGTGGTATTCTATACCATTTCTGGGCCTAGCCATTGTTGTTCTCCAACCTCATTCCAGCATGCAGGTGATCTACAATTTCTTCTGTAGAGTGCTTTGAACGGCGCCATTTTAATGCTTGTCTGATAACTGTTGTTATAGGCGAACTCAATTAGAGGTAGGTGCTCGTTCCAATAACCTTGGAAATCTATAGTGTCGGCTCTCAACATGTCTTCCACTATTTGGTTGGTTCTTTCAGTTTGCCCATCCGTTTGTAGATGGAATGTGGTACTAAAGTTGAGTTTAGTACCAAGTGCACCTTGTAGTCCTTTCCCAAAAATGAGATGTGAATCTCGGATCTCGATCCGAGACTATGGATGATGGTACTCCATGCAGTCTTACAATTTCCTTGACATATAAGACAACTAGTACTTCTACCGACCACTTACTCTTTATAGCAAGGAAGTGAGCGGATTTGGTTAGCCAGTCAACGATGACCCATATGGCATCGAGTCCACCACGAGTCTTGGGTAACCCCATGATGAAGTCCATGCCAATGCTTTCCCATTTCCATTCTGGGATATCTAACGGTCTGAGAACATCGGCAGAGCGCATATGCTCCGCTTTCACTTGTTGGCAAGTAAGGCAGTGGGCGGCATGTTTCGCTACCTCTCTCTTCATGTTCGGCCACCAAAATGTTTGTTTCATGTCCTGATACATTTTGGTACCTCCTAGATGAATAGTGTACTTTGTCTTGTGAGCTTCATCCATTAATCTTCTCTTCAGTTCTTCATTATCGGGAACACATGTCCTTCCTTGAAAGACAAGCCTTCCGTCTTCAGTCATTGCAAAGTCTGATCTTTCAGTTAGAGTTTCTTTGACTCGAACTAAGAATGGATCATCATCTTGTTGAGCTTTGATCTCTTCCAACAAGTCAGATTGAATCTTGATGTTTGCAACCAAGACTCTATCATCCCTATGTTCAATATTTAAGTCTAACCTTGTGAATTGTTCTAGTAGTTGCATCTCTCTAAGGACTAAACTTGAAACAGATGCCATCGGCTTTCTACTAAGAGCATCAGCCACGGCATTACCATTGCCTGGATGGTATTGGATGTTGAAGTCGAAATCTTTGAGGTATTCCAGCCATCTTCTCTGTCTCATATTGAGTTCTTTCTGGGAGAATAAATACTTCAGACTTTTATGGTCTGAGTAGACAGTGAATTTCTCTCCATATAGATAATGCCTCCAGATCTTCAAGGTGAAGACCACAACAGCCAACTCGAGATCATGTACAGGGTAGTTGACTTCATGTGTCTTCAGTTGTCTTGAAGAATAGGCAATGACCTTATCCTTTTGCATCAGTACACAACCTAGCCCAATCCTTGAGGCATCGGTATAGACAGAGAAACCTTCTCCCTCTATTGGCAGAGCGAGAACAGGTGCTGAGGTCAGGCAATCTTTAAGAGTTTGGAAACTCTTCTTACACTCTTTACTCCAGGAGTAGGGATTCTCCTTTCATGTCAGATGCGTGAGAGGAACGGCGATCTTGGAGAAGTCCTTGATGAACCGCCTGTAGTAGCCAGCCAGTCCTAAGAAGCTTCTTATATTAGTAATGTTGGTTGGTCTCTCCCAATTGAGCATAGCTTCGAGTTTGGAGGGATCAACAGAGATGTCGTCCTTAGAGATGACATGGCCCAAGAAGGACACTTCTTCGAGCCAGAATTCACACTTGCTAAGCTTTGCGTACAGCTTGTTGTCTCACAAAACTTGTAGTGCTATCTTCAGGTGTTCTTCATGCTCTTCCTTGGTCTTGGAGTATATGAGGATGTCGTCGATAAAGACGACCACAAACTTGTCGAGGTAGGGCCGATATATGTTGTTCATGAGTTGCATAAAGGCTGCAGGAGCATTGGTTAGCCCAAAAGGCATAACAACAAATTCATAATGTCCGTACCTACTCCTGAAAGCCATTTTGAAGATATCGTCATCCTTGATCCTCATTTGATGATAACCAGATCGAAGATCGATCTTGGAGAAATATTGGGCTCCGGATATTTGGTCGAATAGTTCATCGACTCTAGGCAAAGGGTATTTGTTCTTGATGGTGAGTTGATTGAGTTGACGATAGTCGATGCATAGCCTCATCGATCCATCCTTCTTCTTGACGAACAGCACAGGTGCTCCCCATGGGGAAGTACTTGGTCTGATGAACCCCTTTTCTAGTAGCTCCATCAGTTGCGTCTTCAACTCTTTTAGCTCAGTAGGTGACATCCGGTATGGTTGACACGATACCGGGGCAGCTCCATGGATCAACTCTATGGCGAAGTTGACATCACGTTCTGGGGGAATCCCTGGCAGATCTTCAGGAAACACATCGGGAAAATCCTGAACTATGTGAATGTCTTCTATCTTAGCACCCTTCTTTTCCACAACTACGGCTGCTAGGAAAGCAATACAACCTTTTCTCATCATGATATGGGCTTTTATGGCAGAGACTAGAGACATCCGTCTCTTATGTCTAATCCCAGAGAATGCCAATTTAGGAAAGTCACTAAAGGTAACCTTCCCTTTCTTACATTCGACACTTGCCCCATATGCGGACAACCAGTCGGCTCCCAAAATTACATCATAGCCTTCTATGGGCATACACACCAGGTCGGCTTTTAGGTTATAGTCTCCGATTATTACATCAGCAGAGGGAAAGTATTTGGTCAATTTCTCATTTTCCCCTAGTGGCGTTGTGACAGAGAACTAACAACCCATGGATATAGGTTTAGCATTCACAGTATCAGCAAAGTTTTGAGATATAAATGAATGAGTGGCTCCCGTATCAAATAAAACAAATGCTGATAATGAGAAAACTTGAAGGGTACCTTCTACCACACCACCTTCCATAGCAGGTTCCTCATCATGCAGGGCTTGCAGTCGGCCCTGTTTCTTAGGCGCATTAGGGCACCTCTCATTCTCTTTCAGTAGCGGGCACTCGGGAATGCGGTGCTCGTGACTACCGCAGCGCAGACATGCGCTGACTTTCCTCCAGAACTCATCAGCGGTGTGACCTGGCTTGTCACAATGCTTGCAGTTGCTCTTGGCTGGAGTGTTGGGTACGAAGACCTTCGGTTTCCTTTCTTGGCTGGATCCCTCCGTGATGTTGAAGGGATGCTTCCTGCCATTGGTAGGCTTAGCAGATGATTGACCCGAGGTCATTTCCTTTTTCACGAACTTCCCTTTGATATGGTCGGTGAAGTCCGTAGCATCTTCCAGCAGCTGAGCATTCTTCACCATCTCGGCATAGGTTTGGATGTCGAGAGGTGCTAGTTGGGTGATGTATTATGGCTTAAGGCTGTTGAGAAAACTCTTAGACTTCATTCTTTCAGTGTTTACCAGATGTGCAGCATAGCGCGCCAGTCTTGAGAACTGGGCTTCATATTCGGCCACAGTCAAACTCTGTTGTTTAAGAGCAGCAAATTCCGTAGCCTTCCTTTCTTGGACACGCTCGGAGAAGTATTTGGAGTTGAAAGCTTCTTTAAATTCGGTCCAGGTGAATTGACCGTCCTCCCTAGTTGCTTCCACTGACTCCCACCAAGCGCGGAGCGTCCTTCTCCAGTTGAAAAGTGGCTAGCAGCAGCTTATCTCCTGCTGCGCATTGCATGACACGGAAAATCCTTTCCATTTCTTTCAGCCAGTGTTCGGCTTCCTCCGGATCCGTGGATCCACTGAACCTAGGTGGGTTCAGACTTCTGAAGTTACGATGTAGATCGCCTGCACCGGCACGATTACCCCCGCCTTGGGTAGCTTGCATGATGGCACGAGTCAACTCTTGGATGGTTTGTTGCATGCCCCTCATTTGAGCACGTTCAGCAATCATCTTGGTTGCTTAGTCCCTACAAAAGAATATTTATTGTCATGATATCAATGTGGAGTTTTATTCGTGCGTGTGTGAGTTTATTTTAGCTAGTTACCCTTGGCTGTAACCACAACTCACATAGGTAGGACAATTGATTCTAGTCGAGGCTGGTCAACCTAGATCATCCTATACTTAAGAATAACCTAGGCTCTGATACCACAAACCTGTCACGCCCCGACGCGGAATATCGGAACGCGAGGCAGTTGCAAGAAAAGGTATAGTGCAAGTACTAGACATCAAACCATCGCACAATGAATAATACTAAAGCAAACTTTTCTCATTAATAATTTCCAATGTCTAGTTACAACCACTAATATCAGAGCCAATCTATAGGGCCCAATTACATTGAAATAAAGTAAAGACTAAACTTCAAACCTAACTACTACAACGCTAAACATAGTAATAGGACGCTAGGGTACTCATGACATCACTCCAGGTCATTCCCGTCCTCTTGAGTGTATGGTTCATCCTCGGTCTCACTTGAGAACACAACGACAAATAACGCAGGGTGAGAGATAACGCCCAGTAGGACTTAAATCTCAATAGTCAAGCAGGCTTTAAGTGATTAATGTATTAAAGGCAGAGTAACTAATGCTAGAGCGAGAGAGTCATGTAAAAGATAGTAGGATAGCACGTGAACGAAATAGCACAGGTTTCCAAATATCGCACGAGAACCGAGTATAGCACAAAATAGCAAGATGGCCATAGCACAAATAGCACAAAATATAGCAATAGCACAACGAGTATAGCATAGCACTTTGTTGTCAACAGACAACGAGAGAATATAGCACTTTTGATTGCCATTAGATTAATCTAGATAGTATGGCACTTGGATGTTATGCCGACATCCTGATCATTTAACTCCCATGGGCAAATGGCACTTTCGAGCGCTCTCCCCAGGACCAAATTGGGCCCCATTGCGCTAGCATTGGTTATATTGTTTATCTTTAGACAATCAGTCGATAGCCAATAGAGAGTACCAAGAAATAGATGAGGGCACTAGATGAATAGACGAGATAGTAGAGTGAACGAGAGTAGACGAGCGAGTAGAGTATAGATGAGAGCTAGTGGAGATTGTACGTAACACGTCGAGTAAACATGTGATAGTAACAGTTGCACAACACGCGCACTTGGTGTTGGCAGTCAGGTGGAAGTCACTACCTTTCCACTGCCCATGTTATGCACAGGTCCAGAGGTCCAGCGTGATTCAAGATAGGAGCGAACTTCTAATAGCCGTTTGGATCTTATTGATCCCTAAAGGGGGTAATAGGTGTTAGGGTACAACCGGCTCGTTGACCATGTGGGAATCCATGGACAGAGGAGACTTATAGAGGCCTTGAACAAAGACTCACTAATCCGACAGAAGGAATATCCGACAGAGAGTTCGTCCAAGTCAAGAAAGAGGGTAATTATAGAACAAGTGCTCAACGTTCTAGAGGAATTCTAGAACAGTGGAACGTCAAGATCGGTGTTTCAAAACAACACGGAAATCGAGAACAAGTTCATTTATAAATAAGGCAATTTATTTGCATAAATTACCAGATAAATTATGTAACAAGTTCATGCCATTTAAGCCATATTTGGATGGTTCAAGTATGTGCATGTGACATGAAATTATAGATGGGAATTAGTTGTGGGTATGTATTTTAAATCACATATAAATATTCAATTTATATTAAGTGCAATTACTGCGGGTATAACTGAGATTAAAGGGTACAAGCACCCTAGGCAATTAGAGCATTGCAAATCAAGGTTTTTCTGCAAAAATCATGTGATCGCGACGGACTCTTGTAAGGATCGCGACGGGGTCGGGTCAAACGCGACAGTACCTTGTAAGGATCGCGACAGGCTTGTGTGATCAGGCACTGAAAATGCGATAGAGACCTGTAAGGAACGTGACAGACCGTTCAGACCAGGCACAACGATCGCGACGGCGATGCCTGTCCCGTTCAGAACGTGACTGGCAGACTGTCGCAACCAGACCTCAAAATGTGACCTATCGAGCCGTCGTGTTCTGGTGGTCTGTGCCCGAGTACGACAGGGATCAGACATGTCTTGGATTGCGGTCTAAGAGTTTCCCTTCATGACACAGGGTTGTTCTAAAATTAAGAACTAATTGTACAGTACATGAAAAATCACGAAACTAGTTTTAAACAGATCCAGACAAATATGGTTACTTCTAGTAAATCGGAATTTGAAAACAACGAAAGTTTCAGCATGGTTTGATAAGAAGTATTCGTGATGAACATAGAACTGTGTACAGTTGGAATCAACGAATTAATTCACATGATAGGGTGGATGGAAATTAGGGCTTTCAGGGGCAAATGAAACCTAACATCCATCAGAATCTTCAATAAAAATTTCATGGCATGAGATTAAGTGTAGAAGGAGAACAAGATCTAATAAGGGGGTTCGGGGTCAAGACAAGTGCAGAACTTCGAAAATCAAGAAGTAAATATTGACTTGATGATAAATCATGAAACTTGTGGGTATTGCTCATGATGATGGGAAGAACCTACAGAAAAATTTTCATGGTTTATGCTCGTGAGAATGCCTACCTTTGATCGTTTTTCTCCTCTAGGATTATGACTTGAAGAACTCGGGTTGGGGGCTTGAGAACTCCTTTCTCCCATGAGATCTCCTCCTCTTGGCCTCTCCTCCTAGTCCAGCAACCTCTTGGCACGAGCTAGGGCCAGCCATGAGAGTTTAAGAGAAGTATTTAAGCTTCTCCTCATTCCCTTTCCTAGTTTAAGTCTAATTCCTATAAATTCTGAGTTTTCCTATTTCCTACCTTCCTTCTAAGCATTCCACTTCCTGTTTGAGTTGGGAAGAGAGCCAAATTCATGGCCAATCAATTAGGGTAGGTTTAGGATTTCAAATCTAACTCTATTTGCTTATTTAATGTATTAAATTCCCCTTTTCTAATTAGGTAATAATTAGGTTGCGAATTTAGGGTTCTCTTTTCTTTGATTAATTTAATTAATCTTCTTTATTTGATTTTCCAATTATCAAAACTTTAATATTATTTAGATCTTTAATTTTCGGAAAAATCCAGGTTGCTACAGGAGCAGTAGGCAGATCCAGAGGTGGAGCAGCCAGCAGTTCAGCAGGCGTCGAGTACTGGGAGTACCTGGGCCGGTCAGAGGAGGACGGCTATCACTGAGGACAGGACCGCCCTCTTGGAGAGGTTCTTGCGTCTCCGACCACCAATGTTCTTCAGTGAGTATGATCCAGACAAGGTAGAGAGTTGGACGCATGAGATGGAGCACACGTTTGAGACTGTGGAGTGCGCCGAGGAGGACCAGGTCAGACTGGCAGTGTACCAGCTCAAGGGAGCAGCCCATGAGTGGTGGAGAGTTCAGCGGCAGTCCCACTTCCAGGGGCAGCGTTTGGATCAGATCACTTGGAAGCGGTTCTTGGAGGTCTTTCACAACAAGTACTTCCCCGACTACGCTCGACGTGAGAGACGAGACCAATTCCACGAGTTGGTTCAGGGTGATCTCACAGTTACTCAGTACCACCATAGGTTCATCCAGTTGTTGAGGCATGTTCCTCATGTTGCAGGTAGCGAGCAGGCTTGTGCAGAGAGATTCATTACAGGACTGAGGCCATATTTGAGGTGGGGCGTGACTACTCACATGTGTACCACCTTAGGAGAGGTCGTGGCTAAGGCCACTGCCTTGGAGAGAGAGACCTGGCAACCCCAGCAGCAGCAGCAGGGAGGAGCCTCTTCCAGGTCCTCGCTGTACCAGTGTCCCACAGGGAGTCGCGGTAGCACGACTTCTTCTTCTTCGGGCTCGGGCAGTTCTGGGATTCGCTCGAAGTTCAGGCAGTTGTCTACTCGCGGGGGTGGATGGATTTGGCAGTAGAGGCATCAGTCGAGGTTTGTAGAGCAGTCAATCCAGCTGGGAGCTGAGCAGGGCAGATAGGAGGCAGTCTGTTACACTTGTGGCTTGTCGGGCCACTTCAGGAGGGATTGCCTGATGGGGCTAGTCCAGCAGTCTTAGCAGCTAGTTCAGTACGTGTAGCAGCTACCACAGTACTAGTTCCCTCCCTAGCAGCAGGCACCCTGTCAGCAACAGCAGGGGCAGTACTAGCAGCAGCCTCAGTAGTACCAGCAGCCTCAGCAGTTCCAGCCGTACCAGCAGCAATAGTAGTTTCCGCAGAACCAGCAGCCACTGCAGCAGCAACAGCCCCAGTAGGCGCCACAGTGTGGGCATGGTCGTGGTTGTGGTCGTGTGATGGCGCTTACCAGGGAGCAGGCCGAGGCATCAAACTTGGTCATAGGTACCCTGCCTATCCTTGGTAGAGTTGCTCGTGTTTGGTTGACCCCGGTGCTTCTCTTTGTTTTGCTTCCGAGAAGTTTTACGAGTCTCTGGTTCATCACACCCCTGAGAGGCAGTGTGATGTGATCGTCGATCTCTCGTCTGGTGATTATATGCGTTCTTTCGGTTACCTGGAGGGCGTCACAGTTGAGGTCCATGGACACCAGTTGTCGGCCAGGTTGTACGTGTTGCAGCTTCGTGACTTTGACGTCATCCTGGGCTTGGACTGGTTGGAGGCTCACTCAGCTGTGGTGGATTTTCAGCGAAAGACCGTTCAGTTTGAGATACCTGGAGCACCAGTTCTCTGCTTCCGAGGTATCCTGTAAGACCCGGCCCCCTTGGGCCCTTAGCCCCGTCCCCAAGGTCGCGACAGGCGCCCTGGCCGCGACATGGTCGCGCCAGAGCGGCCTGCCACGACAGGATTGGCGGTTCGTGTCGCGACGGTGATGAGCGTCGCGTCCTTTTTGCATCACCCTTGGTTGTCGCGACTGTGTTCTGACACGGCTTGACCGCTGTCCAGTCTGTCAGAACGGTCGTGTCGGGTGGCAGCGTCGTGCGGCATTGACGCGACCTGCCACACCGTCGCGTTTGCTTTTTCGGTCTTCGAGGTTTAACCATGCTTTTGGTGTCGCGACTTTGCAGGAGGTCGCGACATGGTCGCGACGCTCTTGGGCATCGCGACAGCGTCTGGGGGGCCATCGGTGGTTAGAACAGTGGCGTGTGAGTCACTTGCAGAGCTCTTGTGGGTGGTCTGGGATGCCAAGGACAGTTAGGAGTTCTACCCGGCACAGACCAGCCAGTCCTTCTTCTCACTGCCTCGCTCCTTGCGGCCCCGGAACCGTTTGGAGAGGTTAGGCGTGGGACCATAGTCCAGCCAGACTACGGCGGTTACTGTCGTGTTACTTGTGTCCTACCTCGCTCTGACGAGACGTGAGGGTCAAGACCCGGGTCGAGGATAAGATGTCGGTGGGCGCACCTGACCGTGACTAGTGGTAGTGTTTCCGTAGCTAGTGTTCTTTGTCTAGGCGGAGTTACCTCTGTTTGTGTTCGCTAGCCGTGTGGTGGTCACGACAAGCAGTCGTATGGAGTTTCCGACCGTGTGTACTTTCCGTACCGTGCTAGTTGTAGTTTCGCATCTACATTTCCGTTGTAGGTAGTAGATATAAACTGTTGTCATTCATTTGATATTTATATTCTCCTGCCTGTTTAGATCCAGTAGGAGATTGGTAGTCCCTACTGAGCTTCTGTTGTGAAGCTCATCCCTCCTTTTCCTAGGTGAGACTTCTCAGCAGCGGCAGGGCGCGCGCCGGGCGGAGGAGACGGGGTAGTAGACAGAGTTCCCGTAGCTAGCAGTGGTTCCCCTTTTTTTCAGTGTACGTCACCCTCGAGGTATGCCCCTAAGGGACTTGTTCTTCCCCTGCCTTTTACTTGTACTAGCGTGCGTGTGTTGGGACTGTACTTAGAGTAGTACGTGGTGGTCTCACTCTCTTTTCTGTTTCCACACGTACACTTCTAGATTAGCAGTTGTCATTTACTTCTGTTACATATCCTGTTAGATGTAGATTATAGCCCTTCCGGATCCCTGGATCCGTGGGCGGCGACCGCGAAAATCGGGTCCTCGGCGTGGGCCGAGGGTCGGGTTCTTGGGTCGTTACTGTAGCAACCTAAATTTTTGAGAAAAATAAAAATTTAAATAATAAATTAAAAACTCAGCTAAAGGGATATTCAATGAAAAGAGTATTAAGTAAAACCCATTAAATGGAAGAGAGTAATGGGCTTTGCTTAATGGATCCTCTAGAACTTATTGAGTCAAAAATATGAATCTACAAAGGGAGAATAATAAGAAAATACCATAAATTCGGAGTTTAATTATCTCCTAATTGGAAAGGGGTTATTAAAGCAATAAAAGTGGCAATTAGAGTTGGAGTTGGATTCCTAAACCTACTCCATATAGTCTAGCATGAATTTAGATACTATCCTAACCCAATTAGAGATTGGAAAGCAAGAGAGGAAAGGTGGAGTTAGGAAATCTCGTAATTAAGAGGAATTTGAGTAGTAGTAGGAATAGAAACTTTTATTTATATAAATACACCTCTTAAACCCTCATGGCCGGCCCTAGCTCGTGCAAAGGGGTTCTTGGACGTGGAGAAGAGGCCAAGGAGGAGGAGAAATCGTGGAGAGGAAGATCCATCAAGCTTCTTCCTTCGTTCTTGGAGTTCTTATCCCTAGAAGATAAATCGAGTCAAAGGTAGGCATTCTCACAAGCAAAATTAAATTAAATTCGTCTGTAGGTAGTTCCAATCACCAGGAACAAAAGCCCTCTTGATTCCCTCTTTTTCATCGAGCCAATCTTTTGTTCTTGATTTTAGAATGTAGGATCGAAAATAGGTTGGACTAGATCTAGAAGGGGGGGTTGAATAGATCTAGGCCAAAAACTACGGAAGCTTAGCCAATTTAAATCAATGCTTTGAATCAGAGGCAATTTGAAAGAGCACTTTACAGATCTGATGAGTGATTATGTGAATTATATGATTAGAGTGTGAGATCAAGTTAATTAGAAGTGAATTCGAAAAACCCTATGCATACATCTAGCGCAAAGTGAATTTGAATCACAAGCAAACCACGGCACAGAGATTTTTAGGTGGTTTGGAAATCACACCACGTGATTCCTACATCCACCCCTCACACTGTGAGGATCCACTACACAACTTGGATACACCACACCCTAGAGCCTGACAACTCCAACACACTGAGTTCTACAACTCACACAACCTCTAGAGCAAGACTATTCTAGACACTGAGCACAACTGCTCAACCACAACTGAGTACAATGACTCAACACTGAGCACACAGGCCCACAAACAACTTGCTAGAACAAAAACACAAGGATCTAGATCCTCTAGCAATGATCTAATCTATGAAAGTTCATTCAAGAAGATTGATGCAATAGTACATGCACAATCTCAAGAATGACTTAGAAGAAACAAGGGGATTTGAGGAATTGAGTGTAAGATCCTTGTTCTTCAAGTATACTCCCTTGTAGAGGCTGAATTGTGAAGAAGCTTGATCACTTAAAGTCCCTGGCCGATGCTCTGCAACTTGTGCTTTGGGATCTTCCTTGAAATCTTCACAATTGGCTGCTTCTACTTGATCTACACCCTTGGAAGTGATCTCACTGCTTCATCTTGGATCAGTCTTCACTTCTTGTGCTTGGAGAAGTGGAAATTGGGTTGAAGAAGCACACGGGGAGCAAGATCGGGGAGGAGAACACTTCTTGCCGTCGAACAGACTTCTGGAAGGCTCTTGGAGGTTCTCTTGTTTGTTAGATGGCCATTTGAAGGGTATTTATAGCCCAATGTGTCCAAAAGTACCCATGGGGGTCGTGGGCACATGATCCAAGGCCGATCCACATGATCCCTAGTGTGCCACGTGTCCAGATGTGACTTAAGGTGAAAAAGTTTCCGGAGTGTGTCGACCTGCCCATGGGGTGTGCGGACACATTGTCCCAAACTGGCACAAAAGGTTCTCTGGGAAGGATCTCTAGTATCGACACTACTTCAGGCTGTGTCAACACACTGAACAGAACTGGCAAAAAGGCCTTCTGGGAGCTGAATCTAGTGTCGACACTACTTGATCCTATGTCGACACCACTTGACCATTTCTTCATCATTTTGCTTTGGGTTTGAAGCATTGTGTTGACACCAGTAGGGAGTGTGTCGACACTACCCTTGCATGAATAGTATGTCTCTGAGAAATAAATACATAAATCATTAGTCCAATGTATTATCATGAATATAAATGATAAATGTGTTTGGAAACATGCTTTTTGAATAATGTTATTACATGGTGATATATTTAACATGTTCCACTTATTTGTGCATTAAAATCACAACTTGTCATCATCAAAATTATGAGGGGAATTATATTAAACTAACCTCAACCCAACAATCTCCCCCTTTTTGATGATGGCAACATTAAGTCCACATGAAAATTTGAAATTTCAATAAAATGTGATTTGAAGCCATTTGTTTACTCAACATTCAACTTCAAACACACTGAATGACAATGAACCATGTTTCAATCACTTTTATTCACAATTATCAAAAGCCATTGAACACACTTTAGCAACATTTGACATTTGGCACATTCAAGAGGCACAATGTTACTAATGATGAAGTCTTTTCATTAATGGCCAAGCAGCTTGACAATCACCTATTCATTGACATTCATTAACATTCATTCCAAAGATTTTCAATCACATTCAAGACAAGTGTGTTAGGGATCGGATGGGTGGAAGGATCAGATCTAGAAGGGGGGGTTGAATAGATCTAACACCAATTAACGCGGAAGCTTAAGTAATTTAAAATTACTCTGAATCAGAGATCAAATCACCTAAACAATTTACTGATCTGAAGTGTGATTAGTGTGTGTGAGCAAATCAATTAGTAGTGTGAACGAAATCCCTATGCATGCATCTAGCGAGATACAAAGGCAAACCACAATTCAAACCAATGCACAGAGGATTTTTAGGTGGTTCGGAAATCACCTCCAGTGACTCCTACGTCCACCCCTCACACAGTGAGGCCACACTACTCAAAAACCTTGAGTACAACTCACACAGGAGCACGACGACTCCAAACACCCTTGAGCACGACGACTCAAGAAACACCTGGATCACGACGACTCCAAACACCCTTGAGCACGATGACTCAAGAAACACTTGGAGCACGACGACTCCAAACTGAGCACGACGGCTCAAACAACAACCGGAGTACGACGACTCCAAATTGAGCACGACGGCTCAAACCACACAGTGAGTGCGACGACTCACAAACCTGAGCTCGACGGCTCAGAGTACAAAAGCTAGATTAAACACAAAAGAGATCAGATCCTCTAGCAATGATCTGATTCAAAACAGATTCGTACACAGAAAATTTGTGCAGAACTTCATGCACAAATCTCACAGACGAAATGAGGAAGAACAAACTCTGAGATGAGGGAAATAGATGTAGAAAGAGTGTTCTTCGATGAAGAGGTCTTGGAGACGCTTCAATTGAGGAGGCTTGATGGAATTCGATGGAGATTCTCCTCAAATGGCGATGCTCTGCTTTGATGGCATCTGAAATGCCAGAAATCCTTCTTCTCCTCCGACTCTTCAGTTGGATCTGCTCCTTTGCCTTGCACAGCAACCTTCTCTCCAGGGATTCCCCTTGATTCCCTTGTCCTTCCTCTTGAAAGGATGGCTTGAAGCTTCTGGAGATGGAGACAGATCTGGAAAGCCCCTTTCAGCCGCCAAAAAGGTTCTTCAGGAAGTGTATGGGCTCTCTTGCCTTTGGGGTACAAGGAACATGGGTATTTATAGCCCCATATGTCCATAAAGTGCTTTGGGGTGCATGGGCACGGAACCCTAGGTCAAATCCCCTAAATCCCAATCATCCACGTGTACAGAGAAATTCACGATTTTGACTTTCAGCCAGAGTGTGTCGACCTGCCCTGATCTAGTGTCGACCTGCTCTCCCAGTTAGGCAAACTAGTCTGCTGGAAACTGGGTCTAGTGTCGACCTACCCTGAGCTAGTGTCGACCTGCCCTGAGCTAGTGTCAACCTGCTTTCCCTTTTCTGGCAACTGGGTCTTCTGGAATCTGGGATTAGTGTCGACCTGCCCTTATCTAGTGTCGACACTACCAAGACAAAAATGTGTGAACCTGAAAATTTAACACATAAACTATTAGTACAAGATATTATCATTAAAATATGAGATATTAAACATCAAAAACATGTTGTTTAAGCATTATTGTGATATGTATAAAATGTATAACATGTTCAACATATCATCATCAAAATCACAACATGTCACAATATCTCATCATTAAAATCACAATATATCATCATCAATATCACAGTATGTCATCATCAAAATCAAGGCATGAGTGATGTTCATTGGATATCATTAAATTACAACTTTAGGAAGTTCCAAAACACACTCAACCCAACAATCTCCCCCTTTTTGATGATGACAAAACATATGCACAATCTCCCAATATCTTGACTCCCTTGACTGCAATAATTCCCCCTTTGACATATACACACTTTGACCTTTCTCCTTTAAAGAACTTTCTCCCCCTTTGAAGGCCTTTTCTCCCCCTTTTCTCCCCCTTTTTGTGCCCTTTTTGAGAGATGTCCTTTTCTTTTTGAGATGACAGCATCAAAAGGATAGACAAGAGAGAGAGACAAAGATGGTTGGAGACCAAGAGATGAAATGTAGGGAATAAATGGTCAGAGGCATTCAAAATAAGTGAGGCAAAGTGATATTATCAGTTGAGAGAAATTATTGTGGTTTTGTTATTGTGCAACAAAGTTTAATCACAAAGACACACTCAACACAAAGAATAGCAAATTATAATGAGCTGAATGTGGTTAAAATAATGATGCAAATGTGAAATAAAGTGACCTAAATGAGTGAGCAGAAGTATTTAACAAGGATGTTAGGAGCTTTAAGTTTAACACAATGTAAAATAATAGGTCTAAAACATAGTAAGCATGAACTTAATTAAGGTCTTAAGCTTTTCTATCCTGTCTTTTTGATTTTTCTTCAATTTTTACTAGGAAAGAATACAAGAATAAATTAGTTAAATCTCACTTTTCAGTGCAAGAAATCGCATTGATCAGATGCAAGACCTTCTGATTACTCAGTGGTTTAACTTTCATTATCTTATACAGAGTTGAAAATTTTGATTTCCACTTTTTGACGCGAAACAAATCACTTGTTAGATGAAATGGCCCGGTTACTCAGTGGTTCAAGCATTTGCATTGCTCTGTTTGTATCTTTCCAGATTGATCATTTTTCTTTTGACATTTTACAGGAATATTTTTGCTTTGACCAGAAAAGTCATGATTATGAATTTAGAAAAATTATTCTTAACATGTGGTAAAAATAAAGCTTAAACATACACATGTGAAATATTAAAGCCACTCATGTGCCTATACTAGTGTTTTGCAAATCATTTTAAAAACATTCAGTATTAAGATTGCATGACCTTGAAATGATACTGAATCTTTGAAATTAAACTAAATGCACAATGATTTTAGTTTCAATGTTTTAATTCTCTCATAAGAAAATAGCACAAGGACTCAAACATTCTGATGAATTTGGGTTTCAAGATAGATGCATACAAGACTCTTGATACTTGGCGGAGAAATATACTCATGCATAGTGAAAGTGTCCAGACAAGCCTGACTTGTCTTTCTCCAAATCACCATTTGATATACCAAGAATGTCAATGCAATGTGAGAGTGAGGAATTTATGAGCAAGAATATTTGTCAACAAACTGAATGGGAGTTGATGATGAATCAGATATGACATAATATTTCTCCAGCAAATTTCTCCAGCATTTCACTCAAAGATTCTTTCGAATTCACTCCCCCATAAGATATGCATGATATGAAATGATCATTTAAGCAATTCAGATATGTTCATTCCAAGCAATTTGCACAGAAAGAGTATGAACATGATCAAGCATATATCAACAGGCAATTTATTGAAGGAGAAGAATTTTGCAAAGACTTAAAATAAAGTTTTGAGATTTTCATTTTGCTTGATGACCTTTATGCAGAAAAGACTATTGATACTTGGCGGAGAATTTTTCTCACGCATGATGATGGTTTCCAGACAAGCCTAACTTGTCCTTTCACATTTCACCATTTGATATACCACATAGTTACTGCAAAAAGGGTTAATTACACTTTATTTTTAGCATGAAATTCATTATATTTATTGAAAAATATTTTTGCACTTTTTTAAATTTACTCCCCCTTAATATGTGCATGGAATGAAAAAGTTAGCAAGCAATTCACACATGATTATGAGCACAATTAGCTTTAAGCATAACATGACTTTTGGTACTTGGCGGAGTATTTTACTCACGCATAATGATAGTTTCCAAACAAGTATAACTTGTTTTTTCACATGTCATCATTTGATATACCAAGAAGTTAAAGCAGTTAGTATGCACACAGACTCATGGGAACAGTTAAGCATGCATGATAACACAAACATGATTCCAATTGTTATGACACAAAGTTCATTGATGGGAGTAGCATTGAAACACATTTCTCATTTTTCAGATAGAAATTAAACATTCGTTTCAATTCAGGCAATTCAAAATTGAAATAATAAAGAAGTTTTACCTGAATGGTCTTCATTTCTTTTTCAAAGATTTTACATGTGTTCTTCAATCATTTCTAACCTTGCACAGCCAATATCTTGAATCCATTTACAGTGTATGGCTGCAAGACTTCTCAGCTTGCTGATCAAGTTGGTTTTGGGACCCACACTTGTTTGGGTCCTGCAATGAAATCAATGTTAGATTGCAACAAAGATTTCTGAATCCAAAATGCTTTTAATTTTTGTATAGATGCATTTCTTTCATTGATAGAACTATGAGCAGAATTAGTTCCAGATTTTCTTTTTGCCTTGATCAATGCATCTATGTTTTCATGAAGTTTTCTATTTTTTGGATTTTTAATATGAGCAGAAACAAAATGATTTTGTGCAACATTTCTATGCCTATACACATGGAATTTCTGAATATTTTCAGTATGAACATGATGTTTATTCCTATGTGTATGAGCATGTGCATTAGACTGGAATTTCTGAGCATGCACAACAAAATCATTTCTGTACCAACAGTCCCTAGAAATATGGCCAATTTTATGACAATGAAAGCATTGGACGGATTTGGCATGTTTATTGAAATTTTGATTTATATTCCAGCAATGTTTGGCAAGATGACCATGTTTATTACAATTAAAGCAAATGAGAGCATTTTTTACCTGGTACTTACCTTGGCATGTATGCATTTGCTGAAATCTCCTTTTCATGTGAGGAGGCTTACCATGAGGAGAAGGAGGTACTTTTTGGTGGCTCTTGGCATGATGTGAATTTTGAACTTGCCTTGGAGGTTTTTGAACTGATGGAGAAGGTAGATGAATCTTGTTGACAGTGGCATTCTCCTTTTTCTCTTTCTGTTTCTGAACAAGAACTTTCACTAGTTTTCCATTAGAGATATCAGGATTCTTGTTCACAGCAGATTTCACCAATGTTATTGTGCTTTTCTTTTCATTTTTCTTAGTTCTAACAGAAGCAAGACTTGTGTTCTTCAATTCATTTTGAATCTTCTGTTTATCAGCTTTTAATGCAACAACTTCTTTTTCTGAAGTTTGAAGCTTGTTTAGAATGACATCCAAACCATTTTTCATCTTGTTCTTTTCATTTTCAAATTGAGCAATTTGTTTTTCCAAGTCAGAAATTTTATTACTCAAATTGCTACATTCATTCTCCAATGGTCTGTCATGGAACAAGCCTTCAATCTTCCCTTCTAAATGATGATTTTCTTCAACAAGTTGTTTGCATCTTTCATTTATGTGATGATCATGAGCCATATTAGAGATTTGTTTGTTTAATTGATCATTATCAAATTTGAAGTTGTTATTGAGATCAATCAATTCTTCTTTTTCATTTTCCAGATCAATGGCTTTTGATTTCAATAGCTTATGATTTTCTTTCAATCCATTCAGTTTATTTTCACATATTTGGAGTTCATCTTCCAAATTCTCTTTTTCAGAATTTAATTTTTCAACTTCATTTTTCAAATTATCATTTTCTTCTGAAAGATCCTTATCATTGTTCTGGTGCAATTCAAGTGTATTTTTCAAATTTTCACTTTATTTATGGCAATGTTTTAAAGTATTTTTCAAATCTTTATTCTTAGTGTTCAGCTTTGCATTAAGATTTTGTAACTTCTTACAGAATTCAATCAATTCAACATAAGACATACCTTCATCTTCATCAGAATCAGAATTAGAATACACAAATGAATCTGGAGTTGATTTACCTGACCTTTTAGACTTATTTGAGCTCTTGTGTTCTGAAGAGGATGAAGAATGCTCGATCTCGTGGAATGTGCTGTTAGAGCCGAAGTATTTTGAATTGTTGATTTTCTGGATTCATTGAAGCTCTTCTTTGCCATTGAGTGCTTATGGGTTTCTTTTGCTCTTTGTCTTTGTGAGTCCTTTGAGAAATCCAATGAAAATAAGCTTGGGGATTTCTCTGAAATTGTAACAGGAAATTCATGTAGATTAAGACAATTTTCCATTACACCAAAACTCAAAAGACTATTAGATCTAATCACAGAGAATCAATGTAACAAAGAATTAGATCTAACAATTAGAGTGGTTAACCTGCTCTAGTACCAAAGGTAGGAATCAGAGCGATTAAACACACAAGGACAATGAACGATCAAGCAGACAGTTTAAGCAATTAATACATAGATCAAACAGAAGCAATCAAATCAGATCAGTAACAAACATTAACCCGCTCTGATACCAATTGTTAGGGATCGGATGGGTGGAAGGATCAGATCTAGAAGGGGGGGTTGAATAGATCTAATACCAATTAACGCAGAAGCTTAAGCAATTTAAAATTACTTTGAATCAGAGATCAAATCACCTAAACAATTTACTGATCTGAAGTGTGATTAGTGTGTGTGAGCAAATCAATTAGTAGTGTGAACGAAATCCCTATGCATGCATCTAGCGAGATACAAAGGCAAACCACAATTCAAACCAATGCACAGAGGATTTTTAGGTGGTTCGGAAATCACCTCCAGTGACTCCTACGTCCACCCCTCACACAGTGAGGCCACACTACTCAAAAACCTTGAGTACAACTCACACAGGAGCACGACGACTCCAAACACCCTTGAGCACAACGACTCAAGAAACACCTGGAGCACGACGACTCCAAACACCCTTGAGCACGACGACTCAAGAAACACCTGGAGCACGACGACTCCAAACTGAGCACGACGACTCAAACAACAACCGGAGTACGACGACTCCAAATTGAGCACGACGGCTCAAACCATACAGTGAGTGCGACGACTCACAAACCTGAGCTCGACGGCTCAGAGTACAAAAGCTAGATCAAACACAAAAGAGATCAGATCCTCTAGCAATGATCTGATTCAAAACAGATTCGTACACAGAAAATTTGTGCAGAACTTCATGCACAAATCTCACAGACGAAATGAGGAAGAACAAACTCTGAGATGAGGGAAATAGATGTAGAAAGAGTGTTCTTCGATGAAGAGGTCTTGGAGACGCTTCAATTGAGGAGGCTTGATGGAATTCGATGGAGATTCTCCTCAAATGGCGATGCTCTGCTTTGATGGCATCTGAAATGCCAGAAATCCTTCTTCTCCTCCGCCTCTTCAGTTGGATCTGCTCCCTTGCCTTGCACAGTAACCTACTCTCCAGGGATTCCCCTTGATTCCCTTGTCCTTCCTCTTCAAAGGATGGCTTGAAGCTTCTGGAGTTGGAGACAGATCTGGAAAGCCCCTTTCAGCTGCCAAAAAGGTTCTTCAGGAAGTGTATGGGCTCTCTTGCCTTTGGGGTACAAGGAACATGGGTATTTATAGCCCCATATGTCCATAAAGTGCTTTGGGGTGCATGGGCACGAAACCCTAGGTCAAATCCCCTAAATCCCAATCATCCACATGTACAGAGAAATTCACGATTTTGACTTTCAGCCGGAGTGCGTCAACCTGCCCTAATCTAGTGTCGACCTGCTCTCCCAGTTAGGCAAACTGGTCTGCTGGAAACTGGGTCTAGTGTCGACCTGCCCTGAGCTAGTGTCGACCTGCCCTGAGCTAGTGTCGACCTGCTTTCCCTTTTCTGGCAACTGGGTCTTCTGGAATCTGGGACTAGTGTCGACCTGCCCTTATTTAGTGTCGACACTACCAAGACAAAAATATGTTAACCTGAAAATTTAACACATAAACTATTAGTACAAGATATTATCATTAAAATATGAGATATTAAACATCAAAAACATGTTGTTTAAGCATTATTGTGATATGTATAAAATGTATAACATGTTCAACATATCATCATCAAAATCACAACATGTCACAATATCTCATCATTAAAATCACAATATATCATCATCAATATCACAATATGTCATCATCAAAATCAAGGCATGAGTGATGTTCATTGGATATCATTAAATTACAACTTTAGGAAGTTCCAAAACACACTCAACCCAACAAAGTGTGTTTCTTTTCATTCAACAAAACAAGTATTACTTTTCATTAACAAAGATGTTCATTACAAGCATTCAAATACATTCCAAAAGTTTTTCTTTCTTTTATTTCTTTCTTCTCCCCCTTTGACATCATCAAAAGAAAAAGTACATTAAGCATGAGGAGGAGGAGGAATGGGATGAAGGATTGATTCAATCGACTTCAGTCTTGATTCCATAGCATGAAGGTTGGACTTGAGCTGAGATTGCATTGTGGACAGCCTTGTGTGTAGCAACTCTTCCAACCTTTGACTGTTTTCATACATATTTGACTGAAAGGCAGACAACTCAGTTGAGATAGGCTGTGAACCAGAAGAAGAACTGGCAATTCCATGTTTGTTAACATGGCTGAGCTCTTTCTTTAGAATAGACATCTCATTGTCTATGTGTGCTGAGAGATTTCTCATGCCTTCCAAGTTATCAACCATATGAGCAAATGACAGCCTAGTCTTGGATATCTGGGAGACTGCTTCCTGACTGTTGAACAAGTTTGATTGGGAATTTGCCAAAATTCCCTCAAGGACCTTTTCCAGTGTTTCTTGATGCTCCTTAAGTTTAATAGATGCATCAGCCAAAGTGCCAATGAGCCTGTTGAACCTTTGAGTTGTGTGATCTGATGCTTCTTTCTGCTTGATGAACTGAGCATTCATGGAATTTTCCAATCTTTGTATCTTCAGGTCAAAGCTCTCTGACATTTGTTGGATGGAGGAGGTGATGGTATCAAACTTGTCATTTAAGAAGGAATATAGCTCTGGTGGAACAGAAGGTCCACCAGTGAAAGTAGATGTGGGTCCTTGGAATTGTGGAGAGAAGGAAGGGATTTCCACATCAGGGAGATGTGGTGATGAGACTTGAAAGGTAGGTGTGTGAGGAGCATCCTGAGGTATGGGTGTTTCATCCACAACAGGAGGCTGGTCCTCATGTGCAGGAGATTGAGGTACCTCAGGAGGGGGTACAACCTCTGGAGCCGCTGGTGCCTCAAGTACAACTGGTCCTCTTCTGACTTGATCATCTTCCAGTCTAAATCCCATGAATTTCTGAATGTGCTTCAAATTGTAGATATTTGCCTTGGGAATGGATTGGGCTTGCTCATTCTCAAATGACACTCCAAAATGTGCAAATACTGGTGTGAGATGAGCAGCATAAGGTAGAGATCTGTGGAGATCCTTCCTTGTTATTTCTGACATGATTTGGTACATGATGACATGCAAATTAATCTTGATTTCTTTCTTCATGCAGTAAATGACAAATCTCTGTATGTCAGTGAGTCTATCCCGTCCACCACCTTGGGGTGTGATGATTGTGGTGAGGATGTGATGCACCAATTTCAATGCAGGAGGGAAGGTATTGGTGTTGAACTTGGTGACAAAGGTCTACTTGGGTTCTGACTCAACAGCTGGGAGTCCAGTAAGCATAGAATAGGCCTCATGCAGATCAAACTCAAAATCATGATAACTTTCACCTTCATCTGGGACTCTGAACAGGGTGGCAGCCAATTCAGTAGGCAAGTCAATCACAACACCTTTGACCTCTGACTTGTAACCTTCATCTGTGCATTCTAGGTTCAGATACAATTCTTGAACTAAACGGGGGTAAAAGGTTCTGAACTCAGAAATGAAGGGCAACCAAGTCTGAAAGCGGAAGAATTGAAGGACTTCAGGGAATGCAGCTGTTAGGTCATTATCCCTAGGTCAACGGCCCTAGGTTTGAGGATAGACTTTCCTTTGCTAGCAAGCTTGGATGGAGTGGCCTCACAAGGCTTGGAAGATCCAGATGAATCGGAGGAAGATTCCTCAGAGGGCTCAGGAGAAGATGCTAGAATTTTCCTTCTAGGGTGAGCAGATCTTCTGTGGGAAGGACCTCTACTGGAAGAGGATGTCCTACCTCTCTTCGATGGAGTAGGAGATGCAAATGATCCCCCTGTCTATGGAGCAGGATCATGCTGATGCTTGCTTCTCCTCTCTGAGGGTGGTTCTTCCATGGCAATGGGTCTGGCGTTTGCCCTAGACCTGGCACCATGGCGGGGCACCTGCTTGGGAGCCATGGGTGCAGAAGAATGAGGAAGAACAAGGGATGGAATGGATGGGGAAAAGACAATGGAGACAGTGATGGGTGGGAGGAGGGAAGGAGATGAAGATTCTTGCCATTTTCAAAGAGAGATGGCAGCCATGGGGTCGACCTAGGGTATATTGGGTTTTAGGGTATAATAAGCCATAGGAACAAGAAACTCCAAACCGGCGCCAACGGCTAGAATCGCCCAGAAAGGCCTGTGTGTCGACACGAGATAGGGAGTGTGTCGACAAGGGCTTAGACTGCGTCGACACTAGATGGAGGTGGTGTCGACCTGGCTGAAGAATTTTGTAAATTTGAGCATGGGAAAAATTTGTGAATTTTGGGAGCTCTTTAATATGATGAATTATGAATGGAATTAACTTTTCAAGGATTTTTAAGACACCAAAGAATTCATTTTTCAAATTGTTACAAAAATTCAGCAAACTTCAGGTTTTACACAACAAGTTACATGATATATTCATTAAATGACTTGAGCCATTAAAATGATGGTTTGAGGGATATAATACATTCAACAATCAATGACAAACTACCATATTCTCCAAATCCAAAGAAATAAAAATGTCTTTAAGATTGAGATCAAGTGTGATGAAAATAAACAGCTTTAAAGCAAATTGATGAAAGATAGGGATGATTCTTTTAAACAATTCTCCTTGGACAAATACAATTTTTTTTTTTTTAACAAACTATCAAATGTAGTAAATCTTGTTCACTCAAGAACTAATGCTTTTTACACACCATAGTCCCTGGATACTAGAGATTTACCCATTATCAAGTTTCAAGGGGTAAATGATAACCTTTTGACATGAAAATATACGTTTATCAGACGCCAATATTTCCAGTTACTCAGTCATCATCAAAATATATAGAGCATTTTTTGTTTTTATTGTTTGATTTTTGAACCCCTTGAACAGAGATAGCAATAATACCTCATGACATGCATGGCACTTCATTCATTGTGAAGGTTTGTAGTTTCTCAGCATTTGGGCCATTGCTCTGTTGAATGGTAATTGTAAGGAGAATTGTATAAGATGAAAACATTTATATCCCACATCAGTTGCAAAAAAAAGATGTTTAACTTCAAGGCACACATTATCCTTCAGTCTTTGAAAGAGATTTGAATTTCTGTAGTCTTGAAGAGTATAGTTGAGAGTTGACTGTAAAAAAAATGTAGTAGATTACACAAAGAATCATTTTGAGGTTCTAGACAACTCAATGAGGACATCATGCAAGGGAGTTGTTGTAATTCAAGAAGAAGTTGAATTTTGCAAAAAGAATGATTTGTGAATTCTCTAGCTCCCCCTGAGATGATGATTCCAGCAATTTTTCATCAAGATAAAGATATGCAAGATTTGTGAAAAACTTAAAAGATTCTTTTTGAAGAATAAAGACTCCCCCTCAACCATTGCATATTTGATTCTTGATACTTGGCGGAGACATATACTCTCGCATATGTAGACACCCGATTTTGACTAATGGGTTGAACCACATTTCTTGTTGTCTTAGTGGGCCCCTATTTGGTCACTCACCTTGAGCCCATCATTTGCCTTGTTTTGAGCCCTTTAAGCCATTAAAATGCCTTGAAATCCCGAAATTTATCACTTGAAAGAGTCCTTGGGGCATAATAACTCTTGTCTTATCATATAGTTGGCTGTTAATTCTCAAATAATCTGGATTTATTGTCGCGACGCCTCGTGGCGTCGCGTCTCTAGTCGCGACAGTTCGGGCGGTCGCGACAGCCCATGCATTATCCATGCACGTGGGCAATACTGTCGCGCCCTCCCGTGCCGTCGCGTCTTAGTCGCGACCCTACGATACGTCGCGACAATGACCGAATCCTCTGGCCTCCATAACTCCTTCCTATTTATCCTCCTTTTGAACTCAACTTAATCCTAAGGATTATCCCTACCCCTTGGGGCGGGATCCTAGCCTTAGGGACTCTTGTGAGGATCCCTAAGGACTCTCAATCCGATTTTTATAGGGCTTTATCTCCTATTATGATTTTTAAAACCTTTTTGAAGAGATAATATCACTAATTCTTATCCCAAGCTCTATATAAGAAAGGCCCCTCCTCAAGGACGAGGAGAGACTCATTACCACCCCGAAGGGCTACCGAAATCTCCTCTGATCCGTACTTAGCACCGCAGCCACTCATTTTGGCCATTTCCCTTGACCTTCCACTCCACAAAAGCCACTCCTTTCACCATTAACAGAGCACGGAACGTGAAGAGGGCAACCCCGACGATCTCCTGGAGCTCTTGCACATCCTTGGAGCCACACTCGCGCCAGGGAGTCACCCCAATGGGGCTCATTTTCTTCTCCCTTCTCTCCTCTTACTTCTACATGCATTTTAGTGTTATTTTAGTTAGAGCACTTTCCCTATCCACCCACGTTTTTCCACACCCCTAGGGGTTCAAAACCACCCCAGGTGCATTCCCGCCATTATCTCCCATTTCCCTCTATTTTTTTTAGAATAGATACTATGCTTCACGTATTCTAATAGGGCATTTTGTTGTGATTTTCTTTGGTTAGTAGGCAAATAGGTGAAATCTACGAGAAGCTCTGGTTCTCCGGCCGGCTGGAGGACGAGAAGAAGGTCCTTACCTTATTTCTCCCGCATTCAGAGAACGCGACGACCGAGGGTGACGCGATCATAGACGCGTCGACGAAAGCTGACGCGACACCAGTCTATCGCGGCGTCAATGGCGACCACGACACTAGGTCCATTTCTGTTCTCTCTCCCTTTCCTAGTTTAAGTCAGCCATCATCTCATTTTCATTCTTAGGCGACTTACTAGGTTGCGATCACATCCTATTTCCATGCTCATAGTTTTAGTATCCATGTTCGTGTCGAGGGGGGTACAATCCCTGTGATTACACCTTTTGGCGATCACGGTGGGACATTCACCGCCACCCTCATAGATTTTCTGACTGTTTGCTTGCCATGCTTTCTTATTGTTTGCCACTATAGTGCCCTGTTGGTGTTTTGATCTTTGTTTCCTGCGCATTTCCCTGCTCTGTCATTGTCGCGACCGATCGCGTTGACGCGACCTTGTCACGACGCAACGGGGGGACGCGTTATGAGTCAGTGTTTGCTATACACCATGTCCTTTCTATCCAATGCCCATGAGAGCATGCATCTTTGTTACATTGCCTAGATCATGTTTGCTCGTGTCTCTGTCTGTTAGTATCCTGTCAAGGTTCGGGTTTTCCATTTAGTTCTATTTGTAAGTTTTCAGTTACGATCACGGCAGCGGGAGAGGACGCGAACATGTCGCAGCTTGGCCAAACATCGCGTTATCAGGTTTGCTTTGTATGTTACTATTTTATCCATGAATCAGTTTTTGTCTGCTTCCTGACTCATGTTGTATCATTATAGAGTCTCTTGGTGTTTCTTAGTTTTGTAGGATAGTCTGTTTAAGTTGGGTTGGTGACTCACTGTGTTTTCGGGCCTCTGTCATTATCGCGGTAGCCCGCGCAGTCGCGATAGGGTCGCGGTGTACCCGGCCGTCGCGACTCTTCCCGAAGACTTGTTTTGTCACCCTATTTGTTCCTTATCTTCATTCTTGCATACATTCGGGGCATTTAGTCCCTTGCATATGCTGCTCATCCCATTTTGATCAGGATCCCCCTTTGTTGAGTGAGTCCTCTCACCTACGAGCACTCGTAGGCTGACTCGGGCCCACCTTCCGAGGACCTCCGTAAGTCCCCGTGGCCGCACGCACGTTGCGGTTCTCCGGGCCGGTTGTACCAGTTGTACCCTTAGTTTGAGCTATCCTCGTGTGTGAGTGTGCACCACCCTTAGTCATACCAGAGCACTTGAGTCCATTCCTATTAGGGACCGCATAACCGAGTGACATCTCTTTAATCAATTCACTTAAAAGGTCAAGTTCAAACCTTAAGAAATTTGCGTTTTAAGCATGATAACTTGAGTGCTTGGATCCCCCTTCTCATCTCTGTCTTTCTTGTTGTGATAGAGTTAGGTGTGTCTTTTTTCCCCAAATTGGTTGGGGGTGTATGCGTCATTGTTTAGGGAGATCGAGTCAGTCCCCTCCATTCCTTATGCTTTATCATAATCCCCTCTTCGACATGGACCAATTCCGGGTCCTTGCCGACGATGCCCTTCCCCTTGGGTTGCTCGAGGAGGTGGCCCAACCTTCCATGGCCACTCTCCCGGGGCATATCCAGCCTCCCTCCATCACCGGGGTTCGATCCCGTCCTCCTTCTCCTCCTGGGGGTGATGACCCCCATTCTCAATTCAGCCAGCTCCTTCCTCACCTCACTCCGGACCAAGTCCGAGAGTTCATAGCTACTGCTAAGGGGAAACAACCTTCATCTCCCCGGGGTCAAAATTCAGCTCGACCGGCGGATTCCTCCGCCCACGTCACTTCAGCTCCCCACCTTTCTTCGTCTGGAGCAGATCCTACACCTCTCCGTCCTCGGGCCATTCATTTTTCAGAACCAAGCTACCTTCCCCCACGAGATGTTCAGCCTCGATCCCCCCCAACTACGTACTATACAGCCGAACCAGCTCCTCTCCCTCGCGAGAGGTCTCATTCCTTTGAGCAGCCACGCTCCCTTGTCTCTACACATCAAGTCCAATCTCCCTCTGACTTCTTTGCGGAGTGGACAAACATGAAGAAGGAGCTTCATGACCTCCGGAGACAGATTGATCCTCGGAAGGTAGCCGACATTGCCCTCCCGTCCTTCCAATACCTCCGGGTGCCTCCCCAATCCGAGCTCCCTATATATCGCCGATACTCTAGGGTAGGGGACCCCTATGTTCATCTGAAGGACTTCGTCTATGAATCAGCACCACACAAGTATGATCGCCATCTCATGGTGTACCTATTCAGAAAATCCTTAGATGGTCCAACTTTGGAGTGGTTCTATTCACTGCCTCCCGAAGAAGCTGAGGACTTCCAAATCGTCCAAGAAAGGTTTCTGCAGCAATTCCAGGATTGGGTGGGACCCGAATATTCTTTTGTGGATTTAGTAGCTGAAAAGATGAAGCCAGAAGAGGAGTTCTCCACTTATGCCGACCGGTGGCGCTCCTTGGCCACCAAGGTCCGTTGCCCAATGCCTGAGGAGGAAAAGGTAAAGTTGTTGATCTCCAACGCCACACCAGCCTACCGAGCTATTCTGGCCATGAATGACATTTCTACCATGCACCAACTATATAGCCGGGCCCGTTTCATTCAAACCCAACTCAAGGACTCGCCTATACATTCCATGTTTGAGACCCCCAAGGCCCGTTATGCCAAAAAGCCTCAAGGCCCAATCACCAAGGGGATCCAGACCAATGAACAAGTAGGTGCCGTTAGCAATCCCCAAGGCCCAGTAGGTAGGTCTCCCTATACCCAGCAAACCCAACAATCTTGGAACAACAACAACAATAAGCAACCACCTCCCCAAGGACAAAATCCTCCTCAAGATCAGCGCCAATACTCCCAGGTCCCTCCACCTCAAAATGGCTATGCCCCCAGGAAGCCCAATGGACCCAAGAGAGCCCAATACCCTCCATTGCCCGAGTCTCTAGCTGATGTCTTTGCAGCCCTCATGTCACTAAATGCTCTAAGACTCCCTCCTAAGAAGGAAAATTGGAATATGGCGGCCGATCAAACAAAGTACTGCGTCTATCATCGTCATCCGGGCCACAATGTGTCCGATTGCTTCCAATTCTGGGACATGATATATGATCTCCATGAGCAAAACCAGATTGATTGGGCGGAGATGAAGAGATTAATCCAAACATTGAGGGACCAGCAGGGCTAGAGGCAACAGCAGCAACAACAGAGGCGACAGTAGCCGCAGCAACAACAACAACAGCAACAGCAACAATAGCAGTACCAACCATTCCAGCAGCAATACCAGCAACAACAGTAGCAATAGCAGCAGCCGCAGCAGTCGACAAATGATCTAAGCATAATCCGTAATCCCATGCCGCAACATCAGCTTGCTCCGAACCCTCAACCAGCTCCACCACCTCCTCCGCCTGCGCATGTTAACCCCGTCATCCATCATCCACCACCAGAAGCCCAGTGGGTCTTCGATGACGACCATGAGGTAGGCCAGCTTCTGGTTATTTCTCACGTCACGCCCACTTCTCCCGCACCTACATCCACTATGCCTCCCTCCTTCACACCCCACATTGCCACCATCACCTCGCCATCCTATTCCCCTGTCATGTCACCTATTATTCCTCCACCCAACAACGTCCCTTTCTCCCCTACACCAACACCATTACTAGCCAACCCTTCTATCCTTGACACCACTACCCCTCCACTCCACCACAATCTTGCCCTCCGGAGCGGGCGGATGTTCCATCGGATGTACCCTAATGCATCCGTGTCTATGTCAGGTCAACCAAGCCAACAAACCAACAATCAGCAGCAACAAGATACAGAAGAGATTGATCCGGCACCGGGAACCCAATATGATATCCTGAAGCACCTGGATCAGACCCCCGCCAAGATTTCCATATTAGAGCTCATTAAGAGATCTCAGACTCACCAGGACTCTCTCAGGGCCTTTTTGCAAAGAGTCATGGTCAGCGAAGATATGAATCCGGACAATCTACCCTCAGTGCTCTCAATAGTGAACAAAGGACCCACCATTACCTTTTCTGACGGTGAGTTGGCTGCCCCGGAAGCCAGAAGAATGCCCTTATGTGTGACACTCACCATAAACAAAGTGGCCGTCAATGCAGCTCTAGTGGACACAAGAGCCTCTATTAATGTATGTCCACTAAGCACTCTTAGAGCATGCAACATATCGGAACGTCAACTGCAGCCCACGCCTACCACTATCGCTGCGTATGACAATTCGCGATGTGCCTGCCATGGGGTCATCACTTTGCAAGCAGAATTGGGCCCTCTTGTTATGTCTGTGGAATTCTATGTTTCAAACATTAATCACACCTACAAGGCCATCTTAGGGCGCCCATGGATTGAGTCATTAGGGGCAGTGCCATCTACAGCACATCAGTGTCTGAAGTTCCCCTTCCAAGGGCGGATAGTCAAGGTAAAAAGTGTAACGACAACACATACAGTGGAAGCTGTCGAGAGAGTGCTACCGTCGGTATGGCCATCCAATAAGCCCATCATCTCGGTGCTTGATGTCAACTACACTTGGGCCTATACATTCGCTTCTAACCGCCCAATTGTGTCTCCACCTGTAGGGGCAATCAGGAAAGGCGTGAATGCAAATGCAAAAGGGTGGGACATCATGTTTAGGCTAGGATATCAGTCAGGAAGAGGTCTAGGTGCCCACCTCCAGGGGCAAACCAAGACCGTGGCCGGCACCAAGAAATTCACGAAGCATGGCCTTGGGTACTCAGAGTGGGCCATTTTCTCATCTCCGTCGCAATCGGACTATGGCCCACTCACCTGGTCCTTGTATGAGCACTTTGTCAAGGGGCCCATCCAGCCTGGATATAACATCACAACGGAAGCACCAAGATCAGCCTATTAGGCTTTAGAGGAACAGCGGCCCAACAAAAAGAGAGCCGAGGAAGATACTGAGAATTTGGATCAAGATGATGTTGTCTCATCAGTTAGTCTATTGTTTGAGAAATCAGAAGCTGAGGAAGAAGAGCCAGAATTAGAAGACCTTATTTCTACGGTCAATCGGATGTTCATTGAAGAAGATGTGCTGCGAGTGGTAGCGCTATCAGCATCCACAACCACCGCCAGGCGACAGTTGCCTGGATTTGGTGAGGAAAACCAGTCAGATCGTTCACCCCCACTTATACAGGAGCTCTCGCCAGGGTTCTCCCGGCCTTCTACTCATTTTGTTTCGTCCATACTCAATTTTAATGTTAGTTTCATTCCTTTGCCTCTCCCCTTCATTCCTTTGCCTCTCCCCTTCATTGTCCAAGTCTCACCCGCCGCCGTTGAGGCGTTCATTCGTCCTTCACCCCACTTCATCATTTTCTTCAATGGTTCGGTCCTGTCTTTTTTCCGAAGCCATTTAATCTAATGTAATTCCTTTTTATTCAACAAAAAACAAAAACAACAAAAAATATAGAAAATTCAAAATTCAAAAAAATCCCCTCCTGCTCCTGCTTCCGACGGCGATCCCCGTCACCCCCCTCCTGCTCCTGCTTCTGACGGCGATCCTCGTCACCCCCTCCTGCTCCTGCTTCCGACGGCGATCCCCGCCACCCCCCTCCTGCTCCTGCTTCCGACAGCGATCCCCGTCACCCCCTCCTGCTTCCGACGGCGATCCCCGTCACCCCCCCCCTCCTGCTCCTACTTCCGACAGCGATTCCCGTCACCCCCCTCCTGCTCCTGCTCTCGATGGCGATCCCCGTCACCCCGCTTTCTGCTCCCGCTTTCGACGGCGATCCCTGTCACAATCTGCTCCCCGGTGGCCATCGTCACCCTTCTTTCGCTCTATTTGTGCCTTCACCTAGCGATCAGACATGGCCATTTCGGGCGATTCGGGTGAGGGGCCTTCTGCTCCCCTACACCCCGATGCTATTGTTGGCACCCTGAGCTCGGGTGGCTCGCTTCCTCCTCCAGCCCCATCGGAGGATCTTCGCGGCCCTGCCGCGCCCTCTGCTTTCCTTTCCAATAAACCTCTGGACACTTCTCCAGAGCCTCCTGTAAATATCAAATCTAGCTTAAGTTCAGGGGTAGTTTCTAGTAAGTCCCCGTCCCCGTCTAGGAAAAGGAAGGGTAATAGCATACCCCGTAGATATCTCTTAGACTTAGTTCAGAGGTGTGGCACTCTTCTAGCTGTCGAAGAGTTCGTCAAAGAAGCAGTGGCTTTGGACTTAGAGGAGATACCTATAGAGGAAGGGCTAGACGATGGCTTTGGGATATATGAAATTGTAGCCGAAGAGGACCCATTAGATGAGAATGATGGTGAGATGGAGGATGCTGCTGAGGCGTATGCTAGTGGTATGAGGAGATTCGATGAACCTACCTCAGCAGTCGATGAACCTACTCAAGAGGTAGACGTGGGAACTGAAGAGGACCCCAGGCTTTTGACCATAGCATCTGGCCTCCCTCCTGAAGAAGAAGAAGCACTCATAGAAATGTTGAGGGAGTTCAAGGATTCATTTTTCTGGTCCTACGATTGTAGACACCCGTTTTCGGACTATAAGTTGAGCACTTTTTCTTGTTCATATCATTGATGTCCCAAATTGATCATCACTTTGGAGTCCTTATCTGGCCCATCATGAGCCCATTCACCCTCAATGTCAATCCCATTCTCAAGCCCATGGCCAAACACCACTTGAAATATCAAAACTGTGCAATCTGCCCAATCTTCTGAACATGCCTTCACTTTGAGAGCTCATAACGTCCTCATTTCTAATCCAAATTTGTCATATCATACTATCATTTTATAGCCCTCCGAGTCTAGAATCCAACGCAACAAACGGTGCATCAATCCGATATCTGTGGAGAGCGTTATGACCCTTTTCATGGGACCTACGTGGACTGTCTTATAGTCGCGGCCTGGTGCATGGACGCGACAAGAACGCGGCCCCACGATCCGACGCGATAGCGCCATGCACGTAAACACGTTTTTACGTGATTTTCGGCCTCTCTCTCTATCCTAGAGCCTATCTAAAGTCTCTATGAGTTGGATTACGACCTAAACCTCCTATCCTCATCCCTAGGGAGCCCCCAAGCCCATCCAAACTCTAGATAGACTCTAGAACCCCCCACAACTTGGACTCTCTCTCAAACTCGGGATTGGACTCTATCTCTCACTTGAACACATCCTAGGACTCTCTAGAGGATAGAGTAAGGCTACCACTATGAGGAGAGGTCCCTGGAGGCTCTGCCTACGAGGTCCCATCGTCCCCAAGGTAGAGGAGGGGCTGTTCTTCCCGTTTTCCTTCTTTCTCTCTCCTCTTTCTCTCTCATATCGCCTCCAGGACCAGCAGTGCTTGCACGGCTTGTGGAGATCGAACCAGGCCAGATCTCTTCAAGATGTCTTCATCAAAGTTGCTCCCCACAGAGCCCTCTTCAACCTCGAAGTGGAATCACATCGATTGGTGGCTTGTGCGAAAAGTTACAGTAGATTATTCTTCACTTTCTCTCTCATATCGAGATCTGCACATGCGGGATTATCGTCTCTTCCACAGCCCAAACCAGGCCAGATCTCTTCAAGATGTCTTCATAAAAGTTGTTCACGACATCCTCCTCTCTGACCTCCAACTAGAATCACATCAAACGGGGCAGTATTTGTTTAGTTTTGATTTTTAGTTTCTTTTCCACGTTTTGCACATGCATACAAGCTAGTTAGGGTTCCTCCCTCTCCTCTTCCATGATTTCTCCCCATGCATATTCCCTCCTATTTTTCCTATACCCAAAAGGGGTTTCCAAAACCACCCGGTACGCACTCACCATGCTCTCTACATGCTCTTTCATATATGATGGATGCTACACTTGTTTGAATGTCTAATTGGGTTCCCCTTTCATTTTTCATGACTTTGCAGGTACTTGGAACAAAGAACAAGCGAGGAAGCTCTTCCTCTTTGGCCGGCTGAAGAGGAGGAAGGAGGTCTGCCATCCATCTCCCGCACTGTTGAGAAGGCATCGAGGGACCCGGTCGCGACATCTATATCGCGTCTGATCAGGTGGTCGCGACAAGGTTGTTATCGCATTGCACATCGGCGACGCGTTAACAGGTAAGTGGCCTTCTCTTTCCTTTTCCAAGTTGATTAGCCCATGCTTTAGGAGTATTTTTAGGCAATCATCTTGGTGGCGATCACATTCCTTCATTCTATATATATCGCATGCTCTTTTGTGTCTCAGAGGGGCGCACAACCCCGTGATTACACCTTTTGGCGATCACGGTGGGACCTCCATTGCCAAACCTTGTTTGCTCTACCATTTACCTGCCTTTTTGTTTATTTTTGAAGTGTTAGAATCATCTTAGGATCGGGTTTTTCATTTTATTACATCTGTTGCTTTTGGACCTTGTCGCGACGGATCGGGCGAGCGCGACCTTGTCGCGGTGGACTTGGAGGACGCAATATCAGGTACATTTTGGTTGGTCCTGCTTTTCGTTCCATGCATCAGTTTCTGTCTATCTAGATAGCTACACTGTGTTGTTTACTTCCTTTCGTGATTGTATTGTGCTTTAGGTTAGTCTGTTTGTTGTTGTTTGCATGTGACTGTGGGTTTCTGTGCCCTGTTTCTGTCGCGGCCGAATCTTTGGTCGCGATAAGGTCGCGGTGGATCTGGTCGTCGCGACGTCAGCAGAGACCTGCTAGTCACTATTTGTTAGTTTAAGTTAGACTTGCATGCACTTTGGTGCACCTAGGCTCATGCGTACACTTCTAATCCGTGTTGTTTAGGTTCTCCCCCTTGGTTAAGTGAGCCCTCTCATCTGCGAGCACTCGTAGGTTGACTCGGGCCGCCTTCCAAGGACCTCCGTAAGTCCTCGTGACCGTACGCACATTGCGGTTCACCAGGCCGGTTGTACCCGTCGCACCCATAGTTCGAACCACCCCTCGCATGTGAGTGTATCCCATCCCTAGTCTCACCGGAGTACTTGAGTTCATACCCATTAGGGTCTCCTTTAGCCGAGTGTATTTCAATTAAATCAATCCATTAAAAGGATAAGTGATAATCCTAAAATCCTAACGCTTATCATATCAACTTGGGTGTTTGCTTGAAAACTCCCTTCTCGTCCCCTTCTTGTGTGATTGTAATTGTTGTTGTATCCTTATTTGTATCTTAGTGTATACTTTTATTTCCCCGTTTCTCATCCTCTCATGGCTCCTTTCCACTTCACCTATCCCCCAACCTCTCCTCCTCATGTAGACCCCTTGTCTCATGAGTCTATTCCAAATTCGGCCCAGCCCAAGGCCCATTGGGCCGATGAGGGTGCCCATTCCCGATCTATTCCGTCGCCATCTTCTTCTAACGAGGCCGCTGAATTGGAGCGCCTCCTGCTTGAAATGGGCCCTGACCAGGCCCGCGAATTGTTGTCCACCTTTGCTTTATGGTCTTCTTCCAAGATGGGCCCAACAGGCCCACGTCATCCTGCTCATTTTAGATCACCTCACATTGTCACTCCTGGATCGGGCCACCCCTTTGCTCAGCCCACATCATTGCAGCCGGCCCATTATGCTCAATCTGGCCCGGACCTTGACTCTCGACTCCTCTCTCATTCCCAAGCTGGCCCTCGCCATCCACAATCCACTTCGGCTCGTGACTTCCAATCCGAGTTCGAGTCCATGAAGCGAGAGCTCAGTGACCTGCGGAGACAGTTAAAGCCAAAACCTTCCTTCAATGATACTCTCCCTGATTTCCCTGGTCTCTGGATCCCTCCACCTTCTCAGCTCCCTGTTTATCGCAAATTCAATGGGGCTGGAGACCCTTACATCCATCTGAAGGATTTTCTCTATGAGTCGGTGTCCTATCAACATGATCACCGCTTACTGGCATATCTTTTTAGGCGGTCATTAGACGGGCCCGCTCTGGAGTGGTTTTATTCCCTGCCTCTCAATGAAGCCAATGATTTTGAAATTGTCAAGGCCAGATTCGTGCAGCAATATCAAGATCGGGCCAGGCCCACGTATTCAATGGCCGATCTAGTGGCTGAGCAGATGAAGCCTGATGAAGAATTCACAACTTATGCTGACCGGTGGCGTCAGATGTCCGCACATGTCCAGATGCACATCCTAGAAGAGGAGAAAATCAAGCTTATCATTGCTAATGCAACGCCCATGTACCGCCACATCCTGCCTATGAACAATATCACATCCATGCAACAATTATACAGTCGTGCTCGCTTTGTTAAAACCCAACTCTTTGACTCCCCCATGTCATCCATGTTTGAGGCCCAACAACCGAATTCTTCATTTCAAGGGCCCACTTATGAGGGAGTCCAAACCCATGCCCAAGTTGATACCATCCACCACCCCACGCCTACCCACTCCACTAACCACCATGCACCTCCACCTTCATATAGCCAACTCGCCCCGCTTCCACAAGAACAACCACCTCGCTCATGCAACCGCACCACACCATCCAATACTCATCCAACCCGACATCCACTTGGCCCAAAGCGAGCCCATTATCATCCGTTGCCGGAATCCCTCTCTGATGTCTTCACAGCCCTGATGTCCATCAATGCATTGCAACTCCCTCCAAAAAAGCCAAGCTGGGACATGACAGTGGACCGATCAGAATATTGCCCGTATCATCGTCATCCGGGGCATACAGTCGCAAACTGCTGCGAATTCCGAGATGTGATCTATAGTCTAGAGCACAAGATAGATTGGGCTGAAATGCACAGACTCATCCTGCATTTTCAAGATAAGAGCAAAGCACAAGGCCAGGGGCAGCAATCCTCTCCACCACAGGCAGCGGAACAGCCGCCCAAGCAACCAACAGCGCAACGAAGACAGCCAACACAAGCATCAAGGCAGTCATCATCTCCACCAGTTCAAGGCCAAAGTCACCTCTTCACTTATCCTCCAAGTGCACCACCCGCTCCGTCACAACCTCAACAACACCCTCCGCCAACCCTTGCTCAGGCTATCACCACCACACCTACAGCATCGCACCCTGATGACAAGCTGTTAGCTCGACCCATTGTGTCGGTGCCCTGTCAGTCATCTCCACCAACTCCGCAAACCACTAATCCCTCCACTCCTGCCAACCCTCCATCTTTACCCCTCGCCATCATCTCCACCCCACTACCACTTGCACCTGAGCAAGCCATTACCGCCACACCAAGGCTCGAGCAAGCTCCGCTCACCTCTGAGCCCGAGCAAGAGCTTCTTACTCCCAAGAGTAAGGCTGCTTCAGCCTCTGAAATGGAACAAGAGCTCTCTCCGCACGAGCCTATCCTTGCCAACATCCGATCACCTCACATCAAGCCCTCTGCATCCGACGAACCCACCATGACCACCATACATCCCATTACCACATCCCAATGGAGTGGGTGTGCATCACCAGCAGCATGCCTTAAAGTTACTTCCCCTATGCAAGATGGACCGAGTAAAGGTAGCTCAGTTCCGGTCATGTGTTTCGACCCTTACAACTACATCAGTCGCATGTCGGTCTATGTCCTTATCTCGGGCACATTCAGGAAGGATGAGCTTTCATCTCCTCAGAAGAGCACTGTCAAAAAGAGTTCCCAGGCCCTAGTGCCAACCAAATCCAAAGCGGGGACGGTAGCCATTACGTTACTTATTGGAAATGCTACCATTAATGCCATCATCACTCCTCGTTCAGTTATATTGCATATGGCTGGTCAAAAGAAGGGGTTCTCTACAAATGTCGTGCTATCTCACGCAGCTGCTAAGGCCATCATGAACCAGCTGTCATCCAAGGGACAAGAAGTCACGCTGCCCAAAGCGTCCAAAGCCCTCCTTGCCATGTTTCAACCTGACCAGGGGCACATTGCTATGTCACCAAGAACACTCAAGGTTTTGCCAAGAGTCCTTTGCAATTTACCTCAGCCTGTCAGTCAGTTGGCCGTGCTAGTGCCACCCATCACACTCCCAGAAGCCTCCCCTCTTCAACTGTCAAGGGAGTTGGTCTTCATGCCAGATTATCAGGCCAAGATGCCAAGTCTCAAGTTGCTGGTACCACGCATCAAATTCCCATGGATCTACACTGTCCACTTGTCAAGGGAAACCCTCTCAGCAAAGGAGCCTATTTATGGCATTCCCCCATGGGTGTCTATAAAGGTTGAATATACAAATGATATCCAAGGGGCAAGTGCGCACACATAAGTCATGACGACTATAATTGATGAGAGAGACATGTGGCTGCAGAGAAGAGCGAGGCCATCTGCTGCCTGGTCTCGCTATTTAAGAAGACATGTCAAGAAGAAACCGTCGTATATATCTGTGAGAGCGAAGAAGCTATGCCGTCACAAGAAGAAATCTTCCAAGAAGCAAAGGAGGCTGAGATCAAGATTGAAATTCTTCAAGAAAAATGTCGATCTCCCTATCATGTCATCCTCTGACCTTGATCTTTCAATACTACTCATTTTGGTCAATCTGGTTCCCAGAGGAGGCGCCCGATCTCTCAATTCTAGACTGGTGCCGCATTATTCCTCTCCTACTCCTCTAGGGTCTTTGGACCCTCACTTATCTCTTCCTCCTGAGCCACCCGATCACCCTCGGGGTACCCAGTTTCTCTCTCCATATCCACCTGGGTCACCTAACTTCCTCCCTAGTTCTCAGGGTTCCCCTTCTCCTCTTCCACCAGAGCCTCCTAATTATAGGTCAGGTCCACACTCTCCAGGAGCATCTGATTCCCCTCCTTCCACTTCTCCTTCTGATCCTCCATATCCTCCACCCTCCATTCTACAGTTCCTTCCTCTAACCCCTCCTAATCTCGGGTCCGACCCGATTCCTCCCTCACTACCTATTCGGGGTCCTGACCCTTTCTCTCACTGTTCCAGAGGTTTCAGTCCTCACTAACATTTTTTTTCCTCATTTGTAAATCCTTCTTGTTTGAGGGTTCTTATCCCTCATCTTCATGTAGCGTCATGTCTCCCTCTTGTTTGTGTTGAGTTGGCTCCAATTCTTGCTGACCCCTACTTTTCACAGTTTCCTGCAAATGAGCTAATTAAAATCAACCAAAATCAAAGTTCAATGACTAATGCAGGTCGTTCTTTCAATAGAGGGGTTGCATTGCGCACCAAATAACCATGCAAATATTTTTTTTAAACACCAAAGACAGTCGTCTCAGTTCACAACAAGAGTGGTCGAGTCAGTCTTAGGTTTGTTTTGCTTCTGCAGCACTCAGGCTAGAGATTGCTCTGCGCTAAGAGTCTGACATCCTTCCCCTGTCATTAAAGGTCACCTTAAGCAAGGGTCACCACACACTCACGTGGCAACTTTAGTCGGCTCCTCTAGCAAACATCGATGCTATTTAGGCCATACCTAAGTGGTGCAAAAGCTGTTCTCTTCTTTACTCGGTCAAAGTGTAAAGGCAAAAAGACTATTTAGGCGAGGCGACCGACCTAAGCACACCTTGATGAGAGGAAATCTCAAATAGGGACGGTCAATCAGGCCTGCAAAAGAAAAGCCAAATAAAAGTGAGAAGAAGAACAAATGAAAGAAAATCAAGGAATAGGGGCATGGCAAAGAGTGGCAGTATAGTTCCCCGCGGGACGCCCTTGAGCCCGGTCGTACGCATGCCCCAAACAAGAAATAGGCACAATAAAGTGACCAAAAGTCCCTCCTCAACAGATTGAACTTCTAAGAGGTATGTCGTGGAAGGAAGCTAAGCCTAACTTGTCCTTTAAAGCTTGCACTAGACTTATCCCCAAAATTTCTTCTCTTTCTCTCTATAAGGCTGGGTCGTCTCCCGGGTATGGCCTTTGTAGTGGCACCGCAAGCTAGGGGCAACCATCTACAGGATGCCACCATCTTAATGCACATCCGACCTTTTGGTGGTCTTTAATGAAAGGTGAATGAATGAGGACCCCTTGCCAGTAGTTTGATCTTGCTTTAGTGTTGTAGTAGCAAGGGTGAGTGCCTTCCGTCTCATGTGTCTTTTTAGGAAGGGCTAACGTCGGCTTCAGGCGTCATTTTCAAAATAAAAAAAAATCAAATATTGTCAAAAATCCCAAAAAATCAAATATTGCCAAAAATACAAAAAAAAAATCAAATATTGCCAAAAATCCCAAAAAAAATCAAATATTGCCAAAAATCTAAAAAATCAAATATTTTCAATCATCCAAAAAAATAGATATTTCAAAAAATCCAAAAAAAAATCAAATAATTTCAAAACTCAAAAAAAATCAAATGTTTTCAAACTAAAAATAACAAAAATGAGCAGATCTAATCATACATGCTAAGTGTGCAGGTACATTGGCTCCCAAGCATTGGTCGCTCGGATCTCCATATTTCTTCATTGCTTTTGTTTGAGTCTTGCTCACATCATCTTTACGATCTGTCTCTCCTCCTCAGTCACACCCATGATTTGAATTTCAAACTCATTATCCCACCAAGTCCTTCCCAAGTCCTATACATATTCTCCTTCATCTCAATGGCTCCATGAGAGGACTCTCTATGTGTGAACCTGGCTGTTCTTCAGTGCTTTATTTCAATCATGTGAATGACGGAGTTGTTTATGCTTATTGTTGTTAGCTTGTTTAGTGCTTTGTTTATTGCTTCATTTACACACACAAAAAAACAAAAAAAAATCAGAAAAAGTAAAACCCCCAAAAAATGGTGAGTTCTGCGCTCCACAGGTAAGTCAGGTAAGTATCCCTATCCCTTCTCCCTTGCACTACTATATGGTACTTATGCTACTATATTATCTCAAGGACCGGCTGGTTCTCAATGTGTTCTGGGATTTGAGTTCCCCTTCAACAAAAACAGTGATGATCTAGGTGCACATTGCTAATCGTTGGATAGGCCGTTGAGTTAAGTAAGTACGGGGACGATAGATTCAGGCCTACACTGCGGTTGCAGGTAGTCTCTTGACCCGTTCTTATTTGGCTTAACAATATTATCCTTGAGTATTTTCTATTTTCTCTTTTCTTTGCATATTGATTTGATGATTTCTTTTTATTTTAGCCCAGCATGCATCATGTAGGACTTTGAGCTTCATGCCTCATGATTTGTCAAAGGTTGTTTCCCTGGTGATGATCAATCATGCTTAAGTTTCTTGAACAAGAAATCTATTCCACTCACAATTTGAAGGTCTTCTTTGAACTAGTCACTTGGTCCAGTTGGCCAGTATGACTTCTGTCTGGAATTTACTCCCTCCATTCATCTAAATCAGCTTAAATATCCCCCTGATCCGTCTTGGTTGCGAACCGCTCCCAGGCCTTGAGTCATCGTGACCTACCTGGCACGCACATGTCCTCCCAAGATGAAACCTGCAGGCCAATCGGCTAGGGTACCTCTTAATCAAGAGGTTGATCATCCTTCTTTTGCTTTCCTTTTTGTCGTTCCAGACAGGAGCCGTCCGTGCTCGCTCTTCCTTGAGGTTAGTTTAAAGTCTTCCGGAAAATTTCTATCGCTTATTGGTTGTGACGGGTGTCTCTTTACCTTGATGCCCACTTTTCAGTCCACTCCGCTTCATCCTCGTTCCATTCCATTTCATTACACTTTGCTCCCTTGCAAAGCGGGCATCAAGGAGGGGCAATTTGTAGACACCCGTTTTCGGCCTATAAGTTGAGCACTTTTTCTTGTTCATATCATTGATGTCCCAAATTGATCATCACTTTGGAGTCCTTCTCTGGCCCATCATGAGCCCATTCACCCTCAATGTCAATCCCATTCTCAAGCCCATGGCCAAACACCACTTGAAATATCAAAACTGTGCAATCTGCCCAATCTTCTGAACATACCTTCACTTTGAGAGCTCATAACGTCCTCATTTATAATCCAAATTTGGCATATCATACTATCATTTTGTAGCCCTCCGAGTCTAGAATCCAACGCAATAAACGGCGCATCAATCCGATATCTTTGGAGAGAGTTATGACCCTTTTCATGGGACCTACGCGGACTGTCTTATAGTCGCGGCCTGGTGCATGGACGCGACAAGAACGCGGCCCCACGATCCGACGCGACAGCGCCATGCACGTAAACACGTTTTTACGTGATTTTTGGCCTCTCTCTCCATCCTAGAGCCTATCTAAAGTCTCTATGAGTTGGATTACGACCTAAACCTCCTATCCTCATCCCTAGGGAGTCCCCAAGCCCATCCAAACTCTAGATAGACTCTAGAACACCCCCACAACTTGGACTCTCTCTCTAACTCGGGATTGGACTCTATCTCTCACTTGAACACATCCTAGGACTCTCTAGGGGATAGAGGAAGGCTACCACTACGAGGAGAGGTCCCTGGAGGCTCTGCCTACGAGGTCCCATCGTCCCCAAGGCAGAGGAGGGGCTGTTCTTCCCGTTTTCCTTCTTTCTCTCTCCTCTTTCTCTCTCATATCGCCTCCAGGACCAGCAGTGCTTGCACGGCTTGTGGAGATCGAACCAGGATAGTTCTCTTCGAGGTGTCTTCATCAAAGTTTCTCCCCACAGAGCCCTCTTCAACCTCGAAGTGGAATCACATCGATTGGTGGCTTGTGCGAAAAGTTACAGCAGATTATTCTTCACTTTCTCTCTCATATCGAGATCTGCACATGCGGGATTATCGTCTCTTCCACAGCCCAAACCAGGCTAGATCTCTTCAAGATGTCTTCATGAAAGTTGTTCACGACATCCTCCTCTCCGACCTCCAACTAGAATCACATCAAACGGGGCAGTATTTGTTTAGTTTTGATTTTTAGTTTCTTTTCCACGTTTTGCACATGTATACATGCTAGTTAGGGTTCCTCCCTCTCCTCTTCCATGATTTCTCCCCATGCATATTCCCTCCTAGTTTTCCTATACCCAAAAGGGGTTTCCAAAACCACCCGGTACGCACTCACCATGCTCTCTACATGCTCTTTCATTTATGATGGATGCTACACTTATTTGAATGTCTAATTGGGTTCCCCTTTCATTTTTCATGACTTTGCAGGTACTTGGAACAAAGAACAAGCGAGGAAGCTCTTCCTCTTTGGCTGGATGAAGAGGAGGAAGGAGGTCTGCCATCCATCTCCCGCACTGTTGAGAAGGCATCGAGGGACCCGGTCGCGACATCCATATCGCGTCTGATCAGGCGGTCACGACAAGGTTGTTATCGCATTGCACATCAGCGACGCGTTAACAGGTAAGTGGCCTTCTCTTTCCTTTTCCAAGTTGATTAGCCTATGCTTTAGGAGTATTTTTAGGCAATCATCTTGGTGGCGATCACATTCCTTCATTCTATATATATCGCATGCTCTTTTGTGTCTCAGAGGGGCGCACAACCCCGTGATTACAACGATGACATGCCCGGCATAGACCCCGATTTGGTGGAGCATAGATTAATTTTGAAGCCAGGGGCAGTTGCCGTTAAACAAAAGTTAAGAAGGTTCCTCCCCCACATTGCTTTGAAGATGAAAGAGGAAATTGATAAGCTACACAAAGCCAAGTTCATCCGTGTAGTCCTCTATCCTTTGTGGGTGGCAAACATTGTCCCGGTCATGAAAAAGGACGGAAGGGTGCGTATCTGCATAGACTTTCGGGACTTGAATAAGGCATGTCCTAAAGACGATTTCCCCTTACCTCATTTAGATGTCTTGATCGATAATACAGCAGGGTTCGAAACTCTATCATTCATGGATGGGTACTCCGGCTATAATCAAATTCGTCTAGCCCCGGAGGATCAAGAGAAAACCTCCTTCACCACCCCATGGGGAACATATTGCTATGTGGTCATGCCATTTGGACTGAAGAATGCCGGCGCCACTTATCAAAGAGGTTAGCTATCTTCCACGACATGATACATATTGATGTTGAGGTTTACGTGGATAATATCGTGGTGAAGTCGCGAACTCGAAGAGAGCATTCCTCTGTGCTTGCCAAAGTGTTCCGTCGCGCACAAGAATATCAATTGAAGATGAATCCAAAGAAGTGCGTGTTCGGAGTTTCCTCAGGAAAGTTGCTAGGCTTCATAGTTAGTAAACGGGGGATTCAAATAGACCCGCACAAGGCCAAGGCAATCAACGAGATGCCTCCTCCCAAGAAAATATCCAAGCTTCGAGGTTTGATTGGTCGGCTTCAGTTCATAAGAAGGTTTATATCTCAGCACTCCCAAAGGTGTCGTCCTTTCTACGAACTGTTGAGGGGAGGAGTCAATTTCGAATGGAACGATAAGTGCCAAGAGGCCTTCGATGAGCTCAAGAGTTATCTTATGAATCCGCCCATGCTTCAGGCGCCTATCCCTGGGAAACCATTGATCCTATATTTGTCAACAATTGAGGACTCCCTAGGAGCTGTCCTTGCTCAGCATGATGAATCTGGCAAAGAAAGGGCAGTCTATTACCTATCTAGGCTCTTCAATCCTTCCGAGCTCAAACTCACCACAATGGAGAAAACCTGCGCAGCGCTAGTCTGGGTGGTGCAGAAATTGAAGCACTACTTCCTAGCTCATAAGGTGAGTTTGATTTCTAGAATGGATCCTATTAGGTATCTCCTGGAAAAGCCAGTCCTCGCCGACAGATTGGCACGCTGGCAAAGTTTCCTCTCTCAGTTTGATATCTCATTTATCGTTCAGAAAGCCATAAAAGGGTATGCCATCGCCGAGCATCTTCACTACTGGGGAAGAAGGATTCGTAGACGGCTGAAAGCCGTCTACGAAAGGCAATGAACCGTCTACAAATGGTTGTGTAGACGGCTACGTAGCCGTCTAGACCACCGTCAACGAAAAGTCCGTCTACAAAGCATATGTAGACGGCTACCATGAAGCCGTCTACTAAAGTCCTTACGTAGACGGCTAATAGCCGTTTATGTAAACAGTTTATATAGACGGCTCAGTAGCCGTCTACGTAAAGTTTTGTAGACAGTGACTTCAGCCGTCCACGTAAAGGACTTTAGTAGACGGCTGAGTAGCCGTCTATAAAAGTTTATATAGACGGCTCAATAGCTGTCTACAAAACTTTACGTAGACGACTGAGTAGCTGTCTATAAAACTTTACGTAGACGGCTACTGAGCCGTCTACGTAAAGTTTTATAGACGGCTTTTCATAGCAGTGTACAAAAGTTTACGTAGACGGTTTTTTGACCGTCCATATAAAGTTTGGTAGACGGCTTCAGCCGTCTACATATGTGATTTTTTTTAAAAAAAAATTATTATTTTTTCCTTTTTTGGTGATTCTTAATTAGAATCATCTAATTGTACTTCCTCAGATGACTTGGAATGCTTCATACCCATGTTGAAACGTCCAACATGTCATGACATGTATAATCACTTATTGATCATGAGATGCACAATGGGTCATGCAGTAAATAATGATAACAATTTATTTATCTAACGCAGGACATGGCTGGGGTGGGTAGTTGGAGGTGGCGGGCCCTTACTGCAATCTTATTAGCGATCAGAATCCTCAAAATCCCTTACTGCTCTTCAACGATAAGCACACAGTATAGAGAGACGGGAAATGTTCCAAATAAATGACTTTTAAAAGAAGGAGACAGCAGATAATTGAAATCAAGAAATAAAGGCAAAATTGAGAATTATATATGCAGGAACTCTTGTTGAATGCAGTGAAGAACTACTAATGCTCTTTTTGCTGTAGTTTGTTGAAGATAGACCACTTGAACGAAATGCTTGACTACTGCGGAATTGGGGAAGCTAATAGCAATTTGAATGCTTTTTCACTATTAAATTTGTTGAGAACAAGGCAAATGTCAATCCGTGGCCTTTTACATGATAGAGAATATCACAACCCATGAGCTGTCCCGAGATGATGGACCATTTGCATCCATCTCACATGGCTGGCTTTTTTTCACTATGCATCTTTAAACACTACAAGGTGAAGCTTTCTTACATAGTCAAATTCTACAAATGCCACTGTGAATCACATTAATACTGCAGTCATATGCAAAGTCGTTATCCATGTGGTTTGCAGTTAGTCACATGTAAGCCCAATTTAACGAAAGATGAAATATCATTATAGGGACACTTCCTGCATGTTTCTAATCCCCAGGTATTTACAGGAGGATGTTCACATTTCTTTTGTGGGAGTGGATGGTAGCGTAAATCGTACTAATGTAAAAGGAGGAGATTTATAAGCAGAAGAAAGGGTGGGGCGTTCCAAAACTACAAGAGCACATAGGTGGTGTCATCCAAATCATATCCCAAAAGACCAATAAGGTGAGAAGAATTTACATTAGACAGATAAAAGCGGTAATCTCATATATGGTTTAGTTTCCCTGCAAAAGGTTCTTGCTTCCTCTTGTTCCAAATTTACCCCTGAGCCACGTACAGGATCAGCCACAACATGTTGTTGCCCCACCCCACAACCCGTGTCTCTAGGACCGATCCCATGAAGGAGGAATGCGGGATGTTCTGCACATGCTGAAGACTCCTGGGGACCACTCCCACATTCTCTGTAGGATGTGCATTTGGATATAATATAGTTCTTCTTTCCTAAGTTTTTTTCCCCTTTTTTTGGACAATGCTTCTTCCCTTAGTTTTGTGATACCGCAATTCAATTAAACTAAAGGAAAACGTAGCCAGATGTGATCTAGAAAATCTTAAATATGAATCATGTTGAATGATTTGCACTCAAACGAAACAATACCCGAGGACAATGAATGATTTGCACTCAAAATAGATTTTTATTCAAATCAGAGATATGACATTACTTAAGGAAAATGCAATTTAGCTCCTACAGTGGGACAACCAATTATCACAACCCCTTCAAAATTAAAAAAATGAAAGGAAAGGCTTATGAAAGACCAAAATAACAACCAACAGAATAAGACAGTGTCACAGTGCTCTCCCTTCAAATGACCTATCAACTGTAGATTTTATGTTATTTTTTCTGTTGCTTATTTGTAGTACTGACTACTAGAATTAGAGGGAAAGTGGGAAAAAAAAGTTTATTTTCATAAAGGAAAAAGAACTTTAATATAAGAGTATCATGTAGTCAATGATCAGGACATTATGTAACATGTTGCAAAATGTTTTAAAAAATTACAAGCATAAAGATATCCTTAGTGGTACTCAATATGGACATTTAACTGGATTGAATGGCATTATGGCAATTACACGAACACTTGCGATTACTTATTTGATCCTTCGGAAGAAGTCTGCCTGTAATTTTATAAAAATGTTGATTCCATAGAAGTTTGCATGCATTATTCTTCTTTCTTACACATCTGTATTCCTATTCTTCATCTTTTATACTATTTGGTTAATTTGGTTGAAATTTTGAAATAGACACATATGCAGGGAGAAAGACAGTAGGTGGATTCTTAACAGTAGATATACACAATATGGTGGTAAAAGTTCAGAATGAGGATAAAGTAGGAAAGGACAGAACAAAGATGTCAAACATGTCAATGCTTGTATACTAAGTTCCTGCCAAGCATTGAATAACGATTTCACAGATTATTTATTTTTATCTTTCCATGGTGATATCAAACAGTCACTCTCTTTCTGTGTCTTATAGTCATTATTATCCAATGCTTGCATCATGCATTAAAATACATTCACACATCCTGCAAAAAATATATTCACGCATCCATACATAATATAAAAGTTGAGCCACCACCCAGGCTCCCTGGATTAAATAAAAATGAGCCACCACCCAGGCTCCCTGGATTAAATAAAAATGAGCCACCACCCAGGCTCGCTGGATCTTACCTCAAAAGATGAAAGCAAGTAGATCGATCAACGCACGTGTTCCAAACAAAATCTGTCATCATATTTTATAAAAAAAATATTAATAAAAAGAAGGGTAATTAACCAACACAATTTATTAAATACATAACTCAACATGATAGGAATATCAACAATTACAAGAAAACTAAACAGTAAGATGCAATTTATCAGACTCCCATTAAGAAGCAAAGAATAAAGGGTTCATGCAATATTCTCTTAATTTCCCAGATTTGTTCTTATGTTTAAGAAAACAATGTTATGCACAATACGGACTCCATATATATGCATGAGACTGCTCAAATTGGACACTAGCTTGGAAGTAGGCCCATTAATTAAGTTTGGTTTTTTAATGATTAGAAAATTTATTTTCCTGTCCATAACTATCAATAGCCACAAGTTGAACTATTACGGGCAAATTGGACTTGGGCAATTAAATTGATCAGTTTTGATAGGCCTATCCTTTTAATAGGCCTATCCTTTTTTCAAAACATCCCTTTTAATAGGCCTATCCTTCCGTCATTTTTGACTTATTACAAATTATGCGATTCTTTATAAAAATTCTTTACCACATAGCCACATATGAGTAAGTAATTGAACTTATAAAAATGCATACATTAATGAGTCCTCAGTCCTCACATAATCTTCTCATTTTCTTTTGGATATTAAATCTCTCAAACTATATTTCCTAAGCAAAACTACAGCCATTTGGTAACTAGCCGGAATAAAATGGGAAAAAGATCTCCTGGTACAAACTTGACTCCAAAAGTGTGAAAGTTATTATTCACTTGCATTTGCAGACTTCCCCATGATATACAGAATTAAAACTATAAGGACAATGAGAACTAAAACTGCAGATAAACATATGAACAAGTGGAAGAAAACAAGTAAGCAAAGAACTAAATCCCAAATAAAGAGTCCTAGAGTTTAAGGACAAGTAGATGTCACCTGTGGCCAATAACAAAACGGATAATGATGCCCTTCTCTTCCTCTAGCTTCTTCCTTCTTTCACCTGCATCATTTATTTTCACATTCAGAAAAAACATTCTCAATGAACAATATTTCGAGGATATATGACTTAAGCAAAAGGCATCCATGTAGCTCGAACTGAATCTCTTCTCTTACGACTGCTCGAACTAAAAAAAAAAAAGCCGTACAAGTCGAAAATTAAACGTCCAAATAAAAAAATAATAGTACAGTTGATGAACACCTAATCACAATCCATAATACTTGATCTCCCATGGATTATTGGACAGCCCCCATGCAGACCACCGAATGTTTCCACGATCGGACATCCAGATTCCAGTTTGTGAGGGAATTGTGAATTTGTTTCGATTGGTAAATTATTCTAACAGGAAGAACATAAGAATTTGATTCTTAAAAAAATTAAAAAACAAAAAAGGCCTTTTTCTCCTTGTTCTTCGTTGTCGTCTTCTTCTTGTGTATGTACAAACCCAAAAGATGACCAACCCAAATCTTCTTCCTTTCACCAAAACATTCAGCATTTGATCGGTTTCCAATCCCAACCCATGATTCAAAAGAATAGAAGAAACCTAGATCATGAGAAATTTCTAGAGAGAAAGAGAGATAGAAAGATGCAGTGAGAGAGAGAGAGAGAGAGGTATTCGTGTCATGCCCAGGTGTGCGGAGGTGATGGCGCGGGAGAACTCCTGGAAGCTGATGCGACCATCGCCGTCGGCGTCGGCCTCCCAGATCATCCCTGTAAGCTCCTCCACCGTGAGGGCGTGGCCCAGGCGCGCCATGGAGTGGGCCAGCTCCGCCGCCGTGATGTGCCCGTCGCCGTCCCAGTCGAACAGCCGGAAGAGCCGCCGGAGCTGCTCCTCCGTGTAGGGCGACCTTGAGGCGATGATCTCCGGTGCCACCAGCCCGACGAACTCGGAGAACTCCACCAGGCCGTTGCTGTTGGTGTCCGCCCTGTGGATCAGCGCCTCCACCTGCTCCGGCGACGGCTTGAGACCCAGGGACCGGAGGAGGGCGTCTAGCTCCAGCCGCGTGAGGCTCCCGTCGTTGTTCCGGTCAAAGGAACGAAAGATTTCGCGCAACTCCGCCAGCTGCTCGTCGTCCAGCCGCACCGGCTCCCCCACCCCACCCCATAGCCGGCCACCCCCCACCCCACCCCACAGCCGGCCACCCCTCCCCACAGCCGGCCACCTCCCCCCCACCCCCCCCCCCCACCCCACAGCCGGTCACTCCCCTCCCCTCCCGGCACACATGAGAAAGGCAGAGAGGGTGAGAAAGAGGAAGAGGGAGAGCGAGAGTCGGATCGAAAGACGAAGGGGAGGGCGATTACCAGTGGGCCGGGCACGGTGAACTCCGACGGCGGCGTCTCCGGCTGGCAACGGCGTCCCCGGCAGGCAGCGTCTCCAGCAGGCGGCGATGGAGCAAGTAGGGCACGGGCGTCGACGGAAGGGGCGGGGGGGGGGGGGGGGGGCGGAAAAAAATAATAAGATGGCGAGCATTTGTAGACAGCTAGACGCAGATATATACGGCTGAAATTAGCCGTCTAACATGTCTATAACTAGTTAATTTTAAAACCAAACTAAAGATATATAGATAATATCTTTACAGATATATAAACTTAGATATTATATATATATATATATATATATATATATATATTAGAACAGTAGTTGTCTAAAGAGTCACCTTGTAGCTCACAATAAAATGAAATTAAAAATTGACAGACTAATATATATATATTATATCTATGTATATATATATATGTTGTATCTATAAATATTATATTTCGTACTCTAAGTCTTGTAAATTTGATTGAGAGAGAGTGTGTGTGATTATTCTCAACTTTATATAATTATATTATATATAATATTATATTTATATTATATTATATATGAAATATTAATTAGAAGTTCATGATTATAATTCTTAGATCCTTACTGTAACATGATTTAACGTATACTGTAACAGGAGATAACATTTACTGTAATGAGTTACAACACCGTCATGGACTAGAAAATAAGTCAAATATCTATTAGAGACTCCTAATTAATTTGCCCTATTATATATATTCAATCATATTTTACTATATATCTATTATATTTGTGTTAATATATTTATCGATGACTATATCTAAGTAAATATATATAGTTATGTATAATTATGATATATTGATTTACATTATAGATATATATTGGCAACCCATGACTATATCTATAATTGATATACTTATTGACACTGATATCTGACACCGATATATATATATATATATATATATATATATATATATATATATTGATATACTTAACAAATTTAACTATATCTATATATCTCTCTCTATATATAGATCTATATTGACACCAACGACTCTTCACGCTTCGAAGACCATATATATATAACATGGGTGACTACATGAGTTATATCAATTTTTGTAGATGGCTACTCAAACATGGGTGACTAAATGATACTTTTTTAAAAAAATTGGGACACGCAATTAAGTTAATTACCTACGTACGGTCTCCTTCATCCATACACAAATATTGATTCAATTATGTTTGACATTTATTGTATTCAAGGAGTGGCTATGAGTATAGTTAATATATTTGAAGTTTACATATATTAATGCTATGAGTATAGTCATCAATTTAAACATGTTAGCATTATAATGTATAATTCTCCGATAGTATTCCTAATCAATTACATATTAAATAATTATTCTTATTAATCATTTTTATCTCAAATTTTTTTTAATATTTAACATTTGAATCTTAAGTTTTAAATATAAATATTTGATGAGTTTATAATATATAAGAATAATTTACATATAAATATGTATGTAGACGGCTTTAGAAACCGTCTACATATGTAAGATATGTAGACGGCTTCTATAAACCGTCTACATATGCTATGTACGTAGACGGCTATTAACACACGTCTACATAAGTTATGTAGACGACTATTGTAGCCGTCTACTTATACAAGATATGTAGACGGCTTACAGAAGCCGTCTACATATCCTACATATGTAGACGGTTTTTAGAGCCGTCTAGGTAACTTATGTAGACGGCTTAAGAAAGTCGTCTACATATGTAGGATATGTACACGGCTTAGTAAGCCGTCTACATATCTTATATAAGTAGACGGCTTTATATAGCCGTCTACAAATGTAAGTTTTGTAGACGGCTACGATTTTCAGCCGTCTACATATCCTTCATTTCTTGTAGTGCTTGCTCACCTCCCTCTTCCTCATAGTGATACGGTTCAAGAGGAGTTCCCCGATGAAAACCTATCACTTGTCTCTCATGATCCCTTCTGGTCACTCCACTTCGATGGAGCTCTCAATTCTAGAGGACGGGGCATAGGTGTTGTCTTGCACCCCGGAAGGGATCACCATTCCTTTGGCTTACCAACTCCAATTCTACGCCACCAACAACATCTCTGAGTATGAGGCTCTCCTAGCCGGTCTTAAGCTTGCCTACCTTTTAGGCGCGCGTCACCTCAAGATCATAGGAGATTCCCAGCTCGTTCTTCGGCAAGTCCTTTCTACCTATCGCACCCGTGACCCCAAGCTCAAGCCTTATCAAGATCTGGTCACGCTCCTAGCCAAGCAATTCCGTCAACTCATCTACATTCATACTCCTCGCTCTCAAAACATTCTGGCCGATGCTCTGGCATCGTTGGCTTTGTCTCTCTCCTTCCCTCTCAGTCGTAGTGCAGAGACTATCACTGTTCAAAGGTTAGAAGCTCCTTCAACTCAAGATCCTTGGTTCTCAAACCTTAGGAGCTCCCTAGTTCTGAAGGCAGAGAAGAAAGAAGCGAAGGAATTGTTGCTTGTTGAATTAGGAGAATTGATGGAAGAAGAGAGGCCGTGGTACCATGAAATTGAGCAATATTGCAAAGACGGTACCCTCACATAAGAAGCTGAAGCAGAAGATAGGCGAGCTATCCGTAGAGCGGCATTAAAGTATACCCTCGTGGGTGAAGTTCTTTACAGACACGCTCTAAATGGCATGCTCCTTAGATGTGTGACCGATGAAGAGGCTTGGAAGATAGTGGAAGGATCCCACTCCGGTGAATGCGGAGGGCATGTGAACGGTCAGATGTTAGCCAAAAAGATCTTTAGGCAGAGCTACTACTGGCCAACCCTAGAAGAGGACTGTGCCGCCTACGTTCGTAGGTGTGTCAGATGCCAAATCCATGCCGATAAAATTCATGCTCCGTCTTCCTCTTTGCATCCACTTTCTTCTCCTTGGCCTTTCTCCATGTGGGCCTTTGATATCATCGGGCCCCTTGGTGATCCTAATGCTCAAATAAAACAATAATCCTTCATCCTCACCGCTACTGAGTATTTCACCAAGTGGGCTGAAGCAGAAGCATTTGCAGAAGTCAAGGGTTCTACCGTGTGTAGATTCATCATGAAGAACATTATTGCGCGGTTTGGAGTGCCAGGCAGCCTCGTCACCGACAATGGACCACAGTTCATATCCCAAGAGCTTCAAGACCTATGTAAGAAATTCAATATTTCCTTGCATCATTTGTCTTCGTATTATCCGCAAGGCAACGGCCAGGCCGAAGCCACAAACAAAACGCTTTTGAAAATTCTAAAGAAAACTTGTGAGTCTAATAAATTCGTTGATTGGCCAGAAAAACTAATTGAGGCTTTGTGGGCCTACCGCACCTCCGTCCGCACGCCCACGGGGCAAACTCCTTTCGCACTTACATACGGAATGGAAGCGGTATGTCCACACGAGATCCTCATTCCTTCGCTAAGAATTCAGTTGGACAAGGAACTTAATCCCAATGAACATTGGGAGGCGTTGCTTACACAACTAGAACTCTTAGACGAACGGTGTCTAGCTGCAGCCGATCATGTGCTTTCATATCAAAATAGACTCTCAAGATCTTTTCAAAAGAAAGTAATTGAGCGTAAGTTTCAAGAAGGAGACATGGTTTTGAAGCGTATTTTCATAAAACCTGGAGGTCCAAGGTCAAAATTGTCTGCAAATTGGGAAGGGCCGTACGTCGTTAAAGAAGTGTACCCGGGGAACGTGTATAGGTTAGTTAATACCGATAGCGATGAACTCTCTCACCCATGGAATAGATTATATCTTAAAAGATTCTATCCCTGATAAACAGTCTTTTGATAACAACACCAATTGACATGGTAGCCGTTTGCCAGGTGTCTCGCTCCCTCTCCTATTGGCGGAATAATATTTATGTGCAATCACATACTCAGAACGGTGACCTAAGGTTATTGCTCCTTCATGTATGGTGCTCTCGCTCAGCCCTCGTTCAGGGAAGCAAAGGTCAATTCTCTCCTTACTCGGACAAGGTCTAGGGGCAAAGGGGGAGGCTAACCTGTAAACCTGCAACAGTATAAACCATGTGTTTGAAGTCTCAAAGAGGGACGGGCAGTTCTAAGAAAAGCATATAGCACAAAAAAAATATAAAGCGACGAAATGATGAAATGAAGGGGCATGTTAAAGAGTGGCAGTACAGTTCCCCGCGGGACGCCCTTGAGCCCGGTCGCACGCATGCCCCAAGCAAAGAAGAAAATATTGTGGCCCTAAAGTCCCTGGACAACAGATGAATCTCACATGTGGCGTACTCGTTGCAAATTTTACAAGTCAGTAACCCTGACCCCGAGATTAAGTCTTATCACATTTATATTCTTCCTATCCTCCCTAAAATGACCAAAGAATCCCTACACTTGGTCTGTGTTGGAACATTGACGTCCCAGGGGCAAGAAATCTTGGCGAACCTAAGATGAATATACGTTGCACATAGATCTTACTCGTCGAAATGAGATGGAGGCAAGACTCAGGGTTAATCGCTCAAGATTAAGAAGTGTTGTTACCAAAATCAAAATTTAAAAATTAAAAAAAAAAATCAAAAAAATCTCAAAAATCCAAAAAAAATCAAAAGATCCTCAAAACCCAAAAAAATAAAAAAAAACTTCAAAAATCCAAAAAAAAAATCAAAAAGATTCCCAAAATCCAAAAAATATATAATTTTCCAAAAAAATAAAAAAATGTGTGTACATATTGCTTTTTCTCTAAGCATGCATTATTTTCATTGTCTTTTCGCCTATTTTAATAAGGCTCGGCCCCTTGACAATTACGGAGTTAAGAGTTCTATCATTTTAACGCAAGGGGCTGAGCCTAAGAACAGATCTAACTTGTTCTTCTAAATGTGTGCAGGAACAGGCATTTCAAAAGCAGAGTACAATGCCACACTCAAGACTCCCTTTCTCTCTCTCGCTTGTTTGAAACTCGCCTCTCACTTATGTCAATCGCAAACCATTCATTCATCACAAATATTGGCATGAAAGTAAAAGTTGCACTAAACTATGAGCAATATGTACAAAGATAAAGGGGAGGTGGCTCACAAGTCTCCTCACTGTCCACCGCCACTCTCCCCGGATCCCTCTCTCCTATCCGGAGGTGGTAGCATCTCACCACCACCCCTGCCATCATGGGCGCTACCCTCGCCCTGACGGTGCCTCTCCTCCTCCTCGTTCCTCCGCCTGCTGGAGGAACCTGCTAAATACTGACCGACGGAGGCGCCGGTCGCTCTGCTGACGCTCGCGCCGCTCCGGCTCCGACTACGTGAACGGCCTATGTCCGTCACGATCTGCTAAAGACCCCGCGCCAGTGTCTGCTGTGCCAACAGCTCTGCACGCAGTCGGGTAACCTCCTCCTGGTCTCCAGGCGGTCTCTGCACTCGCAGCGTCGCCAGCTCCCTAGCCATCTCCGCCACCTGTGCCTCAGCTGCCTCCGCCCGGATGCACAGCTAGTCCCTCTCGCTCCGGGTGGTCTGGGCCTCTCCCCAGAACCGATCTCTCTCGCTCTGCAACTCCATGGCATGCTCATGAGCGAGCTCCAAATCTCTCTCCTGCACAACAAGCAATCATTCAGTATCATTTGGAAATAATTAATTCAAGCCTCTAAATGTACTTACCCGCTCCTCCAAGTGCCTCTGAGCCTCCTCGGCTCTCAGCACCGCCCCTGCCAGTCGAGCCTCCATGAGCGATGGAGAGCCACCTGCACTCTGAGAGGAGGAGGCACCGCCTGCCCCGGTACCCCTCACTCTCTCCAGCTCACTCCGCTGCACACAAAAGACATGTCAAGTTCTAAAATCTGCTTGGGTTAAATCAAAGGCTCAAATTGAGCACGGTGCTTACCAGCTCTGCCGTCTGCCTCTGGGCTGCCTCCCGATCTTGCACCGCCGACTGGAGCAAGGCTCGGAGCGATACGATCTCACCAGTCACATCCACCTACAATGAATTGCCAAGTCAGTTCTAATCCATAAATCCAAATCTTTTTGAGCCGTGGTTTAGAAGTTTTACCTGGTGTCGGGTGCTCTTATATACCTTTCCTCAGTACTTCAAGGTGTACGCCTGGAGGTAGGCATTGTCAGTGGTCACGTCCGATCTGACACCCTTGCCTTTCCGCTCCCAGTTCTCAATCTGCTCTCGCGCACGCTCACGCCAGTCTGTCGTGTCGTGAAGTCCCCGAAAGCTCCGACCCGGCCGACGAAAGCGGTCCCGGACGGGGAACTCCACGACACTCTGCCTGAGGCCTAGTGAGCGCTAGGTCAGGAATAGGTTTAGAGGTAGCACGAGGTTTAGCGCATGCAACCACACCGACCTACCGAAGTAGGGGCGGGCCTACGCTAACCAAGGCTATCCCTCGTCACCCTCCCCCAGATATGGCTGCCAAACCACCTACAAATAAGGAAAAGCAATCAGTCATTAGGCAATCGAATCAAGCAAGTAATTTTAAGCCAAAGCGGGGATTAAGGATACTTACATCCAAATAAGGGTAGCTGTCAATGGCCTCCTGTAAGCGCTCCAGCTGATCGGCCAAGTGGCGTGTGTCTCAGAGAGAGTCCCAACGGCGTGCAATGGGCACGAGGCCCGGCCGTGTGAGGTCCCCTCTCCCCAGGGCTGGGAGGTGTATATAGGCCCAAACCTGCAAGATGAGAGACAAATTAGATGGCAGTTTAAGCAAATTGCAGTTTAAATCCAGAAGAGTTAGAAGAGAAGGTGTACCTGAAGGAAGGGGTAGAAGCCGCTCGTAGACGTCTACCGCTCGGAGGTGCTCAAGCCGTCAAACTGGTGCGCTAGGAAGGCTGCTCCCCAAGCATACCCCCCTACCTCACCTAGGTCCTCTAGCAAGGGCAGGAAGCGGCAGTGGACTGTGTTGCCTCTCGTGGCAAACAAAAGTCTACCAAGAAAGAGAACGAGAAAGCGGCGCAAGTCCAAGTTCGCCTGTGGCCCGGGCTCGCTCGCTAGCTCCCTCCGGCTGACCCTAGCTAGCCTCTGCAAGTACTCATCCTTGCTCTCCCCTGCATTCTTCCCCGCCTCATACAAGCCTAGACTCTCCTGCAATGCTACCCTAGGCACTAGGGAGGACCTGCGCTCTACTGGGAGGTCTAGGAGGCGCTCGGCTAGGCTGTGATAGCAGGGGTAGGTGTAGCCGCTCACTGCCCGCCCATAGACTCTGAGCCCTGTGATCCGGCTCACATCCTCCAAGCTGGGGATCATGCGCCCCCATGGGAATGCAAAGGCACTCGCCTCTGTGTCCCACCTGCTCCGCAGGGCCTGTGTGAGGGCCGGATCCACCCTCATCCTCTCGATCCTAAAAATCTCTCCAAACCACCCATCTCCTCTACCCGCTCTCGCTAAAAGGGGGGGAAGGCTAAGAAAGCAGCTAGCACCAGTGTCCATGACACTCGACCCCTCATTTCACCCTGCAAGATTTGTTCAAGTTCAATTTCAGGCTTTTTCTGTGTTCGGACAGAGTCGCGGCAGCTGTGGCAGCCGCGACCTTGTCGCGTCGGCGCGAGACACCACGACCATATCGCGTCAACCACCAAGGCCGCGATAAGGTCACGTCTATCCCAGACGCCGCGACATGGTCGCGACGCCCCGCCCCGCCGCGACACCATGTCGCAGCGGGTCGTGTTGATGCGTTCTCAGGACCAAATCGACCGGAGCCCTCTTTGTTTGATCCTCCTTTTCTTGGGCGTTTCACCCTACATTCGCCCTCTAGGGGCTCTGTCTACCTCTATTCTACTACCATTCAAGGTTTGAGGGAGAGGTACTTACCGTTTTCATGGCTTTCGCTCTTTTCTTCCGCTCCTCCTCCACGTTCACGACTGGAGCCATCTCCTCCTCCTCCTCCTCCTCTCCCATTGCGACCTTGGGCACTTCCTCCTCGACCGGAGGCTCCTCCACCCATCGTCGTGAGCTCCGACGCTCCACGTGGCGCTTCCTCCGCGATGAGCCCTCGCCGATCTCTTTTCCGCCTTCCATCGCAATGTGAGTTGTTTGGGGTGAGTTTTGAGCTAGCAAGAAGGTTGGAGTGCAAGGGGGTTGGGGGAAAGGTTCGAAGCTTTGGAGGTTTGGGTTTTTGAAAACTGGAAAGGAAGAAGGAAGGGGGCATTTGTTTTTGAATAAGTCGGTTCTTGACACGACGCAGCGGGCGGTCGCGTTCATGTCGCGCCCCTCTGGGCTGCCGCGACAGCGTCGCGACACCCCGCTCGGCCGCGACATAAAGGCGACACCCCTGACTGTCGCGTCATCAACAGAGCCCTTCCGTTTGCAGAAAATTTCATTCTATTTCATTCAAATGCAAAGTCTATTACATGCTCTAATTCACTCTAAGCAATCAAAACAATACTTTCAAATCCTTTCCTAACTATCATCTGGCCTACAAATCATATCAAATCAAATCAAATCATTTGTTCCCTCCCACTGGCTGAAGTTTCTTCAAAGCTTCAACGTATTCCTTAATCGCATCGCCGTCTTCCTCCACCTCGGCTTGAATCGCGCTCATCGTGCATCCCTCTCAGTGGACGACGGTGCTGCGCATGTCGCGCTCGTCCTATGCCTCGCCCCTCTTCCTCTCTTGAATAGGTGGGAAGTGCGAGAGAAGCGGAACCACCGTCCGGGCCGCACCGCATTGGAGGTGGCAGCGGTCCGGGTTGTAGGAAACTAGCGCCCCATTGCCCAGCAGCCTCAAGGCAAGCCCAGCGCGTTAAGGAAGGTGGATCGTCTGGCCTTGCATAAATCGAGGGCGCATGTCAAAATCCGCCGCGGTCAGGCTTCGGAGGTACTGGCTCCATGCTTGTATGCCCTTCACTTGAGCCGTTTTGCACCAAGCTCGGGTGCTCATGTGAAGTCGTCCGCCCACGTATGCCAGCGGATGATTCAGCATTGTCTTGCATTCTGTGCTCGGGTTCTCCACCGCCCGGAATTGGATGTGCATCCCCATCCATAGTTCGAGGGCGACGATCGATCCGTAGAAAGGCCCCCCGAGTGCTGCAGAGGTCAGGCCAGCATACAGAAAACCCAAGACAGCTTGCCCAATTTTCATACCTTCGGAAATAGAATCAATGATGCTAAGATTGCCTAAAGAGATGGCGCCGTCGGATTCCGGGAAGAGTATGACGCCGCAAATGCATATGGCGGCTACCTTGGCAATGGCGGTGTAGTTGGTGGTCTTCCGCTTACACTGGGAAGTAATCCACTGAGCAATTGGAAGGAGATGGACGTGCATAACACTAGTCATGGAGTAGAGATCGTTTTTCTTTGTGGTGATGTACGCCAAAATGCTCCATGAATTGATCTGCTCCACGGTGTAGGAGATTGCCGATTCTTCGCCCCTTTGATAGCGTGGGAGGCCAAGCATGATCTCCAACTCTTCCAAAAGGATCGTCGCTTCAAATTCTGGAAAGATGAACGAGTTGGTTTGTGGATGCCATAGCTCCACCATGGTCGTGACGCTCTCCCACACATGCACTAGCTTGTTGTAGTTTTTGGCCAGCACGAAGACAGTGGACAGCCCCCACTCCTTCAAGTGACCAATAGACGTGGGCGGCAGTAGCTCAAGCATAGGCACCAGCCATGGCACCTTTGAGAATCGTCGTTGGCCGGGGAGGATCTGAGATGAAAGAAGAAACATGAAGAACGGAGAAAAAGGGGAGAAAAGAGAAGAGCAAAACAAACAGTGCAGAAAGTCCAGAATTTCAGAAAGGAAATGCCACTTACTTGGAGCTCCGGGCGCATGTAGATATACCCCGGGATGGCGGAGAGCTGCTTTAGATCGGCATGCGTTTCCCTAGCAGCTTTTAGGCCGGAGTAGGGAGGGATATCCTCTGCAAATGCCGAATAATTCCTCTTCATGGTTGCAAGAGAAGGAAAAGAGCTTGAATTTGGGGAGCAGAGGATGTCTGGGGTTTAGCTACGGGATTAGCCCCCCTAACCCTGTATTTATAGAGTCCTAAGAATTAGAAACCCACTCTAATCCCAAAACTAGGTGTTAGGATAAGGTTAGAAGAGGTTTAGGAGTCCTAGTGTTAGTCTAGGTGTCTTAGGATAAGGGTGAACTCCGGTTTCCTGGTCTTTCCGAGCTCTGTCCGAGTCGCGACGCCGCGATCTGCCGCTACCATGTCGCGACAGGGCGCTGCGACGCGACATGGTCGCGGTCATCCGGGATGTCGCCTTATTACCCGAGGGTTTGTTTTCATCTCTGAGCTGTGTATATATGTTGCTTGATTATTTGTAATTGTTGTGCTCATTATCTTGTTGTGTCTGTTCTTTCAAAAAAAAAATCAGAAATTCAGAAAATCAAAAAAAAAGGAGACTTCGTCACAGGTAAGTCAGGTATTGTATTTCTTCCCTACTCCCGGCATTACTATATGATATCCTATCTATTATATCATTTCAAGGACCGGCTGGTTCTCAATGTGTTCTGGGATTTGAGTTCCCCTTTACCAAAAACGATGATAATCTAGGTGCACATTGTTAATCGTTGGACAGGCCGCTGAGTTGCTTAAGTTCGGGGACGATGGATTCAGGCCTGCACTGCGGTTGTGGGTAGTCTCTTGACCCATTCTTATTTGGCTTAGTAATATTATCCTTGATGTATTTCCTATTTTCCCTTTTCTTTGCATTCGTTTTAATGATTTCTTTTACTTTAGCCCAGCATGCATCATGTAGGACTTTGAGCTTTCCTGACTCATTCTTGACCATTGATGAGCTCTTGTTGAGTGCCCAATCATCCTTCAAATTCCAAACAAGAAATCCAATTCCACTCCGAATCGGAAGGTTTGCCTCCGAGTGAGTTGTTCCCGTCAGTTTGACAAGAATTTCCCTGTCTGGATTCCCTATCCAAACTTTCCTTTTTCCTTTGATCCGTTTTGGTTGCGAACCGCTCCCAGGACAGAGTCATGAGTTACCTGCCTGGCACGCACATGTCCTTCCAAAACGAAACCTGCAGGCCAATCGGCTAGGGTACCTCTCAATCGAGGGGTTGATCGTCCTCTTCTTTTCTTTCTCGTCCAGACTTGTGCTCTTCTTGGCATTCTGCCCGAACAACCAACTCGGGGCTTTCACAAAGATTCCAATTGCTTGTTAGTTAGATCGGGTGTCTCTTTACCTTGGTTCCCCGCTTTTCAGTCCGCTCCCCGTCGTCTCCATTCCGCCGTCACTTCGTGACATCTCCACTCCACTTCCGCTTCACTCCCCTGCAAAGTGGAAGCCAAGGAGGGGCAATCTGTAGACACCCTATTTTGACTAATGGGTTGAACCACATTTCTTGTTGTCTTAGTGGGCCCCTATTTGGTCACTCACCTTGAGCCCATCATTTGCCTTGTTTTGAGCCCATTAAGCCATTAAAATGTCTTGAAATCCCGAAATTTATCACTTGAAAGAGTCCTTGGGGCATAATAACTCTTGTCTTATCATATAGTTGGCTGTTAATTCTCAAATAATCTGGATTTATTATCGCGATGCCCCGTGGCGCCGCGTCTCTAGTCGCGACAGTTCGGGCGGTCGCGACAGCCCATGCATTATCCATGTACGTGGGCAATACTGTCGCGCCCTCCGTGCCGTCGCGTCTTAGTCGCGACCCTACGATACGTCGCGACAATGACCGAATCCTCTGGCCTCCATAACTCCTCCCTATTTATCCTCCTTTTGAACTCAACTTAATCCTAAGGATTATCCCTACCCCTTGGGGCGGGATCCTAGCCTTAGGGACTCTTGTGAGGATCCCTAAGGACTCTCAATCTGATTTTTATAGGGCTTTATCTCCTATTATGATTTTTAAAACCTTTTTGAAGAGATAATATCACTAATTCTTATCCCAAGCTCTATATAAGCAAGGCCCCTCCTCAAGGACGAGGAGAGCCTCATTACCACCCCGAAGGGCTGCCGAAATCTCCTCTGATCCGTACTTAGCACCGCAACCACTCATTTTGGCCATTTCCCTTGACCTTCCACTCCACAAAAGCCACTCCTTTCACCATTAACAGAGCACGGAACGTGAAGAGGGCGACCCCGACGATCTCCTGGAGCTCTTGCACATCCTTGGAGCCACACTCGCGCCAGGGAGTCGCCCCAATGGGGCTCATTTTCTTCTCCCTTCTCTCCTCTTACTTCTACATGCATTTTAGTGTTATTTTAGTTAGAACACTTTCCCTATCCACCCACGTTTTTCCACACCCCTAGGGGTTCAAAACCACCCCAGGTGCGTTCCCGCCATGATCTCCCATTTCCCTCTATTTTTTTTAGAATAGATACTATGCTTCACGTATTCTAATAGGGCGTTTTGTTGTGATTTTCTTTGGTTAACAGGCAAACAGGTGAAATCTACGAGAAGCTCTGGTTCTCCGGCCGGATGGAGGACGAGAAGAAGGTCCTTACCTTATTTCTCCCGCATTCAAAGAACGCGACGACCGAGGGTGACGCGACCATAGACGCGTCGACGAAAGCTGACGCGACACCAGTCTATCGCGGTGTCAATGGCGACCGCGACACCAGGTCCGTTTCTGTTCTCTCTCCCTTTCCTAGTTTAAGTCAGCCATAATCTCATTTTCATTCTTAGGCGACTTGCTAGGTGGCGATCACATCCTATTTCCATGCTCATAGTTTTAGTATCCATGTTCATGTCGAGGGGGGTACAATCCCTATGATTACAGCATAGTGAAAGTGTCTAGATAAGCAGAACTTGTCCTTCTTCAAATCACCATTTGATATACCAAGAATTTCAACACAATGTGAGATAGAAGAATTTATTTGACAAAAAGAACTAAAATTTGGTTTGAGAGAGATGTGACAACATGAATCAAGGAAGCAAAGAAGAATGATGAAACAATGACTCCCTCTTAGAACATGCCTAAACACTCAACCCAATGAGAGAGATCAAGAAGATGGATATTTGCAAAGACCAAGCTCTCTCCTCAAGGATGAAAATCTATTGTCAGGAAGAGGTTTAGTGAAGATATCAGCAATTTGTTTTTTAGTTTCAATAAAGAGGAGTTCAAAAGATTTCTTTGCTACTTCATCCCTCAAGAAATGATGCCTTATTTCAATGTGTTTTGTTATAGAATGCTGAATTGGGTTTTTAGACAGATTTATGGCACTTGTGTTATCACAAAGAATTGGAACACAACATAACTCTTGGTTATAATCAAGAAGTTGATGTTTCACCCAAAGAATTTGAGTGCCACATCGACCAGCTGCAACATACTCAGCCTCAGCAGTTGATAGAGCAACTGAGTGTTGCTTTTTAGAAGCCCAAGAGATTAGGCATCCACCTAAGTACAAACACAAACCACTTGTGCTTTTTCTATCAAGTTTACACCCAGCATAATCAATATCATAATAGGCAATCAAATCTAACTTACAACCAGTAGGATACCAAATTTCAAGATCACATGTTCCAACAAGATATTTAAAGATTCTTTTAACAGCTAACATGTGACTTTCTTTTGGATTAGCTCAAAATCTAGCACACAAGCATACACTGAACTGAATGTCAGGTCTAGAAGTGGTGAGATAGAGTAGAGAACCAATCATACCTCTGTATGTCTTTAGGTCTACTGACTTACCAAGTGAGTCTTCTTCTAGTTTAGCATTAATTGCAATGGGTGTGCTTGAATGCTTGAGGTTCTGGAAGTCAAACCTTTTCAGAAGTTCTTTGACATATTTGGTTTGACTTATGAAGATCCCCTCATTGGTTTGGTTAACCTGCAATCCCAAGAAAAATTGTAAGTCTCCCATTAAACTCATTTCAAATTCATTTTTCATTTGGTTTGCAAATTCATTGCACATGCTCTTATTGGTTGATCCAAATATTATGTCATCAACATAAATTTAGACTGCAATTATTTGTTTATTGATAGTTTTTGTGAACAGGATTTGATCAACATTACCTCTAGAATATCCTTTTTCAAGCAGAAAAGAACTCAAACGGTCATACCAAGCTCTTGGAGCTTGTTTAAGACCATAAAGAGCCTTATGAAGCTTAACAACATGATTATGATATTTTTCATTTTCAAAGCCCGGAGGTTGTTCAACAAAAATATTTTCTTTTATATAACCATTCAAAAAGGCACTTTTGACATCCATTTGATAAACTTTAAATTTCAGTGAAGATGCAAAAGCAAGAAAAATTCTTACAGCTTCTAACCTAGCTACAGGGGCATATGACTCTTCAAAATCAATTCCAAATTCTTGGTTGTACCCCTTTACAACTAGCCTAGCTTTATTCCTTATGACTTGACCATTTTCATTCAATTTATTTTTGAAAACCCATCTAGTGCCAATGATTGATTGGTCACTAGGTCTAGGTACTAATTCCATACTTGATTTCTTTCAAATTGATGAAGTTCATCATGCATTGCATTGATCCAATCAGAACTCATTAGAGCTTCATCAATTGATTTTGGTTCAACTTGGGAAATTAGTGCTAATGAGTCTTCATGAATTGCATTCAGGAATGATGATCTAGTTCTTACCCTATCATGCACATTGCCAACAACATTTTCTAATGGGTAATCTCTTAAAAATCTATGTTCAGAAGTTACCTGTTGAGATGCACTTAAGTCTGGAACAACATTACCTGATCCACTAGGAGTAGGTGAATGAATGTTCAAATTCTCACCAATGTCTTCATTTTCCTCAACAGTTGGTGAAGAATCCACAATGAAATCATCCTCTTCAATATCTTGACTGTCCCTGCAAGATTTAGAACCATGAGTTGAAAAGGGGTTTTCATCAAAAATAATATGTGGAGACTCTTCAACAGATTTGTTCTTGAGAGAGTAAACTCTAAAAGCTCTTGACACTTCAGAATAGCCAAGAAAGATGGCTTCCTGACTTTTAGCATCAAACTTGTCAAGATTTTCCTTGTTATTGTTATGCACAAAATATTTACACCCAAAGATTTTGAAATAAGACAAGCTTGGCTTTTTGTTTTTCAACAACTCATAAGGGTTTTTTTTTTATTTTTGGTCTGACCAATGCTCTATTGAGAATGTGATTTGCTGTATTCACAACTTCAGCTCAGAAGGATTTGGGAAAATTGCTTTCTAAGAGCATGGATCTAGCCATTTCCACAAGAGTCCTATTCTTTCTTTCCACAACTCCATTTTGTTCTGGAGTTCTTGGTGAAGAAAACTTGTGAAATATGTGAAGTTCAGCACATAAATCAGAAAAGAATTTGTTTTCAAACTCACCCCCATGATCAGTCAAAATATTTTTAATTTTATATGGAAAACTTGTTAAGGTAGTGGTACAGAAATTCCTGAACTTAAGGCAAGCATCACTTTTGTGGGACAGAAAGATAACCCATGTAAATCTAGTAAAATTATCAATAATGACAAACCCATATTTTTTGCCACTAAGACTTAGAATTCTTATTGGGCCAAAGAGGTCCATGTGAAGTAATTATAGTGGCTTAGATGTGAGTATCTCATTGAAGGTTTTAAAAGATTTTCTGGTTTGTTTTCCTTGGGCACAAATCCCACAAACTTGATTTTCTACATTAGAAAAGGATTCAGGAAGACCTTTAACCAAATTCAGCCTTAATAGTTTATTTATTGTTCTGAAACTTGCATGACCAAGTCTTTTGTGCCAAGTCCATGCAATTTCATTCTTATTTGCAACAAGATAAATATTTTTAGAAAAGTTTTTATCAAGGTTGATCATGTAGACATTGTTTTCCCTCTTTCCAAAGAATTTTATTTTATCAGTTTATGAGTCAATTATCTTGCAAAAATCAGATTCAAACACAACTTTGTGACCTTTGTCACATAGTTGGCTAATGCTCAGCAAATTGTAATTTAAACCATCAACTAACAAAACATTATCAACTGAGTTTGAGGAAGATTGACCAACCTTTCCAGATCCAATGATTTTTTTCTTTATTTTTACCTCCAAATGTAACAGAACCTCCCTCCTTCTCAATCAGGAATGAAAATTTAGCTTTGTCTCTAGTCATGTGTCGTGAACACCCACTATCAAGGAACCACACATTTGAGTTGGGTGCATGACCTTCCTGCAAAATCAATCAGTGGAGAGAAGATTTTGGTACCCAAACATTGTTGGGACCATCAGAATGTTTGAGCATTGACATCAAATCTTTTCTAATCCAAATCTGATTTATTTTTTGTTTTTGTTTTGTTTCAGTGGTGTTTTTTGCCTTTTTCAATTTGTTCTTCCCTTTTGGAATAAAAACACCAGTGTTCTTTTTCTCTTTAGGAGGGGAGTTTTGCATTTGGACATGAGTGTTCAGTTGAGGAGGTACAAACTAAGGGTTTTGTTGGTACATTGAAAATTTTGGATAGAAGAATTGAGGGTGGTACCAAAAAGGATTGTGATACCATTGGTTCCAAGAATTAGTCCAATCAGCTTGATGTGCTATCTTGGAAGTCCAAGGTTTGTCATGAATGGCTTCTTTTGAATTTTTCTTATTTTTCAGATTTTTATTTGAATTTTTGGTTGACTGGTTTGTGTTTATTGAGGTTGAGCAAGTCGACTGTCCTTGACTGATGTCGACACAGCAGTCACAGATTTCATCTTTTTGTGGACTGGTGTCGACCTGTTAGGTGATTGTGTCGACCTGTTTGGTTTCTATTTGTTCTGGGTTTTTGAAGTCTTTGTTGTGTTGCTTGACACTTGCTTGTTTTTTGTGTTTTCAAGACTAGGACCTTTGTCAAAATTTATCAAGGGTGCTTTTTCCCTTATCTCACCAGATTTGTCTTTCTTTGATTTTTGTTTGTTGAATCCTAGTTCATGTGATTCAGATCTCATTCTGGCTCCTAGCAAGGCCTCCAAATTGTCTTTACCTTTTGTGAAGGTTTCAATAACTTGTTCTTTTTCTTTTAGCTGGTTTTCTAAGGTTTTGATTTCATCAGCATTTTGTTGTTTTTCTTTTTGTTCCAATTCCAGCTTTTCAGACAAATCTTTAAACTCATGAGTGGCCTTTTGGGATGCAAGCTTGAGCTCATCAATCATATTCAGAAGATTTTCTTTTTCCTCATAGAGTTCAGCTACTTCATTTTCCAATTCACAAATTCTTTTGCTTATTGATTGGTCATGCAGAATGTTTTCAATTTTCTTCTTTAGATGTTTGTTTTCTTTTCTTATTTCAGAATAATTTTCAACAAGTTTAACATACGCATCTTGCCAATCATCAATTGAATAATCTTCAAAAGATGTACTTACTTTTCCATCTGAGCCATTTGCCATAAAGCAAATTTCCTCACTCTCAGAGCTTGAGGACTTTTCTTCTTCTTTCTCACTTGAGTCTTCATCAGACCAAGTGGCAACCATTGCTTTTGGCTTCTTGAATTTGTGAATCTTCTTGTATTTCTCCTTCTTGTTTTCAGGACATTCTCCCTTCATATGTCCTGGTTTGTTGCACCTGTAACAAATGACAACTTCATCAGATTTTTTATTTCTACTTGAATTGGCATAAGACAAGGAAGTGTTTCTTTTTCCTGATGGGAATTTCTTTTTCCCAGAGAATTTTCTTTTTCTATATTTTAAGAATTTTCTGAATTGCCTGGTCATGAGGGCAAGCTCATCCTCATTGGACTCAGACTCATCAGAGCTTATTTTCTCCTGATTTTTATCTTTGTTACTAGATGAAGCTTTGAGGGCTACTGGTTTGGTTTTGATTATGTGCTCTTCATTTCTTTTCAGGTTTATTTCATAAGTCATTAAGGATCCTATCAATTCATCCAAAGAGATTTTGGACAAATCTTTAGAATCTTCAATGACCGTGGCCTTAGTGTGCCAAATTGAAGAGAGAGAGCGCAATATTTTCCTTACCAAATCAGCATCTGTGTAATCCTTACCTAAAGCCTTCAGTCCATTCACAATGATCATAAACCTAGCAAAGATTTCAGAGATTGTCTCATCAGATTTCATCATAAACAGTTCATACTCAGAAACAAGAATGTTAGCTTTGGTTTCTTTTACTTGGGATGTTACCTCATAGAGTAGCTCAAGCTTATCCCACATCTCCTTGGCAGATTTGCACATGGAGATTCTTGAGTACTCCTTAGGGTGGACTGCACATTGGATCATATTCATAGCACTATAGTTCAGGGTAGCCCTTCTAATCTGTTCCCTGGTCCAGGTTTCTTCCTCTCCCTGGTTCTCATAGGGACCTACCTCAACTACTTTCCAGATTTCATAGTTTTGGGCTCTAAGGAAGACTTGCATTCTATTCTTCCAATAGGAGTAGTCAGTCCCATTGAAGAAGGGTGGCCTATTAATGGAATGACCCTCAGCTATGAACCCTCTGGAATCCATTGAATCAAATTGATGGTGCAATGAAGGAAACACTTAGCAAGCAAGCAAGTAAAACACACAGAACAAACAGAAAGCACTCAGATCAGATCAAATATAAACCCTCTCTGATACCAATTATAGGATCGAAAATAGGTTGGACCAGATCTAGATGGGGGGGGTTGAATAGATCTAGGCCAAAAACTGCGGAAGCTTAGCTAATTTAAATCAATGCATTGAATCAGAGGCAATTTGAAAGAACACTTTACAGATCTGATGAGTGATTGTGTGAATTATATGATTAGAGTGTGAGATCAAGTTAATTAGAAGTGAATTCGAAAAACCATACGCATACATCTAGCGCAAAGTGAATTTGAATCACAAGCAAACCACGGCACAGAGATTTTTAGGTGGTTCAGAAATCACACCACGTGATTCCTACATCCACCCCTCACACTGTGAGGATCCACTACACAACTTGGATACACCACACCCTGGAGCCTGACAACTCCAACACACTGAGTTCTACAACTCACACAACCTCTAGAGCAAGACTACTCTAGACACTGAGCACAACTGCTCAACCACAACTGAGTACAACGACTCAACACTGAGCACACAGGCTCACAAACAACTTGCTAGAACAAAAACACAAGGATCTAGATCCTCTAGCAATGATCTGATCTATGAAAGTTCATTTAAGAAGATTGATGCAACAGTACATGCACAATCTCAAGAATGACTTAGAAGAAACAAGGGGAATTGAGGAATTGAGTGTAAGATCCTTGTTCTTCAAGTATACTCCCTTGTAGAGGCTGAATTGTGAAGAAGCTTGATCCCTTGAAGTCCCTGGCCGATGCTCTGCAACTTGTGCTTTGGGATCTTCCTTGAAATCTTCACAATTGGCTGCTTCTACTTGATCTACACCCTTGGAAGTGATCTCACTACTTCATCTTGGATCAGTCTTCACTTCTTGTGCTTGGAGAAGTGGAAATTGGGTTGAAGAAGCACACGGGGAGCAAGATCGGGGAGGAGAACACTTCTTGCCGCCGAACAGACTTCTGGAAGGCTCTTGGAGGTTCTCTTGTTTGTTGGATGGCCAATTGAAGGGTATTTATAGCCCAATGTGTCCAAGAGTACCCTTGGGGGTCGTGGGCACATGATCCAAGGCCGATCCACATGATCCCTAGAGTGCCACGTGTCCAGATGTGACTTAAGGTGAAAAAGTTTCCGGAGTGTGTCGACCTGCCCATGGGGTGTGTCGACACACTGTCCCAAACTGGCACAAAAGGTTCTCTGGGAAGGATCTCTAGTGTCGACACTACTTCAGGCTGTGTCGACACACTGAACAGAACTGGCAAAAAGGCCTTTTGGGAGCTGAATCTAGTGTCGACACTACTTGATCCTGTGTCGACACCACTTGACCATTTCTTCATCATTCTGCTTTGGGTTTGAGGCATTGTGTCGACACCAGTAGGGAGTGTATCGACACAACCCTTGCAAGAATTGTATGTCCCTGAGAAATAAACACATAAATTATTAGTCCAATGTATTATCATGAATATAAATGATAAATGTGTTTGGAAACATGCTTTTTGAATATTGTTATTACATGTGTGATGTATTTAACATGTTCCACTTATTTGTGCATTAAAATCACAACTTGTCATCATCAAAATTATGAGGGGAAATATATTAAACTAACACTCAACCCAACATAGAATATCTGTAAACATGATAACCCCGAGACATCATGTTTAATTCAAATCTCTATGTATACTTGATCCCATGCTATGGAATTTTTACTGTAGATACTTCATGTTGTTAGGGATCTTTTGCCCCTAAAAGCCCTAAATTTCGTCGAGCATTCTGATCGAATTTAATCAATCTTTATCTCTGTGTCATGTTCTGAATAACTCGTTCTTGCTCATGTTCAAACCATGTATGAACCATGCTCTCTCTCTAATCCCGATTTACTGGAAGTACCCTTACATGTCTACTTTAATTTACAACTTGTTTTGTGATTTTTCATCGACTATGTAATTAGTTATGATTTTTCAAAGTACCCTGTGTCCAAATAAGTCAAGTTGGCACGTAATCCAATGTAGAACATTTTTCCCGCTCGAACTCAGGTGAAGTACCTGAGAACGCGACGACTCGACACGCCGCGTTCTCAGAGCCGTCGCGACCAACATCTTGTCGCGTTCTGAACGCGACAGGAAACCCCGTCACGTTCTGGCCGCCTGAGCAGATAGCTCTGTCGTGACCCGTACAGGACCCTGTCGCGATCTGCCCTGACCCTGTCGCGACCCTTACATGGGTACGTCGCGCTCACAGGATTTTTGATGAAAACCCATAAATTTATTGCTCTCATTTTCTACAAAATTCTTACGCCTTTTTAACAGTAATACACGTAGTAAAAACACCTGTTTTAAAATGAAGCTATATTGAATGCTTTAAAATACATATTCATGACTTCTTTTCTATCTATGATTTCTCTTACACATGCACACACATGAACCATCCATATATGGCTGAAATCTGGCATAAAATATCTCATAATGTATCTGATAATTTATTGCAATTAAGTATATTAATTGCCCTATTTTAAAGGACTTGTATTCGTTTCTTGCGTTGTTTATATACCAATATCGACGCTCTACTGTTTTAGAATTCCTCTAGAACGTCGAGCACCTGTTTTTATATACACACTTTACTTGGCTTGTGGTGAACTCTCCGTCGGATATTCCTTTCGCCGGACTAGTGAACCCTTGCACAAGGCAAGGCCTCCGTAAGTCTCCTCTGATCATGGATTCACACATGGTCGACGAGCCGGTTGTACCCTAACACCCATTACACCTTTAGGGATCGATATGATCCAAACGGCTATTAGAAGTTCACTCTTACCTTAAATCACGTCGGACCTCTGGACTTGTGCATAACATGGCCAGCGGGAAGATCGTGAATTCCACCTGACTGCCAATACGACATGCGCGTGTTGTGCAACTGTTACTATCGCCTGTTTACTCGTTGTTTTACATGATGTACCCTTAGCTCTCATCTATACTCTACTCGCTCGTCTATTCACGTTCTCTCTACTATCTCGTCTATTCATCTAGTGCTCTTAACTATTCTTGGTACTCTATATTGGCCATTGACTGATTGTCTAAAGATACAATATAACCAATGCCTGGCAATATGTAAAGGGCCCGATCTGGTCCTGGGATATGCGCCCGAAAGTGCTAGTGCCCATGGGAGTTAAATGATCAAAGTGTTTGGCATTACACTCAAGTGCTATCTATCTCGACTATCTATATGACAATCAAAACACAAAACGTGCTATACTCTCTCGATGTCTAGAATGACAAACAAGTGCTATACTCGTCGTGCTATTATTATACATGTGCTAGTTGTGCTATGGCCATCCTGCTATTCGTGCTATACTCGATACTTGTGCTATTTTTGGAAACTATACTCGATCTCGTGTTATTGTGCTATCCTATTACCTGTTGTGTTATCTCTTGCTATATTTTGACTCTCTTGTACCTGCTATCTTTAGATACCCTGCCATTAAATGTGTTAATTACTTAAAGCCTGCTTGAGCCTGAGATTTAAGTCCTACTGGGCATTTATCGTTCACCCTACGTTATTTGATGTTGTGTTCTCAGGTGAGATCGAGGATGACACATACACTCACGAGAAAGGGAATGACCAAGAGTGAAGCCAGGAGTACCCTCGAGTCATTATGTTCTCTTAGAGTTGTAGTTAGTTATTTCCTTTTGTTGCAATGTAATTGGGCCCTATAGAATGGCTCTGATATTAGTGGTTGTAACTAGACATTTGAAAAGTTATTAAGGAGAAAGATTTACTTTAGTATTATTCAATGTGCAATAGTTTGATGTCTAGTATTCGCTCTATACCTTTTTTGTTGCAACTGCCTTCGCGCTCTGATATTCTGCGTCGGGGCGTGACAGTTACAGTTGGTATCAGAGCGAAGTCTGATAGGACTTGTAATGATTTAAACTGCAACAGGAAGTCCCAACAGTAGTACAAGTACACTGCTAGCCGCCCGAGTGGTATTGTTAACCCTTGTTGGTTGTGTGTCGTGTAGGACATGGCTCCGCATAGGCGCAGTCAGGCTAGACAGTTGATTGAGCAGCAGGATGAGTCTGAGATGCCCGCGCAGGGGCAGGTCCAGGAGGAGGTGTCGGCAGATGAGTCAGTGGCACAGCCTCAGGGTGCAGCGGCAGCAGCAGCGGCGGGTGGGCAGTAGCAGCAAGAGTACCAGCCTCAGCCGCAGCAGTACGCAGACTGGTTTCCCTTAGCAGAGCAGTTCTTTAGGAACTTGTACCAGGGAGCGTACCAGCCCGGGCAGGCAGCAGCAGGTGTTTAGTTTTCGGTACCTCCTCCAGTGGTGCCGGAGCAGCAGGTAGAGCCAGAGGTGGAGCAGCCAGAGCGTCAGCAGCGGTCGGGCACCGGGAGTACCCAGGCCGGGCGGCAGAGGACGGCGGTTACAGAGGACAGGACCGCTCTCCTCGAGAGGTTCCTGTGCCTTCGGCCACCAATGTTCCACGGTGAATATGATCCAGACAAGGCAGAGAGCTGGACCCATGAGTTGGAGCGCATCTTCGAGACCATGGAGTGCGCTGAGGAGGACCAGGTTTGACTGGCAATGTACCAGCTCAAGGGAGCAGCCCATGAGTGGTGGAGAGTTCAGAGGAAGACTCACTTTCAGGGACAGAGGCTAGATCACATAACTTGGAAGCAATTTTCGGAGGTCTTCCATGGCTAGTACTTCCCCGACTACGCTCGACGTGAGAGACGGGACCAGTTCCACGCGCTGGTTCAGGGCGCCCTCATAGTTTCGCAGTACCACCAGAGGTTTGTCCAGTTGTTGAGGCATGTGCCTCATGTCGCAGGCAGCGATCAGGTGTGTGCAGAGAGGTTCATAGCAGGACTGAGACTAGACCTGAGGTAGGGTGTGACGGCACACATGTGTACCACCTTGGGAGAGGTCGTGGCGATGGCCACCGCCTTGGACAGAGAGACTTGGCAGCCTCAGCAGCAGCAGCAGCAGCAGCAGGGAGGAGCCTCTTCTAGGTCCTCGCCTTACCAGCATCCAGCAGGTAGCCGCGGTAGTGTGACTTCCTCTTCCTCCGGCTCGGGCAGTTCCGGCAGCGCTGGGATTCGCTCGCAGTTTAGGAAGTTGTCTACTCGCGGGGGCAGTCGGAGTCGGCAGTAGAAGCGCCAGTCCAGGTTTGCAGATCAGTCAGTTGTCCAAGGAGCTGAGTAGGGCGGTCAGGAGGCAGTTTGCTACACCTGTGGCTTACCGGGCCACTTCAGGAGGGATTGCCCCATGGGCAAGCCCCGCAGCACCAGCAGCCAGTGCAGTACACTCAGCAGCCGCCTCAGTACCAGTACCCTCCTTAGTAGCAGGCACCGCGTCAGCAGCAGCGGGGGTAGTACCAGCAGCAGGCTCAGCAGTTTCTGCAGCCGCAGCAGTATCAGCCGTACCAGTAGCAGCAGCAGTACCCCCAGCAGTCGCCTCAGCAACAGCAGGCACCGCAGCGTAGGCGTGGTCATGGTCGCGTGATGGCGCTCACCCGGGAGTAGGCAGAGGCATCAAACCTTGTTATAGGTACTCTACCTATCCTTGGCAGAGCTGCTCGTGTTTTGGTCGACCCCGGTGCTTCTTTGTGTTTTACTTCCGAGGAATTCTATGAGTCCCTTGCTTGTCACGCTCCTGAGAGGCAGTGTGACGTGATGGTCGATCTCCCATTTGGTGACTATATGCGTTCCTTTGGTTACCTGGAGGGTGTGGCAGTCGAGGTTGAGGGGCACCAGTTGCCGGACAAGTTATACGCACTGCAACTTTGTGACTTTGACGTCATCCTGGGCATGGACTGGTTGGAGGCTCACTCAGCCGTGGTTGATTGCCAGCGGAAGACCGTTCGGTTTAGGATACCTAGAGAGCCCGTCCTCTGCTTCCGAGGTATCCGATCTACCCGTCGGCCATTTGTTTCCTTGTGTAGAGCTCGTCGTTTGATCTGCGATGGTTGTGTGGCGTACCTTGCTTCGATTTGTTCTTTGGAGCCTAGAAGATCTTCAGTTTTTGACGTGCCGGTTGTTTCTGAGTTCTCGGACGTCTTCCCGGAGGATCTACCTGGTTTGCCGCCTGAGCGGGAGGTAGAGTTCTCCATCGAGCTTTTGCCCAGTATGATGCCTTTGTCCAAGGCATCCTACCGGATGGCCCCGGCGGAACTGCATGAGTTGAAGCGCCAGTTGCAGGAGCTTCTTGAGCTGGGCTTCATTCGCCCGAGTCGTTCGCCGTGGGGCGCGCCTATTTTGTTTGTGAGAAAGAAGGATGGCAGTCTTCGTTTGTGCATCGATTATCGGCAGTTGAACCAGGTTACTGTGAAGAACAGGTACCCGTTGCCGAGGATCGATGATTTGTTTGATCAGTTGCAGTCGGCCAAAGTTTTCTTGAAGATTGACTTGAGATCTGGGTACTATCAGATGCGGATCAGAGAGTCAGATGTCGGTTTGACGGCTTTCCGTTCCAGGTACGGTCACTTCGAGTTCATCGTGATGCCATTTGGGATAACGAACGCACCCGCAGCGTTCATGATCTGATGCATAGGGTGTTCAGTGAGTACCTAGATCGTTTTGTGGTTGTTTTTGTTGATGATATCTTGGTCTACTCGGCTTCTGAGGAGGAGCACGAGGAGCACCTGAGGATCGTACTGGAGACCCTGCGGAGTCACCACCTTTATGCCAAGTTCGACAAGTGCGAATTTTGGCTGAGGGAGGTGCACTTTCTCGGGCATGTGATCTCGGGTTCTGGTGTGGCAGTGGACCCTGCCAAGGTGGAGGCCGTGTTGTCATGGGAGCAGCCCACGTCGGTGTCTGAGGTCCGCAGTTTTCTGGGTTTGGCCGGTTACTATCAGAGGTTCATTCAAGATTTTGCCAAGTTAGCAACGCCGTTGACCAGGTTGACTAGGCAGGACGTCAGGTTTGTTTGGTCAGAGGACTGTGAGCAGAGTTTTCGAGAGCTGAAGGCGAGGTTGACTTTAGCGCCAGTGTTAGTCTTGCCATCGGGCAGCGGTGGTTTTGTGGTCTACACCGATGCGTCGAGGTTAGGTTTGGGTGCCGTGCTGATGCAGCATGGTGGGGTCATTGCCTATGCTTCTCGGCAGCTCAAGAAGCATGAGGAGAACTACCCCACCCACGACTTAGAGCTGGCAGCAGTGGTGTTCGCTCTCAAGTTGTGGAGGCACTACCTGTATGGAGAGGCTTTTTAGATCTTCACCGATCACCAGAGTTTGCAGTATATCTTCACCCAGAGGGATCTGAACTTGAGGCAGCGCCGATGGATCGAGTATCTGAAGGACTACGACCTAACCCTCTCCTATCACCCAGGAAGGGCTAACGTCGTAGCCGATGCCTTGAGTAGGCGCGTGCGCTTGAGTTCGCTGATGGTCAGAGAGTGGAGGCTATTCGAGGAGCTGTCCCAAGGAGTGTTCATTCCGTCGAGGACCAGAGACCGTGCAGTGGTGAGCAGTTTGTCAGTTCGGCTGTCAATGTTCAGGCAGGTGTTGCAGGCACAGCAGGCAGACCCTCAGTTGGCGGACATTTTGTAGATGCCAGATGTTGAGCTCGACGAGGATAGCGAGGTTAGATTCAGAGGCCGCTTGTACGTTCCTGAGGAGGCGCACCAGGCAGTTTTGTTAGAGGCTCACAGATCAAGGTATGCTGTTCATCCTGGCTCCACCAAGATGTACCATTACTTGAGGAGGTCCTTCTGGTGGCCAAGGATGAAGAGGGGCGTGGCAGAGTTTGTTGCTCGGTGCCTTACCTGTCAACAGGTGAAGGCCGAGCATCAGCGTCCTGGTGGTGAGCTGCAGCCATTGCCCATTCCCGAGTGGAAGTGGGACGACATCACCATGGACTTTGTGGTTGGTTTGCCCCGCACCCCGCAGAGGCACGATGGTATCTGGGTGATTGTGGATCGTTTGACCAAGGCAGCGCACTTTCTTCCGATCAGGATGTCATGGTCAGTGGACAGATTAGCCAGGTTGTACGTGGACAGAGTTGTTTCGTTGCATGGGATCCCAATTTCAGTCATCTCCGACAGAGATCCGAGGTTCACGTCAGGGTTTTGGCACAGTCTTCAGAGAGCACTGGGTACAGAGTTGGGTTCAGCACAGCATACCACCCTCAGATAGATGGGCAGTCAGAGCGGACTATTCAAACACTGGAGGACATGCTGAGAGCGTGTTGTTTAGACTGGAGCGGCACGTGGGAGTCGTACCTTCCGATGGTGGAGTTCGCATATAACAACAGTTATCACTCGAGCATCGGAATGGCACCATACGAAGCCTTGTATGGTCGCCCGTGCAGGACACCACTTCACTGGTTCAAGGTTAGTGAGAGGTAGCTTTTGGGGCCAGAGTTAGTGCAGCAGTGTGCAGACACACTCAGTCTGATCAGGCAGAGACTTCGGGCAGCGCAGAGCAGACAGAAGAGTTACGCAGACGTCCGCAGGAGACCATTACAATTCAGTGTTGGTGACCTTGTTTTCTTTCGGGTCTCGCCGACCAAGGGTGTCATGAGGTTTGGCAGAAAGGGGAAGCTCAGTCCGAGGTACGTCGGGCCTTTCCCTATCACCGAGAGGGTCGACAAGGTGGCTTTCAGGTTGAGTCTTCCAGCAGAGCTAGCGGGTGTGCACAATGTGTTTCACATTTCACAGCTCAGGAGGTACGTTGCAGATCCTTCACACATGTTGGACTATTCGCAGCTGGAGGTAGCGCCAGACTTGTCAGTGCCAGAGTACACGGTCAGTGTTGTCGATCGCAGAGTTCAGTAATTGCATAGGAAGCAGATTCCGCTGGTGAAGGTCATTTGGCAGAACCACATTGGTAGCGAGGCCACCTGGGAGCACGAGGATGAGATGCGGGAGTAGTTCCCTTATTTGTTTGATTGATCGGTATGTTGTTATCTCCCCTTCTCTATTTTCCAGGTTGAGACTGAGTTGTCTTCATTTTGAGGGCGAAATGTCATAAGGTGGGTGGGATGTAAGACCCGGCCCCCTTGGGCCCTTGGCCCCATCCCCAAGGTCGCGACAGGCGCCCTGGCCGCGACATGGTCGTGCCAGAGCAGCCTGCCGCGACAGGATTGGCGGTTCGTGTCGCGACGGTGATGAGCGTCGCGTCCTTATCGCGTCACCCTTGGTTGTCGCGACTGTGTTCTGACACGGCTTGACCACTGTCCTGTCTGTCAGAATGGTCGTATCGGGTGGCAGGGTCGTGCGGCATTGATGCGACCTGCCAGACCATCGCATTTGCTTTTTCGGTCTTCGAGGTTTGACCGTGCTTTTGGTGTCGCGACTTGGCGGGAGGTCGCGACATGGTCGCGACGCTCCTGGGCGTCGCGACAGCGTCTGGGGGGCCATCGGTTTAAAACCGACAGTGCGCCCCATTTTCCCCCTCTTCTTCCTCTTCCTCTTCTTCCCCTCTCGCCCCCTCTGAGCTCCCTTGCGATTTTTTTGGCGCTCCCTCGTGTTTGAGGCGGCCGTACTGAAGAAGGGCGTCATCCCGTTCGTGCAGGGGTCGTGCTTGTGGCGTGCAGTGTGAGGAGGAGACGGCCATTCCTACGAGAAGGCCCCAACGAGTGCGTTCTTCGTGTGGAGGTAGGGATGTCCGACCCTCTCGCCCTAAGCATGATCCCCCCCCCCCTCTAGACCATGGTCTCCTTGTGGTTTGGGGATTGGAAGTGTGAGAACTCCATGCTCGAGTTTAGTGAGGTTTACTTCGAGCGTAGATCCATGCTTTTGAGGGATCGTGGGTGGTTTGGTGGATTTATAGCTTTTAATACATGTTGTGCATGATCCCCTTTCCCCCTCGTGAACGTTATTCCGTGTTTTGGGGAGGGTTCTTGGAGAGACTGCTCTGGAACCCTGCTCGGCTGGAAACGCGGCAGCCTCGGAGGCCCCGATCAAGTCGCGATGGCGCGCCCAGTCGTGACGTGGTCGCGACGCTCCTGAGCGTCGCGTTGAGGTCGCGACACGCTAGGGCGTCGCGACATGGTCGCGACGGTCCACCCTGTCGCGTTATCGATCAAGAGACAGGTTTTTGCCTGACACCGTTTCCGTTTCGCTTTGTTGTACCGTGGCACCTGTGCTAGTCCCCTAGTATGGTCTACACTAGTCCTTCGCCCGGTGCTCGACACTTGAGGGCTTGTCCCGTGTGAGAGGTTGTTACCGTTGCCTGGGACCCCCATCCTTGGGAGCCTATTGAGGGAGTACTCTGGGCTACGAGTGCGCTCGAGTTGGCAGCCACCAGGCGGACTCTGGAGCTTAAGGGAAAACGGTGGTTAGGACAGTGGCATGTGAGTCACTTGCAGAGCTCTCGTGGGTGGTCTGGGACGCCGAGGACAGTTAGGAGTTCTACCCGGCGCAGGCCAGCCAGTCCTTCTTCTCACTGCCTCGCTCCTTGCGGCCCCAGAACTGTTTGGAGAGGTCAGGTGTGGGACCGTAGTCTGGCCAGACTACGGCGGTTACTGTCGTGTTACTTGTGTCCTACCTCGCTCTGACGAGACGTGAGGGTCAGGACCCGGGTCGAGGATAAGACGTCGGTGGGCGCACCTGATCGTGACTAGTGGTAGTGTTTCCGTAGCTAGTGTTCTTTGTCCAGGCGGAGTTCCCTCCATCTGTGTTCGCTAGCCGTGTGGTGGTCATGACGAGCAGTCGTACGGAGTTTCCGACCGTGTGTACTTTCCGTACCGTGCTAGTTGTAGTTTCGCTTCCGCATTTCCATTGTAGGTAGAAGATATAAACTGTTGTCATTCATTTGATATTTATATTCTCCTGCCTGTTTAGAGCCAGTAGGAGATTGGTAGTCCCTACTGAGCTTCTGTTGTGAAGCTCATCCCTCCTTTTCCCAGGTGAGACTTCTCAGCAGCGGCAGGGCGCGCGCCGGGCGGAGGAGACAGGGCGGTAGTCAGAGTTCCCATAGCTAGCAGTGGTTCCCCTTTTTTTCAATGTACGTCACCCTCGGGGTATGCCCCTAAGGGACTTGTTCTTCCCCTGCCTTTTACTTGTACTAGCATGCGTGCGTTGGGACTGTACTCAGAGTGGTACGTGGTGGTCTCACTCTCTTTTCTGTTTCCGCACGTACACTTCTAGATTAGCAGTTGTCGTTTACTTCCGTTACATATCCTGTTAGATGTAGATTATAGCCCTTCCGGGTCCCTGGATCCGTGGGCGGCGACCGTGAAAATCGGGTCCTCGGCGTGGACCGAGGGTCGGGTTCTCGGGTCGTTACATATCCGGTCTGTCGTCGACCTGTTATTTCCTTCTATAGAGCTCGTCGTTTGATCCGTGATGGCTGTGTAGCATATCTTGCTTCTTCTTGTTCCTTGGAGCCTAACGGGTCGTCAGTTTCTGATGTGCCTATTATTTGTGAGTTCTCTGATATTTTCCCAGAGGATCTACCTGGTTTGCCGCTTGAGTGGGAGGTAGAGTTCTCCATTGAGCTTTTACCCGGTACGATGCCTTTGTCTAAGGCACCTTACCGGATGGCTCTGGCCGAGTTGCATTAGCTGAAGCGCTAGTTGCAGGAGTTGCTTGAGCTGGGCTTCATCCGTCCGAGTCGTTCGCCGTGGGGAGTGCCAGTTCTGTTCGTGAGGAAGAAGGATGGCAGTTTGTGTTTGTGCATCGATTATAGGCAGCTGAACCAGGTAGCAGTAAAGAATAAGTATCTATTGCCGAGGATCGATGATTTGTTCGACCAGTTACAGTCAGCCAGAGTGTTCTCAAAGATTGACTTGAGGTTCGGTTACTACCAGTTGAGGATCAGAGAGTCAGATATTGGTCTGACAGCTTTCTATTTGAGGTACGGTCACTTTGAGTTCGTCGTGATGCCGTTTGGGCTGACGAACGTACCTGTAGCTTTTATGGATTTGATGCATAGGGTGTTCAGTGAGTACCTGGACAGGTTTGTGGTCATCTTTGTAGATGGCATTTTGGTCTACTCGGCTTTTGAGGAGGAGCACGAGGAGCATCTGAGGATCATGCTAGAGAGGTTGCGGAGTCACCAACTTTATGCCAAGTTTGACAAGTGCGAATTTTGGCTGAGGGAGGTGCACTTCCTCGAGCACGTGATCTCAGGTTCTGGTGTGGCAGTGGACCCTGCCAAGGTTGAGGCAGTGTTGTCTTGGAAGCAACCCACTTCAGTGTTAGAGGTTCGCAGCTTTTTGGGTCTAGCAGGCTATTACAGGAGATTCATCCGGGATTTTGCCAAGATTGCAGAGCCGTTGACCAGGTTGACGAGACTTGATGCCAATTTGTTTGGTCTGAGAACTCTGAGTAGAGCTTTCGAGAGTTGAAGACGAGGTTGACTTCAGCGCCAGTGTTGGTCTTGCCGTCAGGTAGTGGAGGTTTCGTGGTCTACACCGACGCGTCGAGATCAGGTTTGGGTGTCGTGCTAATGCAGCATGGTGGGGTCATTGCCTATGCTTCTCGGCAGCTAAATAAGCATGAGGAGAACTACCCTACCCACGACTTAGAGTTGGCAGCAGTGGTGTTTGCTCTGAAGTTGTGGAGGCACTATCTGTACGGAGAGGCATTCGAGATCTTCATCGACCATCAGAGTTTGCAGTACATTTTTATTCAGAGGGATCTGAACTTGGGCAGCGCAGATGGATTGAGTACTTGAAGGACTATGACCTTACCCTCTCCTATCACCCAGGAAGGGCTAATGTCATGGCAGATGCTTTGAGCAGGCGTGTTCGCTTGAGTTCGATGATGGTCAGAGAGTGGAAGCTATTTGAGGAGCTATCCCAAGGAGTTTTCTACCCTTCGAGGTGCAGAGACCATGCAGTGATGACCAGTTTGTCAGTTCGGCCATCAGTGTACTGTCAGGTGTTGCAGGCACAGCAGGCAGACTTAGAGTTGGCAGATATTTTGCAGATGCCAGATGTTGAGCTGGACGAGGACAGCGAGGTCAGATTCAGAGGCAGACTGTATGTTCCCAGTGGTGCGCGTCAGGCGCTATTGTCAGAGGTTCACCGTTCGAGGTATGATGTTCATCCTGGTTCCACCAAGATGTACCATAACCTGAGGAGGTTCTTCTGGTGGCCAGGGATGAAGAGGGGAGTGGCAGTGTTTGTCACTCGGTGCCTTACCTGTCAGCAGATGAAGGCTGAGCATCAGCGTCCTGGTGGTGAGTTGCAGTCGTTGCCCATTCCTGAGTGGAAGTGGGACGACATCACCATGGACTTTGTGGTTGGTTTTCCCCGCACTCCGCAGAGGCATGATGGTATTTGGGTGATCATGGATCGATTGACCAAGTCAGCATAGTTTCTTCCGGTCAGGATGTCTTGGTCAGTGGATAGGTTAGCCAGGTTGTACGTAGACCGAGTTGTTCCGTTGCACGGAACCCCAGTTTTGATCATCTCCGATAGAGATCTGAGGTTCACTTCTGGGTTTTGGCGCAGTTTGCAGAGAGCTCTTAGTACAAAGTTGAGGTTGAGTTCAACATATCACCCGCAGTCAGATGGGCAGTCAGAGAGGACCATTCAGACTTTGGAGGATATGTTGAGAGCTTGTTGCTTGGACTAGAGTGGCACCTGGGAGTCGCACCTTCCGATGGTAGAGTTCGCGCATAATAACAGTTATCACTCGAGCATTGAAATGGCGCCATATGAGGCTTTGTATGGTCGCCCGTGCAGGACACCACTTCACTAGTTCAAGGTCGGTGAGAGGCAGCTTTTGGGACCAGAGATGGTGCACCAATGTTCAGACACAGTCAGGTTGGTCAAGCAGAGGCTTCAGACAGCGCAGAGCAGACATAAGAGCTATGCAGATATCCGCAGGAGGCCGTTGCAGTTCAGCGTGGGTGACCTTGTTTTCTTGTGGGTTTCGCAGACCAAGGGTGTTATGAGATTTGGCAGGAAGGGAAAGCTTAGTCCGAGGTATATTGGGCCTTTTCCTATCACAGAGAGGGTCGGCGAGGTTGCTTACAGGTTGAGTCTTCCGGCAGAGTTGGCAGGCGTGCACAGTGTTTTCCACGTTTCACAGCTCAGGAGGTATGTTGCAGATCCATCGCACGTGTTGGACTACACAGCTTGAGGTAGCGCCAGACTTGTCAGTTCCAGAGTACCCGGTCAGTGTTGTGGACTGCAGAGTGTAGCAGTTGCGCCAGAGGCAGATTCCGCTGGTCAAGGTCGTTTGCGAGAACCGCGTTGGTGGCGAGGCCAGCTGGGAGCGCGAGGACGAGATGAGAGAGCAGTTCTCGTATTTGTTTGATTGATTGGTATGTTGATCTTCCATGTACTACTTTCCGGGTTGAGACTGAGTTTATTTTAATTTCGAGGACGAAATTTCTTAAGGTGGGTGGGATGTAAGACCCGGCCCTCCTAGGCCCTTGGTCCTATCGTCAGGGTCGAGGCAGGCGCCTTGGTCGTGACATGGTCGCGTCAGGGGAGCTCGTCGCGACAAGCTTTGTGACACGGCACACTCGGCCGTCGTGACAAGGTCGCAACGGGGGTGGGCGTCACATCCTTGTCGCAGTGTCTGGTGGTGTCACGACTACTTTTCTGACAGACGTGACCGTTGTCCTCTCTATCATAACAGTCGTGTCGGGTGGCAGGTGCGTATAGCGTTGACGCGACTTGGTCAGCTGTCACGTTTGCTTTTCTCGGTCTTCAAGGTTTGACCACTTTTGGGGTCGCGCCGGGGGTGGCCGTCCCGACATGGTCATGACGCCGAGGGGCGTCGCGACATGGTTGTTGTCGCACCGGGCCGACCCGTTGCGTCTTGGGGGCTGTCGGTTTAAAAATCGAGGTTGTGCCCCATTTTCCCCTCTTACCTTCTTCTTCCCTCTTCTTCCCCTCTCGAGCTCCCTTGCGTTTTCTCGATGGTTCTTCGTGCTCGTGGTGCTCGTGCTGAGGTGGTGTCATCCTGTTCGTGCAAGGGACGTGCTCGTGGTGCTTGGAGCGAGGAGGAGGTGGCCATTCCGACGTGAAGGCCCCAACGGGTCGGCTCTACTCTTGGAGGTAGGGACCCTTATTCTCCCTTCGCCTAGCATGCTCCCCTCCCCCGTGAGATGGTGTTTTCCTCGTGGTTTGGGGTGTGGGAGTGTGAGAACCATGCTCGTGGTTTGGGGTGTGGGAGTGTGAGAACCATGCTCGTGGTTGAGTGAGGTTTCCTTCGAGCGTAGATTCTTGTAAATCCATATTTGTGGGGTTTAAAGGGTGGTTTGCATGGTTTATTGGCTTTCCTACATGATGAGCATGCTCCCCTCCCCTGTGGAATGTTTATATCGTGTTTTTGGGGTGGTCTCTGGGAGGACTACACCGGAACCCCCCTCGACTGAAGACGCGACTGCTATAGAGGTCGCGATGCTTGCCGGTCGCGACATCACGCTTGGGCCATCACGACAGTGTCGCGACCAATCTGGGCGTCGCGACAAGGTCGCGATGGCCCAATGCATCGCGACTACAGCAGAGAGATAGGTAGGTCTTGCGAAGTTCTGTGTTTTGAGGAGTCTTCGCCGTTTCTGCTTTTATTGTACCTGTGGCACCTGTGCTAGTTCCCTAGTACGGTCCTACACTAGTCATTCGCCCGGTGCTCGACACCTGAGGGCTTGTCCCGTGAGAGAGGTTGTTACCATTGCCTGGGACCCCCGTCCCCGCGTGCCTGTTGAGGGAGTACTCCGGGCGGCGGGCGTGCTCGAGTCACGAACTTTGGAGCGAAGGGAAAAATGGTGGTTTGGACAGCAGCATTGAGTCATTTGCAGAGCTCTCATAGTTTGTCTAGGATGTCGAGGTCATTTTGAGGAGTTCTTCCCGGCACAGTCCAGCTAGTCCTTTTCTCGCTACCTTGCTCTTTACGGCCCCGGAACCGCCTAGAGAGGTCAGGCGTGGGACCGTAGTCTGGCCAGACTATGGTTGTTACTATTGTGTTACTTTGTGTCCTACCTCACTCTGACGAGATGTGGAGGTTTGGACCTAGGTCGAGGATAAGACGTCAGTGGGTGCACCTGACCGGTTGACTAGTGGTAGTGCTTTACGTAGCTAGTGTTTCTTGTCTAGGCAGAGTTCTCTCTGTCTGTGTTTGCTAGCCGTGTGGTGGTCACGACGAGCAGTCGTAACGGAGTTTTCGACCGTGTTGTACTTCCGTATCGTTGCTAGTAGTAGCTTTGCTTCCGCACTTCTTGTAGGTAGAAGATATAACTACTGTTATTTAAATTGTTTATATATTTTCTTCTGCCTGTTAGAGCCAGTAGGAGATTGGTAGTGCTTACTAAGCTTCTGTTGTGAAGCTCATCCCTCCTTTTCCCAAGTGAGACTTCTCAGCAGCGGCAGGGCACGCGCCGGCAGAGGAGACGGGGCGGTAGTCATGGGCCCCGTAGCTAGCAGTGGTTCCCCCTCTCAGTGTACGTCACCCTCGGGGTATGCCCCTAAGGGACTTGTTATCCCCTGTCTTTACTTGTACTAGTTGTGTGTTGGGACTGTACTTAGAGCGATACGCAGCGGTCTCGCTCTCTTTTCTACTTCCGCGTGTGTGCTCCTAGTTAGCAGTTGATGTTTACATCCTTTACATATTCTGTTGGACTCATCTTATAGCCCTTCCGGGTCTCCAGATCCATGGGCAATGACCGCAAAAATTGGGTCCTCGGCGTGGACCGAGGGTCGGGTTCTCGGGGTCGTTACAGTTTCTCACTGGGAATCAAAAAGTGTAAATAGCAAGGACATGACCCATCATGCTAATGGAGCAATCGGTCTCTCACTGGGAATCGAAAAGGGTAAATAGCGACAACATGACCCGTCGCACTAACGGATCAATTGGTTTCTCACTGGGAATCAAAAGGATAAATAGCGACGACATGACCCCTTGAGCTAATGGAGTAATCGATTCTTCACTGGGAATCGATCTTGTCAATAAAGGAAAGTTCGTAATGCGTCCACTGGCCGAACGCAAATCAATTTGGCAATAAAATCTTTCTGAAAATAATTTTGGAAATTGCCAAAATTTTAATTTGGTAACTTTAAGTCGCGACACCCTTGATGGTCGCGTATATTGACCGTGTTCCAGTCAGACTATGGATCTTATTTGCGACGGCTTAACCGGACATGGATAATCATCTTGAAACACGATTGTTGAACCCGTCGTAGATATTAAAGCTCAAACAGACCCCATTAAGCACACAAATAAAATTCCTAAAAATACTATAAAAATTTGAAAATAGAAAAATCACCCAAATGATTAATTGAAAAGAGCCACATTGAGGCATTATAGTATAACATGAAATTTACTCAGTATGTTGTCGAATTTGGCATGTCTAATGGAATCACTATCTGACAATCAGGTATCATCAACCATGCAACATTCCGAGAGCGGATCATTTAATGAACTCATTCTTCAATGAGCACCTGCACCATATCCCTAGTGTCTCCACATAAGTAGCTATGAGACCAGC